>CM076675.1:28583153-29783153 GCA_038501925.1 Xenopus petersii | reverse complement strand
TGGGCATTTTTGCCTGGTGGGTACCCGGGTCTCTTTGTTCTGTACTGAAGGTTTTCTCTCTGCTCTATTGGTCACATGTGTTCTGCACTGTGGGTTCTCCCCTCTGTCTGTACTGTTGGCCCTAGTTGCCAGTTGGCATGTAGCTTTCCCTTTGCTGTTGGCCCGTTGCTCTGGTTCTGTTGCTGGCAGACAGGGTAACGGCTGTGCCTGTGGGAGGTCGGAGCCGGCGCTGGAAGTGGAAACTTGGCATCACAAACCTTCGACTTGAGCAATTTCATTTTTTTTTTTATTATTATTAAATTTTTCTTGATTGGCTCAGAGTCTGGCAGTGCCAGTGGAACATGGAGATCCAGAACTGACACCACCCACAATCCTCGGGGCAACACAGCTCCTGCCAATGCGTGCAGAGACTGGCCCTCTGGCAGCAAAATGGTTAACCCTTGGAAGGTGGGTCCATGTCTCCCAGAACCAATGTCCTGTCCATCAGATTCATGAACAACCAGAAAACCACCAATTCCCTGGCAAAAAAACAAAGTCAGGATGGGTGCCCGGGTGCCATGTTACAAGGGTCCCAACCCAATCCTTAAATCTCCATAGACTCCAAGATTAGACTGGGCCCCCTAGGGCTCCCAGAGAGCCTGACATCTGGGGCTAACTCTCATATTATTTAAATAGAGACAACATCACACAGTAAGGACTGGGCCCATTAAGAGACCCTCTGGTGCTGTGTAGGTGAGGGAACTGGAGAAATTGGGAAGATCATTGGGTCACAAGACAAGGGCAGTTACAATGGTTATGAGCTCACAGAGCATTAAGTGAAGGGGGGGTTGCTTGGCCTATGGGGGCAATGAAATACGTCTATGCAGTTGGTCACATTTGATAACCTGCCAGGCCCTGGAAATTTTGGGCCCTTGGGCAATGGGGCCCATAACCTAACTCCCCTTCATAAACACTGACTCCCAAACTTCCCAATTTTTATATCCCCCAATAGGAACAGGGATGCAAAAGCTGCCTCCCCAAAAATGAAAAAAGATAGAAAAAGGGTGAGAAACAGAAAACTTTAGGGGAGTTTTGCAACTTTCACGCCCACTTGGGGGTCATTTCTTCTAATTGGATAAATGTTGCTCTCACACTCACTGGCCCAGACTGGGCACAAACATGAGAAGTGGGGGGGTCCCTGGATTAATTGGGGGGTTTGAGTTTTTTTTTTTAACATGAATTCCATCTGCTTTTTTTCCCCTCGGCCCATTCATGAGGTTCCTGCATATTCATGAGCCCCTCTACCTCACTTACCCCCTCTCCCCCCTGTATTTAATGCCCCCCTGCTCGTGAGCATACGACAATACTCCAGCCAACAGTTCTCCCCTCTCGCCATTAGATAAACACAGGCAACGCCCGGGGCCCGGGGGGTCTCACTGCCACTCATGCTTGGGTCCTACAATGAGGCCTGGAGACGGGGCACAATAAAGTGCATGCTTTCCATATGGGGGCTGCGTTGCCGTGGGTAACACTAACAGGCAGAACGAGGCTTAATAGAGTCCCCATTGATTGTAATGCAGCGAGCTGACTCAAGAGACTATTACCCCTCGGCTGTTTCCCTTTATGTTACCGCACCCCCTCCCCTCTCCTTTCTCTTCCCCCCCTTTCATTTGAGTGGGACAAAAGGCAGAGGTTGCTTACGGGGTCCCTATCTGGAGAGGATTGAGGCCTCCAATAAAAGAGGCAGCTTAGGTACGAGCTGGGGAATGGGGTGGGGGCCCCCTGAGGAGGATTGGTGGGCGCGGGGGGGGGGAGAGAAGATGAAATCTACTTAGGGTACAAAGGACTGCCATGGGGCAAGGTCACATTCTAATGGGGGAAACAGCTGGTTATGGGGAGACAGATTCCCGGCCACCTTCCTCTAATTGCTCAGTCCTACGTTTCCATTGCACTGTGACTCCCTGCAGACACCGACCTGGGCAAAGGTCAATAATGTGCCCAGCAATCGATCAGGGGGTATCATCTCTGCCCTTTCTATTCACTGTCATGAACCCCCTTTTCACTGCCACCTCCTAAAAGCCTGTGGCCTCCAGGCATCAACTCCCAGAATGAACAGAGCCCGACAGTTTGGCACCATTACATGCATGGGCCCCTGTGCCTTATTCCTTTAATTAGATTTCCCACTGCCCTTTATGCCAGCCTAACTGTCATCATGCCCATGCACCAAAGCACTGCACCCAATGGCTCTGCCACTTGCAACTTGCATAGGGTCAGCCCCACTAGATTAGAGTGATTTCCCAGAAGCCCCTGTCAGCCACTAGAACACATCAAATCCCACTGTGAATCAGGAATATGCCTCTTGTGGCCCTAGAGCCCCTGTCTGTGTCCTGGGGGTATCTGGGAAATGGACACCTGACTTGTTATTCAGCTCCAAGTTCCTCCAATCATCATGTGGAATATTTGCCTTAACGAGATTTCAGGCACCCCCCCCCCCCCCCCCATTAACTGCCCGACCTTTCACTTAAGACTTTTATTGACCCTTAAGAACAGATCTCCTCAAGTCAAAAACTGTCCCATTGTGAGTGGCCTATTGTTTCAGCTCAATAGAAAACTATTAACCAGCAGGAACGGCCCTCACCCTTTAGCTCCAACAAATGCTTTAGAAGCACAAGGAGGACAGTTGGGGATGCTCTATGAAGGACTGAAGTTGCCAAATGCCTAATAATCTCCATTTGCAAAGCAGACAGTAACCCTCCAAACTGCCTTGTCTTTGTCCCTATATATTAGGTACCTATCTAGTGCTACCAATCCCTATTTCTGTAGGGAAATGAGAGCAGAGCAGGCAGTAATCCTTCCAACACTTTCCTTTGTATTTTTCAGAGAGGAATAGACTCTGATGAGGTTAATGAGACCATTTCTCCTAATGAAACAAGGAATTTTTTAGCCAAGTGAAAGGGGTGGGAGACATATTTTGCTGATAGTTTCTATGGCAATCTTCAAGCTTCTCAAAATATTGTTGGCCGGTCGATTATCTCTTCCAACCAAAATAGGAGAGAACATAAAAGGAAACTTGGAGAAATGTTCAAACATTCAGAAATGTTTGCCAAGAAAAAATAAAGGGGAAGTTAAAACCCAAAATACTGCTTCTTTATGTTCTCAGCCCTGGTGGTTCTGACTCCGTAAGTGTCACCCAGGACGTGGTTGGGACCTGAATGTGCAGAGTATTCCTGCACTTACGTTTGGCTGACAGATTGCACCTTAGAAAGCCGACTGAGTACTACTAACACCCTTCTGTGATGAGTGCATCCCTTAAATAAAACCCTTTAATCCCTCATACAAACAGAGAGGAAAATGATCTGGAAGTCTGCACTGCTGTGTAATAATTGAGTGCCCTCCCTTACCATAATATTCACTCAGGCAATGTTACCCTTTATTAAACATCAATTGGGAGTCCACATCTGATTTCCAATTTAGTTAAGCATAAGGGACTCACCCCAGTTCTCAGGCAATTATATGCAAACGATTCCTTTATCAATCGGAATGTTACCCTTTACACAAACAGACATTTGGTAGAATCCAAAATCTCCTTATTCCCTTGCAAAAGTAGGGGCGGTGGGGGGTCAATGATGGACAGACTGAAGCACATGAAGCAGTTAAACCTGCCCCACATGGCATCGCTACATGGATGATATCACAATGGAGGCAGTTAATGCAGCAATCTTGCCCTAAGCCTGCCAGCCCATCACCAAAACCCTTGTGGTCATATCAAGGACCAGTCTGAAGCATTGAAGTATTAAATCATAAAGGGCCATGCTGAGAGTTGCAGTTCAACAAACAGCCTGAGGGTTGCACATTCCATTTCTAGTCCAGCCATTAGGGATAATTTGCTTTATTGCATATTTACAGGAAAACACAGCAGAAGCCCATTTATACATGTTTGTTCCCTTTAAGTGCACCCCCTGGGAGACCACACAGCCCCCCTCAATCTCAGTGCAGATTTCCCAGAGTGCACCGGTCCATTTTGGGGAGTCAAGAGCCAAATGGCAGGAATGTCTGTTTGGGGGCAATTTCATAGTTATGTGTTGTTCTGGGTGTGACACAATATGATGTGGGGATGAGCAGAATTAACCCCAAAGGGCAACCGTGGCACTGGTGACAACTAATCAATACAATCCCAACCCTGGCACTATACAAACCAACCAATAAATACAATCCCAACCCTGGCACTATACAAACCAACCAATAAATACAATCCCAACCCTGGCACTGTACTAACCAACCAATCAATACAATCCCAACTTTGGCACTATACTAACCAACCAATCAATACAATCCCAACCCTGGCACTATACTAACCAACCAATCAATGCCATCCCAACCCTGGCACTGTACTAACCAACCAATCAATACAATCGCAACCCTGGCACTGTACTAACCAACACTGGCACTGTACTAATCAACCAATACAATCCCAACCCTGGCACTGTACTAATCAACCAATCAATACAATCCCAACTTTGGCACTATACTAACCAACCAATCAATACAAACCCAACCCTGGCACTGTACTAACCAATCAATGCAATCCCAACCCTGGCACTGTACTAACCAACCAATCAATATAATCCCAACCCTGGCACTGCGGTACCAACCAATCGATGCAATCCCAACCCTGGCACTGTTCTAACCAATCAATACAATCCCAACCCTGCCACTATACTAACCAATCAATACAATCCCAACCCTAGCACTGTACTAACCAACCAATCAATACGATCCCAACCCTGGCACTGTACTAACCAACCAATAAATACAATCCCAACCCTGGCACTGCTGTAACAACCAATCAATACAAACCCAACCCTGGCACTGTACTAACCAACCAATAAATACAATCCCAACCCTGGCACTGCTGTACCAACCAATCAATACAATCCCAACCCTGGCACTGCTGTACCAACCAATCAATACAAACCCAACCCTGGCACTGTACTAACCAATCAATACAATCCCAACCCTGGCACTGTACTAACCAACCAATCAATACAATCCCAACTTTGGCACTATACTAACCAACCAATCAATACAAACCCAACCCTGGCACTGTACTAAACAATCAATACAATCCCAACCCTGGCACTGTACTAACCAACCAATCAATACAATCCCAACTTTGGCACTATACTAACCAACCAATCAATACAATCCCAACCCTGGCACTGTACTAACCAATCAATACAATCCCAACCCTGGCACTGTACTAACCAACCAATCAATACAATCCCAACTTTGGCACTATACTAACCAACCAATCAATACAATCCCAACCCTGGCACTGTACTAACCAACCAATCAATACAATCCCAACTTTGGCACTATACTAACCAACTAATCAATACAATCCTAACCCTGGCACTGTACTAACCAATCAATACAATCCCAACCCTAGCACTGTACTAACCAACCAATCAATACAAACCCAACCCTGGCACTGTACCAAACAATACAATCCCAACCTTAGCACTGTACTAACCAACCAATCAATACAAACCCATCCCTGGCACTGTACTAACCAACCAATCAATACAAACGCAACCCTGGCACTGTACTAACCAACCAATCAATACAATCCCAACTCTGGCACTGTACTAACCAAACAATCAATACAGTCCCAACCCTGGCATTGTACTAACCAGCCAATCAATACAATTCCAACCTTGGCACTGCAGTACCAACCAATCAATGCAATCCCAACTCTGGCACTGTACTAACCAACCAATCAATACAATCCCAACCCTGGAACTGTACTAACCAACCAATCAATACAATCCCAACCCTGGCACTGCACTAACCAGCCAATCAATACAATCCCAAAAAGCGAAACGCTGCAGTAGCAGAATGGGAGGTAGGTTCCTTTAGAGCTCCCCCTTCCACTGGATAATGACACTGTGTGAGCGACTCTCTGCACTTGTACAGAAAATGATAAGAGATCAATCCATCAGGTTCTGACTTACTCAGCTCCAACGTCCCTCTGCTCTACAGGAACTGAAATGACTCCTTAAAGGGGAACTTCACCCACTTATACTGAAAGCAAGTGGCCAATATCCCATTCATTCCTCATCCTCCCTGGGCTTATGTGTAAATGTCTCTGCTAATGTCTCTCACTGCTTCTCAGAGTTGTACTCCAGGTCTAATCATCAGTTGGCGCCTGATAAATTGTTTCAGGAGTCAGAACCAATAGTGCAGAGAATACAAATAAAGACAGACCGATACTGTTCTTGTAATGCACGCCTTCTACCCTAATACAACCCCCCCGAAAAAGGGATTGATTGTAAGCTCCGACACACAGGCTGGTAACGTTGCTTTACTTTACCAATCAATACAATCCCAACCCTGGCACTGTACTAACCAACCAATCAATGCAATCCCAACCCTGGCACTGCAGTACCAACCAATCAATGCAATCCCAACCCTGGCACTGTACTAACCAACCAATCAATACAATCCCAACCCTGGCACTGTACTAACCAACCAATCAATACAATCCCAACCCTGGCACTATACTAACCAACCAATCAATACAAACGCAACCCTGGCACTGTACTAACCAACCAATCAATACAATCCCAACTCTGGCACTGTACTAACCAACCAATCAATGCAATCCCAACCCTGGCACTGTACTAACCAACCAATCAATACAATCCCAACCCTGGCACTGTACTAACCAACCAATCAATACAATCCCGATCCTGGCACTGTATTAACCAGCCAATCAATACAATCCCAACCTTGGCACTGCAGTACCAACCAATCAATGCAATCCCAACCCTGGCACTGTACTAACCAACCAATCAATACAAACGCAACCCTGGCACTGTACTAACCAACCAATCAATACAATCCCAACTCTGGCACTGTACTAACCAACCAATCAATGCAATCCCAACCCTGGCACTGTACTAACCAACCAATCAATACAATCCCAACCCTGGCACTGTACTAACCAACCAATCAATACAATCCCAATCCTGGCACTGTACTAACCAACCAATCAATACAATCCCAATCCTGGCACTGTATTAACCAGCCAATCAATACAATCCCAACCTTGGCACTGCAGTACCAACCAATCAATGCAATCCCAACCCTGGCACTGTACTAACCAACCAATCAATACAAACACAACCCTGGCACTGTACTAACCAACCAATCGATACAATCCCAACTCTGGCACTGTACTAACCAACCAATCAATGCAATCCCAACCCTGGCACTGTACTAACCAACCAATCAGTACAATCCCAACCCTGGCACTATGGCACAGACTTATCGATATGATGCCAAAGTCACATTTTTGCACCTTAATTGGGCACAAAAATATCCCCAAGTTATACAGACAATTGCCATTTAGACTGTTATTTAGTTACTAGGGTCCCAGTCACCCTAGCAATCAGATATAGACTAGAATGGCAGGAAGGTGAGAGGTGACATAAAGGGCATTTAAAGGAATAAGGATTATAAGAGTAATGTACCCTATGAAGGAATGAGATATTACAGCAATATAACCCCCGACCTGTTTGTAGGGTGCAGGGAGTTGGAACTCACAGACCAGGCAGCATTTTACATTTCAGGCTGGAGAAGCACAGAAATGACTCAGAAACCACAATAAAGACCAGTCAGGCCCTTCGATTTAAAGTGAAAGTGCTTCAATCAGAGCGAAACGCTGCAGAAGCAGAATGGGAGGTAGGTTCCTTTAGAGCTCCCCCTTCCACTGGATAATGACACTGTGTGAGCGACTCTCTGCACTTGTACAGAAAATGATAAGAGATCAATCCATCAGGTTCTGACTTGCTCAGCTCCAACGTCCCTCTGCTCTACAGGAACTGAAATGACTCCTTAAAGGGGAACTTCACCCACTTATACTGAAAGCAAGTGGCCAATATCCCATTCATTCCTCATTCTCCCTGGGCTTATGTGTAAATGTCTCTGCTAATGTCTCTCACTGCTTCTCAGAGTTGTACTCCAGGTCTATTCATCAGTTGGCGCCTGATACATTGTTTCAGTTGTCAGAACCAGTAGTGCAGAGAATACAAAGGCAGACCGATACTGTTCTTGTAATGCACGCCCTCAACCCTAATACACCCCTCCCCAAAAAAGTGATAGATTGTAAGCTCCAACACACAGGCTGGTAACGTTGCTTTACTTCCCTTTTAATCGCACAAAGACATAAGAATCTGCTCACTTATTACAGGGGGTTGTTAATTGCACATGTCCCTGCAGTTGGTCTGCGTGTCGGGATCTCATTGTAACCCCCGGGCAGCAGGGAAAGGGTTACACGGGGGCTTGTGGGAAACTTTCCCTTTAGTGGTTAGTCGGATGCCAGTTGGGGTTTGAGGTTTCAGGTGACCAAGGGATGTGAGTAATGATGCAGGTTTGTGGCATCTTAGCCCTTCAGGCCAATTAGCCTGGAAAACCCCAGAGGGGGAGCAGGGAGGCGCTTCTGGTTTGGTGGCTGCCTACTCCTTTCATCATTAGGGGCTTCTCTGCAGGTCTAATTACTGGACATGCAAGGCATTGTGGGAAATGGAGTCTTGGCTGTAGCAGAGCTGCCCACTGATAATATGTTGCAATGGGCCAGTAGTCGGGCAAAGCAGTGGAGGGGATCGTATGAGACAGATACTCAGTAGCAATGACATCATCAGAAAGTCAACTGCTGGTTGGATATTAGGAGCATCCTAATTAGTATGGAGGCCGGAGGGGGTGAATTACAGGGTTAATATCTGCCCCAAGGGTAATTGCTGAGCTCAAAGTCTCCTTGTGATTCCCTGGAGATCCCTACAGGGGGAGTAGCTCAACTACTACAAATCTGGTTATAGACAGAAAAAACATGCTTGCTCCTCCCAGATCTACAGATCTATTGCAAAGTAGTATACAGTATATATATATATATATATATATATATATATATATATATATATATATATACATACACACATGGGTGGACAGCGTTATCCACCCATGTATAGATTGTAAGCTCTGGGTGTAGCACTGCACTTCCAGTAATATCCCCCCCCCCCCCCAGAGCGGAGGTTACAAACTGTCAGATCATTTGGCTCCATAAAATCTATAATTGCTCTGAACCAAATCTCCGGCTCCAGGGCCATTAAGCAGCCGTTATCCTCAGATGCCCTGTGCCACACTCATCTGTTACATCTCCAGCTCACTGCGGGCACAGAATTGGCACAGAGCATCTGCCCTGTCCCTGCACCTGAACAGTGGAGAGGGAAGTAAAGAAACCCTAGTGTACCCCTAGATGTATTCACTGCCTTTATAGGTGATCTGATTCCTTCCAGTACTTGGCTCACAAAGGATGCTGGGTACTGTAGTTAAGAAGCAGCTGGGGGTATCCTGGTTGGTGCCAGTGGGGTGATGCTATACGGACTTACTGCAGGCTGTCAAGAGTTGTTGGGAGTTAGTAGCTCAGTAACAGGGGCCCTACAGAGCCAGAGCTGAATTTAGAACTGCTCTGTTTTACAGTCTCTCTCAGCTCATTAGTGCCAATATAACCCCCCTGCACCCCCCACTACAGGTGCCCCGCAGCCACCCCCATACACCTCGCCGGCTTTGAAGTGCGCCCCTCACACCTCTGGCTCCCCCATAAAACAGCCAGGGCGGAGGTGTCCCTGACACATAACAGATCCCCTGGAAGTGGCAGAGGGAGCGGCAGGCAGCCATGTGCTTTCAACGTGTCATTAACGAGCTCGTTAGGAATTCAGCAGGAAACTCTGTAACCCCCACGGGATTATGGGAAATCATCAAGCTCTAGATATTTAGTGAAACAGCCGCATTCTGGGAGATAAAGTGGAGCAGGGCACAAATAAAGGAGGCACCAGGCAGTGAGGTCACTGGACAGATGTGACATCAAATAGGCCGTATGTTATGTCATGGGCCAGTGCTATGACATGACTATTGGTTGATTGCCACATCAGTCTTACAGAGTACTGCCCAGATTTCATCATTTGCTTCCAAAAACTGCCCTGTCCTGGTCAACACTGGACAGGTAACAACCCTACTGCCACTTGCCCCAGGAATACAGCACCGACTCCATTAGTCACCCCTGTATTGGACACAGTCATCACCCACTCACCCGTAACCTGCACCTTATTCACACACACAAGTTAAGAGTGGCAGAGGGCGCAGGTCAAAACTGGGCCCTGTACTCACCCAACAGGTGCTCTATGATTAGAGTTGCCCCTTTTTGATTTACTTTTCCTGGTACTCGTGTAATGGTCTCTACTTCCTTTGCATGGTGGAGTATATTTCCTGGTACTCATGTAACTGTCTCTACTTCCTTTTCCTGGTACTCGTGTGACTGTCTCTACTTCCTTTTCATGGGGAGTGTTTTTCTGGTACTAGTGTGACTGTCTCTACTTCCTTTGCACGAAGGGAGTGTATTTCCTGGTACTTGTGTAACTGTCTCTACTACCTCTGCATGGGGGAGTGTATTTCCTGGTACTCATGTGACTGTTTCTACCTCCTTTGCACGGGGGAGTATATATCCTGGTACTCGTGTAACTGTCTCTACTTCCTTTGTGCGGGGGGGGAGTGTATTTCCTGGTACTCATGACTGTCTCTACTTCCTTTGCATGGGGGAGTGTATTTCCTGGTACTCATGTGGCTGTCCATACCTCCTTTGCATGGGGAGTATATATCCTGGTACTCGTGTAACTGTCTCTACTTCCTTTGCACGGGGGGGAGTGTATTTCCTGGTACTCATGACTGTCTCTACTTCCTTTTCCTGGTACTCGTGTAACTGTCTCTGCTTCTTTGCACAGGAGAAGTGTGTTTCCTGGTACTCGTGTGACTGTCTCTACTTCCTTTTCATGGGGAGTGTTTTTCTGGTACTAGTGTGACTGTCTCTACTTCCTTTGCATGAAGGGAGTGTATTTCCTGGTACTCATGTAACTGTCTCTACTTCCTTTGCACAGGGGAAGTGTATTTCCTGGTACTTGCGTGACTGTCTCTACTTCCCTTGCATGGGGAGTGTTTTTTCTGGTACTCGTGTGACTGTCTCTACTTACTTTGCACGGGGGGCGTGTATTTCCTGGTACACATGTGACTGTCTCTACTTCCTTTGGATGGGGGAGTGTATTTCCTGATAACTTAGATGGCAAGTGCTACAGGCCAGATCTCTATTTACATGCGGCACTTAACCATGTATTTATAAATCCATTTATTGCTGTATCTGTAACCTATATGTATTTATAAATCCATTTATTGCTGTAGCCTGTGTGCTATCCATTTACTGTACAAATACACAGCTTGGCATATACACACAGTGCAACAGAAATAACGACACACACAGTTATTTAGCAGGGACAGTGTCACATACACAACATGTTTCCATCACAACCATAACAACCATAATTAGTCACTAATTGCCCCATCATGCTTGTATGGGAGGCAAATTCCTTAATAAGGACCAAGTTTCCGAAGAAACAAATGTGGCGCTGCCATGTGGCCGCACAAATCCTTGACCACCAATCAGGGCACAAATCTTCCCCTGGGCACCAATCAGGGCACAAATCTTCCCCGGGGCACCAATCAGGGCACATGGGGTGAATCAGCTGAGCAATGTGCGGGGGTCACTCAGTGGCAGAGCCACAAGCAGCTGCACAGAGGGCCCCCCTTATCTCTCTCACTAGGGACATCTTCCCCGGGTCTCACACCTGGGGGGGGGGAGGTTTGTGGTATTTGAGGAAAGGAGGTGCTTAGCAGCGGTCATTCTTTTAATGGTGGTGGATTTCGATTCATGGAGCTGCGGCAGCCTGTGCACAAGTCAGTAGAGGAGCCTTTATAAAGGCACACAGCAGCTCTGCAAGGGGAGGATTCTCTACAGACCCTTCTCCTGGTTACTGGGGCTTTAGTGATAGAGCAGTTGCAATAAGGTTGAGGGAGTTGCAGCTCATGCTGGGGCCAGACGGACAAAGAAACAGAAACTTATTTTCATCTTTCTTTTAACTTTGTAACTCAAACTGGAGGTTCTGCACAGAAATGGGCCCCCATACCCGGCACCTTGGGCTCTTTCACTGCCGTTATGTCAGAAAACTGCTCAGTCGTGTGTTGCTTATTCAACTGTTCTGCTCTTTGTAAGAAATGTAAATGCCCCTAATGGCTTGTTTATTTGTATTTAATGTAAACAACTGTAGTGCTACAACTCCCAGTATTCTTATATATTGGTACCAAACCTGATCAGCAAAAATATACATCAGTCCCAACATACAGTCCAAACCATATATCAGCCCTAACATACAGTGCAATCCATATATCAGCCATAACATGCAGTGCAATCCCTATATCAGCCCTAACATACAGTGCAATCCATATATCAGCCGTAACATACAGTGCAATCCATATATCAGCCCCAACATACAGTCAATCCATACATCAGTCCCAACATAAAGTCCAATCTATATATCAGTCCCAACTAGGGTTGCCACCTTTTCCCAACATACAGTCCTATCCACATATCAGTCCCAACATACAGTCCAAACTACATATCAGTCCCAACATACAGTCCAACCACATATCAGTCCCAACATACAGTCCAATCCATACATCAGTCCCAACATAAAGTCCAATCTATAATATCAGTCCCAACTAGGGTTGCCACCTTTTCCCAACATACAGTCCTATCCACATATCAGTCCCAACATACAGTCCAATCTACATATCAGTCCCAACATACAGTCCAATCTACATATCAGTCCCAACATACAGTCCAACCACATATCAGTCCCAACATACAGTCCAATCCATACATCAGTCCCAACATACAGTCCATTCTACATATTGGGCCAAACAACCCAGAAATGCAGATAATAATAATGTTGTTATTATTGCTATTAATGCTAGTTTAGCCTTTGTTTACTCTATTGCCATCAGGACAGGTCCCCCAAACAATTTATTAATGATTTGAAAACACAGAAATTAGCAGATAATTGTGCATCATACACACAGTCACATACACAGCAGCACCCCAGTTTATATTATACACACATAGGCCAGTGGAACCACAACCGCAGTTTTCCCAGTTCCCACTGCTCATCTCCTAAACATTAGATATAACACTTTTACATTACAATAATGTGTATGTAATCAATTTCATACAACAAATATTAGGGGCACCCCCCCATCCCAACAGCTCATTCCCTTGCAACATGCCCATTTCCCCATCAGCCTGATAAAAACACTTATTTCCTCTGCACCAAAACATAAGGTTGAACCTGAGGAGCCTCAGAACTATTTTTGTTATTATTAATAATGATAATAGTTATAAACACCAAAATCATAGGTTTCTGAGACAGAGAAACACCCTGGGCACAAGCAAAGTGAGACTCACAACTTGTCTCTGCCACAAATCTCTATAAAGTGGAATATTTTTATTTTGCTCATTTTATATTGCAATTTCTCTACAAAACCAATAAATAAAGCAAAATAGAGGCAAATTCACAGAATAAAATCAGTTTGCCAATATATCCAGAAGCAACAGGTATCTGTGTTATTCCTGGCAGTGCCATTCACTGGGCAGTGAGAAACCAGGGCCAAGAAATAAATGCACCGGAAACTGATGATAATAATAATAAGTACCCAGGGGTTGTAAATGCCAGGGGCTGAGAGTACCCAGAGGCCGAGTGTACCCAGAGGTCGAGTTTACCCAGAGATCGAGAGTACCCAGGGGCTGTGGGTGCTAGGGGCTGAGAGTGCCCAGGGTTTGTGGGTGCCCAGGAGCTGTGAGTACCCGGGGTTTGTGGGTGCCCAGGAGCTGTGAGTACCCGGGGTTTGTGGGTGCCAGGGGCTGAGAGTGTCCAGGGTTTGTGGGTGCCAGGGGCTAGAGTGCCCAGGAGCTGTGAGTGCCAGGGGCTGAGAGTACACAGGGTTTGTGGGTGCCAGGGGCTGAGAGTACCCAGGGTTTGTGGGTGCCAGGGGCTGAGAGTGCCCAGGAGCTGTGAGTGCCAGGGGCTGAGAGTACACAGGGTTTGTGGGTGCCAGGGGCTGAGAGTACCCAGGGTTTGTGGGTGCCAGGGGCTGAGAGTGCCCAGGAGCTGTGAGTGCCAGGGGCTGAGAGTACCCAGGGTTTGTGGGTGCCTGGGGCTGAGAGTGCCCAGGGTTGAGAGCGCTCAGGGTCCGAGAGTGCCAGGGGAATGTGAGTGCCAGGGCCCCAGAGGCACTTGAAGGGGAAGGAGAAACAGTGAGAGAAATAGAGGAATACAGAGAGAGATTTCGCTATTACTAATTTGTTACAATGTATCACAGGTATCACAGGCATCACCCCGGGGAGAAACAGAACAAGACGGGACACTGCGAGTCCTGGGCCCCCAAGGAAGGTTTAAACTTGATTTTTTTTTATACTCAAATCGCAGGAATGTTGAAAGCTTCCCATGGAGGAGGCAGGCGAGGGCCTAACAAGGGGCACTGGGATCCAGCGAACTGCGGAGTTCAAAAACTGCAAAAAACAAGGAGAAAGTCCCAGAGCGGGGTCCTAACGGGAGCGGGAGCCACTCAGTGCCCACAACAAAGACACATGGCACCGGAGCACTCGGGACAGGGAGGCCGAGAAGTAGAGACTTACCCGGGGAAGGAGCTGATGGGGTCGGGGGTCCAATCCCGGGGTCGGCTCTGTGGTTCCTGCAGAACTAAATGAGGAGCTCGGGTCCAGTTGGGCAGGTTCCGGAGTTGGGCAGGTTCTGGGCTCAGTTGCTCAACGCTCGGATCTGCCTTTCCTTTTTGGCTGACTGGTTTCTAAAACAATCCCCTTCTTTGGCAGCTCGGAGCCTCCCCTCAGAGTGGGGAGAGGGGGAAGGGAAACTGGAGAGGAGTCGCAATTTGTACAGAACTTCTCCCCGCAGCGACTCAACTGCCTCTCCGGCACCGCCTGGGAACGGGGGGCTCGGGATACGGGGTTCAGCAGCTCCGGGTTTATGGGGGAGGCAGGAGAGGGAAAGTTTATGAGTGCGGGGGGGTCTTGCTGCTTCTCACTGAAGAATAGAATTCCCTCCCCCTCCCCCAATGTTTTGTGGGGTCGCTGAAAAGCCCCTGTCTCCCTCCCCCTTCTCCATGCAGCTGCTCTGGGCAGGAGATGTTTTACTCTCAGGCACCCACAGGGTTACTTCTGCCCCCCCTGCCCTGGCACATGGACCCTAGTGCCAACCATATATATATACATTTACTCACACTGCCAGACAGCATATTGTATGTATAAGTACAAAGATACCCAGTGCTGTACAGTGTTACTAAACATAACATTCTGCAGAAGCAGGAGAATACTTTTAATATATAAGAATAAATAAACAGAGATTAGGTGACATACATGTAGTAAAAGATTCAGTAGGAAATGCGTCCCTGCCCCATAGAGCTTACAATCAAAGTTGTGAAACTATCATCCCTGGGGAGCCAAAGGCAGTGGATTCTGTCTTTCCTGTACTATTGGTTTACAAAAAAAGAGTATATTTAAAGGGATACTGTCATGGGAAAACATGTTTTTTTCAAAACACATCAGTTTATAGTGCTGCTCCAGCAGACTTCTGCCCTGAAATCCATTCTTCAAAAGAGCAAACAGTTTTTTTTTTTTATTCAATTTTGAAATCTGACATGGGGCTAGACATATTGTCAGTTTCCCAGCTGCCCCAGTCACCTGACTTGTGCCTGCACTTCAGGATGGAACTGCTTTCTGGCAGGCTGTTATTTCTAACTGAATCAGTCTCTGTAGGACTTGGCTTTTACTATTGAGTGTTGTTTTTAGATCTACCGGGGAGCTGTTATCTTTTGTTAGAGAACTGCTATCTGGTTACCTTCCCATTGTTCTGTTGTTAGGTGATATCAATGCAACTTGCAGTACAGCAGTAAAGAGTGACTAAAGTTTATTAGAGCACAAGTCACATGACTGGGGACAGCTGGGAAACTGTCAATATGTCTAGCCCCATATCAAATTTCAAAATTGAATATAATAAAAATCTGTTTGCTCTTTTGAGAATTGGATTTCAGTGCAAAAGTCTGCTGGAGTAGCACTATCAACTGTTGCGTTTTGAAAAAAAACATGTTTTCCTATGACAGTATCTCTTTAAGGATCCCAGACCCCCTTAGAAGGCCTAGATGATTAGTCCAATGCCCAATTGGGCCCCTGGGATGATGGACCCTGCAAACTATGTAAAATGTCCCCCTGATTTTAAAGAATGGTTGCCTAAATAAATCATGTTGTGCCCAAACCATGCCGCTCACTGGGCTGGGCAGAATGAAGGTGTTTGTAGCAGATTTCCGGGAACCCTGACCCTACTTCAAACCTGCCCATTCTGTGCCCAGCAACATTAAATAGAAAATATTCCTACTTTAAGACAGTGTTGCCTTTAAATCATTCAGCTCCCAGCCATAACCATGAGTAGAGTGTGTCCCCCATTCACACCCCCAGTAATATCAGCTTATCAGTAAGTGGCCAATTTGTTGCTCTAATCCCCTATTTGTCAGTGCAACAACCTGCAGCAAAGTCTAATGGTGAATAAAGTGGCAATAAGCAAACAGCCCCAGGTGGGAAATTGCCCCCTCTCTCCAATGCACAACTGCTAAATGTCCCTCCTGCCGCTTCCACTGGCTGCTAAACTACAATTCCCAGCATGCACCCAGGGTATCTGGTAGTAGAGAAACCCGCGTGCTGAAGATTACTCCACAAAAAAAAGAATCATTCCCTTTTCTGTTTATTTTACCCAAATGCTGCTTCTTAATATTTAGGGGGGTTCAAGAGCAAGTCACATGTGCCAGGAACCCCCCTTGACTCTCATTAAATAAGTGAGCAGTGATTTTTCATTTGAGGCCCCTCCATGCAGCAGTGCAGCTAATGTTTCATTCAGATAAATAGTGATCACCCTGCTTGGTCCTGTTGGACACTGCCCATGAGGATACGTACAAACTCTCGGCCACAAAGTGAGACTGGACTGCTGCGTGTTTGCTAGAAAGGCAGTAGAATCATTCACATAAGAGGCAGGAATGGATTCTCTGTGCAGCCATAATAAGTCACTAGAACCTCACACTGTTTGCACAATTGCATTATTACAATTCAGCATCCCTTTAACCCTTTATATGAACACCCTCTGTTCTAAATTCTGCTGCAGGGGGGTACTTTTTAGCTACATATGCCACATGGTGCCAAGGCTGTCCTATTATCCACACCTACAATGTAAACAAACGCCCAAGTGCCCTGTGGGTGAGATGATTCTGTGGCCATTGTGTTGGCCCCTTGCCGCTAGCCACTTGGCCTGGAGCACAAAGACTTATTTTAGGGAGCGACTCTCCAGCCTGGGACACACAATGTCCTGTGAGCTCCGACTTCAAAGAATAAGTAGTGAAAGGAAGAGATTAATGAGTCAAGTTGTCTCAGCAGGGGCTGCGGTGAGAGCATTCTATCTGCATTATATTCCCACTCACTCAACCAGCCCCTCACACCCACCCTTCCACTTTCCCCTACTGTACTGCACTGGCTCCAGCCACAGACACCCCCTCACTCAACCAGAGGCCCCCCTCTTCCATTCCCACCACTCCATAGCAAAACCATGTGCTTTCTGTTTATTTAATAGCCTCTCACGGATCCTCCATACAAACCATCAATTTCCATCCACTTCCACAGCACTGTATCTTGTAGTGGGGTCCTGGGACAGCCGGGGGGCAATTATATTATATAAATCTGCATTAACCCCCCCCTATTATCATTATAGGGTAGAAAAAGCACTCAACCCAAATCTCCCCATAACTGGCCTTCAGGCTGGTCCCCCTTAGCCCATAACAAGGTTACAAATATATAGAAACCAGTGCCGGGCCACGCTTGGCAGGCAGGTACCCTAGCAGTGGCGTAACTACCGGGGGAGCAAGGGATGCGAGCAGGCCAGGGCCCGCACCCCCTCAGGGCCCCCCGGCAGTCCGCGCGCATATTGCCGGCCAGTTTCCGGGTGTGCGGAGGGGGGCGGGGGCCCGGCTGCGCGTCCTGTGCCAGGGCCCGCCCCCCTCTAGTTATGCTTCTGCGCCCTAGGCAGGCCGGCAGTCACGGCGCCTGTGCGCATGCGCAAATTCCTGCCCATGCGAATGCGCAGAAGCGATGAAAGCGCAAAAAGAAGGGAACCAGACTTGGGGTAGGAAACAGGTACATGCCTGGCGCCCTCCCAGCTTTGCACCCTAGGCACGTGCCTACTCTGCCTACCCCTAGTTCCGGCGCTGATAGAAACATTGGGGTAACAGTCACCCTGCTATAGTTCCAGGGGTACCCAGGGCACAAATAAGCACTCACCCCAAATCTCCCCCTAACTGGCCTTCAGGCTGGGCCCCCTTAGTTCATAACAAGGTTACAGGGGTAGGCTGAGTAGGTACGTGCCTAGGGCGCAAAGCTGGGGGGGGGCGCCAGGCAAGTACCTGCTCTGTCGCCTACCCCATTGTCTGGTTCCGTCTCTCCCTGACTCCTCATCTGTGCTTCTTCGCATGTGCGCTCAAGTGTAATTTTGCACATGCGCACCTGAGCGTAATTTCAAGCATGCAATCTCCAGCACGCACTCAGCCGGCGCCGTGGCTTCCCAGGTTGCCTAGGGTGCCTGGCCGGGTTGGCCTGGCTCTGACAGATACAGTATATAGAAACACTGGGGTAACAGTCACCCTGCTATAGTTCCAGGGGTACCCAGGGCACAAATAGGCACTCACCCCAAATATCTCCCTAACTGGCCTTCAGACTAGGCCACCTTAGCTCATCGCAAGTTTACAGATATATAGAAATATTGGGGTAACAGTCACCCTTCTATAGTTCCAGGGGTACCCAGGGCACAAATAAGCATTCACCCCAAATCTCATTCTAAGTGGCCCATGATGTTTTAGAGGGCTGCCTGTATTCCCGTCATTGTGATACAATATCGCCCACCTCTCGGCATATTGGGGAACAATTTTGTGTTTAGGAAAACATAAAAAAGTCCCTGCAGATAGCACCCTGGCTAGAATTGAAAACGGGGGAATACCTATGCTGCCATAGTTTTATGGGATGTCTTTGTACAGACTATGAGCAAACTTAGGGGACTGTTCCTGTTGAATTGTGCTTAGTACAGGGGAATATCTATGCTGCCATAGTTTTATAGGATCTCTCTGTACAGGCTATGAGCACAGTGTCGGACTGGGATGCCAGGGCCCCAACCGAAAACCTTAGACTGAGGGCCCACTTTCCAAACTATTATACTTCTTCTCCTCACTGAACCTCTGAATTCTCCTAGTCTTTTATCTCTACATACCATACTCTATTCTTTCATTAGTAAACCTATTTGTTCCCATAAACAAATAGGAAATTACCATGAAATAGGCCAAATGGTTAGAAGCAAGAGGCCCACTGACACCTGGGCCCACAGGGAGTTTTACAAGTATCCAGGTGGGCCAGTCCGACACTGTATGAGCAAACTTAGGGGACTGTTCCTGCTGAATTGTGCTTAGTACATGGGAATAACTATGCTACCATGGGATCTCTCTGTACAGACTATGAGAAATGAGTTCAGGATCTAACAGAAGAAAGAGAAGAACCTGGTATATAGATTATGTACAACGGCCCCAATACTAATGGAGTTTTTATGTGGATTTGGGAGGGGCCTGTAGGAACTGGAATGTTGGGGAGAAGTCAGTATTAATGAGTTGCCAGTGACTGGCTTGTACAATAAGCGCCATAACGAGGTTCAGCTGCGCCACATTTCATTGGCCACCAGAGACCCCTGTTCTCATTAGAATTTCTCCTTGTAACATGTCGTTAATTGTAAGTTAAACGTTATGAGCCAACACAGGCTTATGAGTGGGGCCCTGGCATTGTGGGACCCCGTCATCAAATAACAGCAGTAGAGAGGGGAAATTGCTATTTATTCTATGACATCATAGCAGCTGGGGAAACATTTCCGCTTGTGACATCACACACCCCTGGTATTAACCCAGGGAAATAGAATAAGGCTATTTATTCATTTCTCATTGTACAGAGCGTGGGTGCTGTTCTTGGCCTCAGTGCAGTCAATAAGGGATGGACAGACATGTGTACATTATGATACGGACGAGTCGCTGAATTCTAACGTCCCATTGGCTCCTAACAAAAAATGCATTATTGGAGCAGCAAATTATTTCCATTAACAAGTATGGCAGTGAGTCTTGTGAGGTGGCAGTCACTTGGCACAGTACTGCAATGGCGCGACTGCAAGGCATAAGTGCCAACACAAGCTGCCCCCATGTCCAGCCAATCACACTGCTGTTACACCCTTTAAAGGGGAACTTCACCCCAAAAAATGATGATAGGAAAATATAATTCTAAGAAGATTCCCAATATCCATTCATTTCTCATTCTCTGCACTGCTGCCTCTGACTCCTGATACAACTTCCCAATATCAATTAATTCCTCATTCTCACTGGGTTTATAGTTCTGTGTAACTGTCATTGTGTTATAGTTCTGTGCAACTCCCCAATATTCATTCATTCATTCCTTCAGAGAGTTCAAAGACAAGAGGAAAGTGTTGGAAGGATTACTGTCTGCTCTGTTCTCATTTTCCTACAGAAATAGGGATTGGTAGCACTAGTTAGGTACCTAATATTCCTGCCATGGGAACATGTGAGTAAACTCAGTAGTTAATTTAGGCCTCACGTCAAACATTTTTGGATTGCTCTGTGTTCCATATGTTGTTTTGTTGCAGCCTGCGAGTGGTTAATGGGCTCAGAGCTGGTGTGACTCACTTCGTGCAGCAGAAGCCTCTGGCCGGGCCCCATGTCATCAACACAGACTGTAACTCAGAGGAACATGTTTATTTAGAAACAGATTACATATGGTTACACGCTACTCTCTTCCGTGTCCCTGGGGAGCAGGCACAAGGGCAGTGCAGGGTGAGTAACATGGGAGCCCGGGGGCTGCAATATAATAAATGCACATTTCTGTATCAGTAGTTGGATGGGAGTTCACCAGACACAGGGTGCTAAAAAAGCACCTGCACTAATTGCTAGCAACAGAGAATGCTGGGCGTTGTAGTTTAAAGGAGTTGTTCACCTTCCAAGCACTTTTTTCAATTCAATTTCAATTGTTTTTAGATTGTTCCCCAGAAATAAAGACTTTTTTAAAATCACTTTCCATTATTTATTTTTTACTGTTTTTCCAAAATCTAAGTTTAAAGTTGAATGTCCCTGTCTCTGGTGTTTGAGTCTGGCAGCTCAGTAATTCAGATTCAGATTCGGTTACAATTTTGCAACATTTGGTTGATCCATTTCTCAGCAGCATCTCTGGAATATTAGCAACTATTGTTTCAATTCTAACAGCTGCCTGTAATGAAACCCAGAGATTCCGCTCAGCAGGAACAAAGAAAAGAGAAGTATCCACTAAATATATCCATTTACAACAGTTTACAGGGTCGGCGACCCCCTCCCAGAGCTGCTTCAGAAGGTGAAAAATAACACTTCAATATCAGAAAAATGGTCACAAATAGAAAATAGAAAGTCATTGGAAAAAGTTGTTATTTGTGGTGATCTATCTAAAAACAGCTGGTTGTTTGAAGGCGAACCACCCCTTTAACAGCAGCCACAACCACACATTCCATGTTCTAGACTGAGTTTCCAAAGAGCATGAACTTTCTACTTTCTCCATTGCAGAATAATGGATTCTTGGAGGGGCAGTGCTGAGTCTGTAACATCCATCATAGAGTTATTTAAACAAGAAGAAGAAATGTGCTGCTGGAGCCTAGGAGGCTGTGTGGTCCCTTCACATTCTGTTCCATCAGATCCAATCACTGGCTCAACCCAGCCCTGCTGATACTGAGCAGACACAGCTCCAACTTCAGCTGGGCTCCCAGCATTAAGCCTTTCATTGCCATGTTCCACTATTTGGGTACACTGTGTCCTAAAGCTGGCCATAGATGTTGAGATTTTTAAAAGATCAGATCCTGATCGTGAGACCACGATCTTCTCAGAACGATCGTACGATCGTACGAATTTACCATCAACTAAAAAGACCAATTTGCCAATTTAGTCTCTCAATCGCATAGAGAGGCATTGAATGTTAAACACTGAGTATCACTCGTGGGACAACATACCCCTACTGTATTATAAGGGATAATGTACCCCCTACTGTAAACATTAAGGATATTAGAAGTCACTGAGGGGTTGTTCTGTGACCATATAAAGGCACAAGGCTGCAGTTTGAGTTATACAGGGAACTCTGAGTATCACTCATGTATTATAAGGGATAATGTACCCACTACTGTAATTGATAAGAATATTAGAAGTCACTGAGGGGTTATGTGACCATATAAAGGTGTAAGGCTGCAGGCTGAGTTATACAGGGAACTCTGAGTATCATTCATGTATTATAAGGGATAATGTACCCCCTACTGTAAATGATAAGGATATTGGAAGTCACTGAGGGGTTATGTGACCATATAAAGGCACAAGGCTGCAGGCTGAGTTATACAGGGAACTCTGAGTATCACTCATGTATTATAAGGGATAATGTACCCCCTACTGTAAATAATAAGGATATTGGAAGTCACTGAGGGGTTATGTGACCATATAAAGGTGTAAGGCTGCAGGCTGAGTTATACAGGGAACTCTGAGTATCATTCATGTATTATAAGGGATAATGTACCCCCTACTATAAATGATAAGGATATTAGAACTCACTGAGGGGTCCAGTGACCATATTAAGACACAAGGCTGCAGACTGAGTTATACAGGGAACGCTGAGTATCATTCATGTATTATAAGGGATAATGTACCCCCTACTGTAAATGATAAGGATATTGGAAGTCACTGAGGGGTTATGTGACCATATAAAGGCACAAGGCTGCAGGCTGAGTTATACAGGGAACTCTGAGTATCACTCATGTATTATAAGGGATAATGTACCCCCTACTGTAAATAATAAGGATATTGGAAGTCACTGAGGGGTTATGTGACCATATAAAGGTGTAAGGCTGCAGGCTGAGTTATACAGGGAACTCTGAGTATCATTCATGTATTATAAGGGATAATGTACCCCCTACTATAAATGATAAGGATATTAGAACTCACTGAGGGGTCCAGTGACCATATTAAGACACAAGGCTGCAGACTGAGTTATACAGGGAACGCTGAGCATCAGAGTCGGAGGGGCCCTTAGATTAATGCTAAAACCGAGGACACAGAAAACAAAGTAGAAACTCTAATCTCTCATCAAAAGGGTTAATATGGGGGTTATAAATACACAAATTTCTTTTTAATGGCACTTTGGGAAGGAGGTGTCTGGGGCACCACTGGCACGGAGATGGGTTTCAGCTGTGCACCTCTCCATTACACACTTGCACACTTGCACAGACACACATACACACGCATACTGTGTGAGTATGTGTGCCTGTGGAAATGTGTGTGTGTATAAGTGTGAGTCACACACACACACAGACTCACACACACACACTTATTCAGGCTAATGGGTTCCAGATGGGGTGTCTCTTGCTTCCCTAGCAGTGAAAGAGCCGTCTGCCCCCCCCCCCTGTCTGCCTGGCACCTCTCTAATGCATCATAAACTTGGCCTGGGAGCTTGGGACAGGTGTCAAATAAAACACAAGGAGGCAGAGGTGCAGGGGGCCAGGAAAGGGGGAGCTAATGAAAACACAGCACCTATGTATAAGCGGGGATATATATATATATATATATATATCTATATATATATAAATATCTATCTATATATATATATATATATATATATATATATATATATATATATATATATATATGCATAGAATGGACCAGCACACCGTTTTCTTCAATCAAACGTGTTTATTCAATACACACTGTGCATCCAATGTTTCGGCCCGCATCTGGGCCTTTATCAAGGATCCGAAACGGGCCGAAACGTTGGATGCACAGTGTGTATTGAATAAACACGTTTGATTGAAGAAAACGGTGTGCTGGTCCATTCTATGCATATATAAAGACTTTGACCGAGCACCCGGCCTGGAGAAAATAAGAGGACAGAGTGCAGGTGTTTGTACTATATTATATATATATATATATATATATATATATATATATAATGTTATACCTTTGCAGGTGCTGGATATCAGGTCCTGCTTTTTACAGCAGAAATACCTGTTAGACAGGAGTATGGGAGACTCACTTACTGTATCTGACCCCTTCTATAACTAGAGTGGGCCCCCACACATGCTCAATCCCCTCTCTGCCAAACTTCTAGGGTAATGATTTGTTTCTAACATACATACTGTGTATAAGTACCGGTCTGCTGGGCAGCACTACATACATAAAAAGGATCATGATGATGATGATGATGATGATGAAGGAGCATTACAACTGACAAGAAGGGCTGCCAATGAGCCCAATAGTCGAGTATTCAATTGGCAGGGCAGGATGGGAAGGGGTGAGTGACTCAATATGTCCCACAATTATATGTGTTGCCTTGGGTACCCCTGGCACATCATTGCCCAGTACTAGCTGAACCCAGGGCACAGGACAGTTATGGTGCCATGTAAGAAAGTGGCACATATTGGAGACAACTACATCTGGAGCCTTTTGTCTAGGAAGTACCATGTTACTCTGTTACATTTCCTAATCTTTCTGTATTTCTATTCCTCAGGATTGGGGGGGGGGCAGTGTTTATCAGGGGGAACACAGGGGGTTAAAAACCTGTCCTGTCGCCAAGCTGGTGCCAACCTCATGGATTCTGTGGGTATGTGCCAGCTGGGATCTGCTCTATGTTCACTGGCACAACGGCCTGGGTGTTCCCACCATGTGCTGAATGAGTCACAGGAACAGACTGTATCCAATGCATAATCTGGAGTTGAGTGGGGGGACAGTAATGTAGTCATTCTATCCTGGGGGGACAGTTATGCGCTCATTCTATTCCACTGCTATAGTAGCATTAGGAGAATAGTCTCTAGAAACGGTGTGTGACTGTGGGATAGCAGGTATAGTAGGAAGAGATGGTGCTTATAGTAGCAGTGGGATAATAGTTTCTGGGAAGGGAGTGTGACTGTGGGATAGCAGGTATAGTAGAGAGAGATGGTGCCTATAGTAACAGTGGATAATAGTCTCTGGGAAGGGAGTGTGGCTGTGGGATAGCAGGTATAGTAAGGAGAGATGGTGCCTATAGTAACAGTGGGATAATAGTCTCTGGGAAGGGAGTGTGACTGTGGGATAGCAGGTATAGTAGGGAGAGATGGTGCCTATAGTAGCAGTGGGATAATAGTTTCTGGGAAGGGAGTGTGACTGTGGGATAGCAGGTATAGTAGAGAGAGATGGTGCCTATAGTAACAGTGGATAATAGTCTCTGGGAAGGGAGTGTGGCTGTGGGATAGCAGGTATAGTAGAGAGAGATGGTGCCTATAGTAACAGTGGATAATAGTCTCTGGGAAGGGAGTGTGGCTGTGGGATAGCAGGTATAGTAAGGAGAGATGGTGCCTATAGTAACAGTGGGATAACAGTCTCTGGGAAGGGAGTGTGACTGTGGGATAGCAGGTATAGTAGGGAGAGATGGTGCCTATAGTAACAGTGGGATAATAGTCTCTGGGAAGGGAGTGTGACTGTGGGATAGCAGGTATAGTAGAGAGAGATGGTGCCTATAGTAACAGTGGATAATAGTCTCTGGGAAGGGAGTGTGGCTGTGGGATAGCAGGTATAGTAGAGAGAGATGGTGCCTATAGTAACAGTGGATAATAGTCTCTGGGAAGGGAGTGTGGCTGTGGGATAGCAGGTATAGTAAGGAGAGATGGTGCCTATAGTAACAGTGGGATAACAGTCTCTGGGAAGGGAGTGTGACTGTGGGATAGCAGGTATAGTAGGGAGAGATGGTGCCTATAGTAACAGTGGGATAATAGTCTCTGGGAAGGGAGTGTGACTGTGGGATAGCAGGTATAGTAGAGAGAGATGGTGCCTATAGTAACAGTGGATAATAGTCTCTGGGAAGGGAGTGTGGCTGTTGGATAGCAGGTATAGTAAGGAGAGATGGTGCCTATAGTAACAGTGGGATAATAGTCTCTGGGAAGGGAGTGTGACTGTGGGATAGCAGGTATAGTAAGGAGAGATGGTGCCTATAGTAACAGTGGGATAATAGTCTATGGGAAGGGAGTGTGACTGTGGGATAGCAGGTATAGTAGGGAGAGCTGGTGCCACTGCCTATAGTAACAGTGGGATAATAGTCTCTGGGAAGGGAGTGGGACTGTGGGATAGCAGGTATAGTAGGGAGAGATGGTGCCTATAGTAACAGTGGGATAATAGTCTCTGGGAAGGGAGTGTGGCTGTGGGATAGCAGGTATAGTAGGGAGAGATGGTGCCTATAGTAGCAGTGGGGATAATAGTCTCTTGGAAGGGAGTGTGACTGTAGGATAGCAGGTATAGTAGGGAGAGATAACGCCTAAAGTAGCAGTGGGAGAATAGTCTTTGGGAAGGGACTGTGACTGTGGGATAGCAGGTATAGTAGGGAGAGATGGTGTCTATAGTAGCAGTGGGATAATAGTCTATGCTGGGAAGGGACTGTGGCTGTGGGATAGCAGGTATAGTAGGGAGAGATAGCGTCTATAGGTGTTTGGTGCTGCCTTCACTTGTCTCGACAAGACAGACAGACAGACAGCTGTGGGAGAACAGAAACCCAAACAGCACTTGCCCCCCCCCTCTATATACACACGAGAGCTGCTTCCTCTGTTGTTCCAACATCACAGACTAAGCTTGTCCCAAATAAACACACGCCGCTCTTCCACCGCCAGATACGCCACCGCCATGTGTTTCCAATAACACCTCCCATTATTTTTAGATGCGCCTAACTGGGCTGTGGCCCAGCAATACACAATGGTGGGAGAAAAGGGGTGTAAACACTGAGGTGTAAAATACACAAGCTAACATGTATAACCCCTTCAATGCCAAGATCATCAGTGGAGGAAAACTACTGCCCTCCTCATGGTGGTGTCCATAGTAACAGTGGGATAATAGTCTCTGGGAAGGGATTGTGACTGTGGGATAGCTGGTATAGTAGGGAGAGATGTTGCCTATAGTAACAGTGGGTAATAGTCTCTGGGAAGGGACTGTGACTGTGGGATAGCAGGTATAGTAGGGAGAAATTGTGCCTATAGTAACAGTGGAATAATAATCTCTGGGAAGGGAGTGTGACTGTAGGATAGCAGGTATAGTAGGGAGGGATGGTGCCTATAGTAACAGTGGGATAATAGTCCCTGGATCTCTGGGAAGGGAGTGTGACTGTGGGATAGCAGGTATAGTAGGGAGAGATAGTGCCTATAGTAACAGTGGGATAATAGTCTCTGGGGAAGGGAGTGTGGCTGTGGGATAGCAGGTATAGTAGGGAGAGATGGTGCCTATAGTAGCAGTAGGATAATAGTCTCTGGGAAGGGAATGTGACTGTGGGATAGCAGGTATAGTAGGGAGAGATGGTGCCTATAGTAACAGTGGATAATAGTCTCTGGGAAGGGAGTGTGACTGTGGGATAGCAGGTATAGTAGGGAGAGATGGTGCCTATCGTAGCAGTACTGCTATTCTGTAGTAACAGTGGGACATTTCTATCACATGGATGAGTGTGTGTTTAGTAGGGAGATACTATTGTATCACTGTGTATTGCAGGGAATGACTTTATGACAAATAAAAACAAAGGTTAAATAAAGGTTGGTGAATTAATAATTTAAGAGGTAGAACAGAAGTGGCTGCAGAGTTGGCTGCATTAGGTCCGTCTCTCTGTTCAGGGAAGTCAATAGAGATTCGGGGGATATTTTTGACTAAATAAAGAAATGTGTTTAGGGAAAATATAACATTCATGTTTGTGGCTGTAGTGTAAACATCCTACAGTTCAGCATAAATAATCCAAAACTCGTCCATGAGGGTCACAGCAGGGCCAGAGCCCGGAAGAAACACTATTAGTATTTTTAGTATTAATGGCCCCACAAGTGTGTTTGTGCTTTATGAACCCCCAGTGGTGGTTGGGGGGGGGAGTAGCAGAGAGAAGTCTGTCCTGTCTGTTCATTAAAGGGGTAGTTCACCTTCAAACAACTAGTTGTTTTCAGATAGATCACCGGAAATAACAACTTTTTGCAATTACTCTCTATATTCTATGTGTTACTGTTTTTCTAATATTGAAGTAAAAAGTGTCATTTTTCACCTTCTAAAGCAGCTCTGGGAGGGGGGTTGCCAATCCTGTAAACTCTTCTAAATCTATACAGTTAGTTGATACATTTCTTATCTTTGTCCCTGCTGAGCAGAATCCCGAGTGTCATTACAGACGGCTGTTAGAATTGATACAGTAGTTGCTAATACTCCAGAGATGCTGCTGAGAAATGTATCAACTAATTGTACCAACTAAATGTATCAACAAATTGTATCAACTAATTGTATCAACTAAATGTAGTAATTGTAACAGTTCAGAATCTGCACCTGAATTAATAAGCTGCCAGACCCAAACACCAGAGACAGGGACATTCAACTTTAAACTTAGATTTTGGAAAAACAGTAAAAAAAATAAATAATGGAAAGTTCAGGAACAGTCTGATGTATATATATATGTGTGTGTATATATATATATATATATATATATATATATATATATATATATATATATATCCGCACACGCTATCTGCTAAGTAAATGTCGGGTGCTGTGCTGTAGTTGAACGTTGTACAGGACCAGAGAGTAGCACGCACACCGTATCTTCTTTGCTCCAAAGGATTTCTTTAGAATACAAAAAGCATTTACATCGGTTATACATCAACGTTTCGGTTGTGTTCTGCAACCTTTATCAAGAGGTTTGATTAAGTAACACATCTTGATAAAGGTTGCAGAACACAACGGAAACGTCGATGTATAACCGATGTAAATGCTGGAGCATTTACATACATACGTATAGGAGAGGCATGGGGTTGGGGTATTCGTCCTTTTCTACATGGGATACAATTATTCTCATATTGGTTCCACTTGGGACATAACAATGAAGCAGAGGAATGTTTGTAAAAAGCAATTATATACATGCCGACTCATTTCTATCTGCACAGGTGATTCCCCCCATTTTTATCTAAACAGGTGATGCTGTAATGGGCCCGAAGGCGCAGTAATAGTGTAGACCAAAGAGGAGACCAAACCAAGTTCGAGGTACAAGAGGGTTTATCAAAAGAATCGTCAAGGTACAGGCAAAAAGATCAGACCAGGCAGCAGACAACAGGAATCGTAATAACAGGCAAGAGTTGGTACACAATAGTCAAAAAGCAGTATATCACACCCAGGAACAGATGAACAGGAACCTATAGTTGGGCAGGGACTGGAAGGGGAGAGAGGTTTAAATAGTCTCAGAGTTTGGCGCCAAAGTTGACGCACTGGCGTCAGACGCCGACGCGCTTGCGTCAGACGCAGACGCCAGCGTCCCCACGCTGACGTCCTGACGCCGACGCCCTTTCTGACGCCGGCGTCCATTCCATTGCCGGCGGCCAATCCGGGAGCAGGAAGACGATGACACCATGGAGCTGCGCCCATCAGGAACCATGTGGTGAGGCAGGAGGTCGCCATCTTGGACGCCATCTTTGGAAGGTGAGTTAGAATCCATTACAGTACCCCCCTCCTTAGGGGGTTCCTCAGGACCACCGAGACTAGGAGAAGAAGGAAAAAGTCTATGGAACTTACAGACCAAGGCAGGTGCATGGACGTCCAAGTTCCTCACCCAGGAGCACTCCTCCGGACCGAACCCTTTCCACTCGATGAGATACTGAAGAGTACCCCTGGAAAAACGAGAGTCCAAAATCCTCTTGACTTCGAATTCCTGGTGACCATCAACCGACAGGAGCTGGGGAAGAAGAAGAAGGACAAGACACGGCAGGCTTAAGCAACGAGACATGAAAGACATTTGGAATCCGCATCTCCGGAGGAAGTTGAAGGCGGACCGCCACAGGGTTGATGACTTCGACGACAGGATAAGGACCGATGAACTTAGGACCAAGTTTGGGAGTGGGAACTTTCAGACGAATATTACGAGTAGAAAGAAAAACTTTGTCACCAGGAGTATATGGAGGGGCAGGAACTCTTCTCTTATCGGCAAACCTCTTCTGAGCCAGGGAACTCTTCTCCAAATTAGTGGCAGTGGCCTCCCAGATAGCCAACATGTGAGCAGCTTGGTCGTTGGCCGCAGGAACGTTGGTAAGAAGAAGATCTTGAGGAAAGGCCAACGGATTCCGACCATAAACACAGAAGAAGGGAGACTTTAGGGAAGAGGAATGCAGCGCATTATTGTGAGCGAACTCAGCCCAAGGAAGAAGATCCGACCAATCGTCCTGGCACAGAGACACATGACAGCGCAGAAACTGCTCCAAAGCCTGGTTGACCCGTTCAGCAGCACCATTGGATTGTGGGTGGTAAGCAGAGGAAAATTGGAGAGAAATATTAAGGGCCTTGCAAAGCGACCTCCAGAACTTGGATATAAATTGAGAACCCCGATCAGAAACAATCTCAGCAGGAAAACCATGAAGACGAAAAATATGTTTAATAAAAAGTTCAGAAAGTTCAGAGGCAGAAGGCAATTTCCGAAGTGGAGTAAAATGGGCCATCTTACTAAATCTGTCGATCACCACCCAGATCACAGTGTGGCCGGAGGATAAGGGCAGATCGACAATGAAATCCATTGCCACATGAGTCCAAGGGCGAGAAGGGATGGGCAACGGCAGGAGAAGACCTTTGGGAGAAGAATGACTAGCTTTAGAGACAGCACAGGTAGCACAGGAAGAAATAAAGTCTTTCACGTCCTTTCTCATCGATGGCCACCACACCAAACGTGACAGGAGTTCAGTGGTCTTCTCAATCCCCGGGTGACCAGCTTGTTTGGAATTGTGGGTTTGAGATAGAATGGCCTGGCGACACTCAGGTGGAACAAGAAGAGGTTCGGGGTGTCTCAGAATTGGTGCAGAAGAAAAGGCCTCTTTCAAAGTTTCAAAGGCTTCCACAGCTAAAGGGGGCCAGTGCTGAGGTTTGCCCCCTTTGCGGATGAGAGCAAGAATAGGAGAAATCTTGGAAGAAAAGCCTCTAATGAACTGCCTATAATAATTGGCAAAGCCAATAAACCTCTGAATAGCCTTGACGCTGGTGGGTAGAGGCCAATCAAGAATTGCAGAAACCTTGGCTGGATCCATCTTGAACCCCTGCTGTGAATTTATGTACCCAAGGAAAGGAATGGAAGGCACCTCGAAAGAACACTTCTCCAACTTGGCGAAGAGGTTATTCTTTCTAAGACGAAGAAGAACTTCCTTCACCTGACAACGGTGTTCCTGAAGATCTTTGGAGAAAATGAGGATATCATCCAGGTAAACGACTACACATTGCCCCAACAAATCTCTGAAAACGTCATTTACAAACTCCTGGAAGACCGCAGGGGCATTACAAAGACCAAATGGCATTACAAGGTACTCATAATGCCCGTCACGGGTATTGAAAGCGGTCTTCCATTCATCGCCCTCTCGGATCCGAATGAGGTTGTAGGCGCCCCGAAGATCAAGTTTGGTGAAGAGATTAGCGCCTTTCAATTGATCGAAAAGTTCAGAGATTAAGGGGAGAGGGTAACGGTTTTTGATAGTGATTTTATTCAGTCCTCTATAGTCGATGCAGGGCCGCAGACTGCCATCCTTCTTTTCGACAAAGAAAAAACCTGCTCCAGCAGGAGACGATGAGGGACGAATGAACCCTCTCTGGAGATTCTCCTGAATGTAGGTTTTCATGGCAGCTGTTTCAGAAGGAGACAGAGGATAGGTGCGGCCACGAGGAGGCATGGAACCAGGCAAGAGTTCAACTGGGCAGTCGTAGGGTCGATGGGGAGGAAGAGTCTCAGCAGAGCCCTTATCGAAGACATCCGAAAAGGATTGATATACGACTGGAAGAGAGGGCTTAGAAGACACAGAGGAAACTTTGACGATGGGCACGGCAGGTAAACAGTTCTGTTGGCAATGCGGACCCCAACGGGCAACTTGTGAAGAAGACCAATCAATGACTGGGTTATGGGTGCACCATGGAAGACCCAGAACAATAGGAGTAGAAGGGCAATCAATAAGAAGAAAGGACAGTCTCTCCAAATGCAGGGTGCCCACTTTGAGTGAAAGTTCCGAGGTGGTCTGTGAAATGATGGCAGAAGACAGAGGACGATCATCAATAGCCAAAGCTCGCAGAGGAATAGCCAGAGGAAGAAGAGGAACAGCATGTCGGCTGGCAAAAGTCTTGTCCATGAAATTCCTGGCAGCACCAGAATCTATGAAGGCTTGAACTGAGATCCTCCGGGAGCCAAACTGGATCTGTGCCGGAAGTAGGAAACGATGACCAGACGGTCGGGGAGAAGGACAAACTCCACCCAGGTAAGTCTCCCCAAACTTACCGAGGTATTGGCGTTTTCCTGGCTTCACAGGACACTCGAGGATGGAGTGAGCTTTGCCCCCGCAGTAGAGACATAATCCCGCCGCCTTTCTCCAGTTCTTCTCCTGTTCGGAAGGACGGGCCCATCCAATCTGCATCGATTCCTCAGCAGATGTAGGAGAGGAAGAAGCAGAAGCCGTAGGAGGTGGAGAGGGCGAGGAGTAAGCAGGACTGTTGAGCAGGGGTCTCTGGAAGCGGGGGGCCAGGATAGGCTGGAAACGAGGGTTCTTCTTAGAATACTCACGGTCAAGCTCGACCTGGAACTCCCTCTGGTGAGTATCAATCTTCACGGCCAAGGCGACCAACTCTTCCCAGCGGGGAGGAATTTCCCGGGACACGAGGTCGTTCTTAATTCTTATAGCCAGGCCGTTATAGAAGGCAGCATGGTAACCGTCATTGTTCCACGACGTCTCCGCTACCAGGGTGCGAAACTCAATGGCATACTCCGGAACCGAGCGGGAGCCTTGCTGGAGCTGGAACAACCGAGCCGAAGAAGCTATGGCTCGTCCAGGAGCATCAAACACCGTCCGGAACTCATGGAGAAAGGCACAGGCATTATCGATCAGAGGATCCTTCTTTTCCCAAAAGGGTGATGCCCATTCTAGGGCCTTTCCCTGCAGACGGGAGATAACATAACCCACTTTGGCTCGCTCCGAGACAAACTGACCTGGCAGCAGGGCAAACTGGATCTCACATTGGATAATGAACCCTCTGCAAGCGTCAGGATCACCACTGTAGAGAGGAGGTGCGGGGATGCGAGTCTCGGAGACTTGGAGCGGGGTTGCAGGTACAGCGACTGGTGCCACGGGAGTCAAGGTAGACACTTTCTCCAGGACTGCGTCAATGGCCTGACCAAAGTGAGACTGGAGTACTTCATAAGAGTAAATTCGGGAAACCAAAGCTCGAATGGTTTCACCAACATCAGGCGAAGCATGAGTCTCCTCCAAAGGGTCCATGGCCCAACTATACTGTAATGGGCCCGAAGGCGCAGTAATAGTGTAGACCAAAGAGGAGACCAAACCAAGTTCGAGGTACAAGAGGGTTTATCAAAAGAATCGTCAAGGTACAGGCAAAAAGATCAGACCAGGCAGCAGACAACAGGAATCGTAATAACAGGCAAGAGTTGGTACACAATAGTCAAAAAGCAGTATATCACACCCAGGAACAGACAAACAGGAACCTATAGTTGGGCAGGGACTGGAAGGGGAGAGAGGTTTAAATAGTCTCAGAGTTTGGCGCCAAAGTTGACGCACTGGCGTCAGACGCCGACGCGCTTGCGGCAGACGCCAGCGTCCCCACGCTGACGTCCTGACGCCGACGCCCATTCTGACGCCGGCGTCCATTCCGTCGCCGGCGGCCAATCCGGGAGCAGGAAGACAATGACACCGTGGAGCTGCGCCCATCAGGAACCATGCGGTGAGGCAGGAGGTCGCCATCTTGGACGCCATCTTTGGAAGGTGAGTTAGAATCCATTACAGATGCCCCCCATTTTATCTTCCCAGGTGATGCCCCCCATTTCTATCTTACACAGGTGATGCCCATTGAGCTCAGGGTGTGATCAGCCTGTGGCCATAAAATTAGCAAAGTGACAGCGGAAACAATTAGTTTTTTTGGTATTTTGGTGGTGGAGTACACCTTTGTGTTCAGCTGAAGTCAGGGAGGGCAGCTTCCTGGAAATCGATAACATTTCAAGAGAAAAGCCTTTGATGGTGAGGGAATCACCCCTGAATCTCCACATTGAACCCACACATGAGAAACCCTGAGCAATTTGTGCCGGGCTATTGCCCCCCCAATCTTTGCAGCCCCTGGACAGAATGATAATAGAGAGCCGCCCGTATTGCACTTTGATCAGCAGATGCTGAAATGCTCATTGTTATTAACCAAATCCGGGGTGTGAGGGGCCTGTCCACCGGGTCCCTGTGATCAGCCAAGCACCCAGTTACATAGAGCCTCCAGCTTAACCCAGTGTGCCCTTGGGGTTACAGTCTCTTCCGACATAGGGGTTCTGTTATATGGCACTTATAGGAACCAATCATAAGGACTCACAGGGTACTGATACTAATATAATATCTTATAGGGCACTGAGAGCTGCACTACATAGACCTTAAAAATATATTTACCCCCAAAATGCATAAATTCTCCCACAATTGCCCTTTGATGCTAAGTTGCTGCCTTTGCTTCCATGGAGTCATAGTTTCAATTATGCCCCAGGCCCAGGCTGCAAACACTTTATATGATGTGTCCCTCTGTGTGTCTTGTGTTTAACGTAGGGAGTCCAGCAGAAGCATAATAGTTCAGTTACTGTAATATGGCAACTTTCTCCCTGTATTTGACTCCACTTCCTCTTTGGCAGAAACACAGTAGCTTTGTCTCACTTTATGGCAGGGAATATAGACTGGCTGTACAAAACAACATAGTGCTATTTAATTCTGGGCAACAAAACACAATAAATATTAAAATAATTCATAAAACTGATAAATAATATAATTATATAGCGGATGATAATTATTTGAGTTCTCATTTAAGTCAAGATACCCTGCAACATCTGTCTCCCCCCACCAGTTCCTGCAATTTACGCCTTCCCAGTGTCCTTTACTTAATTGGATTAGTCATTACAGCGAGGGGGTGGTAATGACACCACACCCCATTAAATACTGAAGAGGTTTCAGCCGCTCAGCCAAGCCCTGTGAGGTGGGGCAGCTTCCATGGCATGACATAGTGGCATTTGCCCCTATACAAAGCTTTTAGTAATTTGTACTCTTGTGCTGCTCTCTTTCCCATTGTAAATCCAATCTCCTATCTATTTTCTCAGGGACCAAGCACTGATTCTCTGTACTCTTGGGCTGTTCTCCTTCTCATGGTCAGGCAGGGGTCGAACTTTGTCAAAGCCTAAAAGCCAGTGGAGGTACCATTGCAGCCTATAGTGATTATGTGTGCCTCTATTGCACCAGTATTTGGTCCTGATAAGTATATGACTTTGTAGACAAACGGATCTTGGTACTATTCTCAGCGTCCGCCTGCAGGGGTCTCACTCATCCCAGCTGACTGGCTGGTGCAAAACAGAAACATTTCTCTCTGGGGTTCTCCTGGACCCGGAATGTGAAATAAATCAATTTACTCACATGGATCCTGGAAAACTCTCCCTGAATCACTATTTGCTCCTGAATTCCCAGCATACATCTCTCTATATAATTTACTTACTAGCAATGTATAGAAGGGTCAGAACAAGTTTCCTAGAATAAAGAGGTGAGGTCTACTAGTTCTACCAGCAACATGTTGCGTTCCACTTGCCTTTGTTTCAAAGAATTGTGATATTTCTGATGATTTTTTTGGTGCCAGGCCATGAAGCCCCCTTGCCATTTGGTGCTGGGCCTGAGCCAAGTTTAACCCTTGAGACTCTGTGTGGCATGGTGTATACACAAGCGCCAGTGTTAGCAGGTAATTTTCCACTTGGCACAAACAATACTGGGATACAATGGAATTCATTGCTCAGCTCCCGGCGTTAATTCAATCCATCTGGAGCAATGCACTTCAGGTGCCAAACTCCCTCCTAACGCAGACCCTATCTCCCCCCACAAACGAAGCATTGTGCCCAGAAAGTCAAGCTGCCCTCCCATGCAGAGCACTGCCATGCCAAGGCAGATTTGCTCAGTGAGCCGGCCAGCCATTCCGCACATGTAAGAGGATCATTGATCAGACCAGGACCCCCGGCCAAACCCCCCTCCCCCCCTTTCCTGGCACTGTAACTGGCAATAAGTGAAGGGATATTTATTGCGCAGCTCCCACTGACACACACTGAAATGTTTAGCCCATCCCTCTCCAGCCATAAAATATAAGAGTTGGCCCACTCTCTCCATAATAAAACAGTCCCTTCCTTCGCTCTGAGCCCCCCAGGCTCCATAAATCTCACTTTCCCAAGAATGAGCTAAACAGCTTTTCCCTGTTAGAGAATCACTGCTTTTTATATTCCCCTTCCTCCTCCTCCTCCTTCTGCTGCTACTGCACTCTCCATGTTATTTAGGCCAAGGCAAAGTGAGATCCTTCAAAAGGCAGAGTATTGCTGAACTACAAGTCCCAGAGGCAGCCTTAAAGCGTGTTGCTATATTTAGCAATGCTAGTAACCAGGCATTAGATTGAGTGTAGGAATTTAGGCTGAGTAGGAGTTCCTGCCTCCAGATCTAAAACCTAATAGCCTAATGGTATCAGCGCCAACCTGTGGGAGATCACAGACACAGGAATGGGGCCCAGGAATGGGCCCCATTCATCTCCCCACACCAAAATAAATCTAGTAAATCAGCAGACTCCTAAGACAGCGTCAAGTTTCTGCTCTCGCTCAGGTTGTGAGTATCACTCATACCCCACATCTCCATAAGCCTATTGTGCCCCCCAGAGCAGATATCAGCTGGGGCTATCACATGATTCAATAGGGTTAGTCTGGCACCCACTTTTCTGTAGCACTCTCCCAGTACACCGCAAAGTCTTGCATAGGAAACATATCCAAATACATTCTGTAACACACTGTAAGCAAAGCCAGAGTCTCCACCACCTCAGCAGGTGGCAGTTCTGGGATATCTTTGACCATTTTCCTTGCCAAAAAAAACATAAAACCTGTAGGCTACAGCCAGAGTGGACTGATTCCTGGCCTGTGGATAAAGGCAGGCCAAGAATCAGCCCCCACTTTCTCTGTGTTTGTACAAGGAGCCTCTGTGTCAGCCCGGGTACAGGCACGCATTTATCTGCAGGCCAAGAATTTACCTTGTGTGGCCATAATCTTAATGCATGCCTACATGGGACCCCCAAATAAACTGCCTTTCCCTATGCCAGTGCTCCCCAAACACTGCAGCCAGAGAAATCCTTAATATTTGACTACTGCTCCTCTGCTATAGGTTCTACAAGGTCTGTATTGACTTCTGCCACTTGACTACTTTGCCTTTGACCTTTCTTTCTCCAAAAATGTTCTTCTTTCCTCACATTATTTCCTAAAATTACCCATATACAGTGCAACAAGTGTGCCCTGCCCTCTGATCACTTCCTGTTGAATGGCCAATAATGATCTATATCTTCTCACCCTCTAGGCTACAGGTATTTCTCTTCCTTCCAGTGTCGGACTGGCCCACCGGGATACCAGGAAAACTCCCGGTGGGCCAAGGTATCAGGGGGCCCTCATGCTGCTAAACTTTTGGACTATTTCATGGCCATTCCCTATTTCTATAAGAACAAAGAGGTTAAATAGATGGAATAATTGATAATAGTATGTAAAGAAAACAGACTAGGAGAATAGAAGTTGATGAGGAGATGAAGAATAATAGTACTGAGAGTGGCCCCTGGTCTAAGGTTTTATGGTCGGCCCTGGTCTAAGGTTTTTGGGTGGGCTCCTGGTGTCCCAGTCTGACACTGCTTCCTTCCAACAAAGACCTCTTGATGTCCTCCTTTCTGATTACCAGACTCTGAGCTCCAGAAATCTTTTTCTGATGTCATTGCCTTGGATCCATCTCTCTACAGTTCAGCTCTAATGTGTCCTTGCTCCTCTTGAAGGATCTGGTTCTAAGCTCCAACAATGTACTTATGATGTCATCCTCTGCCTCAGATATTCAGCTTCTGGGGGAGCAAGAGAATGTTTGTGGGTCTATGTGGCCCTCAGTAAGTTTTAGGAAAACTCTGTATCCTGGGGACTAATAGCTAATAACCTGCAGAGAGGTGTGAGAAAGAACAGTCCCCGCTCTCCGGCCTCCAGTATTCTAAGGCCATTGATGTGACAGACGGCTGGAGATAATGGTGAGAAGGGGCCCGAGGCTCCATGCTGGGCTTGGGCAGCCCATTTCTACAGGTCCTTTATCAGGCCGGAGCTCAGGCATTTACCAGCTGACTGATAACCGTATAAAATCTCTTTCTGAATGGGAACCCCCCCCACTCAGCCTCTGTCCTTCCCTCCCCGCTCATTCAGCCCTTAATTGATTATATGTGGCCCTGTGACAAGAAATAAAATAAAATTAAAGAAGGGGGTGTTGGAGAAAGTGGAGAAATGAGAAAGGGGGACCCCTCCTGCTGGGGTGTATAAATGAGCTCCATTATCTGGGCCTCTCTGTGGAACAGGGAAAGGCTTTAGAGCGAGGCACAGTTCTCTGCACCCCCCCCCCCCAACAGCACCACTTCCAACCGAGACCCCAATTATCCTAATTCTGCTTCCCACGTACATTTCCCTTTGTGCAAAATCCACCTGCTCCCCAAACCCCCAAAATCACAGTATCACACAATAAAGTATCCCCTATTGTAAAATATAAGGATATTATAAGTCACTCAGGAGTTCTGTGACCATATATCCCTATAGGCAGGAAAAAGCTGCCTCTAGTGGCCATAGGCTCATTGTGCACAAGTAATCCATTACCATGAAACAGGGGCAGCCAAACTCTTGGGGTGCACACAATATACTATATGCTATGTGCGGCAGTATTGGGTAGGACAGCTATGTTACTAAGTGAGAGGCAAGTCGGTGATGGGGGTTGTAGTTCAACAGCACCTGTAAAGTTGGATGGCTTTTTATGAGGCTGGGACCCTTGGGGTCCCTGTTTGACAAACGCTTCAGGCAAACACCCAAAGCAGGTTTGATACAAAAGGAAAGAAATGAGAAAATGTGTTTTTCTTTGGAAGGAGAGAAAGGGATATGCACAGGGATTATTTGCCCTTTATTAACTGGAAGTGTCTGAAAAGTCAATTAAAGTCCCACACAATGCGCTGAAAACAAAGAGGGTATTTTCTAGCCCCCCCGCCCCCCAGCACAGAGGACTGTGGGTAATGCTCTGCACACTAAGGGGCCCATTGCTTGCAATTAGTTACGGGATGTCACTGAGATTTATATGTGACAGCTCAGGTCTGGGCCCCGGCCGCAGGCTCAGTAGGAAACATTGGGCCCGAGCTTCCCCTTTTCTTCCAAAGAAATAGCCCCCCCTTCCAAGCACCCCCAGCCCCCATTCCCCTCGCTCTCTGCTGTGGGCCCCATTGTGCTGCAGCCCTGAGAAAGCCAAGCTGCCTTTACTCATATGCTAATCAGGCCCATCATTCTCCTTCTTCTTCATCCTGTCAGTGCCCACAGTAACCTGCCATTGCCCAGAGGGGCCCTACAGCCCCTCGTGTATCACAGATAGGGACCGTCCAATCAGAACTGTGCAATTAGGTGGCACTCTCCTGGGCCCTACACATGGGAGGGCCCTGCCACCCTGGGGACTGCAGACATAGTAGGGCAAGATGGTGATAGTGGGGCAAGATTTAAGGTGATGAAGTGGGCGGTCGCTCCATTGGCTCTAGATTTTTCTCTGATTATATTAACATTCCTTGACTGGCTCTGGGTATAATTAGAGTAAAATAAAATCATCTTAAAGGGGTGTTTTACTTTTCATATGTTACAGAATGACCAATTCTAAGCAACTTTTCAATTGGTCTTTATTATTTATTTTTTATATATTTTTTTGAATTATTTTCCTTTTTCGTCTGACTCTTTCCAGCTTTCAAAATGGGGGTCAGTGACCCCATCTAAACACAAATGCTCTGTAAGGCTACACATTTATTGTTGCTTTTTATTCCTCATCTTTCTATTCAGGCCTCTCCTATTCACATTCCAGTCTCGTATCTAAATCAGTGCATGGTTGCTAGGGGAATTTGCACCCTAGCTACTGAAATTACAAACTGGAGAGCTGCTGAATAATAAGCTAAATAAATGAAAAACCACAAATAATAAAAAATGAAAAGCATTTGCAAATTATATCAGAATATCCCTCTCTCTAACTTACTAATAGTTAATTCACAGGTGAACAACCCCTTTTAAATCCTAAAAATCTTCAAATAATCGAATTCCCCCAGGGATGGGCAAATAGAAAACAAAGTACCCTGAGTACATTCCATCTTTTCTTCTTTTCTTAAATGATGGTTGAAGCATTTAAACATATTTAATCAGTTATATTACATTTTATAGCTTCGCCTCTGATCATGTGACTGTACTTCCTTTCCGGACATCACACAGTATCCTGGTCTTGCTTTATGGCAGGGATTGTAAGTTCAATTACAGGACCGGGACAAGACGTGACATTTAGTTCACTGCGGCTACACATGTCTGATGTTTACACTATATTCAAATGGATCCAGTTGTTGGTGGTACAGAGGTATAGGGGGGTCTGCGCTGATCTGTGTTATTTGACTCACTGGCTCCATATAAGGATTTCACAGCTTCAAGTTTTCATTCCTTTCTTTAACCTTTTCCCCCATAAAATCAAATTATTTCAGCTTCTATTCCAGCAATTCTGTCAGATCCCCACGGCCAATTCCCATTACTAGCATAGTAACGGCCCAGATATGCAGCCCACCCACCTACTCGCACCCCAGCCTCAATGATAAACTGCACCTGGCTCTGGGGCCGACTTTTATGGGATCCCATTGCTTATAGAACAATGGTCAATCCTTTTATTCCTAAACTACAATTCTTAAGAATGTCAGAGACTATTATCCCACTGTTACTATAGGCACCATCTCTCCTTACTATACCTGCTATCCCACAGTCACACTCCCTTCCCAGAGACTATTATCCCACTGTTACTATAGGCACCATCTCTCCCTACTATACCTGCTATCCCACAGTCACACTCCCTTCCCAGAGACTATTATCCCACTGTTACTATAGGCACCATCTCTCCCTACTATACCTGCTATCCCACAGTCACACTCCCTTCCCAGAGACTATTATCTCACTGTTACTATAGGCACCATCTCTCCCTACTATACCTGCTATCCCACAGTCACACTCCCTTCCCAGAGACTATTATCCCACTGTTACTATAGGCACCAACTCTCCTACTATACCTGCTATCCCACAGTCACACTCCCTTCCCAGAGACTATTATCCCACTGTTACTATAGGCACCATCTCTCCTACTATACCTGCTATCACACAGTCACACTCCCTTCCCAGAGACTATTATCCCACTGTTACTATAGGCACCATCTCTCCCTACTATACCTGATATCCTACAGTCACATTCCCTTCCCAGAGACTATTATCCTACTGTTACTATAGGCACCATCTCGCTCTACTATACCTGCTATCCCACAGTCACACTTCCTTCCCAGAGACTATTATCACTGTTACTATATTCACCATCTCTCCCTACTATACCTGCTATCTCACAGCCATACTCCCTTCCCAGAGACTATTATTCCAATGCTACTATAGGCACCATCTCTCCCTACTATACCTGCTATCCCATAGTCATACTCCCTTCCCAGAGACTATTATCCCACTGTTACTATAGGCACCATCTCTCTCTATTATACCCGCTATGCTACAGTCACACTCCCTTCCCAGAGACTATTATCCTACTCTTATTATAAGCACCATCTCTCCTACTATACCTGCTATCCAACAGTCACACTCTCTTCCCAGAGACTATTATCCTACTTCTACTATAGGCACCATCTCTCCTACTATACCTGCTATCCCACAGTCATACTCCCTTCCCGGAGACTATTATTCCACTGTTACTATAGGCCCCATCTCTCCCTACTATACCTGCTATAACACAGTCACACTCCCTTCCCAGAGACTATTATCCACTGTTACTATAGGCACCATCTCTCCCTTGCAATAATGCAGTGCTTTGCCTACCAGTCAAGGATTAAGTGCAACCTTTGAAACCATAATCGTATTTGTGCCAATGTGCGGGCGCTGCCATACCTTGCATATTAATACATTTAGATGTAGAATCATCCAAAAACTCAATGGTGCCCTCCAGTTGCCAAATTAAAAACTGCGACCAAACTGTCCAACTACATTGCTCCTAGAAGCTTTTAGCTTTTACTTGTATATACAGTAGGCATGTGGATTTGGGCCTATGTGATTTGTCTGTATTTGGGATCATAATGTTCTCACTTCCAACTACTACCAGATCCAGTTTGCACAGACATTGGTCTGTAAGAATTCTCTCACTCATGAGTAACACTTACAATATGGAGAACCTGAAGCAACACAAACTCCTTGTATCACACCCTGTCCAGACCAGAACTGATCCCACTGAGCCACGGTTCTCGATCCAACATTGTACTAAAATATTAATACCGGTCAGTGTGAATTTTCTTGCTAAAAAAGACATTCAGCCCTTCCTTGAAACAATCTAATGGATCTGCCAGTGTAGCCGCTAGAGGGGGAGAATGTGCAACTTCACTTGCTGGTCACATTCATTCCGTGGATGATTCGGAGACAATACGGTTGCTCTAAATGATCTGCAGTTACTGAGGCAAACAATATGGCATTGCAATGGGGATAAAAGCAGAGGATAATCTGGCTAAAGGTGGGTTTGCTAGAATAAGCAGCGGCATTGCAGGGGATAAACATCCAAGCCCTTAAGTGGAGAGGGGGCGGAGCCTTGCTATTGACCCTTCGTTAAATAAACAGGGTCCCATGTCACCCTCCTGCCATTTACACCATTTGTTGTTGATAGGACCTGGCACTTTCCCTATGTTTTTGGGCCACATTCCCGATATCCCTTGGGGAGATCAAATTGCTCACTTGATACTATAAAAACACAGAAGGGGAGGGAGGAGAAAATAACATGAGCTGCTCAGTATTACCACAAAGGAAGCAGTTTGGCACCTCTAGCTCTGACCGTATTGAGACGGCAGGATTCTCAATGCAGAAGGACAGTCTCCAGCCGGTTCTGTGGCCCAAGACTGGATCTCTGATATGATATTCTGCTTAGTTACTTTAACTACAAGTTGCAGCTCACAGAGGATGCTGGGAGCTGTAGTTCAGAGACAAACAGCAGACTTTTAGTGGATGCAGTGTACCTCACTAACAGCAGGAAGATCATTATCATATGCTTCTTGGATTGGTACTCACATATTCTTTATAAAACAAGTGATGTCACAATTGTGATGCAATACTGCTGGATTTCTCCCTCTGTGACATCCGGGAGCCGTATAAAACATTTACTTGGCACAGCAACCCTGAAAGACACAATTATGACATTAATTCCTTTGTTGGATGTCGGGGTTCCAAGCCACAGTGATAACAGGCTGCTTATAAGGGCTCTTTTTGCTGCGTTCCGCTTTCTTGTGTTCAGCTGCAGGGGAGCGCAGCAAAAAATGCCCATATACAAAAGCCCTAAACCCCCCAGGCTGATTAGAAGCACAGTGCTGATGTCATTTATTTAAATCAAAAACAAATGGCTAATTAACCTTATTAGATGTGCCCAGTTTTAACGGGGTGGTGGCCAAGCTGATTCCCAGCACTATGTCGGAGGGGGGAGGTGTGCGTGCCCCTCTTGGGGTTAATGCTGCAGTGCAGGAATCACTGGACAGGCAGCAAAGGCTATGGGCAGACATGGCAGATTCTCAGCCTGAGGTCAACCTCCCCCCCACCCCATTCCAAGACCAGTACTAGACTGGGATTCAAAATAGGCCCTGGTATTCCTAGTACAAAGAGGCCCAAACAGCCCCCACGAGCCCACTTAATAGTCACTTTCTATGGCATCTTACAGCAGAACCCACAGATTGCCAGTCCAGGCCTGTCCAAGACTTTACTGAACCTGCAGGTACAGTGTTGGCTTGGGTGCAGACACATAGAGCCAGTGTCGGACTGGGATGCCAGGGGCCCACCAGGAAGTCTTAGACCTTGGGCCCACCAGAAAACCTAAGACCGTGAGCCCACCAGAAAACCTTAGACAGTGGACCTTTCCAAACTATTATTTCTCCTCTACTCACTCAACCTCTTTACTCTCCTAGTCTTTTATATATATATATACTTACAATTTTCTCCCATTGTTAAGCCTTTTTCCCCATAAAGAAATAGGAAGATCATTATCATATGCTTCTTGGATTGGTACTCACATATTCTTTATAAAACAAGTGATGTCACAATTGTGATGCAATACTGCTGGATTTCTCCCTCTGTGACATCCGGGAGCCGTATAAAACATTTACTTGGCACAGCAACCCTGAAAGACACAATTGTGACATTAATTCCTTTGTTGGATGTTGGGGTTCCAAGCCACAGTGATAACAGGCCACTTATAAGGGCTCTTTTTGCTGCGTTCTCCTGCGTTCCGCTTTCTTGTGTTCAGCTGCAGGGGAGCGCAGCAAAAAATGCCCATATACAAAAGCCCTAAACCCCCCAGGCTGATTAGAAGCACAGTGCTGATGTCATTTATTTAAATCAAAAACAAATGGCTAATTAGCCTTATTAGATGTGCCCAGTTTTAACGGGGTGGTGGCCAAGCTGATTCCCAGCACTATGTTGGAGGGGGGAGGTGTGCGTGCCCCTCTTGGGGTTAATGCTGCAGTGCAGGAATCACTGGACAGGCAGCAAAGGCTGTGGGAAGACATGGCAGATTCTCAGCCTGAGGTCAACCTCCCCCCCACCCCATTCCAAGACCAGTACTAGACTGGGATTCAAAATAGGCCCTGGTATTCCTAGTACAAAGAGGCCCAAACAGCCCCCACGAGCCCACTTAATAGTCACTTTCTATGGCATCTTACAGCAGAACCCACAGATTGCCAGTCCAGGCCTGTCCAAGACTTTACTGAACCTGCAGGTACAGTGTTGGCTTGGGTGCAGACACATAGAGCCAGTGTCGGACTGGGATGCCAGGGGCCCACCAGGAAGTCTTAGACCTTGGGCCCACCAGAAAACCTTAGACAGTGGACCTTTCCAAACTATTATTTCTCCTCTACTCACTCAACCTCTTTACTCTCCTAGTGTTTTATATATATATATACTTACAATTTTCTCCCATTGTTAAGCCTTTTTCCCCATAAAGAAATAGGGAATGACCATGAAATAGACCAAATGTTTAGAAACAAGAGGGCCCACTGACACCTGGGCCCACCGGGAGTTTTTCTGGTATCCCTGTGGGCCAGCCCAACACTGCATAGAGCAGATTTTTGTGCAAAAAATTCATTTTCTAGAGTTCCTGTGCTGAAATCCGCTCTGTGTTGACTCTGGACCCAGGCCGATGCCATGCCTGCAGGTTCTGAGACTGCACGGAGCGGTCTTGCAGTTTCTTGCCCTACAAACAGCCTCGTCTGACCGTAGCCTAAAACTATGGAGATGAGACTACTATTGAGGCGGTTCTGCCAGACCACACAAGATTCTCGCAGAGAGACTGAAGGAATGTGATTAACAGCCGTGTATCAGCAGCACAAGTGAGGGTCCCAAAGTCTGCCGTGTGTTAAGGTGCAAGAGCTCATACTTATTATTTCATATGCAAAGTCCATCACATGCGTCACATTTTTATTTATACAGAAGCACCCCCTGTTTAGACCTGACATTTATGGTGATCCCGCTGATCATAATAACAAGCACTACCCAATCCCACCACCTCCAGTGTCATTCAGGGCAGCAGGTTGGCTTTGGCATTTCCTTGGTGCAGAATCAATGCAGAACTGAATGTGCCTTTGTTTGTTTAGCCCCATCCTCTGCCGGACCATAGGAAAGAAAACAGCCCAGGTGCTGGAAGGACAGAGAATATGTGTTTTTTATCTGGTTAGGTACTGGGGGAGACTGATTCACTTCGATCTTGTTTGATCATGAGAAGGAGAACAGCCCAGGAGCAGCAAGTACAGACAATAAGATCAGTAAGTAGTCCCTAGTGGAACTAATCAAATGTTGCTGGGTTACTATTAGTAGTATATTTCGAATCAGTCATCTAATCACTCTCTGCATTATGTATTTTAAACCACTGGCTGGTTGCTAGGGTAGTAGGGATCCTAGCAACCAGCTACAAGTTAATATTCAGACGTAGGAAGGACAGGACCTTTTAGAGTTAAATGTCTGGGGGAGGAGTAACCATGTTAAATAAGCGACTTAATTTAGTTTTTTTGGGGATCTTCACCTTCCCATACCTTCAATGTTGTCATTATTTTAATTTTAATTAAAGCTGGCCATAGCTGTTGAGATTTTTAAAAGATCCGATCCTCATCGTGAGACCACGATTTTCTCGGAACGATCGTACGATCGTACGGATTGACCATCAACTAAAAAGACCAGTTTGCCAGGAAAACAAAGGGTAGCTGCCTGCTTGGCCCTGCAAACATAGATAGATTGCACTGGGACCGACAAAGATTTTTTGACCTGGCCGATCAATTTCCTGACAGATGTCGGCCGAAAAATCGTAAGATGTACAATCGTTCGAATCCCACTAACCGCATGATAATTTCAAAGGATTGGTCGGACTTCCCTAAAATCGGTCGTTCGGCAAGAAGAATCGCCGCGTCTATGGGGAGCTTTAACCTTTAAATGGGGTGTTCACCTTCAAACACCTAGTTGTTTTCAGATAGTTCCAGTTCCAACTTTTTCCGTTTACTTTCTATAGTGTAAAGTCTAATTTTCATCTTCTAGAGCAGGGGGTCGCCGACCCTGTAAACTGTTCTAAATTGATACATTTAATCGATCATTGTGTTTGTCCCTGCTGACCAGGCAGCTGTTAGAATTGATACAATAGTTGCACTTACATTCCCCCATAGATCCTACTGAGAAATGGAGCAACTAATGGATAATATGTTCCAAAATTGTAACAGTTTAGAGTCTGCACCTCAATTACTGAGCAGACTCAAACACCAGAGACAGGGACATTCAACTTTAAACTTAGATTTTGAAAAAAACAAAAAATAATAAAAATCATAATGAATAATAGAAAATAATTGAAAACAAGTCTTTATTTCTCGGGGACCATATGAAAACAACTGAACTGAAAAAAACTGTTTGGAAGGCGAACATGCCCTTTAAAGGCCCCAAACAACTGCAGCTGTGCATTCCTTTTCAATTGGGAGACTTTCTTCTGCTGAAAGGGTTAAAGAGAGAGAGATCAGCCCATTACAGCCCCCCATGTGCTCATCTCCATCATTAGACCCCCCTATCCTTGTGGTGCAATAAGAAAGCAGAAGGGAGGGTGGGAGAATTAGTGCAGGAGAGCTGTTTGTTTAAAGGCACCTTCTAAGCTCATTTCAATTGACTCTGAGCAAACACAGGCCTGCAATGGACTCCGGATTCCCCTTTATCCTATGGGGGGCCCTCCTGCCAACACAAACACTCCTGGCAGTCCTTCATTTATATCTTCCTCAGCACCAGTCTGAGCTCTTACTCAAAATCATATTTATTCTTTATAGAGTCACTGACATTCCTATAAATCCCTATTATACAGAAACATCATGGGAAATCAGGCATTCTGATTGGTCAAATCTCTTGCATCTGTAATAAGCTTTTGCTCAGTTGAATTCTCATTGGACAATTGGTTTCCATGTGTAATTAAGTTTTTTTTATCACTTTTTATAGAGCAGTAGGGGGTGCCGTGGGACAGCTTTATAGTTGGTTTTAGTGTTCCTTTAATGTCCCGGGTGTCAGCTGGGATCCCAGGAACAAATGTTGCCCCATTTACTCACCACATCACCCCCCATCAGTAGTCGCATACAATGATGTGGGGGGGGGGGTGCAGCAGATTTATTCCCAGGCAGAACCCAGTGAGTTTGTGGGTGGTAGAACAATTGTTTTGCAAGTTCCAATTCACTGGCAGAATAAAATAAATCGTTGTGCTCCAGCCCCCCATTCTGCGCTCTGAGCCCCCCTATAAAGGGAAAGCAGAGTCAGTCTGTGGCCCCACGTGCCTAATGATCCCAAGGAATAGAACTGCTCCATAAAGCACAACCTGTGTAAATACCACGTGTGTGCGGAGCCACCTTCAGCTTTATGTGCCGGCCATATGTGCCCTCCAGTTCTACACCTGCTTCCACTCCCCAGTCCTACACAGGGCCACAACCTGCTGCAACAGAGAATTCTGGGTAGTGAATCCTCGGGATTGGGTCGGAGCAGGGTTGTAACTACAGAGGAAGCAGACCCTGCAGCTGCACCCAGGAGGTATAGGGGGGTCACGTAAAGAGCAATTTCAACATATCTTGGTAAAACGGGGCAATCTCTGGATAATTTGGGGGCCCTATAATAAATTTGCTATGGGGCCCAGTAACATCTAGTAACATAGAACAATAACAATTATTAAAGTTAGAAATAACAATTATTACAGTTAGAAAAGAGACTAATTATACAAATTAATCATTGGCAAATAAGATCCGGCACAGATTCATACGTTACTTATGCACCCAGTGTCAGAATGTGGCCCATGTATATAATGAAGTAAATGTCCCCGATAAAAACAAAAAAGTACCAAGGTACCTTTTTTGAGTCTGAAATGGGGAAGGTGAGACATTGAAGTTAAGAAATTAGAAATACCCAATTAGAAAGGGTCCCTCTCAGTCCCCATCTTGCACTTATCCCATATATTACCCTGTTTGTCAGGGGCGTAACTGCAGAAGGAGGTATATGGGGCCCCCAGGCCCGGATTTGTGGAAAGGCCACCTGGGGGGGGCATGCTGCCCAACCACACCCATATTGGTTCAAAAACACCGGGGATGCTCTGGAGATACAATAATTTCTTTTCATTTCCCATTCAACAATCCCCATTGCTCCGGTCCAGATGATGAAAATTTGTACGAATAAAGGGGAGGGAACAGGAGCTACGAACAGCGGTGGGCCTAGGGGCGCTCACTATGTAAATCCAGCCCTGGAGGCCCCATGAGGCTCGAAATAATGAGCAATTTCAATATATATTGGTAAAGAAAGGACAGACTCTGTATACGTTGGGGCCCTAAAATTAATTTGCTGTGGGGCCCAGTAACTTCTAGTTATGCTACTGCTGTCCATCCATCTGTCCTTTACATTCCTCAGTGTCAGATCAGATCTGTGGCCCCTGTGATGTAGGCAATAGTTGTTTCCAGTACCGGCCCTAGGCAACCCGACCGACTATTTTTCCCCCCACCATTCGTCACCAACATGCACAGAAGAGTGCACACTTACATTGGGAAGGAACTGCTGCCACAGCTTCTGGACACAGCGGTCTAAAGGAAGGCATCAGAAGAGGTACATGCCTGGCTAGGTTTGCCACTTTTTCTAGAAAAAAACCTCGGCCTTTCTATATACTTATCTTTTTTACCTATTAATAACATTGGAATCAACCATTATTTTAATCAACACCATGTTTGGCGCCCCTATCTTTGCACCCTAGGCACCTGCCTTTTCTGCCTACCCCTAGTTCCGGCCCTGGTTGTTTCTACCAAATAACATAGGGGCCCCACTCAGGAGCTTTGCAAATCCAAGATAGCTACCAATCCAAATGTAGTTCCACGGTGGAACACAAATAGCTGCCTGCTGCTTTCAAAGTTTCTTTCAACTATAGTATAATGGACATAAAGGAGTGATTCGCATGTCTCCGCCCATGATGCCTTATGGGAGAATCAAAACTCTTATTTTGGTATCTAGGCAGTGCTGTGTGTATGGCATGAGACAAGTAAATACCTTTTGATTTCAGAAGGCTTCACTTTGCATGTTTCAACTATTCAGGGATCATGTACTCTTTCTTTCTGCTGACATCTTCCTCCACTACGTCATGGTTGGGAATTGACCAGCAGGTGGAGCTGTTATAACTGAATTCAATCAAGTACTCGTATCCCTTAATATCTTGGAATCAAAAGAAAATAATCAATGAATGTCAATGTTATAAAGTGCTTAGAATAGTATTCTCATCCATTTTACATTCACTTATTTTAAAGGTTTACTTATCTGTGAAGAGTCCAGTTTAGATTTTCGTGTCCACGTAGAGTGGAATTGTAGCGCAGATGATACTGCCACATGGTGGCCCGCCACTGGAACAGCATGACTAAGGCACACGCTATAATGGAACCTGCTAAACCAGGGGTGTCCAAACTTTTTGCAACGAGGGCCAGATTTGGTGAGGTGAAAATGTGTGGGGGCCGACCATTTAGCCCAACATTCTTTGAACCATTAACACCATTTAACTCATTTAAACAATGCGCCGCTCTTGCATACGTCTTTAGGGCTGAAGGTGCAATAGAAGTAGTGATGTGCCAGTCCAGTAAACTAAAGAAGTATGGGAGAGAGGTGTGTCACTATGTGCCAGTACGTGTCTATTACTAACACCTTCAGCACACAAGCAGCAGAATAGACCAAGTGCCAGATCATTTCACTAATGTGCCCAAATATTACTGCTATGACAATGCAATTCCTGATGACACTGTGCTGCGGGGCCACATTATTATTATTTTCATGATGGAGGCTGAGGGCCAGTGTAAATTTGATAAAGGGCAGCAATTGGCCCTCGGGTCGCACTTTGGACATGCCTGTGCTAAACAGTAAGAGGAAGGAGAAATTATTCCTGCCATTAGGAAAAATGGGGGGAAATTGTTCTGTGCATAAGTCGCCACCAATACAACATTTTTACAACATTTTTCTTTAACAACAGTTTTGTTCTCCATCCATCTCAAGGCCCCCTATCAATATGTGGCCCCCCCACTATCATGTCATTTTTATACAAACAGATTCGATGGACAAAGATATTTACGAATTGCGTATGCGCCACAAGTCACGCGCATGCGCAGTAGATCCGTACCGGCGAAATGATCCTACTGCGCATGCGCCGTTCACAGCAGGAAGAAGATTGCATGGAAGAAGATGTCGTCGGTGAACTCCCTGGACTGGACCTGCGCAGAAGGGTAAGTAACAAGTTAGGGGCATTTGCCCAGCGGGACGGGTAGGCCAGGGGGGAGGAGGGAGGGTGGGCAACAAACGGGAGGGGGGCTGGGGGGTTTGCGCCGACTAGGTTTCCTTCCCCTTTAAGAGAAATTTTCTTTTTCTTTTAAACCGCAGTTTGCAGGGCCTTTAATAGTTTTTAATTTTATAAACCACCTGTTCCAACCCTCTCTTGCCCGTGATTCGTACTGCAGCAGAAGCACTCCCCACCTCCCTCTTGGCAGCTGCTGGCACAGGTACATATTTGGGGGCAATATAATGGATTTTTGCCACCTGTTGGCACAAATACAAATTTGGGGGCAATATTGTGGATGTTTTGGATCTTGCTGACACAGGTACAGATTAGGGGTAACAATATGATATATGTTTTGGTCTATGCTGGCACAGGTACAGATTAGGGTCTTGAGGGGAATCTGACAAACTGACTGTCGTTGGCACAGGTACAAATGGTGATATGATAGGTGCTGGCACAGGTACAGGGGGCAATATGAATGGTAAGATGGGAAATGGTAATGCAGGACTGAGTGGGGGCACTGATTGAAGCCCTTGCTTAGGGTGCCAAAATACCTTGGCCTGGCCCTGCTATGGCTGCTCTTTTCCCTAGGGTCAGCCATCCTACCATAAGTTACCAATTTCAAATAAGCAATAACAATAATAGGACACAGGAGTCTAATTAGTAAATCCTACTGTTTGGGAAAACTGAGTTGTCAAAAACACCCACACGTGGAACTTGGGCTTAGCTTTTCTTTATTTTATTATTTTATTACGAGAATAGTTAGGGGTTCGTCCCTCCTGTTAGATATCGCTCCTGTTTGATCCTGCAGGTCTGAAAACTCACACAGTTAGAGGAAGCTGGAGTCATATCCATCCTAGGGGAGAACGTGATGGAATCATGTGTTTATTACTTTTAACAGATATTGCTGTATTGCATTAAAAGGGTTGAGTTAACTGTTAGTATGATGTGGAGTATGAATGTAGGAATATGAATAGAAGAGGTCTGTATAGAAAGATGAGTAATAAAAAGTAGCAATAACAATGCATTTGTAGCCTTAGAGAACATTTGCTTTTTAGATGCGGTCAGTGATGGTGACGTGCTGCCATCTTGTGTTGGCTTGAGATGTCCACTCCATTGCATTCCTATAGAGACATTCCTTCCATAGAGGAGAGTTATGTTGCAGGGCCCTATTACTTTATAAAAACATCTAGATCCTTATATCTGGTCAGGAGCACCGATAAAGGCCAATGGGCCAAGTGGAAATGTTCTGGGAAACACCTATGTTTAAAGTTCCACTTTGCCCCTCTGCCAGGTCTGTCTGATCTTGACTTGTACCCACAACTTGAAGCTGGCATCCCACTGGAAACATATTAATGATAAACAGAGGAGCTGGTGGAAGATGTGGCTCATTAGAAGCTCTGCTAGACCTGCTCCAACCTCTGTAATGAGGCCTCACAAGGGTATGGCAGGACTTTAACCAGAGGCTTCCGACTTCCATTAATAGACAACAGTGATGACTGAAATGAAATAACTTTTGAATGAAAGATCTGCCAAGGAAATCCAGACTCCAAATCTGAGGATATTTCTACAATATATTTGGTGTGTTACTTTCCCTTTAGTGGATTACAATCAGTATCTGAGAGACTGTGAATGGGTTAGAAAATCATAGGGGCTGCCCAGCAGTGCAGTACTAGGGGTGCAAACTGTCCTGCTGCTGCTCCGCACGTATCTCTGTTCCTGAGTCTTTATGCTAAGGATGATGCATGTGGTTCCTGCTACATTGAGCAAGGTCTGGTTATCTAGTAAATTGAGGTTGGCCCGTTTGGGTCAGTCATAACCAAAAGAGTGTCTGCAGGGAGTGATAAGAACCCTATGGGAGTTGCACGCGGATATAACTCAAAACGCACAACCATTCACATTTATACTCTGCTGTGTTGTTGCCGAGAATATATATATATATATATATATATATATATATATATATATATTTATTATAAGTTGCACATCATTCCCTATACAGTTAGCCTGGGACTAGGGTTGCCACCTTTTCTGGAAAAAATACTGGCCTTTCTATATATTTATCTTTTTTCCCTATTAATAACATTGGGTTCAACCATCATTTTTAACGGTAAAATACCGGCCAGGTGGCAATCCTACCTGTGACCACAGAGAATGAGCCGCCATGTTTTTCCCATAAGGCTGTGCATAGAAAGCTGGTTCACTGTAAGATATTGAGATTATTATCAAATGAAAGGATACAGCATCTGCAGAACGCCTTTTAGAATTCACGAATCTGGAGTGACGTACGGCTGGGAGCAGAGACTTTCATACTTGTAGCAGAAATTTTCGTGAAGTTTCTGCTTCTTCGTGCTCTGCTGACAGTTCTGCTCTTTGGTTCGGTTCTGGAATAACAAATTGTTTAGTTACTAAATCAGATCAGAACTGACTTGTGTTGTTCTGCCAAAACTCAGCTCTGAGGGGGGAGGAGGGCTGATATGAATGGGTTAATCTAAAGCTCCATGCAGTATGGTATTATTATATAACTAAAGTGCTATCAACATTATGGGGGTCTCCCTGGAGTCCCTGCAACAAGCAAATCCACTGCACATTACCCTTCCTCTGGGGCTGGAGCATTATCTTGAGTTGCCTCTGAAGTTGTCTTGAGTTTAACAAAACTACTGTTATAAAGCCATTAATATTATACCCACAAGCAACCACCCCAAGTTAAGTGAATCCCATCTTCCACCCTGTACTTACCAGATGGAGAGCTTATTTGTACTTCCAGTTTCTGGGCTGTTCCCTTTCCCATGGTCAGGCAGGAACTGCCACCCTGTAGCAAGAAGGAGAGTAAATCTGAGCTACTAATCAGAGTTTTGCACCCAGGTAAGTACGGGGAGGAGATAGAGTCTGGTTTCCCATGGGGGAGTTCCTATCTGACCATGGGGAAGAGACCCGCTAATAATATATATATATATAACCAGGGACCCACCAGGGATCCTCACTCAGGCCACGGTGAGAGTTTTGGTGAAATTCAGGTAAGAGGATGAACAAATGAAAGCCGAGAGAACACAGGTAACACTAGATTAGCCTCGACACCAAGTGACCAGGAAACACAAGGGATGCCACAGTATATTGTGGCACAACAGCAGTTCCCTTCTGCCCCAATACTACCAGTCATGTTCCCTCTGCCCCAACACCACCATCTAAGTTCCCTTCATATTGACTCTGTTAGGTGGAAGATGGACTGCCAGCACTGCCAGTCAATGAAGAGGCCCAAGATGACATTCAATTGCTATGGTCATCTGGAACAACCCCCAGAAGGATTAGGCTCCGTGGAGGACAGGTTATAGCACTGGTTGTCTGCTCGCGGACACCCAAGTTCAAATTCCAAGAGTATGATTTCCTGGACATTTCCTGGGTAGCTTAGACGGGCATCCCCTGTAAGAAAATAGAACCCTTTTTAGCAAAGGGTTCTGCCAACAGCCATTTATTTCAGCAAGAGCGCTGCTTTCCATCATAGGTGAGTTTGCACCAACCCCTCTTTGCAATCAACCTAGGGCAACAGCTTGCCCTTCCAGCACTCTGACTGTCCACCATCTGTCTGACTCAATCTGCCATCATCCAGAGCGATGAGCTTTCAACGCAGGCAGGCGTTGTGATTTGTCTCCACCCCTTGATGGGCAGCTTGCACGTCCATCCAGCTTTGGAGTTTCCGGCACAGGCGCCAATCGGTCTCACAACCTTCATAATCATGGTCACGCACCTTAATCATTTGGCCATTGGGGAGCCCCCCCCCTTTTGTAAGGTACCGGGGTTTGTATTGACTCTGTTAAGCGGAAGATGGACTGCCAGTCAATGAAGAGGCCCAAGAGAACATTCGGTTGTTATGGTCATCTGGAACCTTTCCCCGCAGGAGCTGTGGCGGATAAAGTGCTGGTTGTTTGCTTGTGGAGTCTTGAGTTCAAATCCTGGGTTGATGCTTCCCCAGACATTTCTGGGTTGTTGTTTTCTTCAGGCTGCATTCAAGAGTGACTGCTACTTTAGAGTCGGCAAAAACTATCCGCCACGCACGTCTGTTCTATGGCGCATGCATCTAATTGCCTGGATTCTTCCCTGAAAGGTCCATGGGTTTACTCCTTAACCACTTGACCATTTGGGAGCCCCATACTTAACATACCTGGGGTTCATATTGACTCTTTTAGGCAGAAGATGGACTGCCAGTACTGCCAATCAATATAGAGGTCCAAGAGGTTGTTACAGTCATCTCAACTGCAACCTGGTTGTTTGTCCGTGGAGTCCCTAATTCAAATCCTGGCTGGATGCTTTCCCGGAAATGTTTCAGGGTTGTCATTTTCTTCAGGCTGCATTTAAGAGTGATACTTTAGAGTCTGCAAAAGCCAGCCTCCCCACATAACTGCAAATTGCTTGGTTTCTTCCCCCAAGTGGCCTATAAGTGGGCTACATTAATGAGTAACCAATATTTACGGTTTGGTAAATCGGCAAAAGCTGCCTTCGCTAATCAGCTTCTCAAATGATTTTTTTCAACCTATCTAGAGAACCCTGTCATCATTAAACAATTTACCAGGTCAACTGTGAGCTGATGCAAGGCACACCTCAAATAGGGCAGCAGGGTTTTTTTACCAGCAACCCCTTAACCACTTGACCATTTTGTGAGGTACCCCAGGTTCGTATTGACTCTGTTAGGCGGAAGACAGACTGCCAGTCAATGAAGAGGCCCAACAGGACATTCGGCTGCTATGGTCATCTGGACCGGTTGCTATGGTTTCTGTGGTGTGGCAGCTAGAGTGCCTGGTTGTCTGCTTGTGAAGACCCAAGTTCAAATCTCAAAAAGATGATTTCCTGGACCTTTCAGTGTTGTTTATGCCTGTATAGAGACATTTTCTTCAGGCTACATTCAAGAGTGACTGCAACTTTGGAGTCTGTGATACTGTTACAATTAGAAGTGCCTACAATATGTGAAGCCAAGCTATCGGCAAGAAGTCCCCAACAAAGTCCCAGTGGAAAAAATATGTGATGAAAATTTGCCAAAGAACACATTGGCGGGCCTAAAGTGAATGGTGCAACATTTTGTGGATTGATGAAAGCAAGATTGTTCTTTTTGAGTGTAGGGGCCTCACAAAGTTTGTCAAACACCCCAAACACTGAATTCAAGCCAGTCTGGGTAGTATAGGGGCCCCTACTCTACCAGTCTGGGGTAGAACATGTCCTGCCCCCTCAGTGACAGCCGGGACCCTACAGTGCCAGTCTGGGCAGTATATATCATAGTGCTGATCTAGGCCAATACAATAAGAGGAGTACATACACACATGTGTCTGGTGGCCCCTACTTTACCTGCTCCTCTGGCTGAGGGCTGCTCTGCCGCCATCTTTGTATAAGCGGTTGCTAAGACACAGCGAGAAAGCTTCCTATGCGCACCATGACAACTGAAACCTATTCCTTCTGGGAATTGTAGTTTCCGGCACATTCTGAACAGAAGGCGCCTATGTGAAGCCAAGCTGTCGGCAAGAAGCCCCCGCAAAGTCCCAGTGTTGGAAAAAATACATGCTGAAAAGCTTACAATTTGCCAAAGAACACATTGACTGGCCTAAAAAGAAATGGCACAACATTTTGCGGACTGATGAAAGCAAGATTGTTCTTTTTGGGTGTAGGGGCCACAGACAGTTTGTCAGACGCCCCCCAAACACTGAATTCAAGCCCCAGTACAGAGTGGCACAAGCATCATGATATGGGGATGTTTCTTATACTATGGTGTTGGGCCTATTTATCCCATACCAGGGATTTGGTTCCACATCAACAAGATTGACGTTATGGCCCAATTCCCCAATCCAATAGAAAACTTGTGTTCGGGGGGGTGACATGGGGTGTGAGGCAAAAGCAAGAAATGCATAAGAATTCTGGAACAGGTTGTTGGAAGTTGGTGAAGTCCATACAACACAGATGTACAGCACAGAAACACTGATTATACAACTCAATATTAGTTCCCTCATTCAAAGCAACAACTTGAAACATCTTTCACTTGATACAGTCAATGAGTTGGGAAAAGAAGAATGCAGGGACTGCTGTTTTTTTGAAACAGCCTAATAGAAAACATGTTTCCGATGTAGTTATAAAACCCCATCTAGGCTACGCTAGACCTTGCCTGGCTGAGAAACAGGCAGAGCACTGGTTACATTCTGACCCTCTCTCCACAGGATGGGTCGTTGCTACATGAAAGGGTGAAGGAATGGTGTTGTGTAACTATACTTCACATGTGCTGTGCGACTAAATAAAATAATTTAACACAGAAGGTTCTGTAACAAAATAAATATCAACCACACTTTACTCTCTTAAAGGAGAAATAAACCCTCCAATAAGAAAAGCCCCTACCTACTTCCCTAGGTATTCCCCCCCCCCGTGTTCCCCCCCCCCCGGTAGTTACTTTGCCCATGTATTGGTGCAGTGTAAGCGCAGTGGAGCTCCTGAGCGTCATCTTCCGAATCTCCAGCACTTTTGGAGCATGCACAGTTGCAATGAACCGGCTGACCGCTCCAACTGTGCATGCGCCAAAACGGTGCTCACTAGAGAGACCAGAGATCCGGAAGGTGGTACCCATGAGCTCCGCTGCACCGAAACATGGGCAAACTCTCAGGGGCAATTAACTATGTGGGGGGGGTGGAAGCAGGGTAGATAGATTTTTTTATTGGGGAGTCCCTAGTGTTGCCACCTGGCCGGTATTTTACCGAACTGGTCGGTAAAAATGATGGTGGATGCCAATGTTATTAATAGGGAAAAAAAGACAAATATATAGGAAGGCCGGTATTTTTTTCCAGAAAAGGTGACAACACCACTTAGGTCCCCATGTTTCCATATCTCCCAGAGAGAGTTTTCTTGCAAGGCATCCTCCAGTTGTCAGAGATTGTTTAAGATATAATTTTGCCTTTTCTTTCTAAGGATCAGTTTGTATTGGTTCTGTATGATAGATGGTTCTATCTATCTATCTATCTATCTATCTATCTATCTATCTATCTATCTATCTATCTACACCCTCACCTCTACTATCCCATAATCCTCTGCTTTCCACCTGCTCTTCAATTACGTGGGTGCTCTCTCCTTCCCATAATCCTCTGCCTTCCTTCCATTCATGCCTTGTGTCCCATTTTTTGCATCCCCCCTTGCCCTGCCATCCATCACACACACCTCCCATTTCCCACAGTATATTTAAGACTCACACAGCTCAGAACTTTTTGTATTGGGACAGACGCCAGTTCAGTTTGGATTCTAGTGCTGGGCCTGGGTGTGTGACAGTATTTTCTAACACAAGCCCAGATGGTGGGGCCCCACGGTGCCAACGTGTCCTCATAGATGGGCGGCCGGAGAGTAATGGAATCCATAAATCTGTGGCAAATTTGCAAGCTTCCTGCAGGTTGAGATTTGCTTTGTTGCTGGAATCGGTTCTGCTCCAGAGCTCCCCATTTATCAGCAGGTCCCAGTTCCTGTGCCAGGCTGACAAGCACCAATGACTAAATCCTGCACAGGGCAAAAGGTTAATGTGTCGCTGACGGGCGCTGACAGCCACACGCAACATGTAAATTGTCTGGGGTAGGAGTATTAAACCCAATAGCTTGGATTCTGGCCCTGCTCCGACCCAAAGGGACATTGTCAGCACATAATTGAGCCACCCATTAGAGGCTCAGATTTTATATATATTCATGTACTGTACAAGTATAAAGGCTCCATGGGTTCTGCATCAGCCCAGCATTGTTCTCTGTCCCACTCACCTAGCTGAATCAATTGCATGCTTCTCAAGCCAGCAGTGCTGTAACTTAGCCATTCAGATTGTGGTCCCTGCACTGGGCAAGTGTCACCTAGGGATTACTAACTCAACAATATCTCTCCTGGGGGGAGCACTCCTGTACCCCAAGGGATCACCCCAGAGCTCTCAACTTTTTCTCCATATATCCGCTGTGCTACAGTTCGCTGCTCCAGAATTACAACTTTAAAGGGGTGGTTCACCTTTAAGTTAACGTTTACTATGTTATAGCATGGCCAGTTCTAAGCAGCTATTCAATTGGTCTTCATTTATTTCTTATACATTTTTAATTATTTGCCTTCTTCTTCTAACGTCCAGTTCTCAAATGGGGGTCGCTGACCCCATCTAAAAAACAAATGCTCTATAAGGCTACAAATTCATAGCTATTGCTAGTTTTTATTACTCATCTTTCTATTCAGGCCTCTCCTATTTATATTCTCTTATTCAAAATAGTGCATGGCTGCCAGGGGAATCTGGACCCTAGCAAACAGACTGCTGAAATTGCAATTGCCGAATAAAAAGCTAAATATCTCCACAAATAACAGAAAATGAAAACCAATTGCAAATTGTCTCAGAATATCACTCACTTGCCATAGATGACAAAAATGATCAGAAAAGCCATATGAGCAACATCACTTTAATTTGTTTGGGGGAGCTTAGTTCCCCTTTAAGAAAAGATAAAGGGAATATGAACAGTACACAAGTTATATGGTGCCTGAATGCTGTCTGGGGTGGGAGAGACAGGGAGTTGGGAGCACAAGGCATTATGGTTACACGTTGCTACGTGCATCTTATGCCTCAGCAATGGAACATCTTGAGTACGTGGGATGCCCCTGGTGCAAACAGTAGCAGAACCACATGCTCCTGGCGCCGATCATCAAACTGATTATCCTCCATCACTAAAAGTCAAATCTGTCATCACCCCTGATTAACCTCTTAGTTACCAGATGCATGTTTTCAGACAAACATTAAATATTGCCTGGTGACTGGTTGGTATGGGTTACAAAAACTGGCGCATGCAAGCTTCTTCCCTCTTCTTCCCTCTTGTTACATAACCCTGGAGAACAAATGGACGACTGCCATATAAAAAGTTTTGAGGTCAGTAATTCAGGACTTTCTTGCCTAAATCAGAACAGTTGGAAGGCGTTTGTTTAATGACAGCCAATAAGCTCTTTAGAACCAGCCTTCTCTTTGCCTAAGTCTCGGGCTAACAGATAAGGAGGAGACAGAAGATTTGTTTGTCAGGGAGATCCAATTTCATAACTTTTCCTCCTCCAACAATAGCTCTGCGGAACCAATGATAATGGATCTGACGCAAGGAAAATGCAGCATTTAGTTTCAACAGATGGGAAGACAAAGATATGTTCTTGTGCCTCAGGATGTGACTATAAAGAAGGTGTCTTGTTGTTCCTTTAACCTGAGAACTCAATAGTACAGAGCATTTGAGCCAATAAATGTGTATCTGATCCTTAGAACAATGTGCCACCTCACCCCTGTATTGTGTGCTCTCTTGTACAGATGTGACTAAGCAAACAGACATGAATACAGCCTGCAGGTACAGGTTACACTGCACCTCAAGGCGAGAAACACAATGATATATGTGGGTAAATAGCATTAAAGAGGTAAGAAGACATTTTCATGGATAAAAGCAAACATTGGCAATGTCATTTTCTTCACTAGACATATTTTACATTGCACATCTTTATTTTGAATTCATTTTTTTAAGATCTGCTTAAAGATGGCACAAAATGTTTTTATTACACACATGGTGCACTGGTGGAAGAGTAGAGAATAAGAAGTCCAGAGAATAGGTGATAGAGAAAGCTAGGTGAGAGGTGAAAAGAGAGACACAAAGTGGGCCAAAGGATATGTGGAAGAACAAGAAGGTTAGAGGATAGACCAGAAGTAGACCGGATGATAGGTGGAAGTACAAAGATGAAAAAGGCCGGAGGATAGGTGGAAGACGAAAAAGAATGATGGCTAGAGAATTGGTGGAAGAAGAAAGAGAAAGAAGGCCAGAGAATAGGTGATAGAGAAAGCTAGGTGAGGGGTGAAAAAAGAGACAAAGTGTCTCAGAATATCCATCTCTACATCAACAGTTAACTGAAAGTTCAACAACCCCTTTAATTCTAGGGCATATTTTCTACAGACTTCCTTCCCTTAGGCGCTGAGCATACACAAGTGGGCGTGGCCAGTGGAAGGTCTGTATCTAGACAGCATATCAATTCTAACCAAAACAAATACAAAAGGTATTGTAGAAGTGATACATATTTTGGCTAACAATAAAAATACATAACATAAAAAATACATAACATTGCAAATTTTCTGAGCTCCAAGGACTCCTGGACTATTTACAACCCACCCTAATTCATTTTATTATCTCTACAATTGATCTCTATCTGTTACTTCCTAATTTATTGCCCATGAATCCCTTTCACTGATCTAACAGTATATATGCTGTGCCCTTCCAGCTTTCATTTGTATTTTGCCTGACAAATGGGCCTTGGTGCTCAGAAAGCTTGCAATCTATTTTTATTGTTAACCAATACAGGTATCACTTCTACAATACTTGTAATTGTTGGTTTTTTATTTGTTTTTGCTACTGGCTAACACGGTACCACAGTTTTTGTTTTGTGCTTAAAGGAGAAACAAACCCCCATAGACCGCCTCCCCCCCCCAGCATAGCTCCTACCCTGGGCAAATGCCCCTAAAGCTGGCCATAGACGTAAAGATCTGATCGTACGAATCAAGGATTTGTACGATTTTCGGACCGTGTGGAGAGTCCCGGCATTTTTCGTCCGGCGGAGGTCGGTTGTTTGTTTGATCGGACAGGTTAAAAGATTTCTGTCGGCTGCCGTTAATATCTCTGCATGTATTGCCGGTCATACGATTTTCAGTGGGAGACTGACACAAGCTATGGTCGGACATAACTTTCGTACGATTGCTGTCAGGGGCAGAACTTCGGCTGATCTGTCCTTTTGTACTTTATTTGATCAAAATGGTTAGTGGCAGGTCGGAAGATGGGGAAGTCCAATCGTACGAAATCTTTGCGTCTGTGGCCAGCTTTACTCTTTACTTACCCCACTGTGCAGATTATGACCAGCAGAGTTCACGGGCGACATCTTCTTCTCTTCAGTTATCTTCAGAACGAGACAGGCGAATCAATGGAGCAATTTTCTGTTTTGCGACAACTGTGCATGCGCCGAAACTCACGAGAATTGCCGAAGCGCTGGTCTCATTCCAAAGATTACAGAAGAGGCTGAAGATGGCGCCCGTGAACTCTGCTGGACAGAATCTGCACCGAGGGGTAAGAGTTAGGGGCATGGGTGGGTTATGTAGGGTAGGGCTTTTTTTATTAAGGGTTTGTTTCTCCAGAAATACAAAATGACTAATATCATCAACTGCTTAGAGGACATCCATTTCCCACATAAAACGTTATTGAGCGTTGCAATTCTTCTTTAAGCGGAAAGTACCCGGCATTCTCCGCCTTCGATGTTTTCTATGCCAGCCTTCCCGCCTTCTTGGCACATTGTACACCCCTCTGCAAGTCTGCGCCTGTAGGCAAACCAGGAAGTGTCATAAGCCAAGCCTCGCTCTGATTCTTGTGTCAGCTGGTTCTCCTGGCGTCTCCATGGCAGCCCCTCTTCGCCCCCCCACTCGGCCAAGATGGCGTCTGTAACTATTACGGTGTGAGGCAGAGGCGGAGCTGCGGTGACAGGGAGCGAGCAGGGAGGCTCCGCGGGCAGAGCCGACTTCGCAGTGTGTCAGGGGGCCCAGCTCATCACTGGGCCGTGCGGACTCACGGGACTTTCCTACTCACAGCGCGGGTGAGCCGGCCGGCCGGCCTGGATGGACATCATCAGTGCCCTGAGGTAACTGGATTTCTTCAGATCTCTTCACAACTGCCCCTGGGACAACTGGATTCCAGCACATCGCCTCATACCTGCCCCTGGGGTGTGTGGCCTCCTGCAGCTCTTGTTATAATTACCCCAAAGGTAAGTGGCCTCCATCAGCTCCAGTTACAATTATCCTAGGGGTAAGTGACTTCCTGCAGCTTCAGTCTGAATTACCTCAGAGTAAGTGTCCTCCTGCAACTCCAGTCACAATTACCCCAGGGGTAACTGCCAGCCTGGGACTTCTGCTAAAATTGCCCATGTAGCAGTTGATCACATACACTTACCTGTTGGGCACTTAGAGCAACTCTCATCCCAGCTGTGGGGTATTTGGCTGCCTGGGAGACCCATCCAACTGCCCCTGTGGGGAGGTAAAGCCTCCCTGCCTTGTCCTGAGGGTGAGCGTATTGCTTCCGTTCTGCCCCCTCTTTAATATATAACCCCAGGGTAACATGATGCCAGGGGCTGCCTCATGATTGCCCCATTTAATTTCCATTGGGCTGGGGGCATCTTGTTCTCTGGAGTCTCTTTACTGTTACCTGGGGTATTAGGATAACTAGATGTCAAAAGCCCCTATCGTTAATGAGTTTTGGCACGTCCCTGTTTTAGTGTCCCTTCCTCCTCGCCCATCACTGACTGATGATTCCTGGTCAAGTGCAGGGTGTGGGCTTCACTGACATGGTTTATCCCTATCTAGAATGTGATACCCTATCTCTTACTTTGCCCCAGTTTCTATTGGTTCAGTAGTTGTTTCTGTCTCTGTTGCAGGTAGTCGGAACTTAAGAAGCTGGAACTGCGTGGATCTGCCTCGCTGGTAACCGGCTGCTGGGCAGAATGGAATAAGTGGGCAGAGCTGGAGAGACCCCAGAGAGGACCCTACTCTTCCAGCAGGGGATACTGAAGATTAAATTGCACCACTTGCCCTCTGGCCCAGTGCAACTAGAAGCAGCTATCAATGCATTGTACATTCGGTATAACATGATACTCACTCTGCATTAGGAGTGACAGCATTTTAACGCCGACCATGACCACCCCAGCCCTTCTCCCACTCACAGGGCGCCGGATCCCGGCTCTGAATCTTGGAACTTCATCATTTCCCCACCATCGGGCCACCCTGAGACTCTCCGAGAAATTCATTCTGCTTCTTATACTCAGTGCCTTTATCACCCTCTGTTTCGGGGCTTTCTTTTTTCTCCCCGACTCCTCCAAGCACAAACGCTTTGACCTGGGCCTGGAGGATGTGCTTATCCCCCATATAGAGTCTGATAAAGGAGGCAAGAACTCTGGCAGCCTTCTCATCCACGGACAAGGCCACGACGGGCACCGACACAGGTAGGAGGGGTTGGGAGACCCTTGCACGTGCCAGACAGGAAGTCATTATTTGTGCTTTTAATAAGGTTTGGAATCTGTCTCTTAAATTTCAGACTTTGTGTGACAGGTGTCTGCTCTAGGGTTAGGTGATGTTGCTGACCAGCACAGGTGATGGAAGTCATAGGTAGCTCTTACATGTCTGCTAAACTCCCCATTTTTGCTGCTTTGCTCCCTTTCTCTCATTTGCTATGTGCCCGGGTACAACCCTGTACAGGTCACTGCGTGGCTGGGCAGCTTCTTGTACCTTTGGCTGAACTTCTCTCCCAACATGTTGAGGTGGCTCTAACTGATAATTTAAGAAACAGGTCACATGACTTACTGTCCTTGGAAGGTGGGAAGGGAAACATTACTTTTTCTGTGATGGCCATCTGCAGTGTTGTGCTGCTCCTAACACACTTGGGTCATGCATAAAATTCCAAACAGTACCCACCCACTTGTATGTTCACCCAGGTCTGCATTGGTTTCCCCTCAATCCAAATATTTAGTAGATTGAATGGCTCCTAATGAATGTGTGTGTTTGTGCCTTGCTAGGCAAGAGTAAGGTCCAACAGGGCAAGGACCAATGAGAGTGATTAAACGTTTTCTCTAACGATCCACATAGCATGGCTTAACTGCTGATAATAATCTCTCTGGCACGTCAAAGAGACCATTGTCTGTATGCCAGAATAATGATTTCAGACATTTTTTGGATTCCCCTCATCAGTCCAGCGTTTGTTTAGGGTCCCCTTTGCACATAATGAAGTGTCAAATACAAACAGTTGATCTGAGGGGTATCCAGGCCTGGAAACTTACCCCAGATCTTACACTAACTGGCTTATAATTTGGGCCCCCTTAGCTCATAACAAGGTTACAGATTTATAGAAAAATTGGGGTAACAGTCACCCTACTATAGTTCCTGGGGTACCCAGGGCACAAATAAGCACTTACCCCAAATCTCCCCCTAACTGGCAATCAGGCTGGGCTCCCTTAGCTCATAATAAGGTTACAGATATATAGAAACATTGAGGTAACAGTCACCCTGCTATAGTTCCAGAGGTACCCAGGGCACAAATTAGCACTCACCCCAAATCTCCCCCCTAAGTGGCCATCAGGATGGGCTTCCTTAGCTAATAACAAGGTTACAGTTATATAGAAATATTGGGGTAACAATCACCCTGCTATAGTTCCAGGGGTACGCAGGGCATAGATAAGGGCAGTGATTTCATAAAGTTTTTGTGCATCTGGGACCTAGTTAAGAGTTCAGGGGAACCTTAACTGACTGAAGCAGACATGGAATTGTACATATCACTCTGGATGACTGAGAGACAGGCGCTTGAGTGACATCTCACTTAGCCAAGATGTGACGGAAGTGAAGGGTGCATTGGGTGCAAGGCCTGGTGCTGTTTTCCTTTGCACGCTGTACCTGATGCATGAAACACATCATTGCTTGATTTGTTTCTTTCTTTCCTAGAAGGACTAATAGTAGAACAAGGATTTAAAGGGATTACGACTCATATTTACACATCCGGGAAGGGCCTCAATGTGCTTCATGGGAAGAGAAACTCTTATTTACTCATGACACAGAATGGGTTGAAAAAAGGACAAGTCCGACTAAAGTCCGACTAAATGGAACACAGAGGTTTGCACCGACGGGCTGGGTTGCTCCTTGCATAAACCGTTAGACACTTAATATTGGCACAGAGTTGCAATTATTTTTCACCTGGGGGAGGGGACTGTAAAGCAAGTAAAAATTTTTCTTGTGTAGCAGTGCCCTTTAAGTGTAGGCACCCCTGACAATCTGTCAGTGATACCCATTTGTGTCTGTCATGTCACCCTCTGCATGGTGCTGAGAGCGGGTATCACCAGGAAGCTCTGGCTAATGTTCCCTGACGCACAGATGGCACTCGTAGTTCCTTAGGGATTGGCCTTTTAATTATCACCTAAGACAGGAAAATATGTTGAACTGTACTGCTGATGCTTCTGGGAGGGAGGAGGTTAAAGCAGTTTAAAGCTTGAGGGGGGGGGCAGCAAGTACCTGCTTGCCTATTAACTCTTTCCCAATCACATGCCGAAAGCATGGAGGGTGCTGAAACCGTTTCTGTGCTGCTTTCCTGTGCATAGGCTTGTCGTGTATGTGAAGCTTTGGCTGGCACAGACCCTGTCTGTAACAACAACCCTTATACGTTGCCATATTTGTGCTGCAGGAGATCTTATTCTGTGCCACGTGCTGTTTCCTGGCCTGTTCCCTCTATGAAGCCCTCACTGGGGCAGTTTCATCTAGAAATTGGCTAAGTGCCCCCAGACAGGGCTGTGCCTCCTTCTTGTACACGACATTGTGAGTGCATACCTCTTGGGCGCACCTTTACCTTAGAGCTATGTTGCCACAGAAACAATGTCAGGCAATGGAGCTGACCTTTGTGTCCTGCAGGAAAATGGCATATGGGCAACCATACTGGTCTACACCCCAGCAACTCTGGCACGGCAACTGTCACGCTGAACTGAGATCTCTGTGGTAGGCAGTTTGACCCGATTTACACATGTGCCACCTACAGACGACCCTATCCAAACCCGCACCACCTAGAGTCTTTGTGCCAGTGTATGCCACTTTAACTGTACTTTCTGCTTGGCCCATTCCTGACAGTAATAAGGAATGACCCCTGCTTACATAGCACATAGGCCCCATTCCCGGGCATTCCAGCTTCTGAATTGAACTCCTTGGCTTCTTCCACCTCTCCCTCTTCCTTACACTCTCATCACTGTTCGTTCTCTGGCATGAAAGTGTTAACCCTCAGCTTGTTATTAAAGGGAACAGCTCCAACCTGTTATTATACTGTAGCTCTGTGATCTCATGCAAGATCTTGTCAGTTTCTCTAATGCGCCAAATAATTGCTGGAATGGAAGTTGCATTTCCCCATTATTGCTCTGTGGGAAAAGGGGAATTGCATGAGCCCGAGGGAAAGCCAGTTTTAACCGTTTTTTGGCTGGTGTGCTGTCAGGCTGAGTAAGATTGGCTATTTATATATATATATATATATATATATATATATTTGCATCTTTATAGGCCACAGCGGTAGGTACATGTTGGGGCACAAGAGAAGTACAGAGTAAAGGTGGCATTAAAGGGCACTGGACATCATGTTGTCTGTATGTCTTATACGTAATTAGTGGAAATAACAGAAAACTGGAAAACGATTAGAGTTGGGGGATTGTAGGAGGTCCCCCATAGGCTAAAACACCAATTCGGCAGGTTTCAGATGGCAAATAGTCAAATTCTTAAAGGGCACTGAATATCATGTTGTCTGTATGTCTTATAATTATAAGTGGAAATAAAGAGTTTTTTCACCAAATAAAAAAATCGATTTTCAAAAGTCCATCAATCAACTGAAAATTGATTGTAGGTGGTCCCCCATAGGCTAAAACACCAATTCGGCAGGTTTCAGATGGCAAATAGTCAAATTCGAATTCTTAAAGGGACACTACATGATGAATTTCGATATTTTTTTAAACTTGAATCAAATTTGGACTATTCCCTAGTCGAATTACACTAAAATAAACTCGAAAATTCAATATATAAAAATTATAATTTTCTATTCGACCCTTGATGAATCTGCCCCTTACAGATACTTTTGTACCAAATGATTGTCTGTCTGTGTGTTGGGTGGAGAATCAAACCAATATCTTGGTTGTAGTGATAAGTGGAACCAAATGTCCCAGAGGCACAAACAAATTCGGCAACACCCAGCCCCCCGCTGACCACTCTCCACATGGTCCCATGCCTGCCGTTGTGCAAGCGAGAGAGGCTGCATAGCTGTATATATCTCACCCAGCCTGCTCACCTTGCCGACTGATGTGTTTCTACAATAGACTTCGCTAACGAACCGCCATCATTCTCATTAAGACATTTAATTGAAGTCTTCTAATTGGCAGAGAATACAATAATTAGACCTGGGCTAATTTAGCTCCTGGTCATTGTTTTTGCTCCCGGAACATAATTCCACTTTGCCAAACACTTCCCCGCTTAGTCTTTTATTGTGCACAATTAATTGCCTAATTAGGGTTCCTTCAAATCGCACTTCTTTATTCTGTTGTTAGTATTTGCTTCCATTGCCGTTCTTTCCTATAGGCTGGAGATGCAGCCTCAATAATAATCGATAATTGGCGTTCTTGGTATCTTGTAATGTAATCGCTGCACATCTGACCTCATGCTTAGTAAATGAGGCTGAAATTTTTTTCTATAGGTTTGTTATAGTCCCCCTATCAGTCTGGGAAGTGGTGCCATGGGGCAGTGGGAAACCTGTTGGCAGGCGCTGGATGTGATTATGAAGTGCAATAATTCCGACACGGGATTAGGATAAGGCGAGGAGCAGATGTAGAACAGCTGATGGGATTCCAGGCTTTATCAGGTTATTCTGGGATTTGGAAGGATTTAGACGTAGCGTTGATAAGGGAAGGTTGGCACAGCTCCAGGCCTGGCGCAATCACTTGGGTTTATGGAAAAGAAAGTAACACTGGGAACCCCAATAATGGTCTGTAACTGCACTAAGGTTTCCGTAGGAAACTAGGGATCACCTCCTACTTGATTTACTCAAGATTGTTCTAAATCAGACCACCCAGGCTTATTAATTACCTGAATCCTTGGCAGTGAGGGGCCTCCGATCCTTGCACCAGGAACATGTGAGCTGCCAGTCTGTGTTCACAAGCAACAGGGCTTGCCAATGTGCTAGGATGTTCTGATAGACCAGGGCTATGTGGGGTTCTGTGCTAGGAAGTTCTGCAGGATTCTATGCTAGGAAGTTCTGATAGGCCAGGGCTATGCAGGGTTCTATGCTAGGATGTTCTGAAAGACCAGGGTTTTGTGGGGTTCTATGCTAGGAAGATCTGCTACCGCAGGGCTAAGCAGGGTTCTGTGCTAGGAAGTTCTGCAGGATTCTATGCTAGGAAGTTCTGATAGATGAGGGCTATGCAGGGTTCTATGCTAGGAAGTTGTGGTAAACCAGGGTTTTGTGGGTTTCTATGCTAGGAGGTTCTGCAGGATTCTATGCTAGGAAGTTGTGATAGACCAGAGCTATTCCAGTTTCTATGCTAGGAACTTCTGGTAGACCAGGGCTTTTTGGGGTTCTATGCTAGGAAGTTCTGATAGACCAGGGCTTTTTGGGGTTCTATGTTAGGAAGATTTGCTACAGCAGGGCTATGCGGGGTTCTATGCTAGGAAGTTCTGATAGACCAGGGCTTTGTGGGGTTCTATATTAGGAAGTTCTTATGGACAAGGTCCTTGTGGGGTTCTATGCTAGGAGGTTCTGATAGACCAGGGCTTTGTGGGGTTATTTGCAAGGATGTTCTGATAGACCTAGTTTGGCCATAGCTCTGCATAGAACTCTACAAAGCCCTGGTATATCAGAACTTCCTAGCATAGAACCCTGCATAGCCCTGGTCTAGCAGAACTTCTTGCATAGAAGTTCAAATAGATCAGTAGGGTGGGGTTCTATGCTAGAAAGTTCTGCTAGACCAAGTTTGACCATAGCTCTGTTTTAGAAGTTCAAATAGATCAGGGCTTTGTGTGGTTCTATGCTCACCCTGGTGCTTTTGATAAGCCTGAGTTAGGAAGTTCTAGAGCATGGCTGATCTTGACTGAACTCTAAGCAGCATCTGAGAGCCTTAAGGTCTGCTCAGAGGAGTAGAGTATATACCAAGAAGCCTCGCAGGTGGTACATAGATAATGGCAGAACCTGGCAGCCTGTTGTTGTGATGTTTGTGTAATTCCAAAAGGGAGAAGCCGGGGCATGTGCTGCTCAGGGCTTCATTCCTACACCCTGGCAGTGCTCCAGCTGATAGGAAGGGCAACCATGTGTACTGTATGTGTAGCACATTATGGCACAGCATGTATGCATGTGTATGGATTCACTGGTATGTTCCCTCTGGCATTTGTACTCCTGATAGAGCTGGGGCCCTTCTTAAAGACACAGCACATACCACTGAGGCTGCCAGGTTGTTACTGCATCTAATCCCAGCACAAAGCCTGTGCCCATGCCAAGCCTCTAGCTCACAGGCCAAGCCCTTGTTTGGGAAGGTCACACGAGGTGGTTCCCTTGGTTCCATCCATGCATTGAGCTCCTCGTCTCACCTAAATGAGCCTGGACAAATATTGATCATTTTTATGCCATAAATGGGACGACTGTTGCCAAACTGCAACTCACATAATCCACAAGTTAGCCGTGCACTATGCCCACAACAATATCAGAGCAACTACTGGCATTTAGAGGGGGCTTTGATTACACGAGGTGACGAAAAGCCCTGCATGCAGTTGGTCATTTTTTGCTGTTTTTTTATGTATCACCAATAAATGTATCTGAGTTCTCAAGCTTGGCATTTCAGCCTTTATCTGTAGGGTTATGGAGTTCCAGTCCAGCCTCAGCAGGAAGGCAGCCACCTAGAACCTGGAACTTGTTGGCAGAATCTCCTTAATATAGGGAACCCAAAAAGTGCTGCCAAGTAGAACATCCCTGGGTGCTTTTGTGTATTCTAGTATCAGTGGGTGCATTTTCCTACATGAAGCAGGGGGCATGAGCACCCGGCGGGCATGCTTCCATTGCCATTTCTAGAGCACCCGTGTGCATGGGGAGCAAGGTTCTGAAGAACAATGCAAGATGTGACTCCCACCCTCCTGCTTTCCTTTTCTCCCCCTTCTTCTGCAATAAGTAGGTCAGACTGCTGCTCCTCAGGCTGTTTCTGAGTATACCCATAGTATTTGCCCTACACTCTGATGTCATGACCCGCATATTAGTTCCGCTCCAGCTCTTTCATTAAGATGCTTTGCCGCTTTCATCCCAGATATGAAAAGCAGCAAAGATAGAAGGCTCTCTGCTTGCCCAATGTGTGCACGTTCCAGCACAATTGTGCCAATTCAATGTCTGTTGCCTGCTGAGACTCTGCAGTCTCTGGTTAAAGAAGAACTAAAGCCTAACTAAAGAAGTAGGCTAGAAATGTTGTACATTATGTTTTGGGCTTCTGTACCAGCCCAAGGTAACCACAGCCCTTTAGCAGTAAAGATCTGTGTCTCCAAAGATGCCCCAGTAGCTCCCCATCTTCTTTTCTGCTGATTCACTGCACATGCTCTGTGCTGCTGTCACTTACTGAGCTTAGGGGCCCACAGTACATATATAATAGAAATGTCACAATATAAGGCTTATTAGTAATTAGTACAGATAACTACTACAATTTAATTATCAGCCCTGTAGCATCAGCTTATATTACAGGCCAACCTCATTTTCTGCTGGATAATTAGTGACAACCCCTAAGCTTAGCTTCTCAACAGCTGCTCAGAGCCCACTGAGCATGTGAGTGTCAGACACTTTCCAAGATGGTGAACCCTGTGATAAGTTTGAATTCCTGGATCATTGCTGCAGTTGAGATGCTGACACGTAAGGCTGGTGCAGTAAGTTCAGTAAATTAAAATATTGCATTTTTAGCCCTTTAGTTCTCCTTTAACATTTCTTTTATTATCTCCTGTTGTTTGTGTCTGTGTCTCTCTTGTGGTGTTGCTACGGCCGACACTGTATTTCATGTTAATAGTCCGTATGGCCGGGTGCTTGCTGCCCTTTGCTGTGTCTGTATGTGGCAATGTTGGAATGTTCCCTTTTGTAGTGATTGTGTAAGGGGGCTGTTCTCCTCCCATGGCAGCACCGTACTAGTTAGGAAGTATTTCTGCCATAGACCGTGGTTCCCTTGCACATTGTGACTATGAAGGAAGGAGGTCATATAATGTATATAATATTGCAGAATCTGCTCACTTTGTTGGGTGGTGCTCTATCTGGGATCCTTGCTGCAATCCTTGGTATCCTTAGTGCATATATTCATAGAAATTCAGATGGCACACACAAAAGCATTTGTGCTAAATGGTCTCAATAAAGCTACAACCATTTAGCACGAATGCTTTTTGTGTGTGCCATCTGAATTTCTATGAATATATGAAGGAAGGAGCCGTTTGCTGCTCTTTGGGTCGAGACGACCCTCTGGCCCGGTGCCACTCACTATGTCTTTAAGTAATGTATTCTGCGGGAAAAGAGAGAATGTATTTTAACTGGTGACTGGCTCCTGATTCGTGTAACTGACCCATTCTATTGTTGCCTATACGCTCCCTTTGGGAGAAATTGATCATTGTGTTCTATATCATACAACTCGCAATAGATAAATATTACACCGGGACGCAGGAAGCCCCACCTACCAACATATTTGCTGCCATACTGCTACTTATAATGACAGCAATATCCACAGGCGCCTGCTTCCCTCCTGCTGAGTATAATACTAGTGCCCACAGTTGCCTGCTTCCCTCCTGCTGTGTATAATAATACTAGTGCCCACAGTTGCCTGCTTCCCTCCTGCTGTGTATAATAATACTAGTGCCCACAGTTGCCTGCTTCCCTCCTGCTGTGTATAATAATACTAGTGCCCACAGTTGCCTGCTGCCCTCCTGCTGGGTATAATATTACTAGTGCCCACAGTTGCCTGCTTCCCTCCTGCTGTGTATAATAATACTAGTGCCCACAGTCACCTGTTGCCCTCCTGCTGGGTATAATAATAGCCACTCCTGGAAAAGGCTTCTTTGTAGGACTGGCTGCTAATCACTATAATAAGCCCAGTTTGTAAGTGTTTCTGTGCTATTCATTAAAAGGTCTGGAAGTGTTCCCTGCATGGTGGTTAGACAGGAACACAGGTTGTCTCTCCATGACAAATTATTGTGCTTATATAGTTTTGTGATGGAAACTTGATCCAAATAATCCAAAAACTTTTCCTGATCTGTGATTTTCTCAAATGGTAAATAAAATCTGAGACTTCACATAATATAGACATTCATGTCAAAATGTTTTGATTGGCGCTACTGGGCAAGGCAGTTAGAGTAAAGCTGGCCATAGAGATTTTTAAAAGATCAGATCCTGATCGTGAGACCACGATCTTCTCAGAACGATCGTACGAATTTACCATCAACTAAAAAGACCAATTTGCCATGAAAACAAAGGGGAGCTGCCTGCTTGGCCCTGCAAACATAGATAAATTGCACTGGGACCAACAAAGATTTTTTGACCTGGCCGATCAATCTCCTGACAGATTGATCGTAAGATGTACGATCGTTCGAATCCCACTAACCACACGATAATTTCGAAAGATTGGTCGGGCTTCCCTAAAACCGGTCGTTCGGCAAGAAGAATCGTCGCGTCTATGGGGAACTTTAGTCATCTGGGATATTATTGTACTACTGAGCCAGACAATGACAAATTCACGTCGGGAGTCTGGGTTGTCATTACTGTACTAGGGCAGTCACATGGGGAGTATGGGTTGGTATTACTGTACTAGGGCAATCACATAGGGAGTATGGGTTGGTATTACTGTGCTTGGGCAATTACATGGAGTGCAGTATTAGTTGGCACTCATGTCAACCCCACCTAGGCTAGAACTGCTGCATGTATTATAATGCCCCTGCCTATACAAATGATTTTCGGGATCCCCTAAACTTTGGGAATAAGAGATTTTTCTTAAATATATTTTAAAGTTACTTATAAGTCGGTGCGCCCACCTATGGTGTCATAGTCACATCCTTATATGCATGTAGCTGAGGGTCTCAATTGTGCTCTATCTTCTAGCCCAGGAGATTGTGGCCCTTTCCAGTTGCAGAGATGTGTGGCTCTGTGTGCATGGTACCACAGTGCCAGTCCAATGGGCTCTCCTGCTGTGTCTCAGTGCCAGCGCTTGATTAACAAACCTTTCTGTACCCAAACAGCAATCATCTCAAGAGCCTCTCCAGCCCCATTGACACCGCACAGCCTGTTTGTTTCCACTAAACACCTCTTACACCAGCAGCTGGTGCTCTGTGGGGGCCCAGGGCCCTCCCAGGTACTTCAGTGGATTGTTATTCCTCTCACCGTCGCACACAGACACAAATTCCAGCAGGTTGACATGATGCAGGTTTTGCAAATCAAAGTCCACAGGGGAATAATGTGCTTGCACTGTGCATAACTGCACTAGTCTAAAAAGGCTTGCAGTTGATGTTGCACTGGTTGCAAGGCTATTGCAGTTAATTTTGCACTAGTTTATAGGTTACTGCTGTTGATGTTACAGTATAAAGTTGGCCCCTTACCCTTACTTACAATCTCTTGCATGCCATGTAACATTGGTTGTTATGTTAGTATAGTTGTCAGTTGTGTGTAGGTTCACAAACGGATTCTTGCTCATGATCTTGGTGGATGGGTGGGTTCGTTGGGGTTGAACTTGATTGCCACTTTTTGGGCCGATGGGTAAGGCATGTTCCCTGGGTGATGTGGGTAAAATCAAATAAGGGATGATGAGTTTTGCAGCAGGCGCGACCATTTGTACTCACTGTGTCAGAAGAAATCCCGTTGGTGGTATGTGTGCTAATGAAATACAGATAAGGGGGAAATCAGAGTGGTCATTCCGTTCATTTAGCCTGAAAATAGTTACCCTTGCTATCATCTCACACAACCCAAGTAACCCACACCTACAAAGAACACACAACAAATAAGTCCACAAATGTGGTTCTGTGTAGTAAAGTGCAATGACACAGGGAATAAGTATTGAACACACTTACGGAAATGTTTTTAATACTTAGTAGAAAAACCTTTGTTGCCAATGACAGCTCCAAGGCACCTCCTGTATGATGATGATGATGATGATGATCATTTATTTATATAGCACCGACAAGTTAAGCATATGGAGTTTTCTCTAGAACGGCCCTTCCTGTCAGTGCAGCAACCATGGGTTAAGTATCCACCTCCGGAGGCAGGACAGAAGAAAAAAAATTAGAATCACGACTCCGCCCTCTTCATATAAGCTCGTGCTCCTCCTGATTCACCTCAGTTTTTTTTCTTCTGTCCTACTAGGAGGTTTGGACAGCACACTCTGTGTTTATATTTTTTATTATTTTATTTTATTACAGGTTTTTTCTTTCCATTCTGAAGAAGGGAATTTATCCAGAGCAGGAGGCATCCTAGCTCTTATCTCACCATCATGTGACTAATCCCTAACTTATCTCCACTCCTCAGGACTGGCGAATGGTTACAAAAGGGGATTATTACAGCACAACCATCCTTCAGGGAAGGTACTGCTACCTGGCGCCTTTTTAGGTTTTTCCCTACAGCCGCGGCAACAGCGCCACGGGCATCTAGGGGACCGCATTCTCTACTACACGCAGTTCCTGTTATGGACACGTGCGTGCGTTTTTCGCGCCACAACGAGGCGCGCGCGTACACGCAGGGAACGTGCTTACTGGGCGCCATCTTGGATTTTAAACCACACGCGCCGGAGCTCACAGAAGCACTACAAGCTGAGACTTGCCACCAGACAGGTACAAGTTCAGTAGCAATGAACCGCTACATGAGGTTTTTAACCCAGCGACTTTACTTATGCCAGTGTTTCAACGCTTACCAAGTAGATCACAGCATATTCTCTATCATTATTCCCTACATGCTTTTAATGCACACTGAATTAGTACTCACATGCCTATAGGCAGTCAGAGCTATGTTTCACGGCTAGTTTGTTCCCTTAGGGGACCTTTAGTTCTAAGACATATCTGTATGTTTTATTCCAGACGATACACCATGGATGCTGATTTGGGTCTGGAGGAGCTTAGGAAAGAGATGACCTCAGCTACGCCCAAGACAAAAAGGGCAGATAAAAGATCACAAAACACAAAAAAATGTAAATTCTGTAAACATTCATTATGTAAAGGGGAACAAGGTGTCTGCCTAGACTGTGCAGAACCAGCAGATCTTCCACCAACTTTATCACCACAACCTATTCCATTGCAACAACCTGAGGCTAATTCACCACAATTAGAAGCTCAGGATCCTTCTACCTCAAAACCTCCTCAGCTAGAGGAATTGTTTGATTGGATTAAATCAACCATTCAATCTTCCATTGCTCATCCAGCTAAGCCTAGTAAAAAACGACGGGCACATACTATCCCAGATTCTGATTCTTCTGATTCTAAATCAACTAGTGATCTAGATAGTGATGTTGAGCCAGGCGAAGTTTCTGATACAGATTATTCTTCAGATGACTCAGACACACAACGTCATTACCGCTCCATTGCAGGCCCAGAAACCGCAAAGCGATTACTTCGCAAAATGCTAGCTACGCTAGAGATTAAGGATGAGACAACAGCCACATCAAAAGCTGACAGGGTATTAGGGATTCAACCCAAAAAGTGTAGAACCTTTCCGGTTTTTCGTTCAATATCTCAAGTGATAGAAACTGAGTGGTCAAAACCAGACCACCGCCTCACTCAAACTCAAAGGTTCCAAAACACTTACCCCGTTCCAGAAGAACAACGTAAATTGTGGGACAAGGCCCCTAAAGTTGACTCAGCGGTAGCTCGCTTATCCAAGAACACAATTCTACCAACAGAGGACGCGGCTTTCAAGGAGCCGATGGATAAAAAGATGGAAGGGTCCTTGAGGATTCTAAGACCTGCTGTTGCATCGGCGGGATTGGCTCGCACTGCCAGATTTTGGTGCCAAGAATTGCAAAAGAATCCTCCTTCACTAAAGGTCTTACATGAAGAACTACAACGCCTTAGCTCAGCGTTTGCCTTTTTGGCAGATGCTGCCATGGACACAGTTCGGTTAGCAGCCAAGACCAGTGTCGATACCGTGGTTGCTAGACGAGCACTTTGGTTACGTCATTGGTCTGGAGATACAGCATCCAAGTCCAAGTTAATGAACCTAACATTTACTGGGGACACGCTCTTCGGACCAGACCTCAAGCAGATCATTACCGAGGTTACAGGTGGTAAGAGCATCTTTTTGCCTTCTGGCAAGAAACCCAGATTAGACCAACCTACTAGATCTTATAATAGACCCTGGAGCTCCCAGGGCCGACCATTTCGTTCCTTTCGGAATTCCACATTTCGTACGTCATAATCGAGCGGCGACACGAGAAAGAGCAGGCAAACATGGCCCAACCAACAGAGACAGAACAGGAAACCTGTCCCTTCCAAGCCTAATTCAGCCTGACTCCAGGCTGGGACAAGCGGGGGTAGGAGCTCGTCTTCAGCAATTTTTTCCAGTATGGCGAGACCACATACAGGACAATTGGGTACTCAAAATCATAGCAGAAGGTTATCGAATTCCATTCGACAGCCTACCCCCTCGTACTTTCAGGCGCTCTTCTACGCCAAAGAGCTTCTCCAAAAGACTCGCTCTGACTACAATAGTAAACAAACTAAAACTAAACAATGTCATTGTACCAGTACCTGCCGAAGAACGTTACAGAGGTTTCTACTCAAATCTCTTTTTGGTCTTAAAGAAAGAGGGTACCTTCAGACCAGTCTTAAACCTAAAAACCTTAAACAGGCAGGTCTCCAAACAGAGATTCCGCATGGAGTCCACCCGGTCAGTGATAATGTCCATGACCCACAATTGTTTCATGAGCAAGGTAGATCTTCAGGATGCCTACTTGCACGTACCCATCAGGAGGGCATCCCAACGATATCTTCGGTTCACGGTGCTCGGAGAACACTACCAATTCCAAGCTCTTCCTTTCGGCCTATCCACGGCACCCCGTGTGTTCACCAAAATACTCAGCCCATTGATTGCACACATCAGGCGCCTAGGAATCTCAGTCACACCTTATCTGGACGACCTCCTCATCAGAGCTCCGTCCTGCATCCAGAGTCAAAAAGACACCCAAATTTGTGTCGCAATACTCCAACAACACGGTTGGATAATAAATTACAGAAAAAGTCATCTCACACCCACACAGCAGATTCAGTTTCGATGTTGTTCGACTCATCCCGTCAGACTACATCTCTGCGTTGGAGAAGATTCAGACAATCGCTCACACTGCGCAACAAGTCTGCACTCAGACCACCATTTCAGCGGAACGCTGCCTCCAGTTATTAGGCTACATGGTAGCAGCATTGGAAGCACTGACTTTCGGCAGATTCCACATGAAAGACTTTCAGAATCACTTTCTACGCCTTTGGAACAGGAACCACTCAAACTTGTCACAACAAATTCCACTTACCATGCAAGTCAAACGTTCACTGGCTTGGTGGACAATACCTCAGAACCTTTCTCAAGGCAAGACATGGGCCTTACCCCAGTGGACCGTACTGACCACGGACGCCAGCCTCACCGGTTGGGGGGCAACTTGGCCACCTCGAACTTGCCAAGGCACATGGTCACTGGCAGAATCAAAACTTCCTATAAACGTGTTAGAAATCAGAGCGATACGAAATGCCATAGCTCATTGGTCTCAGGACTTACAAAACCTACCACTCCGCATTCAGTCCGACAATGCCACCGCGGGTGCCTACCTCCTACAAACAAGGGGGAACCCGCAGCAACAGAGCGATGAGGGAGGTAGCGCACATACTCACCTGGGCAGAACTTCATGTTCCAGCCATCTCGGCAGTCTTTATTCCGAGCGTACTAAACTGGGAGGCGGATTACCTCAGCCGCCAGCGGCTAGACCAGGGAGAGTGGTCTCTTCGCCTGGACGTCTTCACGCAGTTGGTAACCAGATGGGGACGACCAGACATAGACATGTTTGCGTCAAGACTCAATTTCAAAGTTCCTACCTACTGCGCCAGGTCGCAGGACCCGAAGGCGGCTTACGTAGACGCATTAGTGATACCGTGGATTTTCAAGAGAGTCTATGCCTTCCCTCCACTGGCACTTCTTCCACGGGTTGATACGCAAGATACGACTGGAACAGACAGAAACCATTCTCATTGCCCCAGATTGGCCGCGGAGACCTTGGTACTCCAAACTCATCAACATGCCAGCAGCTCCACCATGGCGACTGCCTCTCACACCAGATTTGCTCACTCAGGGCCCGATAAAACACGACAACCTGCAGCGGTTGCATTTGACGGCTTGGCTATTGAAACCGAGTTGTGGCGTTCCAAAGGATTTTCGAAAGAGGCCACTGACATTCTGTTGAAGGCCAGAAAGCGGTCAACATCTAGAGTCTATCATAGGACTTGGAAAGCGTTCATAGACTGGTGTGCGCCCAGGCACTCTCAGTGGCAGCGAGCGTCAGTTCCCACAATTGTTGAATTCCTTACTCAGGGGCTCCATTTAGGTCTCTCCTTGGCTACCCTCAAAGGCCAGCTCTCAGCACTTTCTATTCTCCTCCAACGTCAGTGGGCAAGGGAACCAGATGTCTTACAGTTTATGCAGGGAGTGGGTAAGGTTAGGCCTCCATACAGGGACCCCACACCGCCCTGGGATCTGACACTAGTTCTCAATGTTTTACAAGGTCCCCCGTTTGAGCCTTTGGCTTCCTGCACACTTAAATTCCTTACCTGGAAGATGACATTTCTTTTAGCCATTACCTCAGCAAAACGGGTTTCTGACATGGCTGCTCTATCTTGTAAGGAACCCTGGCTTATTTTGCACCAGGACAGGGCAGTTTTCAGGACTATTCCAGCTTTCCAGCCCAAGGCGGTTTCTGCTTTCCACATAAATGAAGAAATTAATCTTCCTTCCTTCTGCCCTAGACCAGCCAACCCCAAGGAAAAGGCACTACATAAGCTAGACGTAGTGAGGGCGGTTCGCTATTACTTAGACAGATCCAAAGATTATAGGAAATCGGATGCCTTTTTAGTTACTTATGGTCAGAACAAAGGGTCACCTGCTTCTAAACGAACCATTGCTAGGTGGCTGGTTGAGACAATCAATTGTGCTTATGACCTTAGTAACAAACCTAGGCCCTTCAAGGTCCGAGCTCATTCTACCAGAGCTCTCAGTACGTCCTGGGCCTTATATAATTTAGCCACTCCAGAACAAATCTGTAAAGCAGCCACTTGGGCTTCCTTGTCTACATTTGCAAAATTTTATAGACTTCATGTGTTTCATTCCACTCCTGCTGCATTTGGTAGAAATGTACTTCAAGCAGTTGTGAGGAAACAGTAAAATTGCACCCAGCCCTAAACGAAAAGATGGGACAGCTTTCGGACGTCCCCATGGTTGCTGCACTGACGGGAAGGGCCGTTCTAGAGAAAGATGGATTTTCGACTTACCGGAAAATCTTTTTCTAGACGGCCTGGACTGTCAGTGCAGTAAGCCCCACCCTTGTATTACTGTTCGATGTTGTTGCCTGTTGGCGAGTTAATTCTGTTGTTATTGTGAATCTCTTCTCGCTTTTTCTCTGCTCTCCTTCTTCTTCTCCTAACTGAGCTGACAGACCAAACTGAGGGGAATCAGGAGGAGCACCAGCTTATATGAAGAGGGCGGAGTCGAGATTCTAATTTTTTTCTTCTGTCCTGCCTCCGGAGGTGGATACTTAACCTATGGTTGCTGCACTGACAGTCCAGGCCGTCTAGAAAGAGATTTTCTGGTAAGTCAAAAATCCATCTTTTTTGGTGATGTGCAGTGCCATTTCTCCTCCAAACATGGTTTGTACAATGGCATTCAAAGAGTGATTCATGGCTCTTAGACAATCTCTGATTATTCTTTTAACTCCTCTGTCAGAAACCTTGTGTGGAGCACCTGGTCGTGGCCGTTTAAGGGTGAAATTATGGCCATTAAAGTGCTCGCTGGAACATTCAGAAGCTAAAGGTGGCTATAGTTATTAAGCTTTTTCTATCCCTAACAATGGATTTTAGTGCAGTCCAACAAATCCGTCAAATTATCGTGCGGTTGGAGGGCTCCGAAATACTGTGCATCTAACGATTTTTCGTCCGACATCGGTCAGAAAATTGATCGACCATGTTAGATGATTTTCATCGGTCACTGTGAAACGTATCCATTGTCTAACTGTTAGCTGGGCCCAGCAGGCAGCTAGCCACCGTTTTCCAGGCTTCAACTAGATGATATTGCTTCAAATAGCCGTTTTTGTTGACAAATCGTACATTTAAATGATTGTTTTAAGATAAGCTTGGTCCTATGATAACAAAAAGATCTTAAGGTCTATGGCTACCTTTAGAAATACGTCTGGAACCAATGCCATCAATTGGTTGTGCAACAATAAGTTTGTGAAGGCTTTGAGAGAGCTCTTTGCTTTTCCCCATCATGAGATGCTTCTTGTGTGATACGTTGGTAATAAGAAACTTTTTTATAGGCCATCAATTACACCAGCTGATATTTATTTGCACAGGATTTTGCTTTCAGACACATTTCAGCAGGTTTCTTGGCTTTCCAGGCCTTTTTGTTCCTCCTTTTCTTCATGTGTTCAATTCCCTGTGTCCATTGCACTTTATTACACAGAACTTCATTTATGGACTTATTTGTTGTAAGTTCTTTGTATGTGTTTGGGTTACTTGGCTTCTTACCGACATCTGATGTCCATTTCATTTCAGTAGCCCCATTAGAAATAGATTTACTGAGAAAAACATTGACGTGTTCAATACTTATTTTCCCCTCTTTATATACATACGTATATGCCTATAGGGTGTATTTTGTACCTAGTGATCAGTCAGGATAATAATATTCCCCAGTAAGTACAGTGCCTCTATGTGTTCTGGGTATCCCTGTGCCCTGCATTGCTGCACCGGACTCTCCCAAGTCACTGGCTCCTAATGCTTGGGCTGCCCATTGTTGAGCATCACAGGGAACGCGCATGAATTATTTATTTATCCTGCGCAGCATTGGGACTATGAAACCTTAAGTGAATTGCTAGGGTCTTGTTTACATTAGCAACCAGGTAATGGTTTGAGTAAGAGACTAGAATATGTATAGGATGCGGCCTGAATATAATAAGGAATATATAGTAACAGTAATAATAACATTTGTAAGCTCACATAGCAATAGTTCTTTAGCTGCCAGGGACCCCCACTTGAAAGCTGGAAAAACGTAGATGATTCAAAACTATAATCATACATAAAAATTACCAGTTGCTAGGAATAGGACTTTCTATACTTAACGGTGAACCACCTATTCACCAGCACTGTGCCATCCTTTGTTTTGTCGCTTTTGTTAAGCCAACGGCCATTTGTCTGCCCCATGACCATGCCCTTTCTCTTTGTCAGGGAGGAGGAGGAGGAGCTAAGAAACAAGATTCGAGCCGACCATGAGCGGGCGCTAGAGGAGGCCAAAGAGAAGCTGAAGAAGTCACGGGATGAGATCCGTGCTGAGATCCAGACAGAGAAAAGCAAGCTGGTTGAGGAGCTAAAGAAAAAGGATAACCCACCCCTTCCACTTGTCCCAGTCCCCAACCTCCCAGAGATAAAGAATGGGGATCCTGGGGACCCCGACATCAGAGAGAAACGGGACAAAATTAAAGAGGTAACAAGACCGTTTCTCAGACCACATAGGTTGGGGGGAAAAACAGAAGTAATACAAATATAGTACCTCCATCTGTTTTGGGGCATTATATATAATGTAAATATAATTTAGTTTTGTTTGGCCTCGAGGCAGGTCATAAATAAGTATTATCTAATGTTCCATTGAACAGTAGAGTGGACAAGGCTTTATTAAGCCAGCAGATAATTGATTGCTGCTCACATAAAATAACTGGTGTCTCCATTAAACTCAACCATTTTTTGATGTTAAATGTCCTTAAATAGTGCAAGTGTAATTAAAAGCCCTAGTGGTGTAACACAACTGAGTTGTACAGAACCTGTAATCCATCTGGTCTCCATGGCATCCACTCCCTGCCCCCACTATACTAGTGACCCAACTCCCCAAGTGCCTCCCATCCAGTCACCATGTCAGCCTCTATAACAATGTATTCTTCTTTCTCTATAGATGATGAAGCATGCCTGGGACAATTACAAGCAGTATGGCTGGGGCCACAATGAGCTCAAACCCATTGCCAGGAAGGGCCACTCCACAAATATATTTGGTAAGAACCAGTAACCATTCATGCAAATTGTGCCCATAATGTCTTCACAGTTAGCAGAGTGACTGTTACCCCAATGTTTCTATATATCTGTAACCTTGTTATGAGCTAAGGGGGCTCAGCTTGAAGGCCAGTTAGGGGGAGATTTGGGGAAGATTGCTTATTTGTGCCCTGGGTACCCCTGGAACTATAGCAAGGTGACTGTTACCCCAATGTTTCTATATATCTGTAACTTTGTTATGAGCTTAGGGGGCCCAGCCTGAAGACCAGTTAGGGGGATGCTTATGTAACTTGATCAGGGGACTGACTTGTATCCTGGGTGTCCGACTCTACATTTATTGTTGAGTTCATCCCAACCCCACATTGTGTCTCCCCAGGAAATTCCCAGATGGGAGCCACAATCGTGGATGCCCTGGACACTCTGTACATTATGGGGCTCCTGGATGAGTTCAGAGATGGACAGGAGTGGGTGCAAAGTAATCTGGATTTCAGTGTGGTAAGATAAATTGCTCTCAAAATAATGATTCTGTGTCTTTCTCTGCCCATCTTATTCTCTGAAGTTGTTTTAGGCCAGGTCAAGGTTCTCCTTTCCCACATTAGAGAATCATGCCTGTCCCCTTTAAACCTGTGTTTGCGCTGAACCCACCCTTATAATTCTTGTCTGTTTCCCAGAATGCCGAGGTGTCTGTGTTTGAGGTGAACATCCGGTTCATCGGCGGCTTGCTGGCAGCATTCTACCTGTCTGGGCAAGAGGTAAGTACATACACAGAGCTGCTGCCACGAGGCAAGGCAGAATAGACCTCAATAAAAGTCTCTAGCAATAGTCCATCTCCTCTGCATCCCGGTCACATGGTCAGGGAGATGTGGAACATGAGGGGATAATATTTGAAGCTATGGGAGGGCTGTGTCCTGCCATGCTTTAGCCAGGAAGACAACTGTGCTGGGATCAATCTGTGTCTTTCCATGCTTTGGCCAGGGATACGACTGACTCAAGGGGTTAATAGTGCACTGGCACCTATAGCTACAAACTGTGCTGATCTCCTACCTGCAGCCATGTGTTCCCTTGAAGTCCCTGATTTTCCCAGCATTCCCTGTTGCAAACGCTCTTTGCCTCTGGTCTCAGTGATTGATGGTGTCTTGTCCCCTGCACCAGTCTATGAGCTGCAGAAAATGCAGGATTGTCCGCAGCAATTGCACCATTAAGCATTCCCCTCAGTATTTGCTACTCACTCTGTGTGTTAGATATGGTAATTAGGAGTGATCTCAAGGGCCGTCCCTCCTGGGCAAAGGGAGTCGCGTAGGGTGGGTGGCGCTTCAGCATGACTATGTACAGTAACATCAGGGGTGTCCAGGAGTAGCAGGGAGTATTATAAGGACAGCGTGCCACAAAGTATAATTGCCTTGGTCAATGTCCTCAGAAATGCCAACGCTGCCTAGGTAGGTATCTGTCTGCCCTGCACTAGTATGGCCCTAGTACCTTGCCCCATGAGGTATGGAAAGTAAGAAGCCTCGGGGAGAAGATAGTAACACCCCAGGGGCAGTGTTATGGTGTGTAGTTAGAACCAGCAGTTCTGTGTTCTACAGATGGCACTTCGATACCTACTAAATCAGCCCCATTAGCAGCAGCAGACACCGTGTATCAGATGCATTTCCCGCATCCCCAGGGCCCCTTCGCCAATGCTCGCATGTTTCCTACAGTCCGGGAGATTCTCTTGCTCTGATTAGTTTCATAAACCAATGCAGCTCTGTAGCACGAATCATCCGTAATAGTTTGTCTTCTCTGCCAGAGTCCATTTGTGTCACTAGATTGTTTGGCAGGGGCCCCTCCTTCAGGAATGCACTTGTATTAGCAGCAGAGATAGTGACTGGGCCTCACGAGGGTCTCATCAAATGAAGTCAGGGAAGCAACAAGCAGGGCACATGTGCCCTATTTGCATAGATAAGAAGAATAATACGTTAAGTCACTCCCCATCTCTCTAGCACCCTGCTTCTTGGACTCAGTCACCCATGTTTGACTACAACTCCAGTTCTTCAACATCCAATCAAGCATTGGAATTGCATATCATTATCTTGGGACCAAGACTGATGGTGGTTTCTAATATAAATCTGTATAACAGAGAATTCTGTCCCAGTGGCTGCACAGATCATATCTGATCCCCATTGGACGCAGCAGTCCTGCCCTGCTTTATGGCAGCTGAGATTCTAGCTATCTGTATAACAGAATTCCCAGGAGGCACATGTGTCAAGGCACATTATTGTATGTATGCAGCTGATTTATATTGACCTGACCCTGCAGTCACATGACCTCCTTGCAGAAAGGGGAAAGGTCATTGGAACAGCTAGTTACTAATGAGGTGATATAAATGAATGGTGCTACAATGTCCCCTGCAGAGATGGGCCCTTAGAGACATTCCTAGCTGTGGAATTATTTACTCCCAGTCTGATACAGAAGAATATGTGCACTTATCACCCACATGCTATTTACTGCATAAATATCTGCCACTCCTAGGGGGCAGATTTATTAAAGGGGTTGTTCACCTTTGAGCTAACTTTTAGTATGATGTAGAGAGTGATATTCTGAGACAATTTGCAATTGGTTGTCATATTTTATTATTTAAGGTTTTTGCATTATTTATCTTTTTATTCAGCAACTCTTCAATTTGCATTTTAAGCAATCTGGTAACTAGGGTCCAAATTACCCTAGCAACCATTCATTGATTTGACTAGGAGAGGACCTTACGAGAAAGATGAGAAATAAAAAGTAGCAATAACAATACGATTGTAGCCTTGCAGAGCATTTGCTTTTTAAATGAGGTCAGCGGAATTGGCCATTCTATAACATACTAAAAGGTAACTTAAAGGTGAACCACCCCTTTAAGGGTTGATTTGAAAATTCTAATTTTTATGGTCAAACCTGTCAAATTCAACTAGGGAATTATCCAAATTTCTATTCGAGTTTTATTTTAAAATTTGATTTTAAGATTTGTCAATAGTTTGGCCCTTTAAGAATTCAAATTCGACTATTGGACACCTTAAACCTTCCCGAATTCCTGTATGTCAATGGGAGAGTTCCAGTAACTAATTTGAAGATGTTTGCAGCCTTCCTGACATTCGAGTTTTTTTTCAGAGAAAAAACTCGAATCGAGTTTGGTCGAATTCTAATTTAATTCCATTCGAGTTTTCAGGATAGTAAAATCTGTCCGCGTTTTATGTATTTTTTTAATAAATAATTGAATATTCTAATTTAGAGTTAAATCAAATTCATGTGAGTTAAAAAAAACTCACATGAATTTGAAAGTTTGACCCTTGATAAATGTGCCTCTTAGTCTACCTGCCCCCCAGTACCACTGTCCTAGAGCACGGCTTCTGGTCTGACTGGACGGCAATACATGATACAATACAGTTACCCAAAAGCAGTGCAGTGATGATTTATGGGGGCTTTCCTTCTCTTTCAGGTATTTAAGAACAAGGCGGTTCTGCTGGCAGAGAAGCTTCTCCCTGCGTTCAACACCCCAACTGGAATCCCGTGGGCTATGGTGAACCTCAAAACGTAAAGTTCTTTAGTAAATCCTGTCTCCTGACCTTGTCTGTCAGCCCCCTTCCTCCTGCTATAGAGACCCTTAATATCAGCAGCGCAGTTTTGTTTAGCACTGTAGTCTACAGCCAGATCTGAAATCATTCTATATTTACATGGCTGTGGGTTTCCCCGCACTCTGTCTCTTTGGAAATCTATATTGCTTCTCTGTATATTTGTATTTATACCTACTGGGTGGGAGGTTGCCATACTGTCAGTACCATATGAGGGTAGAGAGCGAACACTCAGTAGTGGATCTTTTTTTGTATTACTACAGTGGTGTTGGCAGGAACTGGGGCTGGGCATCGGCAGGGAGTAGTATCCTGGCAGAGTTTGGCACCCTACACCTGGAGTTTGTGCATCTTACCTACTTGACAGGGAACCCCGTTTATTATGACAAGGTAAGTGAGCCTATATAGTAACATTTGGGGTTAATCAGTCCACATGCACAGGGATAGTGAGCCTGTATAGGAACACATAGGGTTCATCAGCCCATATGCCTGTATAAGAGCAGACTTAGGGTCCATATGGAGAGGGAGCCTGTATAAGCACACATTGGGTTAATCAGTCCATATGGACAGGGAGGGTGAGCCTATATAGGAACTTGTGGGGTTAATCACTCCTTACAGCTGTATAAGCACACGGTTAATTAGTCCATATGGACAGGGAGAATGAGCCTGTATAGGAAGACGTGGGGTTAATCAGTCCATATGCCTGTATAAGAGCACACATAGGGTTAATCAGTCCATATGGACAGGGAGAGTGAGCCTGTATAGGAACACATAGGGTTAATCAGTCCATATGCCTGTATAAGAGCACACATACTGTTAATCAGTCCATATGCCTGTATAAGAGCACACATACTGTTAATCAGTCCATATGTCTGTATAAGAGCACACATAGGGCTAATCGGTCCATATGGACAGGGAGAGAGAACCTGTATAGGAACATGTGGGGTTAATCAGTCCATATGTCTGTATAAGAGCACACACATATGGTTAATCAGTCCATATGCCTGTATAAGAGCACATATAGGGTTAATCAGTCCTGTATAAGAGCACACATGTTCTTTTAGGTTATGCACATTCGAAAGCTCCTGCAGAAAATGGATCGACCCAATGGACTTTTCCCCAACTACTTGAATCCTAGGACGGGGCGCTGGGGGCAGCGTAAGTGCTCATATCTCTTGTACGTCTCTTCGGTGTAGAGAGGTGCTAGCGGTGGTTCTGAGAGTCATGTTGCCAAAAGGGTAGGGTGAACTTAATTCTGACATCCCAACTAGTGCCCACATCTGATTTTACCATTGTGCCATAAGCCCATGTGTTTCAGCCTGTGTTTCAGCACACTGCACTTCTGATCCGGCTGCAGCATGAATTGTGTGCCAGGGAAGCACCTCTAGTGACCACCACTACGTTACTCTTCTCTATGTCTCACAGTGAGAATTCCATGGGTGGCCAGCTTCTAGGCTCTGATGGGGGTTCAGGTGGGTGGTAGGTTTAACTGAAACTGGACTGGCAATCTGTGAGTTCTGGCAAATGCCAGAGGGGCTGCTGTAAGTTGCCATAGACAGTCACTATATATTGGGCTGCTGTATGGGCTGGTTGGGCCTCCATGTACCTGAAATGCCAGGATTTATTTTGAATCTCAGTCCAGACTTGCCATCCCCATTGGTGACATACACCAACAACTTCCCCTTCTGTGACATCTCCATGCCAATCTTGCCAGTTTGTGCCATTATATGGGGGGTGGTATAACTTGGTGCTGGTGTGAGCCTATAACCCCCTCTTTGCACTACAGACCATACGTCGGTGGGAGGCTTGGGAGACAGTTTCTATGAATACCTGCTGAAGGCATGGCTGGTATCAGATCGCAACGACCTAGAGGCTCGGCATATGTACGACAGCGCCATTGATGTGAGTATGCCAGTCTGTGCCCATCTTTAGGGGGAAAACTCAACTGTCATCCATGGGTGTCTGCAGTTTGGGGCTGTAGCTACTTGTTAATGTTAAAGTGGACCTGTCGCCCATACCTAAAAAGCTGTATAATAAATGTCCTTTTCAAATGAACATTTAAACATGAAATCCAAATTATTATTTTTTTATCAAAGCATTCATAGCTGTTATAAACGTATTTAAAAATCTCAGCTGTCAATCAAATATTGCCTGCCCCTTCTCTATGCTTTAGGCAATTACTTTCACTTTCGATTCAGCACTTCCTAGATGTCACTGCTCTCCCCACATTCCCCCCCTTCTCGTAACCATTTAATTGTGTAGCCAGGGCATTGGGATGGATATCAGGTCCCCCATTCTGATGCACAAACAAGATTCTGAGATGATGCAAGGCTTGCCTTAATAACAGTGTGCACAAAATGGCTCCTGCCTGCTTGCTATAATTATGAATTCCCTGATGGAAGAAAACAAAATTCAAATATTTTTTACAGTGTAACTAAAGTTCATTCATGCACGACTAACATGATCAAATAGGATTTGGAAGCATTTTTTTGGGTGACGTGTACCCTTTAAAAAATCAAGTGGGTTCTCTGCCTGCCTGAAGTTACCATTAAACAATATGGCACCTCCCCATATCTGAGGCAGATTTCTTTAGTGTAACCTGGAAGGGTTAATCCATCATTCATTTTTCAGTTGTTCTGACTGGGCACTTCCCCAGCAGATTTGTCTGACCCTTCTCAGACCGACTTCATGATTGACAGTAGCCTTACAGTAGGCAGCCAGGATCAGCTTCTTGTTTGTCCTTCTTTCTATCTGCTTTATTGAATCTTTTGTCCTGGCACAGGCCATAGAGAGACACCTGATCCGCAAGTCCAGTGGGGGTCTGACCTTTATCGGCGAGTGGAAGAACGGCCACCTGGAAAGGAAGATGGGTCACCTGACTTGCTTTGCGGGCGGCATGCTGGCGCTGGGTGCTGACGGCTCCCCTGGGGACAAGGCTGGCCACTACCTTCAGCTGGGGGCTGAGATTGCCCATACATGCCACGAGTCTTATGACAGGACGGGTATGTGAGAGAGACGCAATGGGCGAATTAATGGCTTTCCATCAGTGTAACTACCCCATTATAAGTATTCCAATTGGCTGCTGCTTAAATTATACACTAGTGTTCTATTTGTATAAATTAGATTAATTGTCTTCTATTTCTCTCTCTGTTTTATTTAAACCCCCCCCCCCCCCCCACCTTGCCTTGTTGTCTATTCTCTTTCCGTGGCCCTCGTAGTGCTAAAGCTGGGCCCAGAGGCCTTTAAGTTCGATGGTGGTGCAGAGGCAGTAGCCATGAGACAGAATGAGAAGTATTACATCCTGAGACCAGAGGTCATTGAGACTTATTGGTACATGTGGCGCTTTACCCACGACCCAAAATACCGGCAGTGGGGCTGGGAGGCTGCTCAGGTAAGTGGCGCTCAGTTCTGTTAGTGCTCCTCCAGCCAATCCCTCACCTTGTGTTCCTACAAGGAGCCCTGTTTATTGTGAGATTAGGGTTATATGAATAGTTCAATTGCTTCTCCTTAGGGTTATATTGTCTTATATGCATCTTAAATTCTGGTTGCTAGGGTTGCCCTGATAAGCAACCATCTAAAATTCCAAGCTGAAGAGCTACAGTAGCAAAAAAAAAAAAGCAAGAATAATTAAAACTGTGAAAATAAAGACCAGCTGCAAGTCATAGTAAACGCTTATTGTAAGGTGTTCTTTCCCTTTTAACCCAGTTTAAATCCAATAGCCATTCACTGTAGGTCTGAATTCACTAAATGAAGTTGAGTGTGTAACTGCAGTAACCCTGCTTGTGCCACAGTGCTTCTTACACACATCTGCCTGCAGATTCTGTGCCACTGTGGCCACTAGAGGGAACCCCTGGTCCACAGAGTTTTACCAGTCCAATGAGTAATGAGCCGCTATAGAAAGAGATTCAGTGCAGAGCAGGCAGGATAAACACACTACATGGGAATATAAATTGGGTTTGTCACCATCTACAGGCCATTGAAAAGTACTGCAGGGTGAGTGGGGGATTCTCTGGGATCAAGGATGTGTATGCCTCATCTCCAACCTACGATGATGTACAGCAGAGCTTCTTCCTAGCCGAGACCCTTAAGTGAGTTTGTACCAGTTATTCCCTCCACTATCTGACTTTTTGTCAGTATTAAGGGCTGTTATTACAACTGGGATACACAGAGTATCCGTATAAAAGACTTTGCTTGGGCTACAGACAGTATCAGTATAAAGGGGGGCTGGGCTATAGAGAGTATCGGGATGGGAGCTGGGCTATAGAGAGTATCGGGATCGGGTGGCTGGCCTGTAGATAGTATCAGAATGGGGGGACTGGGTTATGAAGAGTATCAGTATAAAGGGGAGCTGGGCTATAGAGAGTATCAAGATGGGGTGGCTGGGCTATGGAAAGTATCAGTACCAGCCCCCTCATCCTGAGAGTATCAGGATGAGGGGGCTGGGCTATGGAGAGTATCAGTGTAAAGGGGTGCTGGGCTATAGAGAGTATCAGGACGGGGAGCTGGGCTACACAGAGTATCAGGATTGGGGGGCTGGGCTATAGAGGATATTAGGATTGGGGGGCTGGACTATACAGAGTATCAGTATGGGGGGCTGGGCTATGGAGAGTGTCGGGATGGGGGGCTGGGCTATGGAGAGTATCAGTATAAAGGGGGGATGGGCTATAGAGAGTATCCGGGCAGGGAGCTGGGCTATAGAGAGTATCAGGATGGGGGGCTGGGCTATAGAGAGTATCAGTATTAAGGGGGGCTGGGCTATAGAGAGAATAAAGTATCAGGATGGGGGCTGGGCTATAGAGAGTATCAGGATGGGGAGACTGGCCTTTGGAGAGTATCGGTATAAAGGGGGGCTTGGCTATGGAGAGTATTGGTATAAAGGGGGGCTGGGCTATGGAGAATATTGGTATAAAGGGGGGCTGGGCTATAGAGAGTACTGGACAGGGAGCTAAGCTAGGGAGTTTCTGGATGGAGGGGGTCTGGGCTATGGAAAGTATCAGGACGGGGGGCGGGCTGGGCTATTGCAAGTATCAGTATAATAGGGGGGGCTGGGAATATGAGGATGGAGGGGACTGGCCTATAGAGCTTTGGGATGGAGGGGGTGTTGGGACTGTGGGGGACTGGCCTTTAGACATCGCCTATAATAAAGCCCTTTTTGTGGGACAGAAATGAATGTTTAGGAGTCTTATTCTGTATATATAACCTGGTCTCTGACTGTTTACCCCCCCTCCCACAGGTACCTGTACCTCCTTTTCTCCAGTGACGACCTCCTGCCATTAGATAATTGGGTGTTCAATACGGAGGCCCACCCTTTACCAGTCATCCATTTGGTGAACAGCACTCTACCTGGTAACCATGTGGCACGATAGGGACTGCCCCTGGCGGGGGCAATATATTTGGGACCATTACAGGCCTAAAGGGGCTTCTTAAACAAGACTCGGCAATGAGAGTGAGACGGCCCTACCCCTGGGGCCCAATTCCATTTTCTTTCATGTAACTACACCCCTGTCTGCTGGCGGAATGACATTAGACAACAAGCAGTGGGGGAGATTTACTGACCAAACTGCCCTGCTTGGGGGAGGAGCCTGGCAAGTCCACACAGACCAAAAAGCCTGGAGATTGGCTGGACTCATTCGAGGAACTGGCGCCAACATGAGGCGCGCTGTCAGTTTTTTTTTAAAGCGACATTCGGGAATCAGATTGAACTTAGTTCTTGGGGGTGGGGAGCATCACTTTGTACCCCAACACAGTAACTGTCAGAAAACTGGTTAAAAACACATTCATTATGTTTCCCTTGGATTACTAAACCCACTAGGGCCCCTAGAAAACTAGCAGTTTGGAAATCCACCCCCTCCCCATGGACACTGCACCCTGCTTTCATTTTCTTAAATTTGTGGTTCCTAGGGGCATGAGCTAAATACTGAGCAGGGGATTAAAGAGACGATGTACAGCCCTAATCCAGCGTGACCCTCGTTATTCCAGGGGGCTACCTGGGCTTGGCAGGTACACAGGATGTAATGCACACAAACACAGCACTCTGATTGGCTCCTGCAACTGTTCTAAACGCGGGGTGGATCCAGGTTCTGAGGTTCAGCCCGTATGATTGCACCCCAATACTTAAAGGACCAGGCTGCCGTCAGGTTAAAGGGGAAGTTCACCTTTTGTTTTGACTTCCACACCGCTACCAGGTTGCAGTTTGCCTTCCAAGCCTGGGAGCTGGAAAATAAAAATAGTAAATGAAGACTAATTACTTGTGGTGGCGGCGGCTAGTCCTGCCAATGCCATACTAAAGGTGAGCATTAAGCCGAACTTCCCCTTTAAATGTAGGTACAGACTGTCACTGACACATGGCTGCCATAAAGTACCTTCCAGCCCTAGCAGCACTGGGGTGTGATTGGGCACCATATGGAGGCCACTTACTTAAAGGGATACTGTCATGGGAAAACATGTTTTTTTTTCCAAAATGCATCAGTTAATAGTGCTGCTCCAGCAGAATTCTTCACTTCAAAAGAACAAACAGATTTTTTTAGATTCTTGAAATCTGACATGGGGCTAGACATATTGTGAGTTTCCCAGCTGCCCCAGTCATGTGACTTGTGCCTGCACTTTAGGATGGAACTATTTTCTGGCAGGCTGTTGTTTATCCTACTTAATGTAACTGAATCAGTCTCAGTGGGACTTGGCTTTTACTATTGAGTGCTGTTCTGTAGATCTTCCAGGGAGCTGTTATCTTTTGTCCGGGACCTGCTATCTCGTTACCTTCCCATTGTTCTGTTGTTAGGCTGCTTTGGGGAAAAGGGAGGCGGTGAAATCACTCCAACTTGCAGTACAGCAGTAAAGAGTGACTGAAGTTTATCAAAGCACAAGTCACATGACTGGGGGCCACTGGGAAACTGACAATATGTTTAGCCCCAGGTCAGATTTCAAAATTGAATTTAAAAAAATCTCTCTGCTCTTTTGAAAAATGGATTCAGTGCCGAATTCTGCTGGAGCAGCACTATTAACTGATACATTTTGGGAAAAAAAACATGTTTTCCTATGACAGTATCCCTTTAAATATAGTAGGTTTCTGTTATTGGTAGTGTTGCCACCTGACAGTTTCAGCTGCTGTTTTTAAGTGCAATGACTTTGTTCTTATTGTCCAACAGGTTTTGTAGGAAAAAGGGCAGCCTTGTGCTGATTGGGTGGGAGTATTTGTAGCACATTCATGTTTATATCTAATGATCATGAATAAAACCCCATTTGTCATTATGTGTGTATTTATTCTGTGCATGTCTGGGACATATGGCAGCCCCCATGGCACCCGCAGGTACCAGTGCCAAAGCCAGGCGGCGACTCTGAGCCACCTCTCACTGATAGCAGGCCCATCTCTGTCTCTCTTTACTGGGATCCCAGGCATTTGGGCTGGATCAGTCAGAGCTGAGTAAGTGCAACTGTACTGTCGCTGCCATGGTGGCCCCCAAGTGTGATACATGTATGAAATAAATACCCCTCTATTAGATGTAAACATGGTGCCAAACACTGGCCACTGCCCCTGCATCTAAACTGGTCTAGAAGGCAACTGATCGCTTAGAGGCAGTGCCATATATCAACTGCACCAAATGGCCTTGAATGGCATGTCTCTGTATAAGGGTCTAGTTCCTGCAGCAAAACCAACTCTGACCAACCTGCCTTGATTTTTTTTTTAGTTGCCTCGCTGTACTGCCTCCAAACCAGGCACTAATGGGACTTGGGAATCCCAGCAGATTTAGAGTGGGTTGTATCCTCCCAGTCCAGATAACCGATTCTGAAAGCTCCTGGTATCCAAGGCAATGTACAGTTGTGTTCATAATGATAGCAGTGTGTGAAAAGCTGAAAATCCTTATAAAAAAGTTTTATTTCCATCCAGGCAAATGCATTGGGAACACTGCACATTCTATTCCAAATCAAACCAGGAAGAAAAACGGATGAAATGTGTGTTATTCCTTTAGAGAAATTGAAGGGAATATTAGGCAGCAGTCCCTGTATTCTTCTTTCCCAACTCATTGTATCAAGTGAAAGAAGTTTCATTTCAAGCTTTGAATGAGGGAACTAATATTGAGTTGTATAATCAGTGTTTCTGTGCTGCACATTTGTGTTGTATGGACTTCACCAACTTCCAACAACCTGTTCCACAATTCTTCTGCCTCTTTTTGCCTCACACCCCATGTCACCCCCCCATAACATCAATCTTGTTGGTGTGGAGCCAAGATGTTGCTCAGTCACTGGTGTGTTTGGGCTCGTTGTCTTGTTGAAACCCCCATTTCAAGGGCATAAGACAACATGATCTCTTCATGTATTTGGATTGAAACTGATCCATGATCCCTGGTATGGGTTAAATAGGCCCAACACCATAGTATGAGAAACATCCCCATATCATGATGCCTGTGCCATTGGCTTCACTCTGTACTGGGGCTTGAATTTAGTGTTTGGGGGGCGTCTGACACTGTCTGCAGCGCCTACACCCAAAAAGAATCTTGCTTTCATCAGTCCACAAAATGTTGTGTCATTAGGGATGGGCAAATTTTTTTCGCCTTGTTTCACCGTGGAAATGACGCCCATAGTCAAAATAGATTTGCAGCGCCCGTAGACTTTAATGGGCGTCAGCAACAATTTGCCGGCGGCTCAAATTCGCCCTTCCCTATGCGCCATTTCTCTTTAGACCAGTCATTGTGTTCTTTGGCAAATTGTAAGCTCTTCAGCCCGTCTTTTTTTTTTCAACAATGGGGCTTTGCAGGGTTTTCTTGCCAATAGCTTGGCTTCACATAGGCACCTTCAAATTGTAACAGTATCACTGGTAACTTTACTCCTTCTTAAATCCTTATGGAGCTGATCATTGGCTGAGTCTTTACCATTTTGGCTATTCTTCTATCCATTCCAATGGTCCTTTCCTTCCACAGCTTTCAGGTTTTGGTGCCATTTGAGATCATTTTAGCTGAGCAGCCTCTCATTTTCTGCACTTTTTTCTATGTTTTATCCTCTCCAATCAACTTCCTTCCTTAAATAATTGCCAGAATTGACTCCTGTTTTTTCCCACAGTCTGTTGGTTTCTATGGCTCTACTACACCTACTAGTAAATTATTTGCCATGTCTTAGTTAGCTCTACTTTGCATTTTTCTTTCTTCACCCCACCTGTTTTGTTGTAACCTTTAAAGCATTAAATAAAAACTTGAAATAAAAAATTATGTGCCATGTAGAAATAGAATTTCAACCAAAACCAGGTTAGCTGTGTTGCACTGCTATTATTCTGCAAGTAGTTTGGTCCGCATGCTCCATAGATTAAGCTTTAGCTTCAGTTTGGTGCAAGTCATACAATGTGCACTTCACACTGTTCTCTTGAACCAGTATACTCACAGACAGCACCAAACACAGGATTCTTTGGTTTAAGTCTCATGGCAGTTGCTAAATATCTGGGTCAGAGCCCATGTTCCAATAAAGGCATTTTAAACCAAAGAATCCTGTGGTTGGTGCTGTCTAAGAGTATACTGCTATTTTTGTGAACACAACTGTACCTGCTCAGGGTTGTGAGAGCATTATGGGTAAGGGTACAAGTGGGACATTGGGGATAGCTGAGGTGGCAGCCCATAATTCTATTGGGTTTGCAGAGAAACCCATCCCCCGCTGGAGCAGCCAATGAAACCTACTGGTTTCCCTCATTTGTGTAGAATTCTTATTTTTTACAGAACTGGCTGGTCCGGTTCCACACTCTTCCTTACTCACGGCCAAATCCATACACTTGCTCTAAGTAAGACTGGAATCCCATGTCTGCGGCCAGAGCACAAACCAACCAATCAGAAGGCAGCCTGAGAAATGGAATGTAAGAGGGAATCCTCTGGGGCAAATTATGTCAATTGTAGCTCTCAGTATATCCGCCGTGTTTATCATGGGAGTCTTCAGTGAGTTACTAAGAGCAACCAATGTACGTGTACACAGAACCAACAGGCTGCACCCAAGAGCTGACAGTCAATAAACACAGTGCTGCCTCAGTGTACTGCCTGCTGGAAACACAGGGTTCCATATAACCACAATGCCATGCCATACACTTATACAATCTGTCCCTAGAAACAAGCCAGGGGGCTACCAGTGGGGTGCAGCTTCTCTATAATACTCACTGCTTTCTCTACTACTATATTTTCTCTTGGACCTCCTTCACCTGGCACTATCAACTCTGGGACGTTCTACTGCGGTATTATAAGGGATAATGTACCCCCTTCTGTAAATGATAAGGATATTAGAAGTCACTGAGGGGTTCTGTGACCATATAAAGGCACAAGGCTGCAGGCTGAGTTATACAGGGAACTCTGAGTATCACTCATGTATTATAAGGGATAATGTACCCCCTTCTGTAAATGATAAGGATATTAGAAGTCACTGAGGGGTTCTGTGACCATATAAAGGCACAAGGCTGCAGGCTGAGTTATACAGGGAACTCTGAGTATCATTCATGTATTATAAGGGATAATGTACCCCCTTCTGTAAATGATAAGGATATTAGAAGTCACTGAGGGGTTCTGTGACCATATAAAGGCACAAGGCTGCAGGCTGAGTTATACAGGGAACTCTGAGTATCACTCATGTATTATAAGGGATAATGTACCCCCTACTGTAAATAGGGTTGCCACCTTTGCCCCCGAAACAATAGGGGCATGGCAGATAGCATTGGGGGTGGAGCAGTGATCTTGAGGTGGGTATAATGACATCAGAGGCAGGCACAATGATGTCGTGGAGTTATGATGGTGGGTCAGGCTGGGTTTTTGTCCAATTTTCGCAATGTTTTAAATGAGACAGACAGCCCTTTGACTTACTGATATTTCCAGTTGAAACCCACACGGCTGGAAACCCTACCTCTGCCCGATGAGTAAGAGCAATCCTTTAACTACAGGTATGGGATCTATTATACAGAAATCAGTTATCCAGAAAGCTCTGTAATATAGTAATGCTCATTTAGAAAAAAACATTTCTTATTTTTGATTGATTTGCTTATTTCTGTTTCTTTAATAACGAAATTAACTGCACTTCATAATTACTAAGCCATGTAAGGTAAGTATCTTGGTATTTCCTTGGTTTTAAATTTGGTCTGATTATTGTTTGGTTTTCACAGAAAGTTGAGACCAGAACAGGCCTTAGAATAACCGAACTGTTCGGGTCAAAACCGGACAGGTGGCAAACTGGCAACCCTAACTGTAAGGCTATTAGAAGTCACTGAGGAATAGTGTCCCACAAGGACCATAAACTGTGTAAATATACGGGCAGTCGGGCTGTAAAGAGACAGAGAACTCAGAATGCGATGTCACATGGACAGGACCGCCATCAGAAATCGCAGGGCCCCATACGAAAAAATTTCCTGGGCCCCCTGGGCTGCGCCCACCACAAGCCCCACCTACAGGTCCGCCCTCCCCACAGGTCCAGCCCCCACCACACGCTAAAAAAAAAAAAAGGGGGCTATGGTTCCCACATGTTAATAAAAAATATTGGTGGTCAGAGCCCCCCATTGAAAAAAACATTTGTGGTCAGGGGCCTCCCATTAAAAAAAAACATTTGTGTTCAGGGCCCCCCATTACAAAATATTGGTGGCTAGAACCCCACATGGGGGAAAAAATTGGTGGCCAGACCCCCCCCACATTATAAGAAAATTGGTGGCCAGGGCCCCCCTTAAACGTCCATGTAAAAAAAAAACAGAAGTTTAAAAAAAATTGGTGCCCAGGGCCCCACCACACAACAGGGACCACAAAGGGTTACCATGTTACACTTTCTTCATTAGTGTGGCCCACCTGCTGTCAATGAGCTGCCAACTATAGAAGGGAGGAGGGGAGCACAGGTGGCTGCATCTTCTTCCAGTGACAACATTTTCTTCCCTTATTGGTCACAGAATTTAAAGTCCTGGTAAAGCTGCATGGTGATTGGATGAGCTGGAGGAGAAGTTCAAACCTCAGCTATCCAACCCCTGAGCAGCTCAACCGGGACTTAAACTCAGTGACCAATAAGGGGAAGTAATGGACAGAAGATACCTCCCCTTGTGCTCCCACCCTGCCTTCCCAGAGTCAGCAGCTCTCAGAAAGCAGGGGGGCCCTGCTAATCAAGAAAGTGTGAAGTGGCAGGGCCCCCCTTACCCTCGGGCCCCCTTCAACTCTCCCCCCTGTCCCCCCCTGATGGCTGCCCTGTGAGGGATCAATTGAAATTTTCAATATCTTTGTGGCTAATTGAAATACTTGTATCCAAAAGTTCTTGACAATAGGGCATAGCCACCATGTATGTAAATAAGTGCCTATCGCACTACATCCTCTGAAGCGCAAAGGGGAGGTTGAAGGGACCATGCCGTGTTTCCTTTGAGGAGTAATATACTGTATCATCTATATAAATCTTTGTAGGCTGTTTCTTTAACACTGACATTTGGAGACACTTTGTGGGTTATTTATTAAAGTCCGAATGCCAAAAACTCGAAAAATGTAAGGTTTTTTTTGGCTATAAAATCCGAATTTTTTGTGGAAATATTTTATGATTTATTATACCTCGAGGATGAAAGTCAGAATCGGAAAACCAGCATCTCAGACCTGTCAAGGTTGCATATAAGTCAATGGGAGACGTCCCAAAGACATCCTGATCTGCGCTGGATTTTGGGCAGAAAATTTGAAAAATTTGGATGATTCAAATTTTCATAATGTTTTCGAATTTCACAATGTTTCGACTTTTTTCCCACACTGGAATTTTCAGGAAAATGTATTGATAAATAAGGGTAAATAACCCATGCGGATTTGGTCGGAGTATATTTCAGAAAATAATGAGATAAATTTGGATTTTGATAAATAACCTCCTAAATGTATATATTTCCATATTTTAGGCCATAACTCTTGGGAATCATGTAATTGTAAGTCAGATATCCATTGGGTCATATATGAACACATATGAGGTTATTTACAAAACTCCGAATTGCTAAACCCGAAGGATTTGTATTTTTTTAGTATAAAAAAATAAAGCCCACAAATTTTTCAGGATTTATTATACCCCGAGGATAGAAAAAGTCTGAATCTGAAAATCTGGCATCTCAGACCTGCCGAGGTTGCATATAAGTCAATGGGAGAAGATTTTTTGATCTGTGCTTGGTTTCTGCAATAATCTGAAGATTTCCTGGTTTTCAGGCATAAATCGCGTGGAAAATACAAAAATTCGTACGATTCGTATTTATCCCATTTTTTTCATGCTTACAAAGTTTTCAGAAAAGTGCATTAATTAAAGAAGGAGAAAAATCACTGTGGATTTGATCAGAGTTCTTTTAAAAAAATATTGAGTTAAATTCAGACTTTGATAAATGGGCCTCCCCAAGTCTGGGGATTGCTCTATAATTAGGTTATCGATCCATGAGATATAGTTTGTTACAGTTAATGGGTGATGGCAAGCTTGCTCAATCAGTGAGCCCTCTAGCGTGGTCAAATGTGGGGCACATGAAAAAAAAATTTAATTTGATTATATTGGATATATTTGTTTTTTTATCTGAGCCTCATCCTTCAAAATTTGAAGTGACTTAAGGCCCCAAGTTATGTAATATCTGATATCCTTGCATAGTCCAAATAGTGACCGCACATGCAAAGTGAGCGCAGAGGAGCTCACGGGTGCCATCTTCTTCTCTTCAGTAATCTTCGTGAAGTGAGTGGCGTAATGGCGCATGCGCAGTTGGATCTTCCGGTTTGCGACAACTGCGTATGCGCCTAAAGGAATGGAAATTGCTGAAGGGGAGGAAGAAGACACTATGGGGCAAATTTACCTAGGGTCGAATATCGAGGGTTAATTAACCTCGATATTTTTTCATTTTTTTTAAAACGGGATTGCCTTCCAAAGTCCGAACTATTAAAGATTTCTATGTTAACATTTTTATCCCAACCATTTGAGGGGCATGCCACATTTGTTTTAGGGTGGGCTCGTGTATAGGGCATTAGAGGATCTCTTTTGTCTTTATCTATATATGTACCTGCCCTATTGAAATTGACCTAAGCATAAGAGTACTAACTAAGTTTTGATTTGTAAGCACTGAATGTATTAGCCTTGAAAAGTTTAAGGTTAGTAGTCATGAAGAAAAACTGCTAATTGAAAAATTGGATCCAACTGTTTGGATCTGTATTGAAGTATGCTTATTAAAGTGTGCCAACATTCAGATATACATATACTTAAGCATTTCACTAATATCAGATGGTGGTAGTTCAGCCTTGTCCACAGCTGCACTATGCCAGTGTCTGACTGGGACACCAGGGGCCCCCAAAAACCTTTAGACCAGGGGCCCACCAAAAACCTCTCTATTCTTCCTCTCCTCACTCAACCTCTATTCACTATTCTCTTTTCCTTACATACTATAACCTATTATTCCATCTGTTTAGCCTCTTTAGAAATAGGGAATGGCCATGAAATAAGCTAAATGTTTAGAAGCAAGAGGCCCACTGACACCTGGGCCCACTGGGACTTTTCCTGTTATCCCGGTGGGCCAGTCCGACACTGCACTATGCTGTCAATATTTCTGGCACCTCCCTCTCAACTGCAGTTTCGATAGAACAAGGCACAATATACTGGTACTGTTGTGTGTTGGGGGATTGGTAATTAAACATGTAAGTGGTGCTCTGCTTCCATCAAGACCCTCCTACTAAATATGCAGTTCACATCTATTTCATTTGAATGTTGCCATTTGGAGTTTTGTAACAAAAGGTGCCATGTTTGCCACCAGTTGGTAAGTTTGCAATTATCCACCCGTTCTCCCCTTCACAAACTGTTTTGCTGCCTATGACTAAGCCCATCATCCCCCTTGCCGCCACATATAGATTCCATTCCCAACCCCGTCCAGTGTTCTGCCAATGGAGAGGGGCAGTGAATCAAGGGTTTTATGGGTAAAGAACCGTACATATTTACTGGCACCAGCCCTAGCTGGTGATTTGCTGGCTAGTTAGGTGAATACAGGCCTGGTGGCAACCCTGACTATGTGCCCCTGTTATATAATAGCCATTCCCTCCCCTACAGGCCAGTAACATTCCATACCTCCCAACTGTCCCGTTTTTTTGCAGGACAGTCCTGATTTTGGCAGCTCAACCCCCAGTCCTGAACTGTTACCGAAATGTCCCGGACTTTCTCTTTGATCTCCTGCACTGAACAGCCAGAAAAAGATACAAAGTTTCTAAAATGTATTTAAATAAGAGGCTTTTCACTCTGACACTACTTAAAAGGTTTCAAATTAGGGATGCACTGAATCCACTATTTTGGATCGGCCGGACCCCCGAATACTTCGCACAAGATTCGGCCAAATACCGAACCAAATCCGAATCCTAATTTGCATATGCAAACTATTGTTTCCCCCAAACCAGGTGCAAGCTCTTTTAGCCCATACCTCTGGTGGAGGAAATGATTTTTTGATGATAGGTGTCCTTTAAATCACTTTCAACAATACACATTAGATGGTGTAACAAGCTGGTTGTTTATTAGGAGACGCACGTAAAGGAGAAACGTTGGCTGGTGTGTGAGGGCAGCGGGACCCCCATAGAGGGTGTGAGGGCTTCTGTGTCTGTAGTTACTTTATCATTATTCCTTATGTATTTCATAAATATTCAAATAAACAATGGGTGCCTTAACTGTACAGGTGGTTATTGAATGCAGATATCTCTCCAGCAGCTGAATTATGCAATAACTGAGCACTGCAGAGGTTACATCCTGCCCTAATACATGGCTTCTTTATCCAAGTGAATAAATGCACGACTGGGTTTTATATTTTCTGGTGAATTTTCTTTTTGTTGCAAACGGCACCAGTACTCTAGTCAACATTTTTTGGAATCATATAGATTGGAATAATCTGAAACAAGCTGCATGCGAGTGAGCCTATTTTGTAGTAATATAACAGCTTAGCAAAATGTTACAAGAGATCCTCCACCCAAATACTGATTTTTACATGATTACAGGATTCGGCCTTTTTCAGCAGGATTCGGATTCGGCCGAATCTTTCTACTCGGCCGAACCGAATCCAAATCCTAATTTGCATATGCAAATTAGGGGTGGGGAGGGAAATTGCGTGACTTTTTGTCAGAGAACAAGGAAGTAAAAAATGTTTTCCCCTTCCCGCCCCTAATTTGCAGATGCAAATTAGGGTTCGGATTCGGTTCGGTATTCGGCCAAATCTTTCATCTTTCAAGTGGATTCGGTGCATCCCTATTCATTGCACCTTTTCTATTGGTGTTCTTGTAAATGTAATTGTGTTCAGCTGTCCTGTTCGCTACTACGGACTCTTAAAACAATGCAACTGGAACCAGACCTGTAAACTCAGACCTTGCAACATTGCTTAAGGAGTCTGAACCAGCAGTGCAGAAATTGTAAACAGCAAGGCAGATACTGTTGGTAAAACCTTTACAATTAACTATAAAAACAATGGAACATTTAAAATGAATGTATATTTCTAAGAAGGATATTTTTCTTTACTATGCAAAAAATGTTTTTGTATGGAGTCCATAATTATCCTAAATATATTCCAGCCAGGCCCGGATTTCCTGGGTGAGCGCCCCTAGGCCGCACGGTCCTAGTGCCCGTCTGTACTTCCCTCCTCCCCTTGTGCACACACCAGAGTACTGGGGAGCTCTGTGTCTCCAGTGTTCCCCTGAAAGCAGCTGGGTGGCATGCCGCCCCTAATATTTGGCCACCTTGCCCCGGGCATTTGTGGCCTCACAACACATCTGGGCTGGATTTCACCCCCATCCTGCAGGTTAACCTTGATTCTTGCAGCAAACCAAGTCATGCATTTTCTTGACCCCATGATGCTGTGCTGAGCAAGGTACAAATGCCACTGTTACAAGAACGACAACTTGGTTAGAGGGACAGAAGACTTAAATTAAAAAGGGGAGACTGTCAAGGCTGGGGTTGTTTTGGAAAAAAAGGTGCTTGCGAGGGGACATGATTACACTTTACAAGTACATTAGAGGACATTATAGACAAATAGCAGGGGATCTTTTTACCCATAAAGTGGATCACCGTACCAGAGGCCACCCCTTCAGACTAGAAGAAAAGAACTTTCATTTGAAGCAACGTAGGGGGTTCTTCACAGTCAGGACAGTGAGGTTGTGGAATGCACTGCCGGGTGATGTTGTGATGCTGATTCAGTTAATGCCTTTAAGAATGGCTTGGATGATTTTTTGGATAGACATAATATCAAAGGCTATTGTGATACTAAGCTCTATAGTTAGTATAGGTATGGGTATATAGAACTTAATTAAAAGTAGGGAGGGGTGTATGTATGGATCCTGGGTTTTCATTTGGAGGGGTTGAACTTGATGGACTTGAAGGGACAGAGGTGTTGCTTTACAGACAAAGGGAGTGCCCCAAGTGGAACCCACCTGTCACCAGTCATACCTCTTAAACTGGAAGGCCTGCTTTCTTTGTCAGGTTTGTTTGTAAATCTGATAAGTTCCAGTTGGAGCATTTATCACCCCTTATGCATAGCAGCAATTGTTATTTATTATTATTATCCAGACTGTTTGTAGAAAACTTTAAAAAGTCTGTGTATGGGCACCATTTTACTAACTATGTCAGTTTTCTAAACATGGACGTTCCATACCAATGACTTCTACACAGGACCGCCATCAGAAATCACAGGGCCCCATACGACAAAATTTCCTGGGCCCCCTGGGCTGCGCCCACCGCAAGCCCCACCTACAGGTCCGCCCTCCCCACCCCACAGTAAAAAAACAAAAAAAATATTGGTTGCTAGGGTTCCCACATGTTAATAAAAAATAAAAAGATATTGGTGGTCAGGGCCCCCCATAAAAAAACATTTTTGGCCAGGGCCCCCCTATTAAAAAATATTGGTGGCTAGGACCCCACATGAGTAAAAAAAAATTGGTGGCCAGGGCCCCCCCTCCACACATTATAAGAAAATTGGTGGCCAGGGCCCCTTAAACGTCCATGCCTTCCCGAAGTCAGCAGCTCTCAGAAAGATGGGGGGCCCCCCTTACCCTTGGGCCCCCTACAACTCTCCCCCTGCCCCCCCCCCTGATGGCTGCCCTGCTTCTACATACCTCATTGCAGTGTATAACGGCAATAATTGTGCCTTAACTGTGGTATAGACACAACAGAACTTTTATATATAAAATGTATACACATAGGGATCTCTCTCTCCCGTCATTTACCTGATGCACCTCATAAATATGTTGTTTCACACTTTTTTAGCGAAAGAATTAGTCCAGCACCCACTGTTTAAGATAAAACGGCCTTTATTGGACCAAGGGCATTACAGCAACGTTTCAGACCAAATGGTCTTTTATCAAGCTTGATAAAAGACCAGTTGGTCTGAAATGTTGCTGTAATGCCCTTGGTCCAATAAAGGCCGTTTTATCTTAAACAGTGGGTGCTGGACTAATTCTTTCGCTAGTATTGCCAGTGGGAAGTGGCCATTGGAGGACGTGCACCCAGCCAAAGAAGGGAGTTGAAGTTGTGCTGACTACTAATCTGCTATTGTTTCACACTTTTTTGCCATACAAATTAGTCCAAATGAGTCCAATATCCAAACACTTATAGATTTTATATAATTCTTTATTATTTTTTATAAATAAATAATTTAATTAAAAACAATTCATGAAAAAAAAAAGATTATTCTGGTAGTTTAGGGAATTTGAAATTGTATTTTTAGTTCACATAATTCCTATTTATTATAAAGCTTATCCAGAGGAAGGCGAAAAACCCCTCTGAGGCCGTGTCCTATGTGCCTCAAAAGGGGAAAAAATTCCTTCCTGACTCCAATAGGCAGTCGGACTAGTCCCTGGATCGCTAATGTAATGGTGCCTATATTCTAATGCTTAGGGCTTAGCTGGATACTATTGAAAATGCTGCAGTAAAGAGAATTTAAGTTTGGTGTGTTATAGATTGTAGTGTAAGGGATACATTTTGGGGCTGGTGGAAAGGGCTATATGTAAAGGTCCATTAAATGGACCAGTGGTGAAGGCCAGAGAGCGCTGCCAATGTTAAGGGCTGCAGTCAGAGGCTGATAGAGTGGGCTATTGTTAAAGTAAAGGTCAATAGAAGGGACAGTGGTTAGGGCCACAGACAATGCCTGATGTTAAGAGCCAATGGCATGGGCTAGAGGTAAAGGCTGATAATGTGGGCCAGTGTTGAGGCCGGTGGTGAGGGCCAGAGATAGCAGCCAATGTTAAGGGCTAGAGGTAAAGGCCGATGGAATGGGCTAGTGCTGGGGCCGGTGGTGAGGGCCAGAGACAGCAGCCAATGTTAAGGGCTAAAGTAAAAGGCCAATAGAGTGGCCAGTGTTTGGGCCGGTGGAGTGGGCTAGAGACAATAGCCGATGTTAAGGGCTAGGGTGAAGGCCGATGGAATGGGCCAGTGTTGGGGCCAGTGGAGTGGGCTAAAGACAGTAGCCGGTGTTATGGGCTAGAGGTAAAGGCCGATGGAATGGGCTAGTGTTGGGGCCGGTGAAGTGGGCTAGAGACAGTAGCTGATGTTAAGGGCTAGAGGTGAAGGCCGATGGAATGGGCAAGTGTTTGGGGCCAGTGGAGTGGGCTAGAGACAGTAGCTGATGTTATGGGCTAGAGATAAAGGCCGATGGAATGGGCCAGTGTTGGGGCCGGTGGTGAGGGCCAGAGACAGCAGTTGAAGTTAAGGGCTAGAGGTGAAGGCCGATGGAATGGGCCAGTGTTTGGGCCGTTGGAGTGGGCTAGAGACAGTAGCCGATGTTATGGGCTAGAGGTAAAGGCCGATGGAATGGGCCAGTGTTGGGGCCGGTGGTGAGGGCCAGAGAGAGCAGCCGATGTTAAGGGCTAGAGGTGAAGGCCGATGGAATGGGCCAGTGTTGGGGCCGGTGGTGAGGGCCAGAGAGAGCAGCCGATGTTAAGGGCTAGAGGTGAAGGCCGATGGAATAGGCCAGTGTTTGGGCCGGTGGAGTGGGCTAGAGACAGTAGCCGATGTTAATGGCTAGAGGTGAAGGCCGATGGAATGGGCAAGTGTTGGGGCCGGTGGTGAGGGCCAGAGACAGTAGCCGATGTTAATGGCTAGAGGTGAAGGCCGATGGAATGGGCAAGTGTTGGGGCCGGTGGTGAGGGCCAGAGACAGCAGCCGATGTTAAGGGCTAGAGGTGAAGGCCGATGGAATGGGCCAGTGTTTGGGTCGGTGGAGTGGGCTAGAGAAAGTAGCTGATGTTAATGGCTAGAGGTGAAGGCCGATGGAATTGGCCAGTGTTTGGGCCGTTGGAGTGGGCTAGAGACAGTAGCCGATGTTATGGGCTAGAGATAAAGGCCGATGGAATGGGCCAGTGTTGGGGCTGGTGGTGAGGGCCAGAGACAGCAGCCAATGTTAAGGGCTAGAGGTAAAAGCCAATGGAATGGGCCAGTGTTGGGGCTGATGGTGAGGGCCAGAGACAGTACCCGGTGGTAAGGGCTAGAAGTAAAGGCGGTTGAATGGGCCACTGCAGAAACAGTGAGTGATGGAAAAGGCCGATGTAATGGGCCAGAGACAGTAGCCATTGGAAAAGGCTAGAGGCAGATGGAAAGAACAACTGTTAGTAACAACGAAGGGTCAAAAATAAATGTTAGGGAAAAGTGACAAAGGCCAGAGACTCAAGATGTTAAGGGCCAATGATAGAGCCAAAGGACGATGGTTACTGCAGGTGTGATGGAAAAGGCCAAGGGGTGTTGACGACATCAAGAGGCAGGTTATGATAAACTGGGACTAAAACTGAAACTGGCGGAGGGGGCCAAGGGGTGTTGATGACATCAAGAGGCAGGTTATTAGAAATTGTGACTATAACTGGACCTGGCGGAGGTCTAATAACAGGACCAAGGAAAGGATGGAGATTATAAGGATCTGATGGAAAAGGCTGTTGGTAGAAGCCGACATGAGGCCAATATGCAGAGTTAGGCTGGACGGAGAAGCCAAAAGGACCAAATGGAGAAGGATGGTATGGAGAGTTGATGGCCATTGGTTGGGCCTGAGAATGGCAGAGATTGCTGGATGTCCAACAATGGCTTGGTTGCTCCAACTGGGATGATGGCGTGAGGCATTCTGAGGACATCTTGTATTTTATAGACTCCAAGAACGACAGCGGGTCTTCAATTGTCTTGCCGAAATCCACCGATGGCACCTGCAGTAAAGCAAAACATTTAGCTTATTTTACATTCACAATAAAATAACTTCATAATACTGAACATCTGCTGACGTTGCAGTGAAATTAATATTACAGTAACAAATGTAACGTAAACTGGACACCACTAGTAATTACTCTAATACAAAATATTAAAGGACAAGGAAAGGCAAAAAAATAAAATCCCATTTTTACTTTCTTTAATGAAAAAGAAACCTATCTCCAATATACTTTAATTAAAAAATGTGTTTTTATAAGAAACCTGACTGTATGCAGTGAAATTCTCCCTTCATTTACTGCTGTGGATAGGAATTGTCAGATGGTCCCTAACTGCTGAGCAGGGAAACAATCATACTTATGAACAGCAGGGGGAGCCCCCGCCTTACTTACCAGCCATGTAGAATTCAAGCAGCTTTGCTTATGAAGACCCCTAAGCAGCCCAGACCACACTGAGCATGTGCAGGGTCAGGGTCAGGCAACGTTACAAAATGACAACCCCCTGTGGCCAACTTTGAAAGCATAAATCATTTGTTTGATTAGGCTTGTGGTGCAGTAAGTTCATGTTTATGTTTAGTATACAAAATACAGCATTTCTAGCCTTCTATTTTAGACTTTCCTTGTTCTTTAAATGTCTATCACAATCAATAAATACTGCTTTTCTTATTATTGGAGCAGGATAACTGAGTTTTTCAAAGGGTCAGTTCTTGCCTAGCCTAGCCCTGTCCATATTATCTCCTTGTACAGATCTATAGTATGGAAAGGAGATTTTTTACCCATTTACTAGTTTTAGTTAAAGGTGCACCTCCTTGAGTAATTGTATTATTCCGTAATTGAAATGTTTGGTGTTTCTGGATTTTTTTTCCTCTATTAAAGCTGGGAGATACTAGAAGGACATTTGAGCAGCTAGATAAGAAGTTACTTGAAACCTAAGAGAATGTTGAGAAAGCTAGCGGTGATTGTCATTGAGAGGATGCTTTTGAGTGCCCAGTGAATAAACCAGCGTTGGGAGGGTAATGGCCGAATTATAGGCTTATCTCTCCAGTGTAATGAACATAAAAGGGTTAGAGACACAAAGTTGTTAAAGTACTTTTAGTCTTCCGGCTACTTATTTTCAGAAGTTTCCAGAAGGAAATTTGAAAAATGTTCTAGGGTTACACAGAATTAGGAAAAATTACACTCTACAGTGGTGTTCTCACATCAGAACTAAACTACTATCCATTTTAGCTATAAAATCCCCCAGCTCCAGACTCAGACTGGCAATCTATGGGCTGCTGTATGATGCCATAGAAAGTCACTATTTAGTGGGCTGGTGGGTGCTGTTTGTACATTTGTGTACTTGGAATGCTAGGGCCTTTTTTGACTCCCAGTCAAGACCTGCCCTGCACCTACTGTCCCTACTGAATCCACCCGCTGCCTTAAAGTCTATTGAGTGGCTGCACCAAATCCGCTGTTCATCTCTGCACTTTGTTGGCAAGTACAGGGAGAGGGTTTAATGCAGTTGCAGACACAACACTGTGCAGGGGGCCAGCAGTTACAAAACAATGGAGAAGTCTAGTTATTCTTTTCCTTGAATTTACAGAATGCTGGGCTGATAAACTTTATATACATGGTATTGCTTTATCATGACAAAGTGAATTAGGCAAAAATGTATAGCTGATTCATTATATAAAACACTTCAGTGAACTGTTTTACCAGTTTTGTGTGCAGTGTGGATAACAGATCCAATACTTAGCATAGTAGTAGGGCAGTGGCACTGGTGGATGAGCAAAGTGTAATGTCTAAAGGTAAATCGGTGTCTTTTCATTCATACGGCAGACATGTACTTACTGTTTTTGGTTTGGAGGGGGGTGGTACATTCAGCTTTTCTAGGTTCACCCAATCAATGGAACGGAAAAATGGGTGCTTCCGAATGTTCCTATTGCAGCCAAGTCGCTTCTTAGGATCTTTCGTCAGAAGCTAAAATATAAGAAAAAGAGATCAGTGATTTATATATATATTGTTGGAGTTAAACACCTGCCATCATATCACAAAGAGCCAGCTAGATCTGTACAAAGTTATCACACCCAGAAATAGATATATGACAGCAACAGGACAGAATTTCTCTTCAGGGCCCCCAGAGGCCAGCATCCTCCACCACCCCCCCAGGGCAACTGCATTCTTTGATCTTACACAGATCACATTTAAACAAATTGCAGGTGCGGCTGGGTGACATGCCACCCCTTAATTTGAGCCACCCTATGTCTGGGTGTTTGTGGCCTTGCTAGAAATACAGGCCTGTATAGCAGAGCTAGTGACATCCCTTGTAGTTCCTATATTCACCTGTCGCAGGAGATCTTGCAGATTTTTGTTGAGCCATTCTGGAATGTAGGGCTCCTTATACAGAATGTCGTTGGTGAAGTTTGAGGAGTTGTTTTCCAAGCCGAATGGATGAGATCCAGTGGCCATCTTATATATGGTGATTCCAAGGCTCCACCAGTCTATTCCTGCATCATACTCCTCATCTCTGATTACCTAGAAAAGAAAAAACATGTAGAGCATTATAATTACCCAGTGTTTTTACTTATGCATTGTTGTACCTATTCACATCATTTGTTTTGGACAAATGAAAGGGAATTAATTTTTCTTAGTGTACAAGGCCAGTGTTACAGCAGCCCTATAAATAATTATAGTAGCCTTAATTACTACTATGTCTTGTATCTTGTTTTATATTATATACATCTATACCTATCTGTCTATAAACAGAGGTAACTGACAGAAGCATTTCGAGCAGGGGCTTCTATGGAGGCACAAATCTTTACTGTTAAGGGACTGTGATAGAGGTTTAGGCCTTGTATAGAAGCCCAAAGCATTAGGTGCATAATTATGAGCCTAATCCATTGTTCAGTTTTCTTATTTAAGGGTAGGCTACAAAATCTGAATATCATCATGCAGCTATGGCAATGGCAAAACCATATCTAAAAGAGAAAGATAATGAGAGGTAACATTTCTGATTCAATGAATGATATATGCATCCTAACTCTTTATCCCTGGCTAGCAACTTTTAAGAAGTTGGATAATAAGCACAATCAAATCATTCTCCCTCAATTTGCTTCATTGATCAGAAACCTAACACCTCAGTGCAATATGCATTTGCTTCGAGTCTCTTACCTCAGGGGCCAGGTAGGGCAATGTTCCTAGTACGCCTCTGGCTTTTTTCTCTCCAAAGATGCCCTCAACTGCCATTCCAAAGTCGAGAATCTTAAGATGTCCCTTGTTGGTCACTAGGACATTATTTGCTTTGAAATCTCTACAAGGTACAGATTAGGGTTGAGAAAATGAAAATGAAAAGCAGGTCAGTGATATTGAAAAGTTCTAAAAGGATAACAAATAAGGAGCTGCACATATAAAAAAAATGTCATAATGGAAAAATAATAAAACAATGACCAAGTATAAAATGTACAATATTCAGGAAAACAGTTGAATCAAACAGCTCCAGGCAGGATTTTTAAACTGCAATGTGTTTATTAGCAGTGTAGGCACACTACATGTTTATTTATCAAATAAAGACTTGATAAAGGGCTTTGCCCGAAACATGTAGTGTGCCTACACTGCTAATAAACACATTGCAGTTTAATAATACTGCCTGGAGCTGTTTGATTCAACTGTTTTCCTTAATATTGTACCTTAAGGTGTAACACAGACACCTGAATCCGCAGTCACAAGGAACATTGGGGCTTGAAACCAAATACTTTTTTTCTATAAAATGTCTTCAAATGTCCTTATTTAAAAAATACTAAAGGCATTGTTTTGATATTATAGGGCAACATGCAAAAAAGCTAAAACAAACAACTCGCGACACCAGAAGCCAGTTCCCTCTCCTGCACAGCTGCAAACTTTTGCCTCTCACTACTGCACATGTGCTGGGCTGAGGGCTTTCAGGCAATGGGAGAGATCCAGGAGCTCATGGCAGTACTTCAGTGTTCAGAAGGAGGTTGTTTGGACGGAAAGTTGGGATGAAAGTGCCCCACAGACATGTAAGTTCTTGTAGTTAGTGTATGCAAAAAGTGTTGTTTAAGGTGGGCCACTGCTTCTGAAAGCAGCCCCTGTGACTGCTGGGAGTGTTGTTTTAGGAGACAGAGCCATGAGTGCAGAGAATGTAAAAACTCAGATATATATTGCTTTTAAAAGCAATTACATGTACAAGTGTAAATTGATTGAATATATGTCTAATGCATTGAAAAGCTGCTTAAACATCCATTTTCACAGTGAAAATAAAATAAAAAGTTTTTGGGCGAAGGACCCCTTGAATTCAACAAATATATTGTTTTTTTTTTTAACTCTTCTCTGCTATGAACAGTGTGAGTTGTGATACAAGCTTAAATTGATATGAAGAATAAACACAGAAATATAGTGAGAGTTTTTTGCAACATACCGATGGATAATCCCATTTGAGTGGAGATACTGAAGGGCGCAAACCATCTCCGCTGCGTAGAACCTTTGGGGAAAAAAAAAACAGCAACCATTATTTAAAAGTTATAATGAATAAATACTATTTACTCTAGTCTATTGTTCTTCCTTAATCAGAACCGTGATTACTATACTTAATTAGGTCTCATTTATTATCCTATGGCAAGTACCACAGTGCAACAAAAAAGGCACAAAGTGTGCGCACACACACACACACACACACACGTGCAGTAGGTGGGTGGATGTGGGTATCCAATCATTTTATGTAGGCTAGAGGTCACCAGCAGCCGCAAGGCACAGCCTAGCCCTGTACCTAAATTCTTAAATTAAGCTTTTAACACACAGTTACATGCCATCTATTACTTTAATAACAAAGATAGAAATGCATCCAGTCTCATGCAAATATGAGAATATTAGACAACTACATTCACTTTATGCCATTATTATACTCTCATGTATTTTTGTTTATAGCTATGACTACAGAAAAAATAGACATTAGTGTAGTAAGAATCCAGGATTTATGGCAAAGGGAAGTGGGGCTACTGGACAGCACTTTTTAAAAAAGGAATATATTGTTGATTACATCATCAGATACACATAAAACAAGTGCTGTAATAAAATGATAGTGGAAAAAACAAAATGGTGACCGTTTCCTTGCTTTCATATGGACTATAAACATCTAGGTCCTCTAGGTAACACCCCCTCACTGCCTTTTTAATGTCTTATTCCTATCACACAATGAGCCACTTACTTTACTGAGTTCATCTTCAGAAGTCCTGAATCCAGAATCTTTTGATCCAAGGTCCCTCCGCTGATGTACTCCATGACCATAACAGCATGCCGCTGGTTGGAGAAAGAAAAGAAAAAGCTTCTAAAGCCCAAACATCTATGACCCCAACACACATGAATGATTATGGCTTTTTGCATAAAACTATTGTTTTTTTTTTAAATTATTTTTAAGAGGAAAGCTGATCTATTGTGTTTCAAGTTCTTTCTTGTCATATTATCCTGATGAAGATGATCAAATTATGAGGCTGCATTGACATTACTATACACACACTGATGTTATGGCTGAAGAAAACTCCAACTTGGAAATTCTTAGTAAATATATCTACTACAGACATTGTTGGTGCAAGGTTCCCATAATGGAGCAGTGTCATACTGGGACACCAGGGCCCACCCAAAAACATTAGACCAGGGGCCCCTCTCAGTACTATTATTCTTCCTCTCCTCAATCAACTTCTATTCTCCTAGTCTGTTTTCTTTACATACTATAATCAATTATTCCATCTATTTAGCCTCTTTGTTCTCATAGAAAAAGGTAATGGCCATGAAATTGGCCAAAAGTTTAGCAGCATAGGGGCCCACTGATACCTGGGCCCACTGGGAGTTTTCCTGGTATCCCGGTGGGCCAGTCCGACACTGTAATGGAGAAGGATCTGTAAGTATTGCTAACCCCATTATTGAGCTCATGATATGATAAAAAATAGGGCAACTGACAGGAGACCCCTACATTACAGCACAAGACAGAAGTCAATAATGGATTTTGTGTTTGAGGAGGCTAACAAAAGATAGAGAAATCATGTATAGTCAGATAAATAGGCACTGACCGATATAGAGATAGGCTGGGAGATATATTCATCTTACATAGATACAGATATGTTATCATAGAGATAAACATATAGACACTTACACAGAAAGGCAAATTAATACAAAGACATATAGACAGATAGTTGATAGATACAGATTTGAAGTGAATCAATTAGATTAGAGACAAATAGATAAAGTGAAAAAATTGGTTGGGATTTTAATAGGCATAGTTCACAGTTTAATAAACGAACCCCTTTAATTCCCATAAAAGTGAGAGCTATGAAATTTCTCTCTGGTGAACTGTAGCAAGTTCTACTTCACCCTTTGATAGATACAATGCCATTAATGTTTTGACACTATCTTGTACCTGAGTATGGAAGGATCCATATCCTTGACAAAGGAATGGGCATCCAGCAGCCATCTTCAGCACGTGAGCCTCAGTGATGGTTTCACTAAGTTGTTCCTGGCAGCACTTCTTTATGACCTTTATGGCCACGTGCTGGCTCTTGTTGGGCAGAGATGCCAACATCACCTGAAAAAAATACAGAAAAAGATATATGATTAGAAGTTTATTTCTGGGGCTGGATTAACCTCAGCCTAGGCCACTACACTTGTTACAGTATGGTGAGACATGGCTTGCATCTACACTTTATCCTACCTGTAGAAGATAAACATTAATGAGAGATCTAGCCACTGACAAGAGTGTTGGAATGAAAGTTTATGAACAGGAGCACAGCAGCAAGGAACAAATAATTATTTTAAAAAGTTGCCACCTGCTGCCTCCCAACATTTCTGGGGCTTTCCTATAATTCCAGGCTTGTTAGGGACAATTTGCCCTAACTGATTCTGACAAACAGTTCCCAGATGTTCATCACTTACTTTGCCAAAGGAACCAATCCCAAGCAATGCGTGGATCTTACACGTGCTGACTGCAACATGGAGAGGAACTTCTTCTTCTTCTTGGTGGGGCCTCTTCTGCTCACTTCCTGCTTCTAGAGAAAAAGGTAGACATATAAAAGGAATTAAAGTAGTTATTGGAAAACACAGAAAACACTGGGAAAATGTTTCCCTTGTGCATATTGGCATTTATTTAATATGAGATTGTACTTAGCTTTCCACAAAAGTACATATTACAAAATCTATACTGGTTATCTTATGAGAGATAATTTGATAGAACTATATAATTTATCAGTAAGCATAATAGATAATGTACGCAATGAGTTCTGTGAACATATAAAAGAATGGAGCTGCAGGCCAAGTGCTAAACTCCACTAACTCCAAAGTCACTTCTAATATCTATAAAAATGTTAGTAATCCGTTATCCGGAAACCCATTATCCAGAAAGTTAAGAAGAAAAGATTTATCTGGAACCCCTCAGGTCCCATTCTGGATAACAGGACCCATACCTGTACAGGGTACATAATACAGGCATGGAATCCATTATTTAGAAACCCATTATCCAGAAAGCTCTAAATTATGGGAAAGCTATACCTTATAGACTCCATTTAAATCAAATAATTCTAAATTTTAAAAATGATTTCCTTTTTCTCTGTAATAACACAATAAAAAGTCATTGTTGGCTTAGTTGGCCAGCCTAAATAGTTTGCAATATATGGACAAACAATCCCTGTTTTGTTTAAAGGGTAAGGCATTTTTAGTAGCTGAATACACAAAATGTCTCCATGTCTTAAATATATTGATAATGGGTTGAGTCCAAAGGACCTCTTGTATTTGTCTATATGTATTTTGTGGTCACAGCCTCATTGCACCCCGCTTAATGGATTAAAAATTAGTGGTGAGCACAACTTTCCCTTTTTTTTGGTAAGAAAGAGCGGTGAAAGGGAGGGCATTGAAACTATGCTTTTACAGATATGGGACCTGTTATACAGAATGCTCAGGACCTGGGGTTTTCCAGATAATGGATCTTTCCGTAATTAGAAATGGGAAATGTTCAATATATTACTTTATGGTTTGAAGTCTTTTGACTAGAAAAAAGCCACACAGCAACAATACAATCTGCTGAGATGGTTCAGTATCCCTGTAAGTAAGTTTTAATACACACAGAAGTCAGTTGGAAACACTGCAGACAGGCAGCTATAGATACAAACTGACATACATATTGACCATAGAAACTTGTAGGAGCAAAGATTGAAAGACATCTAGCTAGATTGATAGACAGACAGACAAATTAGGCCGATCTATAAATTTTCTTTAAATAGGTTTAGCCCCCCCAGGCTTTCATTAAAATCCACATTACAAACTGTGCTGTTTACCCATAAATACATAATAGCAGCATCCCAGCTTCATTTAAAATGACTTGTTTTTAATTACCCTCTGTTTTGATGGGGTCCTCATCATTTCGGGGTCTTTTTCTTTCCTTCTTTTCTTTCTTCTTTTCTTTTCCCATATAATCCTCCTCGTTGATGTTGTCACTGCACTGATGTTTCACCTTTTTCTTCCTTTTTCTCCCACTTTCCTTTTCAGCGCTGACGTCCATCGTTCTCTTCACCGTGATGGTATCCCCTTTCTCCTTTTCCATCTCTGCCTTAGTAGCAGCAAAAAGTTGTTGATTTTCCTCACTCCTTATTGGAGGAGTACTCTTCTCCATCGCTGGAGGCAATTTATCTCCCATAATTGGGGAATTCACTTTCCACAAGGAAAAAAAAACGCAAGAGAGACGCGGTTGAGATGCACGCTGGTCTGAGGTCAAACCATGTACTGAGACCAACTGTCACTAACTGTACAAGACTGAGCTGTGACAACTGTCACAACTATATGGTCACATGTGCAAGCCGTGTATCAGGGCAAGTCTGATATAAATCATCAGCATCAACAAGAAATAAAATTATTAATGGTGATTTCTTTCTGTGTTTCGTGTACAGATTGTAGTTAAATATTGCCTTTAGCTGCCATTTAGCCTTTAAAACAGATATTAAAAACATATATTAATTGGCTGCTGCTTTCTCATTAGAGCTCCTGAGTAAGGGTAAGTACAACATGGTCTTACTACTCAGCAGGACCGCCATCAGAAATCGCAGGGCCCCATACGACAAAATTTCCTGGGCCCCCTGGGCTGCGCCCATCGCAAGCCCCACCCACAGGTCCGCCCCCACCACACAGTAAAAAAACAAAAAAATATTGGTGGCTAGGGTTCCCACATGTTAATAAAAAATAAAAAGATATTGGTGGTCAGGGCCCCCCATAAAAAAAACATTTGTGGCTAGGACCCCCCCATTAAAAAATATTGGTGGCTAGGACCCCACATGAGAAAAAAAAATTGGTGGCCAAAATTGGTGGCTGGGGCCCCCCCCACATTATAAGAAAATTGGTGGCCAGGGCCCCTTAAACATCCATGCCTTCCAGAAGTCAGCAGCTCTCAGAAAGATGGGGGCCCGGCTAATCAAGTAAGTGTGGAGTGGCAGGGCCCCCCTCAGGCCCAGATTTGCGGCAAGGCCGCATAGGCCCGGGCCTAGGGTGGCAAAAAAAATAGGGGCGGCATGCTGCCCAGGCGCATTATGGGTACACGTGCGTCCCCATTCAATTACAGCAGCTGCGTCAGCGTTTTTTCTGCCTGCGCGCTGGGACGGGGAGGTGAGTTGGGCGCTAGGACCACGCTGCCGGCCTGGTCGGACCGCACGGCCTAGGGGCGCCCCTTATTGAAATCCGGCGCTGGCCCCCCTTTACCCCTGCGGACCCCCCCTACAACTCTCCCCCCTGTCCCCCCTGTGCCCCTGATGGCTGCCCTGCACACGGATAAAAGAAGTAGGTAAAAAACACAGAAGGTTCCCTGGGCTTGATACGCGAGACTCCTCCCATTATTTATCTGTCTCTAAGCAACCATTCATGCCTGGGGCCAATCAAAAGTAGAAGTGGCGGAGGGATACCGCCAGATGTTTCAATAGCGCAGTTAAAGCCTGCGAGGAAACTTTATCTTTACAATTATCTTGCGTCAGGTGGGCAGTGACGGGAAAAACTCGGTTATTAGAAGGACACCACTCCCGGGCTGTCAGATACACAGAGGCGGTGGGACAATTTGAGAAAATGGTGAAAAAAAATGAAAAAAAATAGAAAACGAGAGGCGGAAGGATCTGTACACGTCAAGTTCACTCGCGATTATATAAGGCGCTAACAGGGCCGGCTGGCAGTCAGTTAGCGGAAGATAATTTTGCAGCAGAAGGAAGCAGAGCTCTGTCTGTCCAAACGCCGCTTACTCTGACCCGCTACCCAGGTGAGTGCGACTTGTCCCGAGTGGAAGTGAAACCCTCCTTCTCTCTCCTCGGCTTGTGGGGGCTCAGGTTGCTGCGCTACTCACACGTACAGTGTTTGCTATACGGTCCGCTGGAGAGGAATCCACGGAGTTGTAAAGGGGCGAATCAGGAGTGAGGTTGCTGGGAGTTGTAGCTCAGCTGGGGGGGATTTGGGATTGAGGCTGCTGGGAGTTGTAGCTCAAGCTGGGGGGGATTTGGGAGTGAGGCTGCTGGGAGTTGTAGCTCTGCTGTGGGGGGGATTTGGGAGTGAGGCTGCTGGGAGTTGTAGCTCTGCTGTGGGGGGGATTTGGGGAGTGAGGCTGCTGGGAGTTATAGGTCAACAGCTGATTTAGGGCAGTGTATGCTGGGAAGTAAAGCTGGGGGTGGGGGGCTCGCTTGGCACTATGGGAGTGAGTTGGGGGGGGTTGCTGGCATATGGGGTGCAGTTTTTGTGTGACACATGGGTTGATGGGGGTGGGCACTTATTGTATAGTGCTCTGTAAAGACTGCAACTTACCTTGGGGCAGAGCCATGTGCTTTATCCCTTGGAGGGGGCAGTTTGTAGCAGATTGTGCGTGGGCTCAGTCACTGTATAGTTGGGGGGGGGGGGGGCCTCTCTGTTCTAGGAATGCCGGCGTCTATGATGTGTCCCAGGGCTGGGTCCTTATTGGCTCTGTGAGGGTCCTGGGTGGCTGCTAAAACATGGCGCTACTTCTTGGCATGCTGCTGGTGTACCAGGAGTTGTAACTGGGGTGCTGGGAGTTGATTGTACCGTCCACTTGATCATGAGTAAAGTATTTGACAGGAGATTGGCTGCCCTGGTCTGTGCATGTGAATTGCATTTTGTGATCTGCCCCCAAGAGCTTGCACTTCTCCCTGCCCCCATGGTCTTGAAAGCGGTTAATGTCGCTGCTGTGTGAGAGGAAGAGGCGGCATGAGTCGCTTTCTTTGCTCCATGAGATCACGTCTGGCACTGGGTGTCACATTGTGCCGACATATGGCTGGGCCAACTCCCCTAATAACTGTCCTGCCACAGACACTCAGGTAATAATTTTATAAATGGCATTTGTGGCCCATTTAAAAATCTCCAAAAATGTATTCACGTCAGTAGGTGATGTGGCTGGGCATCCTGTAAACTGCTGCATTGCTGCCTGGCATTGGTACCACCCCACTGGCCATGGTTGGTAACAGGGCAAACTGCTCGCAAAGGGCTCTTCTGCCTCAACCCTTTTCCTATTGTGCCCTGAGCCTATTCTATAACTCTGTGGGTGCCCCTTTCTAGAGTAAACGAACTACAGTATCCGTTTGGTTCCCTGTAACTGGGTGGGTGGCAGAGGAAAATGACGCTTGTCTCAGTCCATGGCAGGAAGGGGCTGCTGGGTGAGTGCTGTTCCCGCCTAATTGTGAGCTACGTCGTTTCAAGAGCCCACATCCCCTTTATCTAGTGACCTCCATGTATGTGGCAGACATTTGTGGGCCATGCGTGTTAACCCCTAATGTGCAGGCCCGTTTGGTGGTGGGGGTGTCTGTCACTTCCTGGACCCCTTGAGTGAGAACAGATGAGCTACTGTTCTGTGTGGAGATCCGGTTGGTGTGCCAGGCAGATGTCTTCTCTCCTATTGGCAGTATCTAGCAGGTTATAACTACATTTTATTGGGATGTGCCGCCCCCTGTGGAGGGTCTGGCAGTGGCTGCCCAGTGTCCAATCTGTTTCCTAAATAACGTGGGGAGGCTGGTGCGGGGGTTGTAGGGCTTTACAGTGGGTGCCAACTGTACCCGTGATTCTGCCCCACACTAGCCCCTACTGTTGGGTCTGATAGTCTTCTGGCCAGTGAGGCTGTATAACTCCTCTTCTTCCCTTATTAGCTCTGCCTTGCAGGGTGTCACTGGCCCTAAATATAGCCGGAGCCCCTCACCCCCACCCATGCAGGTACAGTGTGTTCCCTCTCGCATGGGTAGAACAGCAGACGGCATCCTAGCTGCTCTGTGCAGCTCCTCTGCTTTTTTTTTTTTGTCCCGGGAGCTTGCAATCTTTACATGTTAGTATGGGATGGGCTTTATTAAAGGGTTAAGACACCAGTGTGAAGGTACAGCTTGTGCCATCTTAGCCCAGTGCTCACCGTGGTCCTGTGCGATATTCTTTCAGGAATCATTCTGGGTCTGGCCCCGGGCCCTACCATTCAGAGCACACACTTGGCTTTGTTGCAGGGAGATTGGGTACGTTGCTGCTAAATATATCCTTTAGGGAAAGGGCAGAAGGTTTGAGGGCTGCCGGTGTCACAATACAGGATTGTGCTGGTTCCTACGCCCAGTACCGACCCTCTTGGGACCCTGCTGACTCCAGTGCATAGAATGAGCTGGGGGGATCGGGTTCTGTGTCTGACATCACAAGCCTGTATGGAATGGCGGGTATGTGACTTGCTGACGGTGCCACACTGAGGAGGCTTATCTGGAAGTTGCGGTTCAGACGCCGGCATAATTGCAGGAAGGCCCCTCATCAAACTGCTTCATACAGGGACTTCTAAAAGGGGGCACTGTCTGTCCCCCCCACAGTGGAATTGCTCTTAAGATTTATAGGTGGGAACTGTCCTTAAAGGAGAAGTGATGCCTCTTAACTCTGCTTGGCATTTTGAAGGGGAGAACAGGATTTACTTCGCCTTTAAGCAGCACTTAGTAGGCTGCAAGTCTATTGCCCCCCTAATAGAGGAGGGTTTCTGAGATTTTATTTTTGTTGCCTCTAGCTAGTGAATGACTTGGTTTTTATATAAGGTGCAGCCTGGTGAGAGCACCCATGCATGGGTAGCGACCCCATCCCTTTAGGCTAAAGGCATATGGCTACCTCCCGTGTATATACAGCCCTTGTGGCCATTAGCCTTAAGGTCCCCATACACAGGCCGATTAAAAGCTGCCGACAGACCAAGTCAGTATCTTATCGGCCCCTGTGTAGAGCTCACCCGAATTCTGGCAGATGCCGATCGGGCAGGTTACAAAATCCCGTCTAATCGCGGCCGCATCTTTACGTTGACGCGGGTCCTGCAATCCGACCGTCCCTGCTTTGGCCTCTATTGATCCGATTGTTGGGCTAATGATCGGATCAGCCTGATATTGGGCCACTTCAATGTGGGCATATCGGGGAGCTATCTGCTCGTTTGGTGACATTGCCAAACAAACTGATCTCTAAGTCTATGGTCGCCTTTACACTCTGGACATGAACCCATGTGGTATGTGCCAAACCAACCAGAACCACACAAGCTGCCCACCTACCATGGTACCAGGGTCTGTTCCAGTCGCCACTCCTCCTCATTTATATATTGCCAGCAAGTTAGGCTGCACTTTACATTCATTTATATTGGGGGGGTTACAAAGTAAGCCAGAATCCTGCTCACAAGCTTACACTCTGCTGCATCTCCCGAAGGTGGCACAGAACCTGGCATCTAATGAGGGACAAAACTATTCAATAATTCTCCGTTCCTTGGTAGTACTTCTATGGTAGATTAGCTGTAACTCCCTGCATCCCCTCTCCTGATTGGCTGTGGGCATGTCTCTGCATGTACAGCACATGGTGCTGGGCTCATCCCTCAACCCAACTGATATGAAAAGAGAAGTAGCTTTTTGTTGTTTGCTGTGGCTCTAGTAATTAACAGTGTGACTCAGGAATCAGATAAGTGGCAGTGAGGGTGACTCTGCTACAGGCTCCTCAGCAGCACCTGCTTCTCCTGTACTCCCTTCTGCAGGGGCCCCAGTGACATTACTGCCTGATGTTTTTGTTTTCCTCTGCTTTTATCTATCTTGGGGGAGCCCCTAGTCATCATTGCAGTGCTCGGTTACTGTACTATTCTCTCTCGTCTGCTCCGATGAATCCCTACAGCTTCCCCTTATTCCCCGGCTCCTCTCTATTATTTTAACCCTGGGCCGGAATCTCTGTCCATGGAAGAAATGGCTAAATTGTTTCCAGAAGCTTCCGGATGGCTGTTCCACTCAACCTGTCTGTGCAGAAATAATATTTTCCGATTACCCAGTCTGTGCTGAGACTAAAGCGGTTTGTGTGTGATGCCATAACTGTCTGTGCTCTCGGCCTACTATAGGGGAACCCACCCCGGTGTTTCCGACATGGCCTCTCCCTGTCAATCCCGACATGCTTTATGGCTGAGATTCTAGCTATCTGTATAACAGAGCATTCTGTCCCAGTGACACAGATACTATGAAGTTGCTCAGGGCAATGTGAGGATTCCTGCCTTTCCCTTGTATAAGATAAGATGCGGTTTACAACAGTGCAGTTTACTGAGCAAGGTACAAGTAGTGTAATCTGTACAGAGAAATACCATTTATAAAACGTTGTGCTTGTACTGTACTACCTGCCCCTGAAACTACTACTGTGTGCTATGTGCCAGGAATATCTACTGTTATGGTGGGCAGATTTAAGCTGCTGATTTTGGCCCTTTAGACTGATTCAGCAGGTCATCTGCCAAATCAGCAGATCTTGTAGTGTATGGCCAGCTTTGAATTGCATATTGGTGCAATCAAAATTTTCTGGCCCCACACAGACAATCCGTAATGTGGAGGATTGTAAATTCTGTTTATTTAAAGCCTGAATAAGAGGGTGATGTTTGGGGTGACTGCTTACTTGTCCATACTAGCTGGCCTTCAGGCTGGGCCCCCCTTGGCTCATAACAAGGTTACAGATATAAACATTGGGGTAACTGTCACCCTGCTATAGTTCCAGGGGTACCCAGGGTACAAATAAGCACTCACCCCAAATCTCTGGGGCTCCTTAGCTCATAACAAGGTTACAGATATATAGAAACATTGGGGTAACAGTCACCCTACTATAGTTCCAGGGGTACCCAGGGTACAAATAAGCACTCACCCCAAATCTCCCCCTAACTGGCCTTCAGGCTGGGCCCCCTTAGCTCATAACAAGGTTACAGATATATGAAATATTGGGGTAACAGTCACCCTGCTATAGTCCCAGGGGTACCCAGGGCACAAATAAGCACTCACCCCAAATCTCCCCCTAACTGGCCTTCAGGCTGGTTCCCCTTAGCTCATAACAAGGTTACAGATATATAGAAACATTGGGGTAACTGTCACCCTGCTATAGTTCCAGGGGTACCCAGGGTACAAATAAGCACTCACCCCAAATCTCCCCCTAACTGGCCTTCAGGCTGGTTCCCCTTAGCTCATAACAAGGTTACAGATATATAGAAACATTGGGGTAACTGTCACCCTGCTATAGTTCCAGGGGTACCCAGGGTACAAATAAGCACTCACCCCAAATCTCCCCCTAACTGGCCTTCAGGCTGGGCCCCCTTAGCTCATACCAAGGTTACAGATATATAGAAACATTGGGGTAACAGTCACCCTGCTATAGTTCCATGGGTACCCAGGGCACAGGTAAATGGGTGCACAAGTTCAGCAGGACAATGCCTGGGGGTTGCAGGGGCAGTACTGATACAGGCAGTGAAACCTCGCCCCCACGGAGAGAAAAGGAATCTCCTGGAAATTCATGTATTAGGGCAGGCCTAGACTAAGTGATTGGAGCAGACACGTCGCAATGAGACTATACGCATACGCTGCGTTTTTCATCAGACAGTTGGATCAATGTAGTTACCTGCAATTTCTCCTTCACTTCCGGTTTCATTAGAACATCCGACACACCGCATGCGTTTAGTCGCATTGCGACGTGTCTGCTCCAATCGCTTAGTCTAATCCTGCACTTAAAGGTGGCCATAGATGCAAAGATCTGCTTGTTTGGCATCATTGCCAAACGAGCGGATCTTTCCCCGATATGCCATTAATAAACATGGCTATATCGGGTGTAATCTGATTGTTCGGCCGTATGGCCGAACGATGCGATTATGATGTGCCCTCGGTTCCGGCGGGATCGGTCGGGTCAAAATCAAACCTGACCAAACGACCGATCTCCGCCGGACGAAAGATGTTTACACTCGCCACACGATCTGAAATTCTTAAGAATCCTCAATTCGTACGATAGGATCTGTGTGTCTATGGCCACCTTAAGTCTGTCAGTTACTGGGAAACTCCCCCCCCCGATCTCGCATGATACACACTGTGGTGCTCATTGCACTTGATTGCTATTTTGGGGAGTCAGAACTCTTTGCCATGCCGTATCTGGGTTTAGCGCTCAAATAAAATAAAACTGGAGTAAATTTGAAGCCATGCAAGTGCCATGTTGGTTGGGGAAGTTTGTCTCTAGGCAGTGCCTCTAGCTACCTGGACCTTGCCCTTTCTATTTTTTATCATTCAATAATCTACTCATGGGTCAGGCACCTGCAGTGCACAAGGTGACCTTGTATTATCCTGTATGTAAACTAGTGGGTGTTGGGGGAAGCCATTCCTAAACATAACGGTGTGTGAGTTTAGCTCCAAGCACCAGATAAAAGTGCCTACTGCCAGTGGTCTACCCCCCCCCCCATGGCAGTCAGAAGGAAATGGCCCTCGGAATAGCAGTTGCCTTTCTCAGCTCAGACTTATTTTTAGGAGTAGGTCTGTAAATGACTTGTCACTTAATCTAATCAGGTCCTAAATCCGTTCCATGAGCCAGTTACTACTTCTGAATTCTGCCTCACTTCCTGCATGTTCCCCAGTCTGGCTGGCATTTAGCATGGTAGGAATGTACGTGGGGGAGTGGGGCAACCTCTAGACAGGGATCCCACCTGATTTCTGTTGTACTGGAGTTGAGTGAGCTTTAAAGGGAAAGTTACTGAAGCACTGGTGGCCCCTGGCAATACATACCTGGCACATAGAAAGTTATTCTAAACCGGTATTGAGTGCCCTGAGCTACTTGGTGCCGGCTACTGGTTTAACCAGAAATGCGACCTGCACTCAATGTCCCTGCCCTAAGTTGCACTGTTGGGATTTTTGTTTGGGCCCTGTGGCTCTTTGCCCTAGGCATCTGTCCTGAGCTGGTTGACAGTAGAAAATTTATTTTTCTAATTGGTGTTCTGATTGCTAAGCCCCCTTCACTGTAGCGTCCTGGTGTCTCAGTATGAAGGGCTCCTAGGAGAGGCTGAAATGTATTGAACTTTTAATCTGATTGCTGGTATTGCTGACCATGGCAACCAGGCTGCAGTGATTGGTAAGGGGGTCAGAGGGTGGTCCTGCATGATAATGGTGCTAAAGTATTGCTCTTTTTACCAACCTATTGCACTCTATATACTGAACGGTTTGCACCCCGTTCCTTATCCTAGAGCAGTGATCCCCAAACAGTAGCTCGTGAGCAACATGTTGCTCTCCAACCCCTTGGATGTTGCTCCCAGTGGCCTCAAAACAGCTGCTTATTTTTGAATTTCTGGCTTGGAGGCAAGTTTTAGTTGCATAAAAACCAGGTGCACTGCCAAACAGAGCCTCAATGTAGGTTGGAAATCCACATAGGGTTTACTAAATGGCAAAATGACAGCCCTTATTTGGCACCCAAAGAACATTTTTCATGCTAGTGTTGCTTCTCAACTCCTTTTACTTCTGAATGTTGCTCAAGGGTTCTAAAGGTTGGGTATCCCTGTCCTAGAGTCATGCCACACAGTCAAGCAGTTTCCTGTAGCACCCACAGGCCCTTGAGCTATGGGTGATGCTGCATCTCCCCAGTTCTGCACTGAAAGTGCTTGACTGCATGAGCTTCTCATTTTGAATTGATTGTCTGGGTTTACCCTGGTTTTTGGGCGCCGCAGTCCTGTCCCTATTTGCATGTCACATAGGCAAGAGCAGATGTAATACAGCCCTGTGTGTTTGTGCAGCCTGTCTATTGGCCTCCGACTCACGGCTCATTTCCTCTCCCACCCAGGTATCTAGAAGCCACCCTACTCCTGCTATGGCAGATCAAGGCAACAGCTCCGACAGTTCTTCCAAGTCTCGCAGTGTCCTGACGTGGGAACAAGTCAACCGCCTAAACAGCTTCCTCACCGAGGTGGTTCCTATCCACGGCCGCGGGAACTTCCCTACACTAAAGATCACCCTGAAGGACATTGTGCAGAAAGTGCGCAGCCGCCTGGAGGAGGCTGGTATCAAAGTCCGGGATGTCCGACTCAACGGCTCTGCTGCAAGTCACGTCCTGGTCAAAGATAATGGACTGGGGTACAAAGACTTGGATCTCATCTTTGGGGTTTCCTTGTCCTCCGAGGCAGAGTTCCAGCTTGTCAAGGATGTGGTTATAGGTTTGCTCTTGAACTTTCTACCAGAAGGAGTCAACAAGGAGAAAATCAGCCCCCTGACCCTCAAGGAGGCCTATGTGCAAAAGCTGGTGAAGGTCTTCACAGACACCGACCGCTGGAGCCTCATTTCCCTCTCCAATAAGGACGGCAGGAACATTGAGCTCAAGTTTGTCAACTCCATCCGCCGGCAGTTTGAGTTCAGTGTGGACTCCTTCCAGATCATTCTGGACTCGCTGCTCTTTTATCACGACTGCTCTGAGAACCCCATGTCTGAGCACTTCCACCCCACTGTCATCGGGGAGAGCATGTACGGCGACTTTGAGGCTGCCTTTAACCACCTGAGGAACAAGCTCATCTCCACCAAGAACCCAGAGGAGATCCGAGGCGGGGGGTTAATGAAGTACAGCAACCTGCTGGTCCGGGACTTCAAACCGGCCGACAAAGAGCTGATCAAGTCCCTTGAGCGCTACATGTGCTCTCGCTTCTTTATAGACTTCTCCGACATATTCGAGCAGCAGCGCAAGCTGGAGTCCTACCTCCAGAACCACTTCATGGGTGAGGAGAAGAGCAAGTACGACTACCTCATGATCCTGAGACGGGTGGTCAATGAGAGCACGGTTTGCCTCATGGGCCACGAACGCAGGCAGACCCTCAACCTCATATCTCTGCTTGCCCTGCGGGTGTTGGCCGAGCAGAACATTATCCCAAATGCCACCAATGTCACCTGCTATTACCAGCCCGCCCCCTATGTCAGCGATGCCAACTTCAGCAACTACTACATTGCCAACACAGCCGTGCCCTACAGCCAGTCGTACCCCACCTGGCTACCCTGTAGCTAAGCCACGCCTCACTCAGAACTCCATGTTGAACTGCTGTATTTTGTTTTTTGTTTGCCCCTCTGCCTTTTCAACTGACCTATGGGCACAGCTGGCTGTAGTACCACTCCTGCTGAGCAGTGCTGCTGCTGCCCACTTCAGGATGGGCACTTTATTTAAAAAAAAAAAAAAAAAATTAATGGAAAGCTGGTCTGTCTATTCATGCATTGTTTTTTGGGGGGGCAGCTCCACCAGCATGCGGCCCTATTATTATGTTCCACTATAACTCTCAACTGAAGAGAGCTGCAGCATAGCTAGAGGGCCACACATTGCCTCTTGTGGATTCTCTCAGCCATATACTGGCTGGACTGCCCCCCCCCCAACTTCAGAGGGTTCGGGTTTTGCTAAATGTCCCTTTAAGGGGTAAAGGGCTAGAAAAAAAGTCGAAAAAAAAAAAATTTAAAAATGTGAATTTATTTATTGTACAGAAACCAAAAATGGGATAAAAACAAAGATTGGACAAAAAAAATGCAAAAATGTATTAGTGTGAGTTGTGGTGATTTTGGGAGGGGGTCTCTGCTGAGTTGCAGGAGTTTCTACGGAGCCAATAGATTTGTGTTTTCAGAGTAAAGCCTTTATGTTGTAGTTATGAATGGTGAGATGGGTCAGTGTCATGGTGCCTGCACTAGTCTTTATATCAGTATAATAATGTACAACCTGCCTGTGGGTGGGGCTCACCTGCCACTCCCTTTTTTTTTTTTTTTTTTTTTTTTTTTTTTGGATTTGCAGCCCGGGGCTTCTTTATGGGCTCCAGGATGGCGTAAAGCTGGCAGCAGTGGGTCTTGTGTTTCTGCCTTACCCTTTACATTGGCCTCTTGTCCAACCCACCAGCTCTGTGCCAATATTTGCCCCCTGCAGGGGTTATTTCTATAATGCTGAACAGAGGGGGCTGTTAACTCTGGAAGTTTGGTTGTACTTCCTTTATTTCTACACCCCCAGCCCCCTCAAATGGGGTTCTGTAAGGCTTACCAAAAAAAGCTGGGGTCCCTGGTCAGAACAGCTCCCAATCCCCAACAGCATCTCAAACATTCCCTCGTCACTCAGTATTACCAAGTTTCCCATGAGACTTTGAAGCCAGACTGCCCCCATACAACTGTAGCGCCCCCCCAAATCTAGCTTGGCTTTTGCCAGGAGCTGTGGGGGGGGGTAGGGCTGTATTTTCACAACTGGGGCACCTGCATGGTATTTCCTTGTCATAATGCCCAAGTCCTCCTGCCCCCTATAGGTAGATCTTGGGGTAGAGAGGCTCCTGTGTTAATGTTGAAATGGGTGAACAGGTGCAGGGGTCTTCCGGGCAAATATGGGCATCAAATGTTGCCTCCTGGGTTGGCCCCTACAGTGGGGCCCCCAACCACTCATCTGCTTATATAAGTAGGACTGCTGTGTAAAACTGCACCTTGGGCCCTGCGCTCTTCTGTATAAATACAAAATAAATTTTGTGACAAATCCAACCGTTTGAGGTTTTTTTGTACCCCAGAAATGTCAGTGATCTGTAATTATGTGGGTGCTGAGCAGGTCTTGTGCCTTTAATGTGCACACACAGGTACGGGCACTCTCTCTGTGCTTCTGTGCCAGGCTGAGAAGGTCAAGGAGCTTATGGATAGTTAATCCTTGGAGGGAAGCGGGTCGAGTGAATGCCTGGGTGGGTGCCAGCGGGTGTTGCTTTTGCAGAACCAGCCATGGAAAGTCAAACAGTGTCAGTGGGAGCCACTCTGTTTGTTTGCTCTGCAGGTTGTCTCTCCATGCCCTGGGCCAGATCATACACAAATGCTTGGCACCGGGCCCCTTGGGCACTGCAAGAACTTATGGGGTGGGGACCTTGAGAGGAAGTCTTCATGGCATGCCTGAGTAGGAGTATGGCAGCATCCACACCTTTACCTGCACTAGTGTAAGGAGGGTATGAGCTGGGTACTGGTACTATTAAATGGCTGCATAGTCCCTCCCCCCCCCTTAATGACCATTGAGGTTGACTTTCCCTTTATGAAAAGCCCAATAAGACCATACAGCTCAGTGATCCCTGGGCACAGTGGTGCTGCCAGTTGAAAGATCAGCTGAAATGGTCCCAGTGTAGGGGTGTTGCTTTTGTATAGAAGAGTGCCAGTCTGCCCATGGGCTATTTTATATTGGGTACTGAAAGCCAGGATGGTTAATAAGTGGCTGGGAGTTGCAGTTGCACGTCTGTATGGCAGCTGAGCTTGGGTTCGGCAGTGTCTTTGTTTGCAGCCATTGGCCGGTCAGGCTCACACCTTGTGCAGGTCAGGCTGTGTTGTGCTTAGACACCGTGCCCTCTGCCAGCTGATCCTGTGCCTGGGCTGGAGAGGCTCCTGGCTGCCAAATCTCTGCGTGGAACAGACTTGTTTTAAACTGAGGGGAATGTGGGTAAGTGCCACCCCAGTGGGGCGCTGTGCATTTAATGGGCACATAAGAATCATTCTAGATTTGTGCTGTTTAGCCTTTTGTTCAGTGGTGCCTTGTTACTAGGGTCAGACTCCTTAGCAACCAGGTAACTTGAAAGGTTTATATCAGAAAGCTCTAGTCCGGTCCAATAGGAAATATCTCACTGCCTGGGTGTTGTGTGTTTTTTTTGGCATGCCCAGTCTGCCAATTGGGCCTCTTGCCCTCCCTCTGGCATTTCTGCCCTGGTGTGCACTGAAATAAAGTCCCCTTAATATTTCAGGAACCACAAACATCCATTTCTCTATCTCTGTTGACTTGTCATTGAAAGGTTAATATCCCCTTTAATGTTGCTCCTGCCACAAGGACTGGTACCTGAGCAAACAGTCTTTTATGTCACCCTCCCATGTCACGCTGCCCTGTCACTGACCTGAAACTCTCTGGGGCCTCCCTGTCAGGGCCTCTAACTGCCAATTGCTGTGCCCCCCTCCCCAGGCAGCAGGACTCTGTGTACAATTTTCCACTTTAATATAATCACAGGCTGCTCCAGCTGCCAGTTTGGCAACTGTGTAAGAACTTTAGATAAAGGGTAACTAACTCTGCTGTGTCCTACAGTCCCTGCCAGAATCTAAAGTTGGGCTGCTGTGCCTGTACCAGATAGTATATGTTGCTATGGCAGCATAGTTATCCCCCTGTACTCTTAGTTCAACACTTCAAAAAAAACGAAAAAAAAAACCTGTAGACCCCCCCCCCCCCCAGCCGAACTGCCCCATAATTTATACTTACCCCTTGGTGCAGATACTGACATCTGAGTTCCACACAGCCATCCTCCGGGTCTTTGGCAAGCTGAGTAGGAGATTGGCAAGTCAAGTCAGCACATGTGCAGTTGGAGCAATTTGTCGGTCTACAACAACTGTGCAGGTGCCGAAACTCACAAATTGCTAAAGCGCCAGAAGATGGCTGTGTGGAACGCCAATGCCAGAATCTGCGCGAGGGTGAAGTATAAATTATGCCCTGACAGTGATCGTATGAAAGTTTGTCTGACAAAAGCTGGTGACAGTCTCCCACTGTAAATGGTCAGATCGCCAATACACGCAGCGATATTATCGGCAGCCGACAAATTTTCTAACCTGTCCCATTGACTGAACGCAGAGCCGCCATTAGAAATCACATTGATGGTCAGTTTTTTTTTTTTTTTTTTTTAAATTGGTTATCAGGGCCTCCCTACAAGTTAAAAAAAAAATTGGTGACCAGGGCCCCCCTATAAATTAAATATAAAAAAAAAAATTGGCGACAGGACCCCCCTTACAAGTTAAAAAAAAATGGGACCCCAGAGAATATATTTTTTTAAAAACATTGGTGGCAGGGCCTATAGAGTATTTAAAAGAATATATTGGTGGCCAGGGGATTAAAAAAAAAAAACAAAACACATGGGTGTTCAGTGGAATTGAACTTGTGGCTTCAGGACTTCAACTTCCCCTCCTTTTATGACTTCGGGTTTTTCCGGCACGTCTGGACTGTTCGGCGCTGTCAAGGGGGGCCCGGCTCTTTTGAAAAGTTCAGCACTGCTGGCCCCCCCTTCAGGCCTGGGCCCAGTACAGTTGTGCCCCCCAGATGGCGGCCCTGACTGAACGACCGAGCACCACGGCATGAAAAATTAAATTTGTACAAATGAGGATTCGTATGATTATAATCTGTACGTCTATGGCCAGCTTAAGTTTGCTCATAGTCTGTACAGAGAGATTCCATAAAACTATGGCGGTATAGATATTCCCCTGTACTAAGCACAAATCAGCAGGAACAGTCCCTACGTTTGCTCATAGTCTCTCATACAGAGATTTGTTTTTACTAAGCAGTGTTTTAACTTTTTCTTCATTGTTTAGTTTGTTGAACTGTCCACTTTAGAGAGTAGAACAGTATAAGTGATTACCCATGAGTCAAAGGGGGCCGTCTGGGTTTCTGTTGCTCAGATTCACCCCCCTGGGGCTGCCCCTTTAACAGACGACTCCCTGCAGAGCAGCTGGGTGAGTGTGGGCGGAGCCGGCACAGACGTCACTAGGAGTTGCATTTCATCCAGTGCAGCCCACAGCGTTTGCTAAAGGCACAGCAGCTCCATCTGTTTGTTTCACACTGAGCCGGGGTTACTCGGTGTCATCCTTTATTAACCCTGATACCCCCCAGGTGAACTACAACTCTCAGCTCAACTGCCAGCACTCCCTGTACCCCAAATAACCCCACATTCCTCTCTATCTAGCACCCCTTCATCCTTTCTCAGCCTGCTCCACTTAAACTGTAACTCTCATCATCCTTCCTCAGACGTTTGGTAGCACGTGGGCCCCCCAGTGTGTGACGGGAGTGGAGGGAGCTGATGGCTGAATTTGGGTTCCGTGCTGGTACATACGGGTTAAACTCTAGAGCCAGAACATTGGTAAACACAGAGCAGTCCCAGGGGTTTCAGTTGTGAGGGGGAACCAGACCTGGGTTTCTTTTGATGCCCCTCTATACCAACCCCAAAGCAGAGGGGGCCCCAGTAGGATCAAATACTTTCAATGACACTACACACGTTGGCCTCCTCTCCCCTTTCCTTACTGCCCCTCTCTCCCCTGCTCTCCTTTCCTTACTGCCCCTCTCTCCCCTGCTCTCCTTTCCTTACTGCCCCCCTCCTTTTCATAGATTTGTTTTGGTTTTCTTATTATGAAGACTTTTTTTGTTATTGATTAGACTGATGGAAGCAAATTGCTGATTGGTTGCCCTGCCTGAAGTGAATGAGCTGAGATTAGAGTGCAAGGTCCAAGTAAAGCAACAAATCAGAACCAAACCACTGAGTTTATTCCCTGGTCATTAGATGAAAGGGTAAGGTAACCCAGTATGGGAATAGCAAAAGGCACATCATAATGATCGAGACTGCTGCAGGCTGCAAGGAATTTCTGCAAGTCCCGCTGAAGGTGACTTCATAATGTGATGCATCACTCTCTTCCTGCACCAAGCGTCTTCCTCTATAAAATGACATATCCATAATTCCAGAAGCTTCTTCAACACAGCCCTTAGGTTTTATTCTGTCGCCCCACTTTTTGTGTTTTGGGGTGATGAGTGATCAAACAGAACCAGAACCCACCTCCTCTTTAATATGAATCCGTGAGAATTGATGTACAAAGTCCAATCAATTGTCCATCCTGGGAAATTCCTGTAATGAGAAATGTGATTTCCCGATACTGTAAGGCAGTGGGTGCTAATGGGGCCCCTGCCTGCGCCAATCAATTGAGGGAGCTTTTTGAAAACCCACATATTTGTGCTGAGAATGAGCTGGGCCATACCATTCCATGGGGACAGTTGCTGGAAAGGTACAAAGTTCTGGTACCACATTCTCCCCCCTCTCTATGAGCCAAACTCACCCATCAGCAGAACCTGTTCTGCCCCCCTAATTCTCATTTGTTTTGGGTCATTAGAACCCCAAGAAGAAAGTATGTTTTTCTCATTGTCTCTGGGGGAGGGGGGTTCTGGTAGCAGATGTCTCTCAGAGCAGTTCTGCTTTATTCTCGTTTTTCTTTTACGTAATTAAACGAAATAAAGGAAATGAACCCAAAGTCATATTTCTGCAACTAAAAGAGATTGTTTGCTGGAAATTTCCCCCCGAAATTTAGACAAATGGACGGTCTTTAACGCCAGCCAAATAGGCAGCTGATCATCAGGAACTAGACGCAGTTTTTTTGGGTTCTGATCTTTCCCCATGACAGACTGGTGCAAGAATGATACCGAATGAAACATGCCAGGACGGTGCCAACTTGGTTCTGCTCATTGTTCTGTGGGGCAAATCATTGGTGCCCCCCACACTGGTTACGGGTGACACTTATTACTGGAAGGTCCCCCCCCCGGGGCTTTTGGAAAGTCTTTATTGAAACCTGAGTGGTGGCTTCAGCCCAAACCGATCCTGAAACAATGAACTGAAATTTAGCTTCTGCTAGTGAAACCTTGTTCCACCGAGAGCAACAGCTGTGACAGTGAGACTGGCACCCTCCTCTGCACCCAGGCCTACAGCCCCCGAGAGGACACACAGCAGAGTAGGGGGGGTTGGCAACAATATGGGACTAGTGATGGGCGAATTAATTTGCGGCGAATTTCCGTGTTTTGCTGCCGACTAATAAATTCACGAATCTCCCATGAAAAATTGGCCTGTGAAAATTCACCAATTTCTGATTTTTTCCGTGAAAACGTTTGAATTGCTCGTTTTTGTGAAAACGGTTGAATTTCACGATTTTTTCGTGAACTTTCCAACAAAAATTTTCGCAGTTTCACAAATTTTTCAAAATTTTTTAACGAAGCAAAACAGGAGAAATTCGCCCATCACTATACGGGACCCCTGGTGTATTAAACATAAAGCAGCCAGACACTGCTCCCCAGTCACCTCCAGACCGAAAGGCTGCTATAGGGACCCCAGTTCCACCTCTGTAAGATCATTACCCAGAAGTGGGCCCACTCCTTATGCTCTGAGTATCAATGAGAAATCTGATTGGATCCTGCGATTTCTGGAGTAAAGTTGCTCCTCCCCTTTAACCCTGTGCTCGCTGTATGCAGTCAGAACAAAGGGGAAGTGTCTCCCTCTGCTTTCTCACACCCACTGCCCCTCACCCACCAGAGCTTGTGGGCAGGCCTGGACTGGCAATCTGTGGGTTCTGGCAAATGCCAGAGGGGCTGCCATAAGATGCCATAGAAAGTCAGTATTTAGTGGGCTGGTGGGGGCTGATTGGACCTGTGTACCTGAAATGCCAGGGCCTATTTTAATTCTCAGTCTGGACCTGCTTGGGGGGCTGCTGTGGCCCCAGTTACTAGCCTGTGAATTATGGACTGTAACCTGTAGGTTTCCTGCTTTGCTTTACCCAGTCCAAGGAGCAGCTTATGTGGTTGCACCCTGAGTGGAGAGGACTGATTAACCCCAGGTCCTGGGACACAAGAGGGCACTGTTTTTATGAAAGTGTGTGGGTGGAATCACCTTGTTATATCTGCACCACAGATATGCTGTGCCAATTGCTGATCATCCAATGAGAGGGAGTCCTGCCCAAGAGGAGCCATAAGAAGGAATCAAACACTTGCCTCGGAATCCTCATGGGAGAGGACACAATTGATTTAAGGGGCTGCCCCATAGACACAGAACACCAGAGCTTTTCACTTTAGAGAGAATGTTCTGAGTCAATAATGTGCCAGTAAGTGCATGTGCGCACTAATCCTCTTGTGTCAGATGGGGGGTCACGCTCAGTTTTGTGCTTATTACATACATATTATGGGGTGTTGCAGGGTAACATTGTACAAATTCATAGGGCCACTTTCACCATGGTACAATCACTGACCTTGGTATCTCTGATCCCAAAAATCAACATAGCTGGTTCGGAAGAAGGATCTGTCCCCCTGATGAATAATGTTATTCCTGGTGGGTAGAGGAAAAGTGGAAGGGTAACTGGAAGAAGGAGGGATGGGTACAGGGAGTAGAAGGAGAATTGTAAGAGGGAGAATCTGTGGACAGAGAAAAAAGGGAAAAAGAAGAGAATGGCTGAGCAGAAGAGAAAGAAGATTGGGGTAGGGGAATGAGGAAAGGCTGGAAGTATTGGTAGAGAGAAGAAACGAGTAGGCAAGAAGATGTGTTGCAAGTGAGAAAGGAGGGAGAGAAAAAGGAAACCAACAAAGAAAGGGGAGAGAAGGGAAGAGACAGCAAATATGAACAAGGGGGGAAGAGGAAATAAACAGGAGACAATGGAAAAAGAAGGGTGGGGGTACGAGAGAAAGACAATACAACAGTGAGAGAAGTGAAGGGTGGAAGGAGAATGAAAAGAAAGAATCCAACCAAAAACACAAAGGTAGAGAACAAAACAACTGGAGAAGGGGGTGGGAGGCTCATATGACTATGTTTTAAATTGTGGGTGCCTACCTTGGTTTTGTGGGGGCAACTTCCTTGTGTAATTCACAGTGGGGGGTATTTCCTTTTCCTACAGAGGGAAGCAAGGAGACTGTTCTTCTCATGGTCACAGAGTGTGGTGCTTTCCATATGGGCTTCATCCATTCTGCCAAAACTCTTCTTTGTGGGGGCTTTATGGGTAACATCGTCTCTTTCCACTTCCCCCATGACAGCTACATTATATATTTTGTAGAACATCACTAGTTCCAAAGGGAATTGTACTCTTCCTCATCAGCTTTCCATGTCCTTGGCCCTAGTAACTTCTCAGCCCAGTTCTGCACATGGGAATCTAATGGGGAACTTGGCCTCTCTGCACCATTTTTCATTGGAAACATATTAAAGTTCCTCCACAGGAATCAAACCATTGGCTCCTTTTGAAGCTGAAGGGAGCCCAGGAATTCCAACAGGAGAATGAGCGCCAAGCAAGGGTAGTTGGGTTGAGATGCTAAAGAATCTGTGACCTCAGTGTGACTTGATGTATTCTGGGCTCATCCAACCTTTCTGTAGAACATTTTCCTTTCATCAGCTTAATACTTTGCAGCTCATATGGGGAATCAACCAACTGTTTTAGAGTTTGTATTCCCTCATCTCCAAGTGTCATATTTTTGGACTGGTTGTATTGGAAGGCAGGTGTGTATGGACTGACTGTGATTAAATGTTACTGTCTATAGGTTGAATATGTTCGAAAGATTGTCTAAGGACTGGCCGCGTCGGGAAGGTAATTTCTAAGGACTGGCCGCGTCCGAAAAGTAATTTCTAAGGACTGGCCGCGTTGGGAAGGTAATTTCTAAGGACTGGCCGCGTCCAAAAAGTAATTTCTAAGGACTGGCCGCATTGGAAAGGTAATTTCTAAGGACTGGCTTTGTCAGAAAGGTAATTTCTAAGGACTGGCCGTGTCGGAAAGATAATGTCTATTGACTGGCTTTGCTTTGGTGAGTATTGTCCATGGATTGGGTGTGCATTTGGTGTACTGGACAGGGGTTCATATTGTATGTTGTTTGTGTGATTGTGCCTTTGGGAAGGTGTCTGTGATGCTGGGCTGATATGACTGGGTTGGTGTATAGCGTGTAAACTATCATTTCCCATTTACTTAGCAAATAAATAGTTTCCAGTGTGCGGTCCAATGTGTCCCAGTGCAATGGAACCCAGTGTTTGCCTGGCATTGTTACACTGTCTCAGTAATTACTCTGCAAACACACTCACACTATCAGCACTGACATTGGATAAGCCATATGCCTATATGTGCACTAACCACTCACTTTTTTTTTTTTTTTTTTGCCTTATTCTCGAACCTTATTGTTGTTGGCTTTGGAAATGGGGCATTTGGTTGCTGACCAGGGGGTATAGAAGGATAAGGAACCTGGGGAGAAAGTGATACACTATTGTACACAGGGACGTATCACACTTGGTTTTGACTGTTGCCACCAGGAACAGAGGAAATCTGCTCTTCTTAGTCCATGTTGAGGCTGACAGTGAGTCAATCAGTGATTGGATAATGGGTACCTGCTCATAAGCCAGTCACTGGTTCACCTTTGACTTGTGGCTCCAAAGGACAATCAGATATTTGTACATTGTATGAAACCCCTATAAGTTCCAAACTCTGAGACCTTAGGGCCACAATCTTTCCCTTATGATCACCAAGACCAAGGTTTCTTGACTCCCTTTAGTGATGCCAATAACCAATATAGCGCTTGTGCCAGTCCCATGGAAGCCATTGCCCCTCTGACCCAGATGTGTACTTGGGCTCCTCATCCGTGTGCCTTTAATTCCAAGCACACTGCCCCTAGTATGGGAAAGTGTGAAAAGTGTATGAAGTAAATAATGACTGCAAGAAACGTGAGCTGAATGTGCTGCCCCTATAGACTCAACACCACAAAACTCAGCCACTTAGGACTGCAGAGCAGAGGCAGTTTAACTGCAAGACAATGCAGGGCAGAGGCAGTTCAGGCATGAAGCAGAGCAGATAAAGTTCAACCACAAGACTGTAAAGCAGAGACAGTCCACCCATGAGGCAGTGCAGGGCAGAAACAGTTCAACCACAATACAGTGGTGAGCAGAGGCAGTTCAGCCAAACAGCAGAAAAGAAACAGTTCAACCATGAGACATTACAGAGCAGAGACAGTCAAGCCATGAGACAGAGCAGTGAAGAAGCAGTTCAGACACAGTATAGGGCAGAGACACTCCAGAGAGAGAGTTCAGTCATTAGATCCCTAGCTATTGCTGCTTGCGCCATTGGTCAAGCACAGGGCAAGGTTTGGGGTGACAGGTTCCCGTTGCATTGATATTTGATGGAGAAGGAAGAAAGCTTAGTACAGAGGAGAGTCACGGCTACTGCTCATGGGACCTGTGTGTTTATAAGAATGAAAAGATGTGTGAGAAGGTGAGCAATTACAATGGGTAAACCCAATGGCTGAATAGAATGAAACCCATAAATACAGTTCTGCTCCAATACAAGCACAATCCCTGGCCACTGGTTTGCTCTAAACTTGCTCATGTGGCAACAAAGGGATCACAATGTGCCTTGGACAGCACAAGTGGGTGAACCCTCCCAAGGACCTTACTAACTGCCGTCTGCATGACAGGCACCAGCTTTGTATCCGTGGCACATGGTGTTACTGCTGTTTAATAAACATCATCAGCCCATGCCAATGCCTAACAAGGAGACTTGTGCCTAAACTAACCAATTCTGCAGCAAGATCAGTGCCAGGAGTTTGCAGGACAATTCTGGAAAACTCTGAAAGACAAACCTTGTAGACGGACTGGAGCCCCACGGCTCACATTGACCTCACAGAAAAAGCCTGTGTATGTGGATGTTATCTGTGGAATTCACTGAGTACACTCGCACACTTATTTATACTCCCTTGTGTGTTTTTGTGCTTTGCTTTTGGGCAATAGATGTGCCGTATGTTTCAGTACCCACGGGGCAGGGAGCAGCGGAGAAAAAACATTCACAGATACAGACACAGGGATAATTACAAATGGATTCTCATGGAAGGGAGAGGGTTACAGAGTGATGGGGTCTGTGCACCAGATACTGTCTCTGTCACACACACGATATGCCAAAACAATTTGCCTTCATCTTCCTTCTGATCTGGCCAATCACCTCTCTGCGTGTGAATGGAACTAATAAGCCAGTAGGATACTTATTTAGGTTGAAAAGTTCATCAAGTTCCCTATTCCCTAAGTGCTTTGATACAGGGGAATGAACAGAACAAATCAGCTGCCTCAAGATGGGGAAAGAATGTATCTCGGAGCAATGAAAGGTTCTATGGCATCTGTGTAGATTACATGGACCCCTTTATGATCTTTGGCTCAGGGAACAAACAGTCGGATCAGCCTGATTCTGCCACCAAATGGGTAGTCAGGGCCATCCACTCATGATACAAAATATATAATCCCCGACCAAAAGTACAAGCTATAGAGCCCACACTCCAGTTGGAGGTAACAGTAGTTGTTTTTAAATTAAAAAATGCCCCCACCAGCGCTAGGCCACCCACAACAGGACACAGGAGAGATCTCCCGGTTCAAACCTCCATGTTAGGGATCATGCATGTGCAAAATGAGCGAATGCTGCTTGCTGACTATGTACATGCGCGTGACATCAGAAGCGATCCATGCAAATGCGCTCTGACCAATATGGTCGCTCTGGTTGGAGATAATATATTTTGGCAACGGGTGCCCTTTAAAGCTGCTCCATGACCTGGGTGCCACCTACAGAATGTAAAGAAGATATTGACCTTTCAGAAGATGAAGTCTGTAGGGTGCAGAGCTCAGATGTTGTGCTTTCTTGCTCTTCTCTGGAGTGGGTGGGTTTTTGGACCCTCGGGATGGCAATGGCTTTTCCTCTCTCTTTCTCTGCCGCTTGTCAAGTTGTGGGGAAACAGATGGGGGATGTTGTTGAGGGATCAGCTCAGGGACAGACAATCCTATGGGAGAGGATCCAGAGACCACAGGCTTGAAACCCATCCAGCAGCCGATGGGTTCCAGCTGATTTGGAGCAGGAGACATCTGCTTACCATTGTGCATCTGGAACGGAGCAAACACCCAATGCAGCTCAAGCATCAGCCACAAAACTTTCACTGGAGGGGACTGTACAGTCTCAATGGAGGGGATTGAGCCATTTGGTCTGTTCTGCACACTGACACGCACATCTACTAGCAGGAGCCCACTGGTGCTCCCCTGGGGCAGCTAACGAGCAGGCAGATAGGAAAGAGTATCAGGCAATCACGGCTAATGGAGTAGGTGGCACTGGCACTTGTTACCCAGAAATCATATAAGGGCAGATTTACACTTATGGAAAATATAATCACGTTTCCAATTTATACATATCGGGGGAGTCAGTGATCTGGACACTTTTGTGCTGGTGGAGAATGCGCCCCCCAAGTGCCCCTAGGCTTGGCACTCTATTAATATGACAGCACAAGGGCAAACATTCTCAGTGTTAGTGGGTGAACCCCAGTATCTCTACAGGAAAGCTTGGAGCTCACCACCCTTTAAATGAATTGGTGATCCTCGACAGGCCCGGATTTGTGGAAAGGCCACCAAGGCCCGGGCCTAGGGCAGCAGGATTTTAGGGGACAGGATTAGTTCAGAAACACTGGGGATGCGCAGGAGATACGATATTTTTTTAAACTTCCCTTGCACCAATCCCTATATTTCCAAAAATTTAGAATTTTTTTTTTTACATCTGAACGAATCCCAATGGCCACCTGATGTTCTATACAAAAACCAAAGGAAAAGGCCTGTAGCTCAGCCCCAGGTAGTCAATAAGTCAATACCCAATCCCTCTAGTTCGTACATTCAGGGGTTACAGCCGGTATTTTAACCAACAGTAAACTCAGGTTATTTGCGGAGATTAATGGATTGATTGATGAGACCTTTCCAGCTCAGGAAGACAAACATAACCTGTTCCATATCCCTGAATGTAGTTGGGCTCATGTTGGTGCCAAGAAGTTCTGTGATGTTCACTGGCAGTGACACCAGATTTGCCTCTCAAAATGAGCCACAACCTGCTGAACAAGTGCCTGGGGGGGGGGGGGTGACAAGGGTTGATTCTAAGCATAAGATATTACGTCACTGTAGGATAAAGACTCAGCTGAAAGTGTCAGGGGCCAACTGTAAGAATGGAAGCTTTTGAAAGCTTTTTTGAAGTTAGGAGGGCTTCAGACTGACCATGGGCATGACGTTCTGGCCAGACTTTACTTGGCGTTACTGCCTGATGGCTCCCTGAACTCATATTTGCATAGTTGATGTAGAGTTGGGTGGCACCAATTCACTGACACTGTGGGCAAGGAGTCTGACCCGGGGGCCTTATGCATCTGATCCGCAGTAAACTTCCCCTTTAGACATGGAAACCTTGGTAAAGGTCAAATGAGCACTCTGCTTTATCTACCCAGCTGCCTGATGAAATATGGAATAGTGACCCCCAGCTGCACTATGTTCCTACCTCTGGGGCCCCTGACTGGAGCGATTATCTCACTTAATTATAAAAGTTCATTGCTGCCTCTCTAGCAATATTATTACAGCAAGGACACCTGCCCGGAGCCAATATGTAACAGGATTAGCCGGAGCCGTGCTGTTCCTTCTGCTGCCGGGCGCACAATCATTTAACCATTAAATAAAACCCTGGCACCAGCTGGGCCCCTGCTAACTGGCCAGTCTGATTAACAAGAACTGTTGCCATATCCTTTCTATTCTATAATAAGGGATTTAACACCGGTGTTTGACGTTTATGAAAATTGTTTGATAAACCAACATTGATTGGTGCTTTTCAAGAATTTTATCCCACACCTAAACTGTTTTGAAGACCAGCTCCTTGGTCTTCATGATGTTCTTCAGATATGTTGTCTGAAGAAGTCTGCAGCCTTCCCACACAGGGGGTCAGTATATGAGACCATGTGACACTAATTGCATACAGTAAGGGTGGGCTTTATTCAGCTAATCAGGTGCCTTCTGATCTGAAAGCTGCTCATTGGGACCACTTGTGGTTCTGTGGCCCCAAAACAAGTCCATAGGCTTATTTAGACACTTGTAAAACAAGTGGAACGTGGCATACCCACAGCTGTGACCAATTCCAGCAGGGGGCTGATAGTAGCGCTGACAAACGTGGCATCTGATTGTGGTATCCCTTTAATTTCCAAACTGGTGAAATAAATAATGACAATTTTAAAAAAGACCTATTGCAATCTGCCTTAGCATCTCACTTCTGGCAGCATACGTAATAGTCGGTTCCACATCCCGCACACTTAGCTGTGACCCTGGGGCAGCCAATGTGAGATTACGTGGGATTTGAGCCAGCTGCCGACAGATGGTGGCGGCTAAATATGGACGTGGAAAAAAACATCAAGGCAGCCAAGGAATCAGGGAGTCATTAGTCCCCATTAGGGATGGGCGAATTTTTTCGCCTTGTTTTGGGCGGAAAATGACACCTATAGACTTGTATGGCGTTGTGCGTCAAAAAGATGTGCATCAAAAAAATTTCGCCGCACGTCAACATATTTTTGAGATTTTATTGGGCATCGGCAACATTTTGCCGGCGGCGAATTTTTGCTGAAACGAAATGGGTCAAAGTCGCCCATCCCTAGGACTGGTGAGGGGGTGCCCATGGAAAGATGTACCAAGTTGAGATTGGTCAATAAACGGCATCCCAGAAGGCAGGAAAGGGTTATGGAGTCTGCCTTTGATTTGAGGGTCGTCGACTGATGTAGTGAAAGGCTGACAATGCCCAGCCATGTTGCTGTATCAGCCCCCACACGTGCAGCTATGGAAGCCTGTGGCTTATGGTGCCAACTGTTCTCAACACAACTTCAAATATGGGTGTCTGTTAAACAGGCCAGCTCCCTGATGTTTTGGCTATTACAGAACTGCCGTGGACCTATGGTACTGCCCATTTGTGGGGGTCATCACGTAACCCATTGCCCTTCCCCACAGATGAATGACTTGTATTCTATGACATCAGCTTACGACATCACACAGAGGACTGGAATGGAACTGATGTAGAACATTCCATTATTAGAACACTCACATCACAGTTCCATGTCCCTAGGCAAAGCCTTGGCTCTAGTTGTGTGTAATGTTCCAGGCCAGTACAAAGTGTATGGAGGCTGCAGGGAGCAGGTGTTGGGTTTCCTTCACCTATTTTAGTGTTGCCAAACACGGAATTATTTCATAGAAATTAAACAATGATTTGCTTCTCTCATTGGCTCCAGATCCCACACGCTTTTAACCACTTGCTTGCTGGATTGCTTCGTGCACCTTGCTGGGTGCTGTATATTCAGTGACTCATGGGGGACACAAGGATTGTACTCTGCGCACTGCTATGCACACCCCAGAGCAGAAATAGGAACAAATCAATGATTTATATATTCTGAATGATTCTTGTGTGCCCAGAACATTCCTTCTCTGTATATTTGTAGTTATACATATGGGAGGAGGTACCATATGGATTCCCTTAGACAGTACAGTATGAGGCAGCTAATGAGGGGTGAGAGAGTGTTTAATGGAAGACAGGCCCTGGGGTGCATATGTGCCGACTGTATCCCTAGATAAAGCAGTTAATCCCAGGTGCGATGGTATCAGCCCTGGGGTTGGGAAGGTAGGGAAATTAGCAGGCCGGCTCTTACGGGTTTCAGGTTCCCATAATGAGGATTAAGGTGGCCACAATAGGATCCTCTCAGTGGGCAAACCAATACATATTGGGCATAAACTGTTCAGTGGACTCCTGACATTCTTATTTAGGGTGTTTTATCTTGGGACCTTATGATGTGTGGGAGGTAAGATGCTTCAAAATTGCCAAATGTGGGAAAGCTTTGTGACTTTGTGCTTTGGAGTAGCAGTGAAAGTGTAGGATAAGTATGGGAGGCCATTAGTGGTAAAATAGCCTTGTACTAAAGATCAATGGTTGCCGGGGTCGGTGATCCCAACAACCAGAGAGAAACAGATCATAAACCATGCAAAGAAAATCAAATGAAAGTTTCCCCAATGGGAACAATGAAGACATAGTGATAATGGGTAAAGGCTACAAGTGCAGAAAATCCCCCCAATAGGTGAATAAAAGCCCCCAGTGACACATCTGATCACTTTTCTCTAGCAAACACAAACTCCCGACACATTATAAGGGTGTTTATTTTAAGAATAGTTTGGATAGTCCACAGCCAATCAGAACCAGGGTTTTTCAGAGAGCAAACTGGATAGTCCAATCAGAGGCTGGTACTTAACCTTAGGACAGACTGAAATGGGGTTGAGGGGTTTATTCTAGGAATGGAATGGATAATCCACTTCTGAAGAAAAACAGGGATCGTTATAAAATCTGACTGGATAAGCCACAATCAGAAAAGGGTATTTTTTTCTAGGTATGATTATCAGAAGAGAGTAACAGACTGGATAATTCACAGCCAACCAGGAGAATGATTATACCAGGAATGGACAGAATAATCCACAGCCAATCAGGAGAGCGATTATACTAGGAATGGGCGGAATAATCCACAGCCAGTCAGGAGAGTGATTATACTAGGAATGGACGGTATAATCCACAGTCAATCAGAAGGTGGTGTATGTCCCAGAAATAGATTTAATAATCCCCAGCCAACCAGAAGTGGGTGTCTACTCCAGAAGCATGCTGGATATTCCACAGCCAATTAGAAGAGGGTGATTATTCCAGGAGTGGGTTGGATAATCCACAGCCAATCAGAAGATGGCATATGTTGTAGGAGTGCACTGGGCTAATCCACTGTTGCTCCATAGGAAGAGGCTGGAAGCCCAGGCAGCTTGCGGTATTATTTACATATCAACACAAAGAGGAATAAATAAAAATGGGAGAACCCCTGGGTGCCACACATGTGCCTGGGTGAATTCATCCTTCCACTGGTACTACCAGATCAGACGGGCGCAGCACCCACATGAGCAAGAGGCTTTGCTCCCAGAGCCCTGACAGTCCCCATAGGCCTGTGTTGAAGAGCAATGTGAGGGGCTGTGACTCCCCAATCACACGGAGAAGGTCAGAGAGACAAGAAGGAGGACTGTGAAGTGAAGAGGGGCCCATTTTCCTGCGGATGAGAAAGAACAGGAACATATTTATTGGATTTCTTACACGTGTATCTCAAACAGATCCGAATCTACGCCCTTTCCTGCCAATAACAGCAGCACACAAACGCTTCCTTTATTTCCCCTTTTATTGTGTGTAAACATTCCCTTTAATAGCAGCTGTGTATGGGACAGACGTGCCCCGAGGGCCTGACTAGAGGGAAAATGGCTTCCCTTTGGTTTTCATTCAGCTGGAAGGCAGCGAGTTCTCAGCTCATGAGTCTGGCTTGCAGGCTGCACATTCAGGCCTGTGGGATACAAGTTATCAGCAGGAATAAAACTGCCGGGGGGGGTGGAACTGTGCCCAGTTGGAGGCGCTTGGAGCTCATATGGTTTCCAGAACTGCACGTTACTGCATGATGGTTCCATCTTGTGTGGAACAGGCCTACATCAAAGGGCCGCTATGAGTTTAACCCCTTTCCCGCCACCCCAGGGAGACACTCTGTAAATTAAAATAACCTTGCAGCCCTGATAAATCACACGGGTCTTTAGATGTTACATGAGGTTCAAATTAGTGACCTGTCTGAGCTGTAAAGTGTCTCTTTCTTCAGCTGCTTCTTCACTATTCAAAGCTCTTCTCATACCATAAACTACACTGCAATGTCAGGGAGCCCCCACCCACAATGTGCATTGATGTCCGGGAGAGAGGGAGGGTGAGAGCAAAACCAGGTACCCAGTAAAATAACTTTGGAACCCTAAAACTGCATGCACCAGTGCACAGCTATAGGCATGACAGGGGTTTCGACATGGCTTAAAAAGGAGAAACAAACCCCTTGTTAAAATAACCCCTACCCCACATAGACCCCCCTCCCTCCTCACCCCCAGCCTAGCTGCTACCCCTGGCAAATGCCTCTAACTTTTTACTTACCCCTCGGTGCAGATTCAGGGATCGGAGTTCACGGCAGCCATCTTCCAGCGCTTCGGCAATTTCTGTCCATTTCGCCGCATGCACAGTTGTCACTATCGGAGAAATTGCTCCAACTGCGCATGCGCCGCCGGTCTCATTCTCAGTTTACCGAAGACCCAGAAGATCACTACCGTGAACTCCGATCCCGATTACTACCGAGGGGTAAGTAAAAAGTTAGGGGCATTTGCCCGGGGTAGCAGCTAGGCTGGGGGGGACGTGGGAGGGGGGGTCTATGTTGAGTGAGGGGTAGTGTTTTTTTTTTAATAAGTGGTTTGTTTCTTCTTTAAGGTGGTCATCCATGCACAGATATCATATGAAACTAATTTTCGTATGATATTCAGTGCGTGTATGGCAGAAGACTTGGATATCGGTCAGCTCTTTGAATGGTCCATTCGGAAAATTTTGACTGGGTACTTTTGAAGGTACCCGAACATCGGCCATTTTTTTAGTGTTGAATCGTCAGATACAGGTAGAATTCTACTGTTTCTATATATATATATATATATATATATATATATACTGTATATATGTAGATTCAGCTCTACACGTAAATCTTTTCCAGGAAGGCTTGTAACTTACGTCTATAGCCACCCTAAGGCGTTAACTAGCTAAAGATGGTCATACACGGGCCAATAAAAGTCAGCAGTTATTTGGGCAGTGTATGGGGGCCCTCCGACGGGCTTCCCCGGTCGATATCTGGCCGAGTGTCGGGCAGATGTAGATCGGGCAGGGATTAAAATCCCACGGGATTATGGACCGCATCTGTTCGTTGATGCAGTCCCACAACCCAACCGCCCATATACCTTTCATTATGATCCCATCTATGGGCCCTAGGGCCCACGATTGGATCAGCCCGATATCGCCCACCTCTAGCAAGGGATATATCGGGGAGAGATCCGCTTGTTTGGTGACTTCGGCAAACGGGCGGATCTCTCTGTGTATGGCCACCTTTAGTCTGGTGTGCAGGTGTGGGTGCAAATGGGCAGAGCTAGGAAGACTGGGATGGGGGAGGGGATACGTCAGGTGCATTTCAGAAAAAACAGATGAGAAACTCACCCGGGCATCATAATCCAGGACAAAGGGAGGAATCTCTATCTGCTCGGGAGGGATGGCAGTGAAGAGCTGGTGTAAACTCTCCACCTGATGCACCTTGTCCTTCAGGCCAGATACAGTGAACGTAGTGAAGAACCAAGTAGAAACCTGAACAATGAGAGTTGGAGGGAGTCAGAGAGATACAACAGCAGTGATAACAGGGTGGGGGCACACATGCAGCAGGACCATTCATAGTGGCGCCCCCTCCTGGCACAGACTGGTAATGTTGTGGGGCTGCTCCTGATTGTCTGTTATTCTGTACACTCTTATAAACAGCCCCTTAGAGATGCTTGAAGCTTCATAAGCCACGGATAATCAAGGCTGTCCCTATGGGGCAGTTTATGGGAGCGCATAGAATAATTCCGGACAATCGGCAGTGTAGCAATACCAGTCTGGATCTCACGCAGCAGTTTAAGGAGAAATATTACACCACGCGTAGTCTCAATAGGATAATGGAGGAAGGTAAAAAAATCAGCACTATTGTAAAGACAAAACACCTGCAGAGAGGTAGCAAGGGATTTGGGAAACTATTCAAAGAATCACCCCCAAATATGTTTCATGTCTCATTAGTTAAAAGGATAATAGACCGCTTTTCCAAGTTAACCATAAATATGGCATGGCCCCTTGTCTGAACTGTGTGTGATGTGATAACAGGGGTACACTGAATCGTCCCATAAAAGGGTACCCCATAACACTAAAACAAATCTCTACATGTAAACCCTGCCTGACGTATGCAGGGCAGACAGCATAAAGGACATAAAGGGGACATTAGGAACTTCAAAGAGATAATCCCACTAATACACCGATCTCTAGACAGTTCCACACTCTAAAACATAACCAATCACAGCAAAGGTGGTTAAATATAGAGGTGGAGGAAAAAACAGCACTTGGTGGCCATGTTACTAAACTACTACTACTGCACGGAGAAGCATGGAGGAGACAGGATAGCCTTGCACCCTATGACTTTACTAAACTACTACTACTACTACTACATGGAGGAGATGCACGATGGAGACCTAATAGCCTTGCACCCTATGATTTTACCAAACTACTAGGGATGGGCGAAATTGACCCGTTTCACATCGCCAAAAATTTGCCACATGCAATTCACTGAAATGCATTAAAGTCAATGGTGACAAACTTTTTTTTTTTTTTTGACAGGCAACATTTTGTTTTCTGCCATTGGAGTCTATGGGCATCATTTCCGCGGCAAAAATCTGCAAAAAAATTCGCTCATCCCTATAAACTACTACTACACAGAGAAGAAGCACGGCGGAGACCAAATAGCCTTGCACCCTATGACTTTACTAAACTACTACTACACGGAGAAGAAGCACAATGGCGACCTAATTTATTATTTGTTGTCTTTAAATTATTTAGCTTTTTAATCAGCAGCATTGCAGTTTGCAATGTCAGCAATATGGTTGCTAATGACCCTAAATCATTGAATGAGAATAAGGAATATTAATAGGGGAGGGTCAGAACAGAAACATGGGTAATAAAACGTAGCAATAACAATACATTTGTAGCTTTATAGCGCATTTGTTTTTAGATGGGGTCAGTGACCCCCTTTTGAAAGCTTAGAAGGAGGCAGGAGAAGAAGGCAAAGAATTCCTAAACTATAAAAAAATAAATAATGAAGACCAATTGAAAAGTTGCTTAGAATAGGCCATTCTATAGCATAATAAACATTAACTTGAAGGTCAACCAGCCCTTTAAATAATACACGGAGCATTAAATGTTGATGATCCTGCTGGGAATAGGGATAGCGGTTTATTAAATTGTTTTCAGTAGGGATGCACCAAATCCACTACTTTGGATTCGGCCGAACCCCTGAATCCTTCGCGAAAGATTTGCCCGAATACCAAACCCTAATTTGCATATGCAAATTATGCACGATCACAGCAGTTATCCAGCACACTTTGTACACTTAGTCTTTTCTTCACAGGGTGCACGCAATACAATACGTTCACCTTCACATAGTTAGTTACATAACTATTTAACTAACTATGTGAAGGTGAACGTATTGTATTGCGTGCACCCTGTGAAGAAAAGACTAAGTGTACAAAGTGTGCTGGATAACTGCTGTGATCATACCTCCAATTCAAGTATACAAGGATTGCAGCACTCCAATTTTGTGTTAAAACCGCCTTCATTTCAATTGTGGCATAGAGATGTTTCAGACACAAGAGTTCGTTAGCTTGAGAAAGGACCTTGTGTCTAAAACGTTGCTATGCTACATTTGAAATAAAGGCGGTTTTAACACAAAATTGGAGTGCTGCAATCCTTGTATACTCATATGAAAATTAGGGATGCACCTTTTTCAGCAGGATTTGGATTCGGCCGAATCCTTCTGCCTGGCCGAACCGAATCCTAATTTGCATATGCAAATTAGGGGCAGGAGGGAAATCTCGTGACTTTTTGTCAGACAATTTCCCTCCCCGCCCCTGATTTGCATATGCAAATTAGGATATGGATTTGCTTTGGCCGGGCAGATGGATTTGACTGAATCCAAATCCTGCTGAAAAAGGATGAAACCCATATCAAATCCTGGATTTGGTGCATCCCTAGTTTTCAGTAAGTGGCTGCTGGGGAAGACCTGGTAAAGGTAACGCCCGGGCCTCAGAGACAATTTGATTAGGGACTTTGGAGTCAGGCTCCTTTCTTTGGCTCTGAGCAATGGACAATGAACAGTTAAATTGAAGTCTTCACCAATGGACACTGGCTGAGGGTGGACCTTGATGGCTATTTATGTGCAATTGTACTTTAATTGTTTTCATTTGAGGAAGGGCTGTTGCCAAAAACATATAGTGGCACACTTAAATAACTTGCAGCAAAACTTTTTTTCTTTCTGGCATTTTCTCCATATTTCTTATATAACATTGAGACTACGTGTGTGTCTTGAGCAGGGGCATGTTGGAGTTTCAGCTTCAATATTGGATCACTGGAAGTTTGTGATTCCCCCAAATAAATAATAAAACAAAGTAGTAAACTGGTATTTTTGGACCTGCTTCTGGGCTGCTCTCTTTCCCATGGCCAAGGAGGATGCAGCTGATAACTCTACTGAATTCAATGGGCAACATAAAATCTATTGATGGAACTTCCCAACAAACACTTGTGCAGCAACTGTGAAGGGTTAACAAAAAAAAAAAAAAAAAAAAAAAGAAGAAGAGGGCCGAAATGTTGGAAAACACGAGTTGGTGGTCCAATTTGAACTTTTACAGTGGTGTGCAAAACTATTTGCCCCCTTCCTGATTTCTTATTCTTTTGCATGTTTGTCACACAAAATGTTTCTGTCATCAAACACATTTAACTATTAGTCAAAGATAACACAAGTAAACACAAAATGCAGTTTTTAAATGAGGGTTTTTATTATTTAGGGAGAAAAGAAATCCAAATCTACATTTTCATGTGTGAAAAAGTAATTGCCCACCTGAACCTAATAACTGGTTGGGCCACCCTTAGCAGCAATAACTGCAATCGAGCGTTTGCGATAACTTGCAACGAGTCTTTTACAGCGCTCTGGAGGAATTTTGGCCCACTCATCTTTGCAGAATTGTTGTAATTCAGCTTTATTTGAGGGTTTTCTAGCATGAACCGCCTTTTTAAGGTCATGCCACAACATCTCAATAGGATTCAGGTCAGGACTTTGACTAGGCCACTCCAAAGTCTTCATTTTGTTTTTCTTCAGCCATTCAGAGGTGGATTTGCTGGTGTGTTTTGGGTCATTGTCCTGCTGCAGCACCCAAGATCGCTTCAGCTTCAGTTGACGAACAGATGGCCGGACATTCTCCTTCAGGATTTTTTGGTAGACAGTAGAATTCATGGTTCCATCTATCACAGCAAGTCTTCCAGGTCCTGAAGCAACAAAACCCCAGACCATCACACTAACACCACCATATTTTACTGTTGGTATGATGTTCTTTTTTTGAAATGCTGTGTTACTTTTACGCCAGATGTAATGGGACGCGCACCTTCCAAAAAGTTCAACTTTTGTCTCGTCGGTCCACAAGGTATTTTCCCAAAAATCTTTGCAATCATTGAGATGTTTTTTAGCAAAATTGAGACGAGCCTTAATGTTCTTTTTGCTTAAAAGTGGTTTGTGCCTTGGAAATCTGCCATGCAGGCTGTTTTTGCCCAGTCTCTTTCTTATGGTGGAGTCGTGAACACTGACCTTAATTGAGGCAAGTGAGGCCTGCAGTTCTTTAGATGTTGTCCTGGGGTCTTTTGTGGCCTCTCGGATGAGTTGTCTCTGCGCTCTTGGGGTAATTTTGGTCGGCCGGCCACTCCTGGGAAGGTTCACCACTGTTCCATGTTTTTGCCATTTGTGGATAATGGCTCTCACTGTGGTTCGCTGGAGTCCCAAAGCTTTAGAAATGGCTTTATAACCTTTGAAATTGAACTCAGGTGTGATAAACCACAGTTAAGTTATTTTTTAACAAGGGGGGCAATCACTTTTTCACACAGGCCCATGTAGATTTGGAGTTTTTTTTCTCCCTTAATAACGTAAACCTTCATTTAAAAACTGCATTTTGTGTTCAATTATGTTATCTTTGACTAATAGTTAACGGTTTTTGATCAGAAAAACATTTAGCAGCAGAAACATTTAAGTGTGACAAACATGCAAAAGAATAAGAAATCAGGAAGGGGACAAATAGTTTTGCACACCACTGTATATGCTAAGCTTTGACCAAGCACCCACCATTGGACTACGTATGTGTGCAGGTACTTTTTGTGTGCTCATTCACATAACCCCAAGGAAGTAGGAGCACACCGGTTATTTTGAAAAAGGTAAAAATATTCATTTTCTATATTCCATTTAAAAACAGGGCCTGTTTATCTATCTACGGTATCTATCTATCTATCTATCTATCTATCTATCTATCTATCTATCTATATATATATATATATAAAACAGGGCCTGTAGAATATTCAAGCATTATTATTTAAACATTTTCCTGCCCTTGGGGAATCCTGGAACAATGGAGAACAGAGTGTGCCAGTGCCAGGTTGCGGGCGTGGAACCCTTTAGTACCATCACTATGACAACAAAGCACAGGCACATCGCAGAACAAAATGTTTGGTATTGTGACAATGTGACACACTAACCTGTTATCCTACTTCATTCACTCACTCTGAGCCATCGCATGGCTTCCCCCGGGCAGTAATGCTTTGCACTTCAACAACTGTTTCTCAATTTGACGTCATTTGCTTTTCAGCATTAAAGGGGCAAGGCTGTCACCTAACTGCAGCTCTAGAACAGTAATGATCCCGGCCTATACCCCCAGCAGCTCCTGATCTGTTAAGTCCATCTTCAGTGTGTCAGTGGCACTGCACATGCTCAGTGGGATCTGGGCTGCGGCTGAGAAGCTAAGCTTAGGGGTCAGGGAAAATCATCAAGCAAGCGAGGTTGCATCTGTCATAAAAGCTGATTATGAATCAATTCTGGTGCAGACTGCCCTTATTTCTATGCTGCCATGTAATTTGAATCGGAATTCATTGCTAATCAGCCTTTTATAGTTACTGTTATATATATATATACATAGTATATATAATATTGTGAGTGGGTCCCTAAGCTCATGAAAGTGACACCAATCCTGAGCATGTGCTGGAAATCAGCAGAAAAGACTGCTAAATAGCTGCGGGGGACACTGGCTGCTACAGAGGAGTAACACCAAGCATTTTCTCTAGGGGGATCATACCCAACGCAATAATAATTTCTTACCTTCGAGCGGAACGTGGGGTGAACAAAATAAAGGGCTTTCAGATTCTTCTTATACCTGCAGGGAGAGAAGTCCCCATATAAGAAACAATATGGCAACGCAAATGCCTTCCCTCCCACCCCACCAGCAATTCATCAAAGCTCCTCTGCCGCCACCTGCAGGTTGGAGCTGGCAATACAAATGGTCTGTCAAACTATGGAATGTCACTGTATTTCAACTGATGAAGCTTTCTTAACAGGAAAAGGATTGATGAATAAAAAAACTGACAAGAACAGCCTTAAAATAAATCTCTGTTGTTGCTAGAGTTACAGGGCTTAGCAACATTATAAACTACAGGTTTGAGAAAGGCAGTATATTAAAGGGAGTAGAAAAAAAAATAGAAAATAAAGACTTGTCCATAGGCACCGCCTACATGCAGAGTAGAGGAGGTCTCTTTCCTGCTGCCTGATTGGTCGTTACCAATAGTTCTGTTAACGCTGTCAGCTGTTACTGGAGGAAACGTTTACATTAGGTACCCGTGGGCATTCTTTTTGAATCAATTTCGGAGTACCTACTTGACGTCGATGATGTCGTACATATTCTTGAGGAAATCTGAGTCTAGATGGTTGTGTTCCCCGGTGAGGGTGTGGAAGTAAACCAGCACGTAGTCCTTGGCTGTAACATGGTCCATCATGTGGATAAAGTACAGGAGAGCCTGGGAGGAAACACATGGGGTGATGAACACATGGGAAACATTCTAATAAAACAGGGAATATGTAACGCTCAGTACTGAAAGATCATGCAGCAAGCAATATGGCAGCTTCCTGGAATGCCATTGTGTACGTGACAAGATTGAGGGATAAACACAGCTTTGCACATAGTTATAATTCACCGCAAAATGTTAAAATACAAAGATTTACTCAACAAAACTATATTATAAATCCATACTGGGTATATTTTCTAGTAAGGCAATTAAAGGGAAAGCTGCACTAAAAACTAAGTAATAAATCATTGCCTATCCTGCATCAGTCCAGCCTGACATTTATAATGCAGTTGCTCGGGTCAGTGATTCATGGATTCATTTTGAGGTCAGACTATTATTATACTTTAAATGAAGTATCCTATCTCGACCCACTGCTTATTTGTCTGATATTCAATCAACTGCCTAGTTTCAAGGGGAAGTTAGAGTCAGACAACCTGAGGAGTGGTCTGGATAGGAGATGCTAGCCTTGGAGACCTGTGCCAGTGAGTTTGCTGGGAAGTCCACAGAGTACTGTCAATACTGGGCAGGGCAGTGCAAGACAGAAAGGGCAAATGAAAACCAAACCCATCTGGGAATGAACTTACCTTCTCCATGTCAATCAGTAACACTGGAATGTTCCTTCCTACTACCACCATGACACTGCGGCCACAGTTATCCACTCCTGCAAAGAACACAGGACATTGCTATTATTAATTACTATTAATTACTCTGCCTCTCACTGTCATTGTACACCTTGGGCCTAGGTGGAGACTGACCAATCAACACATCACTTTAATTAGTGCCATTAGTGTTGGCCTAGGGTGGACTGAACTATACACATCCGTTTTTGTGCTATGGAATCTGAGGAATGGACAGGCTTCTTTCCCTTTACACATCAGGACTCACCAGACTGGTACAAGGCTTTGAGTGCAGCAATGTCGGAAAGGTCTTCTGTCCGTGCCCGAGAAAGCCAGCGGTTGTAACTGCAAGAGACATCAGGTTAGCATGGAGGAGAGGCAAGCAATGTTCCCTCGAATTCCTTCTGGACTATGTGCACGAAAAAAAAAATATTTTGTGTGCACATTTTTAAAAACGGTGTGCTCAGGTCAGAATGCAAAATGTTTAAACTTTGTGTGCACCACAATTTGTTGTGTCGCTGGCCTCAAAAGACAAATGGGTAATTGAGACTGAAACATTGGATCAACAAGTGTCCAAACATTTCACAGAGATGCAACACTGGGTGAATCAGCCCCCCCCCACCCCAGGAGCTGTAACCAGACGGTGCCATTTAAGGGAAGGTTCCCATTTTTTAAGGGAAGTGAGGAGAATTTGTGGTAGAAGCTTTAATAAGGGGTTATAATTATTTAATAAGGGGTTATTATTATTATTTAATAAGGGGTTTTTATTTTAACTGCTTAATGCAGAGATGTTCAGATGAGAGCCAGTGATGGGGAGCATGGCTGGACGTGAATCAGAGACAAAATGTTGGTGCTGTGGGATGTGGGCGCTAGGAAAAATAAAGCACTAGTTTACTTGAGTGATGGCTGCTGTGCAGCACACAATAATATGTTGCAAGATTAATATTATAGATTATAACATGAACGGACACTATAAAGCATGAAAGGACTGTGTCTTCCTAGCAATAAATTAGAGGCTTTCCATTTTTGATAATTTGGGGAGCTATGGACACAGGACAACTATGAAATACATGCTTCACTCACTTCCTCTGGTGCTGTTTCTGCATGGCAGCTCCCGACAGTTGACCCTGTAGTGCCAGGCGCCGCTGCTTATCGACATCCCCCTCCATGCGAGCAAAGGCATGTGAGCCAATAACAGACAGGTCCTTCACCAAACCCTCCTCTTCAGAGTCCTCTGTAACACACAGGGTGCAGTAGTCAGCTATAGGAAGCCCTGGATCTTTAAAGGAATTGTTCAATATAAAAATAAAATTTTCTCTTGGATTCCACTGATTGGTTAACAGGCAGTACCAATAAGTAACTTGGGGGGGGTGACATAACTGTTGCTTTTGAATCCGAGCTGAATGCTGAGGATCAATTGCAAACACACTGAATAGTTATGTCCCATGTGGCCCCCCTTTAAGTTGCTGACTAACGCAGAGTTAGAGAGCTGAAAAGCAGGAAGTTCTGTTCGACATCTAGTCACTCCAGTCTTTATACATTACTTTTTTGGCTAACTATATTAGAAACATTTTTTATTTTGCACAGCCAATGTTTATACCTGAACTGTTGGAGCTAGAAACACAGCTGCAAGGGGAGCCGTACATGAAACTAAGAGACAGGGCAATCCGTGTGTATGGCTAAGAGATGAAACATCAAATGGAGCCTTCTTGCAGATCAATCAGATTAAGGTCAATAATATGGGGGTAATTAAATACAGCAGTAATTAAATATTATATGTGGGACAGGCAACAGTCAGATGTAACCACTGCTAAATAAATCAGTCGCTCAACTGGACAGACGGAGCAGTGACTAAATGTAGTGCATGCGGTGATCATTTTAGCAGATAAATGCAACAGAAAGTGAATAAAGCAAACAGATGTAGCAGTTACTAAATCCAGAAGATGGCAGGGTCACCATATACAGTAAATAGAATAATCACTAGATATGCCACAGGGGACGCCTTTGCTAGCACCCAAATATCACTAAGCTGTGTATTAAATACAGGCATATCCGGAAAACCCCATGCCCAAGGATTCTGGATAACAGGTCCCGTACCTGTATACCAGTGGCAACTAGGTAAGATGATGACTTTTACACATAACGTTATCAAACACATACGGGCTCCTGGCTCTACAATGCAGTTCTCTTATGGGCCACAGGATTAAGTTTGTTAGAATTTCTTTAATCCAACACGACTAAATGTGATAAAACTATAGGGAAAAATGGTAAAGTTGTGCTCACCACTAAATTTGAAACCATTAAGAGGGGATGCAATATTTATTATGGGTGAGTGGAGAAGTTCTCTTCTCTTTGTCTGTATGAATTGCACCCCACTACCTAATGGTTTCACCTTTTCCTATAGTTTATACAGGAGCAGTGGCCAGCTCCATGTTGCACCTCTCATCAATGTATAACGAAACAGAAGAATTCTTAATGAATGAGAGTGTGGGACCAGCCAGACTAGGGCTGAGTGTGGGTGAATGAGAGTGAGTATAGGACAAGTCAGACCTGGTGAGTGTGGGTGAATGAGAGTGAGTATAGGACAAGCCAGACCTGGTGAGTGAATGAGAGTGAGTATAGGCAAGCCAGACCTGGTGAGTGAATGAGAGTGAGTATAGGACAAGCCAGACCTGGTGAGTGTGAGTGAATGCGAGTGAGTATAGGCAAGCCAGACCTGGTGAGTGAATGAGAGTGAGTATAGGACAAGCCAGACCTGGTGAGTGTGAGTGAATGAGAGTGAGTATAGGCAAGCCAGACCTGGTGAGTGTGAGTGAATGAGAGTGAGTATAGGACAAGCCAGACCTGGTGAGTGTGAGTGAATGAGAGTATAGGACAAGCCAGACCTGGTGAGTGTGAGTGAATGAGAGTGGATGTAGGACTGGCCAGACCATGGCTCAGTGTGATGCAGTTGGCCAGCTTAAATACAGTATATTGTAATCTATGGATAAACATTTCTTATTCTGATTGAAGTTCAATGCACAGAATATTACATATTGATTATGGGTAAGAGAAGAGAATCTCTGGTCTTTGCCAACTTCATTTGTTAAATATAAAGGATCCCATCAGGGCCCCTATAGAAAGAGGGAGTTCACTCTCTAACATCTTCCCCCTAGACCACCAAGATATATACTCACCTTCCTGAACCCCCGGTTTCTCACTAATACGGATTTGACGCTCTGGCACCACAGGTTCCCCATCAGAATTCCCAATGTCCTGGGGCAGGAGCAGAATGGACCTCTGCTCTTCTTCTAGAGACCGCGGAAAGTACAAGGGTAACAAGCGCCTGTATATTCCCTGCAAGGAGACCGGAGGAAGTAGTATAAGTATCACATGTAATGTTAGAATTAGAGAGGGTACAGAGAAGGGCAACTAAGCTGGTAAAAGGTATGGAAAATTTTAGCTATGAGGAAAGACTGGCCAAGTTGGGGATGTTCACACTAGAGAAGAAGCACTTAAGGGGTGATATAACTATATAAGGGTATCATATAATAATCTCTGTAATGCTTTATTTACCAGTAGGTCTTTCCAGCTGACACAAGCCAGGTCCTATTTGAAGGATACTAATGATTTTTTGGCTAAATTAAGAGCTTTGACGTGTATCCCACAACATGTAGTACTGGTCATGCTGGACGTCAAGAGCCTCTATACCTCCTTCCCGCATGATGGGGGTGTGGAGTAGGGTTGCCACCTGGCCGGTATTTTACTGGCCTGGTCGGTAAAAATGATGGTTGATCCCAATGTTATTAATAGGGAATAAAGATAAATATATAGGAAGGCCGTATTTTTTTACGGAAAAGGTGTCAACCCTAGTGTGGAGGCTGTCCACATCGAGCTGGAACAGGAGGAGTCTTTAGATGGCTCCCAAAAAGGTTTTATTCTGCAGTGTTTGGAACTGGTATTATGAAATAATTATTTTTTATTCCAGGACAAGTTTTAAATGCAAATCAGGGGGACGGCAATGGGGTCCAATGTGGCCACATCCTATGCAAACATATTTATGAATAATTTTGAGAACAGATTTGTATTTATTAACCAGGATTTCCAACAACACTGTATAATGTGAGTACGCTTTATCAATAGTGTTTGCAATATGGGCGGGGCCACAGGGGATTCTACAAACTTTCTATGAATGCATTGGTAGGATTTTACCATACATTAAATTCACTCTACATTGATTCCCAAGAAATTTCATTTTTAGACAACAAGGTCATTAAAGAGGGGGGGGGGCAGCTGACAACAGATCGGTTTGTGAAAACAACTGATATAAATACCATATTGCATTAGGACTCCTTTCATCCCTTGCAGACAATGAAATCTTTACCTGAATCTCAGTTTATGATGGTAAAAAGAATTAAAAGAGTATCAAATGAGAATAGATTATCTGAACAGTTGGATGAGATGGAGGGGAAATTTGTACAAAGACGGTACCCTGTTCCCCTATTAAAAGAAAAAAACAAAGGTCCATTGTACAACAGAATGATAGGATTCACCTAGTGATAAGGGGAAACAGATTCCTTTTGTTTCAAAATTTACTTTACTTTAAAGGAACAGTTCAGTGTGAAAATAAAAACTGGGTAAATAGATAGGCTGTGCAAAATAAAAAATGTTTCTAATATAGTTAGTTAGCCAGAAATGTAATATATAAAGGCTGGAGTGAACAGATGTGTCATAAAACAGCCAGAATCCAACTTCCTGCTTTTCAGCTCCATAACTCTGAGTTAGTCAGCGACTTGAAGGGGGGCCACATGGTACATTTCTGTTCAGCGAGTTTGTAATTGACCCTCAGCATTCAGCTCAGATTCAAAAGCAACAGAAATGACCCATGTGGCCCCCCCTCAAGTCTCTGATTGGTTACTGCCTGGTAGCCAGGGTAACCAGTCAGTGTAAACCAAGAGAGCTGAAAAGCAGGAAGTAGTCTTCTGACTGACATAATATACATCAAATCACTCCAGCCTTTATACATTACATTTTTGGCTAACTAACTATATTAGAAACATTTTTTATTTTGCACAGCCTGTCTATTTACCCCGTTTTTATTTTTACACTGTACAATTCCTTTAAGAGGAGAAGTTGCAAAAATTATATAGAGACATTGGGGAATACTTAAGGATGGGATCCCCAGTGTAGAGTTTTTTTATAGAAACCCAATTGATGTCCTATAAAAGAAACAAAACCATAGGATCAATGTTGGTTTAATCTGAGGTTGGGGGTCATTGTACAAAAACAGCGTTTATTACACCACCAGGAACAATGGATCCTACCGGTGTATGTCCTGCAGTTGTTGTTCAAACTGCTTAAATGGGGACACTGTGAACCATCCACGGAAAAAGGTACCCCGATTAAAATCAGGGGGTACTATACTTGTACATCCACTTTTGTGGTGTACATTATCAAGTGCCCCTGTGGACAACTATATGTGGGATAGACCACTAGAATGATCAAGGAAAGAATACGGGAATATAAATTGGCAATTAAACGTAAAAATCCAGATCAGGACTTTTCCTCTCATTTTGCAGAAAAAGACCATGGGGTCCAACAGCTTAAATTTCAGGTAATAGACAGTGTCCCAAAATTACACTGTGGTGGTGATAGAGCTAAAGAACTTCTAAAGAAGGAAGAAATGTGAATACGCTGTCTTGAAACACTGGAACCCCATGGCCTGAATCTGCAATATGATTTACACCTTATATTTAGATGCTTTTTCAATCACTTTTTAATTTTCTTTTAATATTTTCTGTTGTTGTATCTTTATTTTTTGCAGACTGTGGACTGGATTAAATCGACTATTACATCAAGTCAGATTTATATGGACTATTTACGAAGTCAGCATTGGGAATACACAGATAAGATGAGAAGGGACACATTTTCTGCAAAATGTTGCTTTTATTGTAGATCTGTTGCAATAATGTAACATTGTAGCCAATAGATGGCACTATATAAATGTGCACAAATTGTAACTTGAAGCAAATCATTAGCGGGAGCAGGCCACAAACGTTGCACTTGTCGCATATCAAAAGCCATGTGTTTTCAAATAAAGGCTTTTTAACTATATTCTTCAGCGGTGCTGTGCTAATTAACAGAATCTTGGTGCCCCTATAGAAAATATTTTTGAGGGCCTCATATGAACCCACTTTGTGAGCTTCAAAATTAGTGGCAGCATTTTGGGCTGCAGGAACAATGATTGTATGGGATTGACATACACACATAAAGAAATAACTGCAAGTTCCCTACCTCCTCTTCTTCTGTAACAGCAAAAACCACTTTCTCAAGGGCTTGGCCATGTACCTCCAGGAACCTCCGTACTGTACCTACAAAGAAACAACAGAGGTTAGTTGATCAGTTGAGGCCCAATACAGAAAACAATCAGCATTACTGAGCCTATTGGGGCTAAATATTTAGCTTAACTTAAAGGAACAGTAAAGTCAAAAATAAAAGTGTTTTAAAGTTATGATAATATAATGCAGTGTTGCCCTGCACAGGTAAAACTGCTGCGTTTGCTTAAGAAACACTACTATTGTTTACATAAATAAGCTGCAATGGGGGCAGCCATTCAAAGGAGAAAGGGCTCAGGTTACACAGCAGATAGCAGATAAGCTCTGTCTGTTTGTCTAATGGTGTTATCTGTTATTCATTAGCCATTTTTCAATTTCCGCCATTGCGCCACAGCAGCTTGTTTATATGAACTATAGTAGTGTTTCTGAAGCAAACAGATCAGTTTTACCAATGCAGAGCAACAGTACATGATATTTTAATTAATTTAAAACACTTAAATTTTTTGGTGTTACTGTTCCTTTAAAGCCTACATTAAAAACACAATATTACATTATTCTTTTGCGTTACATTTTCAATAAAAGTCTGCAGCCTCGTGCCTGTATATTTTCACAGACCTCTTATTACCTCCTTATTTACAGTAGGGGGTACATTATCACTTATAATACATGAGTGACACTCAAGAGTTCCCTGTATAACTCAGCCTGCAGTCTTGTGCCTTTATATGGTCACAGAACTCCTCAGTGACTTCTAATATCCTTATCATTTACACTAGGGGGTACATAATCCCTTATAATAAATGAGTGATACTCAGAGTTCCCTGTATAATTCAGCCTGTAGTCTTGTGCCTTTATATGGTCACAGAACCAGTCAGTGACTTCTAATATCCTTATCATTTACAGTAGGGGGTACCTTATCCCTTATAATACATGAGTGATACTCAAGAGTTCCCTGTATAACTCAGCCTGCAGTCTTGTGCCTTTATATGGTCACAGAACCCCTCAGTTAATTCGAATATCCTTATCATTTACAGTATTTAAGTATAAACAGTATATACAGTATATAGGCCTGCAGCCCCACTAAGTTTAATCACTGGTCGATATCTTCTCTAGACAGTTAAGTCTGAGCTTAACACTCTCCTACAATCATAGCCTGGATGTCTTCCTGTTGCCCAAAACCCGACTTTTGAAATAGACATAGTTCCATGTGATTCACCAACTGCTGATACTTCCTGTACAACAAGTACAAAACCACACTGACTGGTACATGGACTAGGGCAGGGGAAGCCAACCCTGTGATCATAGAAATACTGTGAGCACTGGCTCTGTACTTTATTCCAGTCTTTATGTTCCACTGGCTTTTAGAATCTGCTCTGCCTCTCTACAAACCCTGCTAGAATGGGGAAAATGGCAGCTATATTGTATGAAACAAGGGAACTTCAATACAATACATTACGGTTTTTCACCCTCTGGGCTCTCATCCTCTGTAACTTCAGAACATTCAGGCTTCTCACTCAGCCCTGCTGGCTTCTGCTCTTAGGACTCAGGCTCACTAGCCTCTGCCAGTCCCTTCTCCACTCCAGGTATTTAGGCTCACCAGCCTCTGTAACACTTGGTGACAGTAAAGCTGGCCATAGACGCAAAGATCTGATCGTACGAATCTAGGATTCGTACGATTTTCGGAACGTGTGTGGAGAGTCCCGACATTTTCTCCGGCGGAGATCGGTCGTTTGGTCGATCGGACAGGTTAGAAAATTTCTGTCGGCTGCCGATAATATCTCTGCGTGTATTGCCGATCGTACTCTTTTAAATGTGGGAGACTGTCACTAGCTTTGGTTGGACATAGATATCGTACGATTGCTGTCAGGGACAGAACATTGCTGATCTGTTCTTTAACTAATCTGACTGGTAAGACTTTGATCTGAATGGTTAGTGGCGGGTCGGGAGATGGTAAAGTCAAGATGATTCGTACGATCGGATCTTTGTATCTATGGCCAGACCTTTTTACCTTTCCTAGGTAGCTCCTCTCTCAGCTACCACTTAATTACTTGGCTTAGAGGGAAAATTAACCCTACCTGTGCTGGGTATCCCTCTGCAACCCATACCATGCAACTGAAATGCACTCTTTTCAATGCACTTTCCTCCAAGACAGTGGTGTTTCCCAAACACCCTGTCACAATATATATATTTATATGGGGGTACAACAGGTGGTTAAACTATTGAGGCACCCATAAGTGAGGTATGAGAAACTGTGAATTTAGGAGCACATATACTGGCGTGAGTTACGCCAATAAGCAATATTTTAAATGAAATGCAACAGGTAGAGTTTGTGTAGCTAAATCATAGCTATCATTGTACAGCCCAATATGTGGCAAACCCCTTACAAGCTGCAGGTATTCGGTTTTTAGAACAGCAGCATCAAAAAAATGTTATAAAGGCTCGTGATGGCCCTGCGAGAGTTAACTATTTCCAGATTATAGATAAACCATAATTGTGAATTGAGGTTGGCAAGATGGGAGGTGTATTTGATTGATCAGTTAAAGGCAAATGAAAAAGAATGAGAATGATCGTGTTTTTATTGAATGGATTATCCTCTAATCTCAGTGGTTTCAATTCGTAAGTGATATGTTCTTACTGTTCTCTTTTGTATATGGGTACATAACGGTTAATTGTTTTTTTGTTTTTTAAAAAAAAAAAAAAAAAAAAAAAAGGGATGGGTGTGTATTGGTGAGGTGTTTATGTGTGTTTGCAAAACCCCATGGGATTAGATTGCTTCAGAGGAAGTAGCATGTGTCTTAAAAAGCATGTGGTCTATCTGTACATGGCGGTTTTGGAGTTTTTAAATATACATTTTTCCCTAATACACTTATTTTTTTATAATGTGATGTAATCCTCAATGGATTAAAGGGGTGGTTCACCTCCAAATTAACTTTTAGTTTGTTATAATGTAGCCAATTCTAAACAACTTTTCAATTGGTCTTCATTTATTTTTTATAATTAATGATTTGCCTTCTTCTTCTGACTCTTTCCAGCTTTAAAGGGGTCGTTCACCTTTAGCTTAGTTAGTTAACATTACGTATGATGTAGAGAGTGATATGCAGAAACAATTTGCAATTGTTTTTCACTTTTCATTATTTGTAGTTTTTGAGTTATTTCGCTTTTTATTCAGCAGCTCTTCAGTTTGTAATTTCAGCCATCTGGTTGCTAGGATTCAAATTACCTTAGCAACCATGCACTGATTTGAATAAGAGACTGGCATATAATTGGGGGAGGATGTTATTAAAAAGTGGCAATAGAAATACATTTGTAGCCTTACTAGGCATGTCTTTTAGATGGGGTCAGGGACCCCCCATTTGAAAGCTGTAAAGATTCTGAAGAAGAAGGCAAAACATTTGAAAACTATAAAAAATAAGTAATGAAGACCAACTGAAAAGTTGCTTACAGTTGGCCATTCTGTAACATACTAAAAGTTAACTTGAAGGTGAACCCCATCTAAAAGACAAACGCTCTGTAAAAGTACAAATGCATTGTTATTGCTATTTTTGATAACTAATTTTTCCTATTTATATTGCAGTCTCTTATTCAAATCAGTGCATGGTTGCAACCACAACACAGGTTAGACCGCACTTAAAATTTCTGCCCACGTTTATGGTTGGGTGCACGTCTTGTAGCCTGTTCACAATGGCCACATCAAGGTATACAAATTTTCATCCAGTAGACAGCACTCCCGTTTAAATAAAACCGTCTTTATTGCTTCTTAGGACAGCAGCATAATGCAAAGTTTCGAGCGGTACTCCACTCTTTGTCAAAGACTCTTTTGGCAAAGAGTGGAGTACCGCTCGAAACGTTGCATTATGCTGCTGTCCTAAGAAGCAATAAAGACGGTTTTATTTAAACGGGAGTGCTGTCTACTGGATGAAAATTTGTAACCCTAGCAACCAGACAGCTGGAGAGCTGCTGAATAAAAATCTAAATAACTCAAAAACCACAAATAAAAAATGAAAACCAATTGCAAATTGTCTCAGAATATCCCTCTCTACATCATACTAACAGTTAACTCATAGGTGAACAACCATTTCAACTTACCAAGGGGGAGGTTGCTATCTGGCCATGGGAAGGAGAGCAGCCCCGGAGCAGGAAGTAGAGAGAATCAGAGCTGTGTACATGAGTAAGTACTGGGAGAGGCAAAGTTCACTGACTTAGAGGCTGCTTGCATAGTGCAGACAGGCCCAGCATTTCGCAGCTGAAATTTGTGCTACAAACATAGAGCTGTAGGGATCCAGAGGCTCTAAGATGATGTAGGCCTGGGAAAGCTTGTTACAATGCCGGCGGAGTGTAGTACAAGACTGACACAGCAGTGAGTTTTCCTTCATCTAAATAAACACTTGTTTTGTGATTCACTGAATTTCTATTGTAAATTTGTCCACTTACGTAATGCAATGTGTGTAGCATCATCCAGGGGGTAACATCGCTTTTGGGTGGTGATAACACAGAACCCAACTGAGGCCATACCTTGCTCCCTAAAAGTGTAATGGAAAGAGGGGGTCAGATATAACCTATGTACTCCCAACAACATCTATACAAATCCTATTCTAGGGATATACTCAGCCCTTAGCATCTGCCTGAAACACATTACACTGCAGATTTTGGATGACAACTATATAACCACTACTTTACTTTTTCAGGCTAAATTTTTTCAGCATACGTTGTTTATACTGCTGGAGTCTTGTGATTGAGGAGAAAGTTATATTTTCTACTAATCTCCCTGGACAAGGAGCTGGATTCTGAGTGAGGCCCTTAACTTCAGATCACATGCAAGTCACACGCAGCAACAGCTAAAACTCTTTCTTATGCCATGCATCTGTGAAAAACAGACACACACACTCTATCCTCTCACCCTGATTTAGGATGAGAATCCAGTATCTGAGACATTCAGATACTACAGTAGAGAATAAATGTTCTTTCAATATGGATTTTAAAGGAACAGTAACATCAAAACAATTTCATTGTTTTAAAGTAATAAAGATATAATGCAGGGTTACCCTGCACTGGTAAAACGGGTGTGTTTGCTTCAGAAACACTATTGTTTATATAAATAAGCTGCTGTGTAGCAATTGAGGCAGCCATACAAAGGAGAAAAAGCTCAGGTTACACAGCAGCTAGCAGATATGCTCTGTAGAACATAATGGTGTTATCTATCATTTAACCTGTGCCATATAGTCTTTTTTTCAATCTCTGCCATTGCTACACAGCAGCTTGTTTATATGAACTATAGTAGTATTTCTGAAACAAACAGATCAGTTTTACCAATGCAGGGCAACAGCATATGATATTTTCATTACTTTAAAACACTAATTTTTTGGTGTTACTGTTCCATTAAGAAATCAAAGTTTCTGATGGCAGCTCTAGCAGTGACAAGGCTCCAGTGCAGGGATCTCTCCCAGGTGGTCACTGTGATCGGCTGGCAAAAAGATGACCAATTGTATATTTCATTTTACTATTGAATCAACTGCCTAGTTGCTAGGAGAGATGACCCTAGAAACTCAATAAGCAAAGGTATGTTGGGCGAGCTTTCCATGGCACCTGAGCTGCTCTGTGAATCCTGGGTTTGGGGTCCTAGTTCCAGAACAAAGACAAATAAATACAGTCAGGGGATTACTTGGCTAGTTGAAGAACGTTCCGGTAACAGCTGTAGAGGGAGCTTTCAGCAGCCGTGCGGTATTTGGTCTTGTATTTAGGTCCCACCGTGTGGATGATGTACCGTGCTGCCAGATTAAACCCCTTTGTGAGTTTGGCTTCCCCAGTCCTGCATCCTAACAGGGCAAGAGGTAGGTTAGTGAGAGAGGAAGCATTAGGGATTGGCTATCTATATAATTAAAAGCCAAGCAGCCCCCCCCCCCCCCCGTAAGACCATTCCTGAGCAGAAGACAAAATTACTCACCTTTAAGCTTCTGCATCTCCTCTGACAGCTCAGGCCCGGAATAGCGGAATATACTATCCGAAACCGGGTTTTTGTCCGTAAGCGTCTCATTGCTGGTATTCACTAAGGCCGTGCAGTTTAGTAATGCCACATCACCTTTCCTGGCCAAAAGAAAAAACAGGAGAAGCTTTATTGTAATTTATTGATTCCAAGGAATTAAAAGGGCAGTGCTGCCATCACCAAAAATATAAAATATAAAAAAAAAGAATGGATCTGTATTAGTCAAGCATAGAAATGCCTCCCAAAGATAAACACTGGCATCCATTCTTATGGACGTCCAAATAGGATCCGCAATTGCCTGCTGAGGCTACCTCTTTGGCTAAAATAACTTGCGGAGTTCTTCGAGGTCCAGCAGTGGATGGTATGAGCTCTCTCTTTTGTATAGGATAAACAGAGTAGAAACACCTGAACTGTAGGCCCTGGGGAGCTGGTATGATAAACTTGTTGAGATGTGCAATTAAGGCCTTGAAGATATTTCAAGGGCTCTTGAGAGAACCAGGGGGAGTGGGTTAAAATTCCTAATCGCAACCTAGACACAACTTTGCAGACCCAAGGGTTGTGAGTAAGAAGTAGCCACACCTCAAAGTAGAGCAGACACCTTCTATTTTATGTGCAGTGGCGACTGAACAGTAATGCTGAGCTAGACTTTTAGTAGGGTTTGGCCTGGGACTCTTGACCTTGGAAGAGGTATCCTACTCTATGGGAAATCCTACTCTGTGTAGACCTCCTAGCCAACCCCTGGAGACAGAGCTCCCGGCCAACCCCTGGAGACAGAGCTCCCGGCCAACCCCTGGAGACAGAGCTCCCGGCCAACCCCTGGAGACAGAGCTCCCGGCCAACCCCTGGAGACAGAGCTCCCGGCCAACCCCTGGAGACAGTGCTCCCGGCCAACCCCTGGAGACAGTGCTCCCGGCCAACCCCTGGAGACAGTGCTCCCGGCCAACCCCTGGAGACAGTGCTCCCGGCCAACCCCTGGAGACAGTGCTCCCGGCCAACCCCTGGAGACAGTGCTCCCGGCCAACCCCTGGAGACAGTGCTCCCGGCCAACCCCTGGAGACAGTGCTCCCGGCCAACCCCTGGAGACAGAGCTCCCGGCCAACCCCTGGAGACAGAGCTCCCGGCCAACCCCTGGAGACAGAGCTCCCGGCCAACCCCTGGAGACAGAGCTCCCGGCCAACCCCTGGAGACAGTGCTCCCGGCCAACCCCTGGAGACAGTGCTCCCGGCCAACCCCTGGAGACAGTGCTCCCGGCCAACCCCTGGAGACAGTGCTCCCGGCCAACCCCTGGAGACAGTGCTCCCGGCCAACCCCTGGAGACAGTGCTCCCGGCCAACCCCTGGAGACAGTGCTCCCGGCCAACCCCTGGAGACAGTGCTCCCGGCCAACCCCTGGAGACAGTGCTCCCGGCCAACCCCTGGAGACAGTGCTCCCGGCCAACCCCTGGAGACAGTGCTCCCGGCCAACCCCTGGAGACAGTGCTCCCGGCCAACCCCTGGAGACAGAGCTCCCGGCCAACCCCTGGAGACAGAGCTCCCGGCCAACCCCTGGAGACAGAGCTCCCGGCCAACCCCTGGAGACAGAGCTCCCGGCCAACCCCTGGAGACAGAGCTCCCGGCCAACCCCTGGAGACAGAGCTCCCGGCCAACCCCTGGAGACAGAACTCCCGGCCAACCCCTGGAGACAGAGCTCCTGGACAACCCCTGGAGACAGACAGAGCTGAATAAAGAAATTCTGCAGGGAAAACCAAGAGATGTCCTTCCCTCCTAAAGAGAACAAACTGATCTTGGCACTGCCTAGTTGGAGGACTTAGCTGGAGCAGCAGGAGCTACACTTGCCTCCCAGTGGCAACAGCTATATCCCACTGCTCCCATGTCTCCCAAAATGATGGCTGAGAAAAGCACAATATGTTAAAATGCAATTTGAATTCAGGAAGTAAACAAGTTAGTTCCCCGTCTGTTATCAATGGGCCTTACATGGGATGTCATAATGCCTGATATACACTGATATGGATGTTGCAAGTCCATGTACTCTCATACCACAGACATACGGCCCATGCTACACTCCTGTATGTCACGTCATTGACTATCCGAGCATGGTCTGTAAGCGCAGTCACTATATATATATATAAATATTAAAGGGCTATTTGTGTAACACAATTATGGTCAAAACTGAGAAACCTGCCCTGATCCATAGATTACTGGGCTGCCAATGCATATTGTAGGGCTACAGATCAACATTTAGAGTATCCTGCCATAAAGCAAGACAGAACTGCTGTGTCAGTCATCAGTGGACAGGATTAGTTGGGCCTTGCCTGTTAGCAGAGGAGGGAAATAAAGGGGAGCAATCCCACACTTACCACAGTATCACCTTCTTATTGATATCCTTCCTGTATGGAAACGGAGAGTGGGACCCCCCGTCTGGAACATCTTTCCTGCCCCCGTCTGGCACGTCTTCTCCTTCTTCATTCCTTACATCAGCCCAGCACGGGAGAATGTCGGCATCAACAAAGCACGACCTGGCACCCAGAGGATCCATGGGGTGTAAGGGGTTCTGTGCAGCATCAAGCCGCTCTGCTATACCTGCATGCCGAAAAGAAAATCATCTGACACAAATAGCCAATATGTAAGGTGACACACACAACGCACCCAACGGAGCACCAAAGCAAATTGGAACAGATTTAACCCTCCCTGAGTTACAGAATCGCCTCTGGATCTATATCTCCGCTCATATCTCAGTGGTATCTCTTTATATTTGATACAGCAGGCTCAGCATTTGCACACAGCATCCAGGTCAGAGTCGTGAGCAAAGCACAGGGAAAAGACTTAAGCAAAGACTGTTGTCTCTGTAGCTTGTTCCCAGGCAACACTGACTCACTACATAGGGGCCCCTCTTAGTGGCTTTGGCGCTGGATATGGGCATGTACAATGGCACAGTGGGGCAGGCAGAGTTATGTTGGCCCAGAAGTATCTCAGTCCACCCACCATGTGGCTTTTAAGCTTCTAAAAATGACTTATTCTTTAACTAGTGTTAATCCTCCTGTGCAGCAACTGCCTGTCACATGATTCCTGAGCCCTCTGTACTGCCTGGGTGAATGTTCTGTCCTTCTTGTGAGAAGGGGGTGGGGGTTAAAAGGGTTTGTTAGAGCTACAGCAGTGGTTGAAGTACCTAGGATGTGCCACTACTGTATCTGAACAGAACAATGCCATTGGCTGCTGCCTTCTTTATTAACCCCGTATTTGCTGAAATAGAGTAATAATGACAGTGCTACGCAATATGTTGGAGCTATATAAATACATGTTAATAATAATGCACCCAGATCATTCTGCTCCCCCCGATCAGCTGATCGATTCCTGCACCTTATTGATATCTTCCACGGTTCTGATGCCTCTCTACCCCCATTGATATCTACCCAGGTTCTCACCCCTTCTGCGCCCCTGATCAGCTGGGGGGGGGTCCCTAGAGTCATGTGATGTGCCAGATATGTTATTGGGAGGGGGCAGGGTACCCTGTCACTTTATAGTTGAGCCCCCCATGCCAAGCAATGTCATTATATTAGATATTACCCACCCCATCTGCATCCACCACCATGTTACTACCTGCCCCAGCTGTATCTACTGTACACTTGAATTACAGGGCAATATAAGACTACACAGGGCAATACAGGGCAAAGAAATGTGTCATGTCTTTTTCTTTCAGATATAATTTATATATAATAATGTCAAAAACTGTATGGAAACAAGCCCCACGTTACTACCTGCCCCTCATTGCCCTCCGTGTCTCCTCCCCACCTCCAGGCTGCCAGAAAGTGAGGCAGAGAGGGCAGCTCCAGCGGCCGATATAATAACTGGGGAGCCCTCTCTCCCAGGCACAATAAGTTATCCCCAAGCTGACAGTACTGGGCTGCCCAGTGTTTGTGACTGACCTGTCCCCGGCTCGGCTCCCCATGAAGATGTTGCTGTGGGTACGTCAGGAGCTGCTCTACCCGTCACATGACTCCTCACCGGAAACGCTCTGGCCGAGGGCGGGACCTTCACCGATAAACCCAGCACAGGGGGCGGTGTTGTACGGAGGACAGTGACCTTTGCGCATGCGCCGGTATAGTGAGCGCTGTGAGTCTGCGCAGTTTCACACGTGTGCGGCAGTGTTGGAAGCTGGCGGCGCGTGTCCGGTACTAGGTGAGCGGAGTAATCGCAGTAAGACTTCTACTAAGAAGCGTCACATCGGCGTGCTCGTGTTTGTTTACTTCCCCTAAACCCCTCTTCCGCTGCTGCCCCCACTCCTGTCCTTATATCTTTCCCCCAGTTCTGACCCCTTCATTCCCCCCCCTGATATCTCCCCCAGTTCTGGCCCCTTCATTCTCCCCCTGATTTCTCCCCCTGATATCTCCCCCAGTTCTGACCCCTGATATCTCTCCCAGTTCTGACCCCTGATATCTCCGCCAGCTCTGACCCCTCCATCTCCCCCCCCCAGTTCTGACCCCTTCATCTCCCCCCACAGATATCTCCCCCAGTTCTGATCCCTTCATCTCCCCCCTGATATCTCCCCCAGCTCTGACCCCTTCATCTCCCCCCTGATCTCTTCCCCAGTTCTGACCCCTTCATCTCCTCCACTGATATCTTCCCCAGTTCTGACCCCTTCATCTCCTCCACTGATATCTTCCCCAGTTCTGACCCCTTCATCTCCCCCACTGATATCTTCCCCAGTTCTGACCCCTTCATCTCCCCCACTGATATCTTCCCCAGTTCTGACCCCTTCATCTCCCCCACTGATATCTTCCCCAGTTCTGACCCCTTCATCTCCCCCACTGATATCTTCCCCAGTTCTGACCCCTTCATCTCCCCCACTGATATCTTCCCCAGTTCTGACCCCTTCATCTCCCCCACTGATATCTTCCCCAGTTCTGACCCCTTCATCTTTCCCCTGATATCTCCCCCAGTTCTGATGTCTCTCTGTCCATTACATACATGCCACTCATGCAGGCCCGGATTTGTGGAAAGGCCACCTAGGCCCGGGCCTAGGTTGGCAGGATTTTAGGGGGGCGGTATGCTGCCCAACCACACCCACATTGGTTCAAAACCACTGGAGATGCGCTTGAGATACAATCATTTTTTAAATTTCCCATGCGCCAATCCCCATTGATGATGAAAATTTGCACGAATAAAGGGGGGGACAGGGGTGATGAACGTCAGTGGGCCTAGGGGCACCCACTATGTAAATCCGGCCCTGCACTCATGCCCCTCTTGTGCCGAATGCCTCAGTGTTGATCCCTTCCGAGCCTTCTGACTGCTCCCTTCTTCTCTCATTTCATCATTATCTGCCCGACAGTGACTCATTCTGCCCTTCTGGTACCCCCCCACTGTATTGAACTGACCCTCCTAATCTGCTTGTGCTTTGGCCCAAGGTCTCCTCCTGCCCACGTCTCACCCCCTGACTCACACATGGGTATCACCAAGCAATATCTGCGATACTCTGCTAGCGCTGTCTTTGGGCTCATTGCCAGCCAGAAAGCCAATGTCACGTTCATCACCCTGCGAGGGGAGAAGGGTCGGTACGTGGCCGTCGGAGCCTGTGAACACGTCTTCATATGGGACACTCGCAAGGGGGAGAAGGTCAGTGCCTGAGCTCACTGGTACAGGAATATCGGGGAGGGTACTCCTTTACCTGTTAAATGTTTGTGTATAAGACACACAGCACCTAAATACAACAGAACAAAATTCCCAAATTGGTATAGCAGGTTGTGCCCATTGGTTAGACACCGTATATGAGCTTTGGGACCACCTATTAACATAATAAGGCCACACCTCCCAAGATTCTCAGATAATCATGACTCATCCTACAGCTGCCCCCCAGATATTATAATATAAATGGATGCAGACATTATGTCTGACTCATAGCACTATGCTTATTGATTTTTTATTCTGTTGATTGCAATTGGTCAATTCACACTGAAAATTCAGGCAGCTAAGTGCCCCCCTGGACATAGAGGCCAGCCAATCAGATCAGAGTTAACTGCTCGTCATTTCTCATGTTTGCACTGCAGGTCCTCATTCTCCAGGGTCAAAGACAAGAGGTAACGCGCCTGTGTCCCTCCCCGGATGGCCTGTCGCTGGCAGTTGGCTATGAGGATGGATCTATCCGGATCTTCAGCCTTCTGAGCGGGGAGAGCGGCATTACATTCAATGGCCATAAGGCAGCAGTGACGACTCTCAATTATGATCACTTGGGCGGCCGGCTGGTGTCCGGATCGAAGGTGAGAAACAAGGGCATTCTTCTTTCTGAATCCTTTTTGAAGAGTTGGGGGTGAGGCCTGATCCTCATGCATACAGAATGCTGGGAGTTGTAGTACATCAACTGCTAAAAGGCAGCAGATAATATGCTAATAGAAGTACAGAAAGGAGTATGGGGAAGACCTGGAATAAAGATTTAGTGTAATAAAGCATCGTCTTCAGCGCAGCCTTGCCCCACAGAAGGTCCTTTAGTGTCCAGCACAACTGGTGACTTTCCTCCAGAGACCGGTCCCTTGACCTTCAGCACAGAAGCTGTTCTGGAAGAGACCATTGCTGGTGACTGTCCCCCAGAAAAGGTGCATTGCTGTCCGGCACAGCCAGTGACTCTCGCCCCTCTTTCTCCAGGACACGGATGTCATTGTGTGGGATGTGATTAATGAGAGCGGTTTGTACAGACTGAAGGGGCACAAGGATGCCATCACCCAGGCGCTGTTCCTTAAGGAGAAGAACCTCTTGGTTACCAGGTAATGGTATGGCTCATTTTCTGGTGCATAGGAAACTACTTCCTCAGTGTGAGAAAGAGCAGACATTATATAATGTAGTATATTTGTGTCTCTCTCCTAATCCAACTCCAGTCTGACTGTGGGTTTCTTCTCTCCATTAGTGGTAAGGACACCCTGGTGAAGTGGTGGGACCTGGACACCCAGCACTGCTTCCAGACCATGGTGGGACACCGTACAGAGGTGAGTACAATCTGACATGTGGTTATGCTGGGATGTGTGCCATCCTATTTTTCTAACGTATGGATATTGGAACCCAGTCGAGCAGCAAGGTTTCTGGATAGAGCACCACAGCAATACAGCCGCAGTCTTTTGAACTATTGTAGGTTATTTTGGGATGCTCATGTTGTCCAGTTGCTTGCCTGTGTGTATGAATGAGTGTGTAATAGTGGAACTATAACATGTCACTAAGGAAGTTGCTCTGTATAACCTGAAATCATTGGTTATTTCATGGGTGCCGGAGTATGTGCCTCTTGCAATGTTGGGCACAAGCTCAGGGGCCACTTCTGAACTATATGGCAGAAACCAACTCACCCCTCCTTTCACCCACCCCTCAGGTTTGGGGTCTGACCATCCTGTCAGAGGAAAGCCGGATACTGACTGGGTCGGCCGATAGTGAACTGCGGGCCTGGAACATCTGCTATATCAAGGAGGTAATTACCTATTCTAGCCTTGTGCTCTTTTTAAAGGGAAAGTAACCCCTGGAAATTATTTTAACGACTAACGACATTGTTTTATTCAGGGTGAGAACACCGCAGAAGGGCCTCAGAGTAAGAAATCCAAAGGGCCCTTGGGCGAGGAACAGGAGGAAGAAGAGGATGTGGAGGAGAGTACTGAGGAGGTAATGTCTCTAGGCATATTTCCTACTAAATCCCTTATTTCTTAGCCTTATCCAATCACTAGTTCCCTTATTCCTTAGTGTTATCTTATAACTCCTCTCAAAATCTGACCTTGTCCTCTCGCCCTTAGCGCATTCTTCGATGCCAGCGCTTTGGTTCCATCATGAGGGAAGGAAGGGACAGAGTAGTGAGCCTTGGCACAGATCGGACAAGGAGGTTTTTAGCCTGCCACGTGAGTACCTGTCCTGTTTCTCAGCCTAGTCATACATTTTTTTTATAGAGCAGGACTGCTATGGCTGTATATACATAACATGAAATGAGGAGTAATGTCTCTCCTCCTTGTCCTGACACCCCTTTCTGCAGGGTGCAGACTCGGTGCTGGAGGTCTTTTGTGCTCTGAGTGAAGAGGAGATCACTAAGAAAATGGAGAAAAAACTGAAAAGAGCCAAGAAAAAAGCCAAGTGAGTGTGAACTGGCAGAGTATGAGTGCAGTATAGTAGAAGGTGCAGTGTTATGTAGAGCCAGTAGGGGTGCAGAGAGATGCAAAGTCAGTAGGGGGTGCAGAGAGATGCAGAGCCAGTAGGGGGTACAGAGTGATGCAAAGTCAGTAGGGGGTGCAGAGTCATGCAAAGTCAGTAGGGGGTGCAGAGAGATGCAGAGCCAGTAGGGGGTACAGAGTGATGCAAAGTCAGTAGGGGGTGCAGAGTCATGCAAAGTCAGTAGGGGGTGCAGAGAGATGCAGAGCCAGTAGGGGGTACAGAGTGATGCAAAGTCAGTAGGGGGTGCAGAGTCATGCAAAGTCAGTAGGGGGTGCAGAGAGATGAAGAGCCAGTAGGGGGTACAGAGTGATGCAAAGTCAGTAGGGGGTGCAGAGTCAGTAGGGGGTGCAGAGTGATGCAGAGTCAGTAGGGGGTGCAGAGTGATGCAGAGTCAGTAGGGGGTGCAGAGTGATGCAAAGTCAGTAGGGGGTGCAGAGTGAGGCAAAGTCAGTAGGGGGTGCAGAGTTTAATAATCCAGGAGTTAATAGGAGGTGTATTGGGAGGGGACAGGTGGGTCTTTGCTAATCTAATGTTTTCCTTTAGGCAGAAACCTCAGGATGCTGAGGAAGAAGAGGAGCTGAAAGTGGAGAGGTGTCTACAGGATGAAATCCAGAAACTCGGGAACATCAAAGCCTCCTCCAAAATAAAGTAAGAACCAAAGACAGCAGGGGAACCAATTCTAAGGGCTTTCTGGGCAAGTCTTCAGGCTTAGCATGTCCCCCCAAATGCTTTACATTTAGTGAGTTTGGTGCATTCTGTAGGTGTCACTCTAGCATTGCTGCCTTCTGCGTGTGACTTTTGGGAGTCAGTGCTCTCTTTAGGGGCCACTGTTGCGTTGGACGTCAGCGCTGTCTGTTGGGGCAAGTAGAGGGGGTTAATTGGCCATGAAATCACACAGTGCTTATTGATACCCCTTGTTGGGTCAGGTTTGTACTCCCACTGTTGTCTCTCTCCTCCCAGATCCTTTGACCTGTTTTCCTGCGCTAAAGGGGAACTTAAAGCTGTTCTGCTTCTTCAGAACAACAGCCTGGAATGTTTTTCCCTCCCGACTGAGCCGGCCCCTTCTGGAAAGGCAGAGTGTACAAAAAGCTCCCGTCTCACCCTGGGGGGGCACCGCTCTGATGTACGAACCCTGGCTTTCAGCTCTGACAACATTGCTGTGTTGTCTGCCTCAGCCGAGACTGTCAAAATCTGGAACAGGTACAGTATGAAACCCTTTCTGCAGTTTGGGGGCAGATGGGGAAATTCATTAGGGATCTCACTGTGACATTCACTTCCTGTAGCAACTGTTCAGGGGTCCCCAGGGTTTACATGGTACAGTCTCTGGGCCTGCTTTTTAGGAATTCGACCAGGAGCTGGTTCTTCCCCCGGTAGGAGGCACTAATACAAGAATTTGTATTGTGTTTTTCCTCTCTCAGATCCACCCTGCAGTGTATCAGGACTATGCCCTGTGAATATGCCCTGTGCTCACTCTTTGTTCCCGGGGACAGACACGTTATTATAGGTACCAAGGTAAGTGCCGCCTGCCCCAACTTTGGTCTCTCCTACAGTAAAACAACGGTCAAGTTCATGTCAATGTGTATGTAGGTTTAAAAGGGGTGGTGCACATCTTATGTGCTGAAACTTGGCCATCTCTGCTAATGGTCTTTCTGTTCTGCATTTGTCCAGACTGACCCAAGCAAACAGTGCCCCTTGTGTGTACCACTCACTGTATAGTGCCCCTTGTTTTTATTACTGCCTCTCACTTAGGATATCATGTGTCATTCATATGAATAATTGGTTTCTAGGGTCAGTATGTGTAGCAACCTTATATCTTAATTCCAAACTGAAAAATTATTGAGCATCCTTAAAAAAATAAAGACGCTTTGCCAACTTGTCTGGGCTGCTGCTTCCTAACACTGTTTGCTTACCTCCTGTCGTCCCCGTCCCCCCAAAGTCAGGGAACCTCCAGCTGTTTGACTTGGCCTCAGGGAATCTCCTGGAGACCGTGAGTGCACATGATGGTGCTGTGTGGTCGCTTTGTCCATCGCCTGATCTGGTAAGAAACTACTCACATATATGATTATGGCGTGTAGAATAAGATCTGGGTATGAACACTTACTCTGCTGTAGTGGAGCCACAGGATCCTAGGAACATAATACAAATCAAATATATGGGATCACTGTTCTTATGGGCAGATTCGCCTTATCCAAAAGTGAAATGAATGTGTCCCTTTAACACTTTCATGTGGGGGGAGTTTTGTAGTGGCGTTGGGACTGGGGACCAAGCATTCTATGTGCAGGTTACATAGTGCATAGGTGGCAGAGAGCACAGTCTGAGTATATTTGGCCCCAGACAGACAAGGAGTCAGAAAGGCCCCTGTAGGAAGCACAGCTTTTATCTGTCTATAGAAGCAGCCACGGTAATACATTTTATATAACACTGAGCCTGGGCTCTGCCCCTCACCTCGTTCCTCTGTCGCCTTCACAGCGGGGATTTGCCTCTGGAGGGGCCGACAAGACTGTGAGATTCTGGGATTTTGAGTTGGTGAACGAGGAGACAGAGAAGCAGAGCAGGTAATGTAGTAGCTGAGATTGAAGGAAGACACGTGTCCTTCATGTTCATAATTTTTTGTCCCAATGAAACTTGCCTAACTGCCAGCTGAGGCTGCATTGCTGTGCCAAGTAGAACACCCGGGTACTGCCCATTCCCTTCTAACTGGGTCTCTTCCCCTCTCCCCTGCAGTCGGCGGCTCTCTGTGAAGCAGACGCGTGTGTTGCAGTTGGACGAGGATGTGCTGTGCGTGCGTTACAGTCCCGATGGCCGTATCCTGGCAGTGTCTCTGTTGGACTGCACTGTGAAAGTCTTCTATAACGATACCCTAAAGGTTTGTATGGGGAAATCTGCCCGGGGGCTAATTTAAAAACATTGCTACAAGGCTGCCTATAGCATTCAATCAGATATTTGCTCAACTGCAGTAGATTGATCAAAATAGTTGCTGAATGGTTGCTATGTATTGGTTCAATCTGGCCCTTGTATCTGTTCCACTGTAACGGTTGATTTGTGCTCTGATCCATCGATTTCTCTCCTCCCTGCAGTTCTTCCTGTCTCTTTATGGACACAAGTTGCCGGTGCTGTGCATGGATATCTGCCATGTAAGTTTGTGCTAATTTAACTAAGGGCATTCTTTCACCTTGGTCTCTGGCTAGGGGAGCAGTGGACATTTCCAGCCCTGTAAATATAAGTGTAGGGTTCAGTGACCCTCTGCTTTAAAAAGAGTGGGAAGTAAGTGTTTCCCAGCATGTAGTAAGTTTTGCTCCCTCTCTCCCTCGCAGGACAATGCACTTATTGTGACTGGATCTGCTGACAGGAACATTAAGATCTGGGGTCTGGACTTTGGAGACTGTCACCGCTCTCTCTTTGCGCATGAAGACAGGTGGGTTGCGGCTCACGTGATTATGGGAGGAGATAGTGTTGCCTATTTGTTGGATCCGCCTTCCTTGGACTATTGGTGTTGGAATTTGGGACATGAAATCTGATTGGTGCATTGGTCTTTTTCTCTCTCTCTTTGTAGTGTCATGTTCCTCCAGTTTGTGCCAAAGACCCACCTGTTCTTCAGCGCTGGAAAGGACCGGAAAGTGAAACAGTGGGACGCAGATCACTTCCAGCAGGTGCAGAGCCTCGAGGTGAGTTGGGACAAATGAAGCCTCGTGTGAGCTCACCAACCTGTGCTGCACATACAATAATACTTATTCTTCTTCATTGTCCCACAGGGTCACCATGGAGAGGTCTGGTGTGTGGCAGTCAGTCCTAATGGCGATCATGTTGTATCATCATCACATGACAAGTCTCTGAGGCTCTGGGAAAGGACCAGGGAACCGCTCATTCTAGAGGAGGAAAAGGAGATGGTGAGTGGGGACAAGGAAAGGAGCAGATGTGTGGTGGTACTTATACATAGAACAGTAGTTCCCCTGCACTGATAATAGGGGGCACTGAGATTCCCAGCAGTCCTGCCTGTCCCTGTGCTCATCAGGCTTTATCTCTTGCAGCAAAGGGAGGCAGAGTATGAGGAAAGCGTGGCGAAGGGAGAGCAGCCGGTGGTGAGTAGAATTTGATGAGTTTATGATGAAGTTCCATTGGTGTCCGAATTGGCTTTATTGATTTCATGTCCTGTATAAACAGCCTTGGGGGTTCCCTGTGAGTAACACTAACTTGTTTGCAGGTTGCCGGGGAGCGAGATGGGGAAGTCGGTCTTGCTGGGAAGAAAACCATAGAGACGGTGAAAGCGGTAAGTCTGTGCCCCAGCTGCACATAGGGTGTTGAGAAACATGAAAAGGCAGAGACATGTTGTGTCAAGACTGCCTGGCCTGCCATCCCTAAATATACCTCCCAGCCATGGACCTTTCTGTCACACGTTAACCCTACAAACCCTGTCTCATTTAAATTGTCCCCTTCAGACCGAGCGCATAATGGAGGCCATTGAGCTACACAGGGAGGAGACTGCAAAGCTGGAGGAACACCGTGCCCTGTGCCAGGCTGCAGGAAAAGAGGTAAGAATGTGGTGGGGCTAATACACGCCATTGGGGGTGGTTGGGTAACTGGGAGGGAAAGGGGCTGTTACACTTTGTATGTGGGTAAGACTGGGACATGTGTATAGAAAACGGATTCGCACACACACTGGTTAATGCAGTCGGGGAGTATCCCCTTTTATTCAGCCACCAAGAATGTTTGGGGATACTCTCCGATTGCATTAACCAGTGTGTGTGCGAATCCGTTCTATATACACATTCGTTGCTAAGGGACCCGGCCGGGTCAATGGAAGAAACGCACCACCAGTTGCAGGATTGGTGAACTACAGGTGTAATCAAGACTGGGACATAGTCAGGTTGATGGGCTGAGGCTGTAACACTAACTGGGATATGTTTGAGTTGAGTCGGTCGGTGAGTGAGGGGTACAGGGAATCAATGTCCCAGTAGGGGGGCCACCAGTTTGTGTTTGTCATTCATTAATCTCTGTCTCCTGCTGTTTCAGCTCCCACACCGAACTCACCCCATCTTGCAGGCCTATGGCAACATCTCGGTAAGGTGGAGCTGTTCTTGAATCACACTGTTCCTTTAACTCTCTAAGCACTGGGCTCATCCCTGCTTATCTCTGTATTGTGTTGGGATAGACAGAATTGTTCACTGTCCTTAAACCAAATACAATCACTAATAGGCTAAAGTGATAGGAAATCCCTGTGTTTGCCTCTGTGCAGTAAAGCACTGCTTCTCTATAGTGGGTTATTGGTATAGTTCCCTGTATATCTTAGCAACCAACCAAATTGTACTATTTCATTCTAAGCCACTTCCCAATATACACAAGTTTAACCTTTTCAGGGACTTTAAAGTTATGTGTAAATGTCATTGCTCCTGAAAGTTGTAGCTGCCGCTTGTAGTTCCCTGCACTGCTTGTCCTCACTACTTGTACTACTAAACAATGTGGCAGTAGCCAGCTCTCCTCCAACCAAGATTGCAATTCCCATAATGCCTTGTGTGTTCTGTAGAAAGATGTGTGCAAGGCATTGTGGGAGTCTTGCTTAGAGAAGAACGGACTACTGCTGCAGTAAGAGGGTTAGGAAACAACTAATAGATGATGTAGAAAGTCTTCCAGACAGAAGGCACTCCATTACATGGGCTCGCCAGCATTCGGGTAACCTGTAGGCCTGGATGGGTGTAGAGTGGCAGAAAATAAGTGTCTAGAGACTGGGTGACAGTCTGAGTGAAATAAATAATTATAGATTTCACTGTCCTGCCGTAGAAGTTATTCCTATTCCCACAGACGTCTCCTCACATGTCTCGTATCTCTCTCCCTGCAGCCCTCAGATTATGTTCTGGATGTCTTCAAGAAAGTGAAATCCAGGTGGGTCTGTCCGTTTCCTCTTCAGATTCATTGGGAAATAGAGAGACTCTGTCCAAAGTAATCTGTAATGTCTGACTTGTATCTGGAATATGGAGGTTTAACAGACTGCTGTTGGTTAATGATGGCTGGGTTAGCAAATTCACCCATGTTCTGGCGCTGCCATGTTCTAGTGCTGCTTGGGTTTGAGGATTCCCGGGAGGGGGGGTACTTTAATTGGCAGCAGAAAGATTCTTACGCTGTGTCTCTCTGACAGTGAATTGGAGGAGTCGCTCCTGGTTCTGCCGTTTTCCTACGTCCCTGATGTACTCGCTCTCTTCCGGGACTATATCCGGCAGGGTCGGGATGTGGAGCTGATTTGCCGCTGCCTCTTTTTCCTTCTAAGGTTGGTATAGTGCATGAAGCTATACAGTAAATATATGCTTCTGCCTATGTAGTGTTTAGTTAACCTGGGCGCCATGGACCAAGAGCATTCTTCTGTTTCTGCTGCTGCTTCTTCCCACTAACCCTAAATCCCTGACATTCTATAAATAATGACTCTAGAACCCATCTGGGAACACGCCAGGGTCATATTCAAGAGACTGCAGCAGGTGACAGCAGAACAATCACAGGCTTAGAGCCTTTGTGTTCCGCTCCATGATTTTCTTCTTGTGCCTGTAGGATTCACTTTGGGCAGATCACCAGTAACCAGATGCTCCTTGGGGTAATTGAAGATCTAAAAAACTGCACCATCTCCCGGGTGGCTGAAGTGCGAGTAAGTATATTGGGGAGTCTCCCTGGAATAAAACCTCACTCTTTCTTAACCTGCATTTTCCATAATTCCTACTGCTCTTTGCCTTTCAGGACATGATGGGGGTGAATATGGCCGCCCTGCAGTTCCTGAAGAGGGAGGTTGCAGCCAAAGAAGAGGTTCAGTTCTTTGCTGATGCCACAGAGCGCTTTGAGGAGAAAAAGAGGAAGAGGAAAAAGAATGAGAAACTGCTCCTGACAGTTGTGTGATCCTTATGGGATGCTGGGAAAGGACAATGATCCAGTTCTATACTGGTTCTCATGGCCTCCCTGTAAGTTCAGTGTCGGACTGGGATGCCAGGGCCACCATAAAACCTTAGACATTAAGCCGACTGTCCACATGTTGTTTCTTTTTCCTTATTCTCCTAGTCTCTTCTCTTGACCTACTATCCACTAGTGAGTGCCCACTGATACCTGGGCCCACCTGAATTTTCCTTTTATTCTGGTGGGCCAGTTCAACGCTGAGTAAATTCCACCTGCTGTAAGGGATCCTCTAATAAGAACCTGTGTTGTACATAAGTGTGAGCAGCTCTGACCCTGTGATTGATTTACAGTTCCTTATATAAACCATGGCCTTTTCTCTTGAATTTCTTACGGAATGCCCCAAGGGCCCAGAGTGATGTGTGTCTGGAAAGGACGTGATTGGCTGACTTTTTGCATATGACCTGTATGTCATGTTCCTTCTGAAATCATAAAGAACATTTGTAATAATAAAGATGCTATTGACCTAAAATCCCCATTGTTTCTCTGTTCCAGTCTGACCCAATAGCTGGTGGGGGAAGCATCTTTAGTTTGTGCCATAAATTCTCCCATTTTACTCTATTCACCTGCAGTTTGGCTTCATCTGTTACATTTATGGTGGAGCCTTTGCCATTCAATCAGGGTACCAATACTTTATTTGTAGTGTAAGTTCCACATCCACAGAGGTAAAATCCTTAATAGGCAGCTCAACCAATCCAAATGCTTACTGCCACATGACTGGTAGCACATGGGTCATCAGTTTGGAGATCTACCACTGCCAGTACTCCTCATCTGCCATAGGCAGGCCATAATACAGAGACCCCATGTCCAGAACGCCTTAACTTGTGTTTGAATGAAATTGGGGGGATGCCCAGGATACCAATCTCCCTCTGGATTCAGCACCAGTGAACAAAGTGCTGCATTCAGAGCAAAGTGAAGCTCTTTAAAATGAATTATTTCAGGGTAACAACAAGCTGTGCCTCAGGGATACCTCGCCCCAATGTTTTATAAATGAAACTGTACTGGCTTTGTGAACAGCATCTATTTAATGGCAGATCTCTGGCAAGGACCCACTTATATAAGGACCTGAAACTGTTCATTAGCCAATGATGAGCAACCGGGTAAATATATATGAATGTTAATTGTACCGACTGCTCCTGTCCTCTGCTGCAATATCCAATATCTCTGAGAAGATACCAAAGAAACTATTGAAGGGATACATTATGCATGTAAAGTTGCAGCTCAGTGTCTGTCTAATTCAAAGTATCTGAATAAAACTCAATTCCCAGTTCATTGTCTGTATTTCATCTAGGGACTGGCACAAAGGGGAAAGTGGGGCGGGCAATGGAGAAGTGTCTAATACAAACTCTGTATAGAAGTCAGTAAGGTGGCAATATACACTTTTACTAATAATAAGGTATTATCTAACTTGGAATCAAAGGAGGAACTGTGACTTATCTGGTCTGTTTAAGAAATTCTACCCTCAATCTTTTACTTTCCCATTAAGTCACTAGCTTGGACACAGGGCCGTCATCAGGGGGGAGAGTTGTAGGGGGCCCACTCCACACTTACTTGATTAGCCGGGCCCCCATCTTTCTGAGAGCTGCTGACTTCGGGAAGGCATGGACGTTTAAGGGGCCCTGGCCACCAATTTTCTTATAATGTGAGGGGGGGGCCCTGACCACAAATTTTGGCCACCAATTTTTTTTTCTCATGTGGGGTCCTAGCCACCAATATTTTTTAATGGGGAGCTCTGGCCACAAATGTTTTTTTTTATAGGGGGGCCCTGACCACCAATATCTTTATTCATTAACATGTGGGAACCCTAGCCACCAATATTTTTTTTGTTTTTTTACTGTGTGGTGGGGAGGGCGAACCTGTAGGTGGGGCTTGCGATGGGCGCAGCCCAGGGGGTCCAGGAAATTTTGTCATATGGGGCCCTGCGATTTCTGATGGCGGTCCTGCTGAGTAGTAAGACCATTTTGTACTTGCCCTTAACTCAGGAGCTCTAATGAGAAAGCAGGGAACTTTTAAGCCCCAGCCAATTAATATATGTTTTAAAGGCTAAATGGCAGCTAAAGGCAATATTTAACTACAATCTGTACACTAAACATACAATAATAATAATAAAAATAATTTTATTTATTGTTGATGCTGATGATTTATATCAGACTTGCCCTGATACACGGCTGCACATGTGACCATATAGTTGTGACATTTGGTCACAGCTCAGTCGTATACAGTTAGTGACAGTTGGTCATAGCTTAGTCTTGTACAGTTAGTGACAGTTGGTCTCAGTACATGGTTTGACTCAGACCAGCGTGCATCTCACCGCGTCTCACTTGCGTTTTTTTTTTCCCTGTGGAAAGTGAATTCCCCAATTATGGGAGATAAATTGCCTCCAGCGATGGAGAAGAGTACTCCTCCAATAAGGAGTGAGGAAAAGCAACAACTTTTTGCTGCTACTAAGGTAGAGATGGAAAAGGAGAAAGGGGATACCATCACGGTGAAGAGTACGATGGACGTCAGCGCTGAAAAGGAAGGTGGGAGAAAAAGGAAGAAAAAGGTAAAACATCAGTGCAGTGACAACATCAACGAGGAGGATTATACAGAAAAAGAAAAGAAGAAAGAAAAGAAGGAAAGAAAAAGACCCCGAAATGATGAGGACCCCATCAAAACAGAGGGTAATTAAAAACAAGTCATTTTAAATGAAGCTGGGATGCTGATATTATGTATTTATGGGTAAACAGCACAGTTTGTAATGTGGATTTTAATGAAAGCCTGGGGGGGCTAAACCTATTTAAAGAAAATGTATAGATCAGCCTAATTTGTCTGTTTGTCTATCAATCTAGCTAGATGTCTTTCAATCTTTGCTCCTACAAGTTTCTCTGGTCAATATGTATGTCAGTTTGTATCTATAGCTGCCTGTCTGCAGTGTTTCCAACGGACTTCTGTGTGTTTAAACTTACTTACAGGGATACTGAACCATCTCAACAGATTGTTTTGGTTGCTGTGTGGCTTTTTTCTAGTTAAAAGACTTCAAACCATAAAATAATATAGTGAACATTTCCCATTTCTAATTACAGAAAGATCCATTATCTGGAAACCCCCAAGTCCTGAGCATTCTGTATAACAGGTCCCATATCTGTAAAAGCATAGTTTCACTGCCCTCCCTTTCACCGCTCTTTCTTACCAAAAAAAGGGAAAGTTGTGCCTGGTGGGCTAAACCTATTTAAAAAAATTATAGATCGGCCTAATTTATCTGTCTGTCTATCAATCTAGCTAGATGTCTTTCAATCTTTGCTCCTACAAGTTTCTCTGATCAATATGTATGTCAGTTTGTATCTATAGCTGCCTGTCTGCAGTTTTTCCAACTGACTTCTGTGTGTATTAAAACTTACTTACAGGGATACTGAACCATCTCAACAGATTGTTTTGGTTGCTGTGTGGCTTTTTTCTAGTCAAAAGAATTCCCTTAAAATAATATATTGAACATTTCCCATTTTTAATTACAGAAAGATCCATTATCTGGAAAACCCCAGGTCCTGAGCATTCTGTATGACAGGTCCCAAATCTGTAAAAGCATAGTTTCACTGCCCTCCCTTTCACCGCTCTTTCTTACCAAAAAAAGGGAAAGTTGTGCTCACCACTAATTTTTAATCCATTAAGCGGGGGTGCAATGAGGCTGTGACCACAAAATACATATAGACAAGTACAAGAGGTCCTTTGGACTAAAGCCATTATCAATATATTTAAGACATGGAGACATTTTGTGCATTCAGCTACTAAAAAATGTCTTACACTTTAAACAAAACAGGGATTGTTTGTCCATATATTACAAACTATTTAGGCTGGCCAAATACGCCAACAATAACTTTTTATTGTGTTATTACAGAGAAAAAGGAAATCATTTTTAAAATTTAGAATTATTTGATTTAAATGGAGTCTATAAGGTATAGCTTTCCCATAATTTAGAGCTTTCTGGATAATGGGTTTCTAAATAATGGATTCCATGCCTGTATTATGTACCCTGTACAGGTATGGGACCTGTTATCCAGAATGGGACCTGAGGGGTTCCAGATAAATCTTTTCTTTTGAACTTTCTGGATAATGGGTTTCCGGATAACGGATTACATACCTGTACTAACATTTTTAAAGATATTAGAAGTGACTTTGGAGTTAGTGGAGTTTAGCACTTGGCCTGCAGCTCCATTCTTTTATATGTTCACAGAATTCATTGCATACATTATCTATTATGCTTACTGATAAATTATATAGTTCTATCAAATTATCTCTCATAAGATAACCAGTATAGATTTTGTAATATGTACTTATGTGGAAAGCTAAGTACAATCTCATATTAAATAAATGCCAATATGCATAAGGGAAACATTTTCCCAGTGTTTTCTGTGTTTTCCAATAACTACTTTAATTCTTTTTATATGTCTACCTTTTTCTAGAAGCAGGAAGTGAGCAGAAGAGGCCCCACCAAGAAGAAGAAGACGTTCCTCTCCATGTTGCAGTCAGCACGTGTAAGATCCACGCATTGCTTGGGATTGGTTCCTTTGGCAAAGTAAGTGATGAACATCTGGGAACTGTTTGTCAGAATCAGTTAGGGCCAATTGTCCCTAACAAGCCTGGAATTATAGGAAAGCCCCAGAAATGTTGGGAGGCAGCAGGTGGCAACGTTTTAAAATAATTATTTGTTCCGTGCTGCTGTGCTCCTGTTCATAAACTTTCATTCCAACGCTCTTGTCAGTGGCTAGATCTCTCATTAATGTTTATCTTCTACAGGTAGGATAAAGTGTAGATGCAAGCCATGTCTCACCATACTGTAACAAGTGTAGTGGCCTAGGCTGAGGTTAATCCAGCCCCAGAAATAAACTTCTAATCATATATCTTTTTCTGTATTTTTTTCAGGTGATGTTGGCATCTCTGCCCAACAAGAGCCAGCACGTGGCCATAAAGGTCATAAAGAAGTGCTGCCAGGACCAACTTAGTGAAACCATCACTGAGGCTCACGTGCTGAAGATGGCTGCTGGATGCCCATTCCTTTGTCAAGGATATGGATCCTTCCATACTCAGGTACAAGATAGTGTCAAAACATTAATGGCATTGTATCTATCAAAGGGTGACGTAGAACTTGCCACAGTTCACCAGAGCGAAATTTCATAGCTCTCACTTTTATGGGAATTAAAGGGGTTCGTTTATTAAACTGTGAACTATGCCTATTAAAATCCCAACCAATTTTTTTACTTTATCTATTTGTCTCTAATCTAATTGATTCACTTCAAATCTGTATCTATCAACTATCTGTCTATATGTCTTTGTATTAATTTGCCTTTCTGTGTAAGTGTCTATATGTTTATCTCTATGATAACATATCTGTATCTATGTAAGATGAATATATCTCCCAGCCTATCTCTATATCGGTCAGTGCCTATTTAACTTACTATACATGATTTCTCTATCTTTTGTTAGCCTCCTCAAACACAAAATCCATTATTGACTTCTGTCTTGTGCTGTAATGTAGGGGTCTCCTGCCAGTTGCCCTATTTTTTTATCATATCATGAGCTCAATAATGGGGTTAGCAATACTTACAGATCCTTCTCCATTACAGTGTCGGACTGGCCCACCGGGATACCAGGAAAACTCCCAGTGGGCCCAGGTGTCAGTGGGCCCCCATGCTGCTAAACTTTTGGCCAATTTCATGGCCATTACCTTTTTCTATGAGAAAAAAGAGACTAAATAGATGGAATAATTGATTATAGTATGTAAAGAAAACAGACTAGGAGAATAGAAGTTGATTGAGGAGAGGAAGAATAATAATACTGAGAGGGGCCCCTGGTCTAAGGTTTTTGGGTGGGCCCTGGTCTTAGGTTTTTGGGTGGGCCCCTGGTGTCCCAGTATGCCACTGTTCCATTATGGGAACCTTGCACCAACAATGTCTGTAGTAGATATATTTACTAAGAATTTCCAAGTTGGAGTTTTCTTCAGCCATAACATCAGTGTGTGTATAGTAATGTCAATGCAGCCTCATAATTTGATCATCTTCATCAGGATAATATGACAAGAAAGAACTTGAAACACAATAGATCAGCTTTCCTCTTAAAAATAATTTAAAAAAAAAACAATAGTTTTATGCAAAAAGCCATAATCATTCATGTGTGTTGGGGTCATAGATGTTTGGGCTTTAGAAGCTTTTTCTTTTCTTTCTCCAACCAGCGGCATGCTGTTATGGTCATGGAGTACATCAGCGGAGGGACCTTGGATCAAAAGATTCTGGATTCAGGACTTCTGAAGATGAACTCAGTAAAGTAAGTGGCTCATTGTGTGATAGGAATAAGACATTAAAAAGGCAGTGAGGGGGTGTTACCTAGAGGACCTAGATGTTTATAGTCCATATGAAAGCAAGGAAACGGTCACCATTTTGTTTTTTCCACTATCATTTTATTACAGCACTTGTTTTATGTGTATCTGATGATGTAATCAACAATATATTCCTTTTTTAAAAAGTGCTGTCCAGTAGCCCCACTTCCCTTTGCCATGAATCCTGGATTCTTACTACACTAATGCCTATTTTTTCTGTAGTCATAGCTATAAACAAAAATACATGAGAGTATAATAATGGCATAAAGTGAATGTAGTTGTCTAATATTCTCATATTTGCATGAGACTGGATGCATTTCTATATTTGTTATTAAAGTAATAGATGGCATGTAACTGTGTGTTAAAAGCTTAATTTAAGAATTAGGTGTTAGGTACAGGGCTATGCTGTGCCTTGCGGCTGCTGGTGACCTCTACCCTACTTAAAATGATTGGATACCCACATCCACCCACCCACCTACTGTGTGTGTGTGTGTGTGTGTGTGTGCGCACTTTGTGCCTTTTTTGTTGCACTGTGGTACTTGCCATAGGATAATAAATGAGACCTAATTAAGTATAGTAATCACGGTTCTGATTAAGGAAGAACAATAGACTAGAGTAAATATTATTTATTCATTATAACTTTTAAATAATCGTTGCTGTTTTTTTTTCCCCCAAAGATTCTACGCAGCGGAGATGGTTTGCGCCCTTCAGTATCTCCACTCAAATGGGATTATCCATCGGTATGTTGCAAAAAACTCTCACTATATTTCTGTGTTTATTCTTTATTTCAATTTAAGCTTGTATAACAAATCACACTGTTCATAGCAGAGAAGATTTTTTAAAAAAAAATCAATATATTTGTTGAATTCAAGGGGTCCTTCCCCCAAAAACGTTTTTTTTTATTTGCACTGTGAAGCAAAATGGATGTTTAAGCAGCTTTCCAATGCATTATAAATATATTCAATCATTTTACACTTAGACATATATTGCTTTTAAAAGCAATTACATGTACGAGTTTTTACATTCTCTGCACTCATGGCTCTGTCTCCTAAAACAACACTCCCAGCAGTCACAGGGGCTGCTTTCAGAAGCAGTGGCCCACCTTAAACAACACTTTTTGCATACATTAACTACAAGAACTTACATGTCTGTGGGGCACTTTCATCCCAACTTTCCGTCCAAACAACCTCCTTCTGAACACTGAAGTACTGCCATGAGCTCCTGGATCTCTCCCATTGCCTGAAAGCCCTCAGCCCAGCACATGTGCAGTAGTGAGAGGCAAAAGTTTGCAGCTGTGCAGGAGAGGGAACTGGCTTCTGGTGTCGCGAGTTGTTTGTTTTAAGCTTTTTTGCATGTTGCCCTATAATATCAAAACAATGCCTTTAGTATTTTTTAAATAAGGACATTTGAAGACATTTTATAGAAAAAAAGTATTTGGTTTCAAGCCCCAATGTTCCTTGTGACTGCGGATTCAGGTGTCTGTGTTACACCTTAAGGTACAACATTAAGGAAAACAGTTGAATCAAACAGCTCCAGGCAGTATTATTAAACTGCAATGTGTTTATTAGCAGTGTAGGCACACTACATGTTTCGGGCAAAGCCCTTTATCAAGTCTTTATTTGATAAATAAACATGTAGTGTGCCTACACTGCTAATAAACACATTGCACTGCAGTTTAAAAATCCTGCCTGGAGCTGTTTGATTCAACTGTTTTCCTGAATATTGTACATTTTATACTTGGTCATTGTTTTATTATTTTTCCATTATGACATTTTTTTTATATGTGCAGCTCCTTATTTGTTATCCTTTTAGAACTTTTCAATATCACTGACCTGCTTTTCATTTTCATTTTCTCAACCCTAATCTGTACCTTGTAGAGATTTCAAAGCAAATAATGTCCTATTGACCAACAAGGGACATCTTAAGATTCTCGACTTTGGAATGGCAGTTGAGGGCATCTTTGGAGAGAAAAAAGCCAGAGGCGTACTAGGAACATTGCCCTACCTGGCCCCTGAGGTAAGAGACTCGAAGCAAATGCATATTGCACTGAGGTGTTAGGTTTCTGATCAATGAAGCAAATTGAGGGAGAATGATTTGATTGTGCTCATTATCCAACTTCTTAAAAGTTGCTAGCCAGGGATAAAGAGTTAGGATGCATATATCATTCATTGAATCAAAAATGTTACCTCTCATTATCTTTCTCTTTTAGATATGGTTTTGCCATTGCCATAGCTGCATGATGATATTCAGATTTTGTAGCCTACCCTTAAATAAGAAAACTGAACAATGGATTAGGCTCATAATTATGCACCTAATGCTTTGGGCTTCTATACAAGGCCTAAACCTCTATCACAGTCCCTTAACAGTAAAGATTTGTGCCTCCATAGAAGCCCCTGCTCGAAATGCTTCTGTCAGTTACCTCTGTTTATAGACAGATAGGTATAGATGTATATAATATAAAACAAGATACTAGACATAGTAGTAATTAAGGCTACTATAATTATTTATAGGGCTGCTGTAACACTGGCCTTGTACACTAAGAAAAATGAATTCCCTTTCATTTGTCCAAAACAAATGATGTGAATAGGTACAACAATGCATAAGTAAAAACACTGGGTAATTATAATGCTCTACATGTTTTTTCTTTTCTAGGTAATCAGAGATGAGGAGTATGATGCAGGAATAGACTGGTGGAGCCTTGGAATCACCATATATAAGATGGCCACCGGATCTCATCCATTCGGCTTGGAAAACAACTCCTCAAACTTCACCGACATTCTGTATAAGGAGCCCTACATTCCAGAATGGCTCAACAAAAATCTGCAAGATCTCCTGCGACAGGTGAATATAGGAACTACAAGGGATGTCACTAGCTCTGCTATACAGGCCTGTATTTCTAGCAAGGCCACAAACACCCAGACATAGGGTGGCTCAAATTAAGGGGTGGCATGTCACCCAGCCGCACCTGCAATTTGTTTAAATGTGATCTGTGTAAGATCAAAGAATGCAGTTGCACACGATCCTGGGGGGGGGGGCTGGGGTGGTGGAGGATGCTGGCCTCTGGGGGCCCTGAAGAGAAATTCTGTCCTGTTGCTGTCATATATCTATTTCTGGGTGTGATAACTTTGTACAGATCTAGCTGGCTCTTTGTGATATGAATGGCAGATGTTTAACTCCAACAATATATATATAAATCACTGATCTCTTTTTCTTATATTTTAGCTTCTGAGGAAAGATCCTAAGAAGCGACTTGGCTGCAATAGGAACATTCGGAAGCACCCATTTTTCCGTTCCATTGATTGGGTGAACCTAGAAAAGCTGAATGTACCACCCCCCTCCAAACCAAAAACAGTAAGTATATGTCTGCCGTATGAATGAAAAGACACTGATTTACCTTTAGACATTACACTTTGCTCATCCACCAGTGCCACTGCCCTACTACTATGCTAAGTATTGGATCTGTTATCCACACTGCACACAAAACTGGTAAAACAGTTCACTGAAGTGTTTTATATAATGAATCAGCTATACATTTTTGCCTAATACACTTTGTCATGATAAAGCAATACCATGTATATAAAGTTTATCAGCCCAGCATTCTGTAAATTCAAGGAAAAGAATAACTAGACTTCTCCATTGTTTTGTAACTGCTGGCCCCCTGCACAGTGTCGTGTCTGCAACTGCATTAAACCCTCTCCCTGTACTTGCCAACAAAGTGCAGAGATGAACAGCGGATTTGGTGCAGCCACTCAATAGACTTTAAGGCAGCGGGTTGATTCAGTAGGGACAGTAGGTGCAGGGCAGGTCTTGACTGGGAGTCAAAAAAGGCCCTAGCATTCCAAGTACACAAATGTACAAACAGCACCCACCAGCCCACTAAATAGTGACTTTCTATGGCATCATACAGCAGCCCATAGATTGCCAGTCTGAGCCTGGAGCTGGGGGATTTTATAGCTAAAATGGATAGTAGTTTAGTTCTGATGTGAGAACACCACTGTAGAGTGTAATTTTTCCTAATTCTGTGTAACCCTAGAACATTTTTCAAATTTCCTTCTGGAAACTTCTGAAAATAAGTAGCCGGAAGACTAAAAGTACTTTAACAACTTTGTGTCTCTAACCCTTTTATGTTCATTACACTGGAGAGATAAGCCTGTAATTCGGCCATTACCCTCCCAACTCTGGTTTATTCACTGGGGCACTCAAAAGCATCCTCTCAATGACAATCACCGCTAGCTTTCTCAACATTCTCTTAGGTTTCAAGTAACTTCTTATCTAGCTGCTCAAATGTCCTTCTAGTATCTCCCAGCTTTAATAGAGAAAAAAAAATCCAGAAACACCAAACATTTCAATTACGGAATAATACAATTACTCAAGGAGGTGCACCTTTAACTAACACTACTAAATGGGTAAAAATATCTTCTTTCCATACTATAGATCTGTACAAGCAGATAATATGGACAGGGCTAGGCTAGGCAAGAACTGACCCTTTGAAATACTCAGTTATCCTGCTCCAATAATAAGAAAAGCAGTATTTATTGATTGTGATAGACATTTAAAGGACAAGGAAAGTCTAAAATAGAAGGCTAGAAATGCTGTATTTTGTATACTAAACATAAACATGAACTTACTGCACCACAAGCCTAATCAAACAAATGATTTATGATTTCAAAGTTGGCCACAGGGGGTTGTCATTTTGTAACGTTGCCTGACCCTGACCCTGCACATGCTCAGTGTGGTCTGGGCTGCTTAGGGGTCTTCATAAGCAAAGCTGCTTGAATTCTACATGGCTGGTAAGTAAGGCGGGGGCTCCCCCTGCTGTTCACAAGTATGATTGTTTCCCTGCTCAGCAGTTAGGGACCATCTGACAATTCCTATCCACAGCAGTAAATGAAGGGAGAATTTCACTGCATACAGTCAGGTTTCTTATAAAAACACATTTTTTAATTAAAGTATATTGGAGATAGGTTTCTTTTTCATTAAAGAAAGTAAAAATGGGATTTTATTTTTTTGCCTTTCCTTGTCCTTTAATATTTTGTATTAGAGTAATTACTAGTGGTGTCCAGTTTACGTTACATTTGTTACTGTAATATTAATTTCACTGCAACGTAAGCAGATGTTTAGTATTATGAAGTTATTTTATTGTGACTGAAAAATAAGCTAAATGTATTGCTTTACTGCAGGTGCCATCGGTGGATTTCGGCAAGACAATTGAAGACCCGCTGTCGTTCTTGGAGTCTATAAAATACAAGATGTCCTCAGAATGCCTCACGCCGTCATCCCAGTTGGAGCACCCAAGCCATTGTTGGACATCCAGCAATCTCTGCCATTCTCAGGCCCAACCAATGGCCATCAACTCTCCATACCATCCTTCTCCATTTGGTCCTTTTGGCTTCTCCGTCCAGCCTTACTCTGCATATTGGCCTCATGTCGGCTTCTACCAACAGCCTTTTCCATCAGTTCCTTATAATCTCCATCCTTTCCTTGGTCCTGTTATTAGACCTCCGCCAGGTCCAGTTATAGTCCCAATTTCTAATAACCTGCCTCTTGATGTCATCAACACCCCTTGGCCCCCTCCGCCAGTTTCAGTTTTAGTCCCAGTTTATCATAACCTGCCTCTTGATGTCGTCAACACCCCTTGGCCTTTTCCATCACACCTGCAGTAACCATCGTCCTTTGGCTCTATCATTGGCCCTTAACATCTTGAGTCTCTGGCCTTTGTCACTTTTCCCTAACGCTTATTTTTGACCCTTCGTTGTTACTAACAGTTGTTCTTTCCATCTGCCTCTAGCCTTTTCCAATGGCTACTGTCTCTGGCCCATTACATCGGCCTTTTCCATCACTCACTGTTTCTGCAGTGACCCATTCAACCGCCATTACTTCTAGCCCTTACCACCGGGTACTGTCTCTGGCCCTCACCATCAGCCCCAACATTGGCCCATTCCATTGGCCTTTACCTCTAGCCCTTAACATTGGCTGCTGTCTCTGGCCCATTCCATCAGCCTTTATCTCTAGCCCATAACATCGGCTACTGTCTCTAGCCCACTCCAACGGCCCAAACACTGGCCCATTCCATCGGCCTTCACATCTAGCCCTCACCACCGGCTGCTCTGTCTGGCCCTCACCACCGGCCCCAACACTGGCCCATTCCATCGGCCTTTATCTCTAGCCCATAACATCGGCTACTGTCTCTAGCCCACTCCACCGGCCCCAACACTTGCCCATTCCATCGGCCTTCACCTCTAGCCATTAACATCGGCTACTGTCTCTAGCCCACTCCACCGGCCCAAACACTGGCCCATTCCATCGGCCTTCACCTCTAGCCCTTAACATCGGCTGCTGTCTCTGGCCCTCACCACCGGCCCAAACACTGGCCCATTCCATCGGCCTTAATCTCTAGCCCATAACATCGGCTACTGTCTCTAGCCCACTCCACCGGCCCCAACACTTGCCCATTCCATCGGCCTTCACCTCTAGCCATTAACATCGGCTACTGTCTCTAGCCCACTCCACCGGCCCAAACACTGGCCCATTCCATCGGCCTTCACCTCTAGCCCTTAACATCGGCTGCTGTCTCTGGCCCTCACCACCGGCCCCAACACTGGCCCATTCCATCGGCCTTTATCTCTAGCCCATAACATCGGCCACTGTGTCTAGCCCACTCCACCGGCCCTAACACTTGCCCATTCCATCGGCCTTCACCTCTAGCCATTAACATCGGCTACTGTCTCTAGCCCACTCCACCGGTTCAAACACTTGCCCATTCCATCGGCCTTCACCTCTAGCCATTAACATCGGCTACTGTCTCTAGCCCACTCCACCGGCCCCAACACTTGCCCATTCCATCGGCCTTCACTTCTAGCCATTAACATCGGCTACTGTCTCTAGCCCACTCCACCGGCCCAAACACTGGCCCATTCCATCGGCCTTCACCTCTAGCCCTTAACTTTGGCTGCTGTCTCTAGCCCATAACATTGGCTACTGTCTCTAGCCCACTCCACTGGCCCCAACACTGGCCACTCTTTAGGCCTTTTACTCTAGCCCTTAACATCAGCTACTGTCTCTAGCCCACTCCACCGGGCCAAACACTGGCCCATTCCATCGGCCTTCACCTCTAGCCCATAACACCGGCTACTGTCTCTAGCCCACTCCACTGGCCCCAACACTGGCCCATTTCATCGGCCTTCACCCTAGCCCTTAACATCGGCTATTGTCTCTAGCCCACTCCACCGGCCCAAACACTGGCCACTCTATTGGCCTTTTACTCTAGCCCTTAACATCGGCTGCTGTCTCTGGCCCTCACCACCGGCCCCAACACTAGCCCATTCCATCGGCCTTTACCTCTAGCCCTTAACATTGGCTGCTATCTCTGGGCCTCACCACCGGCCTCAACACTGGCCCACATTATCAGCCTTTACCTCTAGCCCATGCCATTGGCTCTTAACATCAGGCATTGTCTGTGGCCCTAACCACTGTCCCTTCTATTGACCTTTACTTTAACAATAGCCCACTCTATCGGCCTCTGACTGCAGCCCTTAACACTGGCAGCGCTCTCTGGCCTTCACCACTGGTCCATTTAATGGACCTTTACATATAGCCCTTTCCACCAGCCCCAAAATGTATCCCTTACACTACAATCTATAACACACCAAACTTAAATTCTCTTTACTGCAGCATTTTCAATAGTATCCAGCTAAGCCCTAAGCATTAGAATATAGGCACCATTACATTAGCGATCCAGGGACTAGTCCGACTGCCTATTGGAGTCAGGAAGGAATTTTTTCCCCTTTTGAGGCACATAGGACACGGCCTCAGAGGGGTTTTTCGCCTTCCTCTGGATAAGCTTTATAATAAATAGGAATTATGTGAACTAAAAATACAATTTCAAATTCCCTAAACTACCAGAATAATCTTCATTTTTTTCATGAATTGTTTTTAATTAAATTCTGTATTTATAAAAAATAATAAAGACTTATATAAAATCTATAAGTGTTTGGATATTGGACTCATTTGGACTAATTTGTATGGCAAAAAAGTGTGAAACAACATATTTATGAGGTGCATCAGGTAAATTACGGGAGAGAGAGTTCCACTTGGGGCACTCCCTTTGTCCGTAAAGCAACACCTCTGTCCCTTCCTCACTTGAAAGTGGGGGGTAGAAGGGGGAGACGGCATCCTATTTGCTTTTTTTTAAAAAATTTTACAAATAGCATCCTGGCAAGAAGTACAGTACACCTAAGAGTACCAGAGCTTTGATGGTTGGATTGTAGCGCTTTTCAAAACATTGCAGAAAAGTTGTCGTTCTTGTAACAGTGGCATTTGTACCTTGCTCAGCACAGCATCATGGGGTCAAGAAAATGCATGACTTGGTTTGCTGCAAGAATCATGGTTAACCTGCAGGATGGGGGTGAAATCCAGCCCAGATGTGTTGTGAGGCCACAAATGCCCGGGGCAAGGTGGCCAAATATTAGGGGCGGCATGCCACCCAGCTGCTTTCAGGGAACACTGGGGACACAGAGCTCCCCAGTTCTCTGGTGTGTGCACAATGGGAGGAGGGAAGTTCAGGCGGGCACTAGGACCGTGCGGCCTAGGGGCGCTCACCCAGGAAATCCGGGCCTGGCTGGAATATATTTAGGATAATTATAGACTCCATACAAAAACTGTTTTTGCATAGTAAAGAAAAATATCATTCTAAGGGCTCTTACAGACAATAGTTTTTACCTGCGCTCCCCTGCGTTCAGTTTTTCTGCGTTTAGCTGCAGGGGAGCGCAGGAATAGACGCATTACATTTTTTACAATGGGGCTGTACTCACACAGGCGCGTGTAGGCGCCAAACACAGGTTCAGACGCAACATGCTGCATTTTTCCTGCGTTCATCGCCTGTTTGAGTACAGCCCCATTGGAAAAAATGTAATGCGTCTATTCCTGTGCTCCCCTGCGGCTGAACGCAGAAAAACGGAACGCAGTGGAGCGCACGTAAAAACGCTCGTCTGTAAGAGCCCTAAGCAATATACATTTATTTTAAATGTTCAGTGGTTTTTAAAGTTAATTGTAAAGGTTTTAGCAACAGTATCTGCCTTGCTGTTTACAATTTCTGCACTGCTGGTTCAGACTCCTTAAGCAATTTTGCAAGGTCTGAGTTTCCAGGTCTGATTCCAGTATTGTTTTAAGAGTCCGTAGTAGCGAACAGGACAGCTGAACACAATTACATTTACAAGAACACCAATAGAAAAGGTGCAATTAATGTATATTGGAAAGTTCTTATAATTACATTTTCTTTCATCATGTAAAAATCAGTATTTGGGTGGAGGATCTCTTGTAACATTTTGCTACAAAATAAGCTCACTCGCTTGCAGCATGTTTCAGATTATTCCAATCTATATGATTCCAAAAAATGTTGACTAGAGTACTGGTGCCATTTGCAACAAAAAGAAAATTCACCAGAAAATATAAAACCCAGTCGTGCATTTATTCACTTGGATAAAGAAGCCATGTATTAGGGCAGGACTACTTGGCCGATTTCGCAGCGATCTGACGCGCTGCGTAAAAGCGCAGGCGTCACGTCGGATGCAACGGAAATAAGGTAAGTAATTCAATTGTTGCATCGTGTCACATTGTTGATGCGATGCGACACGACTGTCGGATGCAGACGCTGCACGCTGCGTCTGCATCCGACAGTCGTGTCGCATCAACAATGCGACACGATCCGACACTGCCATTATTTACCTTGTTTCCGTCGCATCTGACGTGACGCCTGTGATTTTGCGCAGCGCGTCGGATCGCTGCGAAATCGCCCGTGTAGTCCTGCCCTTAGACAAACACAGGGCAGCAAGATAAAGCTGAAAAGCAAGAAAACACTGGCACAGCATGGGTTGCTTCTAGCAGGGAAACCCCTTGCTCATTTATTGCGGATGCAACGTTTTAGGGGGTAACCCCTTTGTCAAGCATGCTTGACAAAGGGGTTACGCAAGGCAAGCCAGGTTGGGGCACGGAGCAGCAAGGATATCTGCCTATGTGAGGAACTCCATGAGGGGCCGGGGGTGCCACTTGTCATTGCGAGGTGCAGAAAGAAGAGACAAGATCAAGTAACAGAGAGTTGGTCTGAGTAAGACATTGGAGATAAGACAGGAGGCTGAGCAATCCCCCAGGACATTTGTGAGTACAGGGGTGACCCCTACTTATGTGTTTGCTTACTGGTAGTCCACAAGGGGCCCAGTTTAGTAAGGGCACTCTTCATGTGTGAAGTTAGAGCTCAGTAGGCAGGATTTATTTTTATAATTTGTTTTGTATCCTGAAATGGTCACCCCGGGGTGTGAATACACTGCCTTAAAAAAAAGGAAAGTGTCTGTTGTGGACCCTGCAGGTTACAGTATTATATGTAAACCATATTGTCTAGATCAGGGGTGTCCAAACTTTTTGCAACGAGGGCCAGATTTGGTGAGGTGAAAATGTGTGGGGGCCGACCATTTGGCCCAACATTCTTTGAACCATTAACACCATTTAACTCATTTAAACAATGCGCCGCTCTTGCATACGTCTTTAGGGCTGAAGGTGCAATAGAAGTAGTGATGTGCCAGTCCAGTAAACTAAAGAAGTATGGGAGAGAGGTGCGTCACTATGTGCCAGTACGTGTCTATTACTAACACCTTCAGCACACAGGCAGCAGTATAGACCAAGTGGCAGATCATTTCACTAATGTGCCCAAATATTACTGCTTTGACAATGCGATTCCTGATGACACTGTGCTGGTGGGCCACATTATTATTATTTTCATGATGGAGGCTGAGGGCCAGTGTAAATTTGATAAAGGGCAGCAATTGGCCCTCGGGCCGCACTTTGGACATGCCTGGTCTAGATCTCCTTGTCTGATATGCATTGTTCAGGAATCTAGATTCGTAGGAGTACTCATCAGGGTTGCCTGTTATCTCTGTTATTATTTGCGTTAGTGATCGAGCCATTGGCTCATTTCTTACGGAACTCTCTGGGCGTATCTGGGTATAAAAAAAGACACCCAAGAAAATAAGATCACATTGTATGCAGACAATCTTTGCTTTACAATTACAAAACCCGAGGAACCTCCCCAATTTATTTCAGATATTGGATAGATTCCATAAAATCTCAGGTTTGAATGTAAATTCAAGTAAAACAGAGGCACTTCCTATAAGTTTACCTGAACCACAAGTGAAGCTACTAGAAGTAAATTTTCTCAGTAGGTTACTTGGGACTTAAACTTACTAAATCATACGCAACGCTATATAAGAATAAGTATAAAGCATCCTAGTTGACTGGGATAAACTCACAATATCCTGGTTCGGCCATATAGCAGCTGTGCGTATGATAGTTCTCCCTAAATTACTATTTTCTTTGCGTCCTCCAGGCAGCACACCAATGGGTTAACATCCTGTTCCTCTCTGATAGGACAGAACTACAAGACAGAAAAAACATTCATAAGCTCCCCCTACCCCCTCTCTGGTATTGTTTTTTTCTGTCCTCAAAAAGATAGGAAGAGGAAGTGGGCCGAAGGGCCTGAAGAACCAGGTTTTTTCCAAAACTTGAAGGCCGCATGGGTGACCACCTTATGGGTGGGTCATTCAGGGGTCGAATACCCTTAGGCTTACCAGGGAGCGCATGGGTCCGAGGTTGCAGGCTGTGGCTTGGCAAGCTGGGAGACAGGTGTGGCAGGAGGCGTCCCTGTAGTTCCGTTCGTTCGCCTGGCATTTTTCCGTCTGGCGTTCGTTCGCCCTGGTGTCCGGGTCAGGGGCGCAAGATGATGACGTCATGGGCGCTGAGGACGAGCGCGAGCGGCGTTCGGGTGCAGGGTGAGTACCCTAATTTTATGCTCGTTTCCTGGGCAAGTAGAGGTATTTAAAGGCCCTCCTTGGTGTAGCTCTGTGGCTGTAGTTCCTGTAGCTTGTGCTGCCAGGCTGCATATTTGGACGGAGGCTGCTAAGGTAGTGTATCCTTTAGCAGGTCCACTGTTATAACTTGTTTGATTGATACAAAGTAAGAGCTACCTCTCTCTCTCTCTCTTTCTTACTAGATGTCTGTTCCAAAATCTGGGAAAAGAAAGAGGAAGTCAAAACATAGTGCATGCTCTGATTGTGGTCAGCCTCTGCCAGAGGACTGTGTGGAATCAAAATGCAGAAGTTGTGCTAATACCACGAATGTGCAGGATCTTTCTAAAGTGGAGGATTTTGTTTCATGGTTTAAAGACATGTTATCTAAAACCTTTGAGGAGGTTAAATTATCCGCTGTTAATAAACCTTCAGAAAGGGCAGAGTCGGATTTGGAAGATGGGGTGTTACTTGATTCAGAGTCATCTGACACACTTGAACAGGAGAAGTCAAAAGATGAATATTTTCTGTTTCCCCTTGAAAAAATGCCACGTTTAATTAAAGAAGTGAGGAGAGTAGTGGGTCCCCAAAGTACTTCCTCTGAGTCATCCAAACAAGAGGATTTGTTGTTCATGACTCCAAAAAAATCATATAGCTTTCCGATTCATTCCTCTATTAAACTGTTGTTTGAAAAGGAGTGGAAGAATCCAGGGAAAAAGCCAGAAAGCACGAAGAGATTTAGGGAAATGTTTCCTTTTGACTCTCAGGATGTGCAACAATGGGAAGAGCCTCCTAAAGTGGATGTGTCAATAGCCCGGTTGTCCAAGACAACGACTATACCGGTTGAAGAATCAGCCATAAAAGATCAAATGGATCGTAGGGCTGAGTGTGCTCTTCGGAGGTCTTATTCAGCAGGATCAAATGTTTGTAAGCCATCGCTGGCTGCGGTGGCAGTCTCCAGATCCTTAAAATTCTGGCTATCTTCCTTGGAAGAAGAAATCGATTCGGGCACCTCCAGAGATACCTTACTTGATATGTTGTATCCAATCAAGTTGGCATCAGATTTCTTGTGCGATGTTTCCATTGAGACTTTGAAGTCAGGGGCCAAGACAATGGCACTCTCCACAGTAGGTCGAAGAGCTCTTTGGCTGAAGTCTTGGTCGGCTGATGTGACATCAAAGAATAGTTTGATCTCTATGCCATTTGAGCCTGGGAAACTTTTTGGATCACACCTGGATAAGTTAATTGAAAGTTTGGCTCCAGGAAAGGATAAAACACTTCCACAAGATAAGGTGAAACCGCAGAAAAAGCCTTTTTTTCGATATTCAAGAAACTCTCCGGCTCGGTCTTCCTCTCAGAGAGGACCTTCCTTTCGTGAATATGATGGACGAAGGGAGTTTTATCGAAACTGAGGATTCGGAAGGAGAAACTTTAATAGCAATCCTAGCCAGAAAAAAGATTCCCAAAAGAAAAAATCTTCTGAGTTCTGACGCCAGGAGCCAGGAAGCGGTTGGGGGAAGGCTAACCTTTTTTCTACCAGCTTGGGAAACCACCACCGACGATTCCTGGGTGCTAAGGATAATAGAGAATGGTTATTTGATAAATTTTCAAAAATACCCCCTACAAAGATATTGTCTGAACAAAAGGAAGTCGGATCCAGAAAAACGTTTGTTCTTAGAAAATGCAATTTCGGATTTCATCACCTCCAAAGTGTTGGAACCAGTTCCTGTGGCAGAGCAAGGAAAAGGGATCTATTCCCATGTGTTCCTAGTACCAAAAGCGGATGGTCGATTTCGACTAGTGATAGATTTAAAGCATTTAAACAAGTATATAAGGAAAGAAAAGTTTCGCATGGAAACAATAAGATCTGCAATAGGAATTCTGCAAGAAGGGGATGTGATGGCGACCCTAGATTTAAAAGATGCTTATCTTCACATACCAGTTCATCACGAAAGTCGAAAGTTTCTCAGAATTGCAATTTTTCTGGGTCCAGTCCTTCATCATCTGCAGTTCAGAGCCCTTCCGTTCGGATTAACATCAGCGCCAAGGGTCTTTACAAAGATCATTGTCGTCCTTGCAGCAGCATTGAGAAAAAAGGGAATATTCATGGTACCATATTTGGACGACTGGCTTCTAAAAGCTTCCAGCGTAGCTCAGCTAGAAGATCACCTGAAGTTGACAATAGATCTACTTACAACGCACGGATGGATCTTAAACGAAAAAAAGTCGAGTCTGCAGCCTTCTACCTCTGCCAGGTTCTTGGGGCTTATCTTGGACACAGTCCGAATGATGGTTTTTCTTCCGCAAGAGAAAATACAGAGATTGTGTTCAGCAGTGAAAGATCTCAAGAGAGCTCGTTCAGTGTCTATTCGTCAAGCAATGAAACTGTTGGGCTTGATGACTGCCTCATTGGAAGCAGTTCCTTGGGCGAGAGCGCACATGCGTCCCCTGCAGAGGGCGATTCTTCTGCAATGGAACGGGGATCCCAATTCATTGGATCGTTACTTCAAGGTTCCAGCGGAGGTGAAGAGTCAATTGAGCTGGTGGATGAATCCCCGGAGATTGGCTCAAGGAAAATCATTCAAGACACCTTCTTTTCAGATAGTGACGACGGACGCCTCAGCCTGGGGCTGGGGAGCTCATATGGAAGGCCAAGTAATCCAAGGGAGATGGAATTCTTGGGAACAGGTTCGGTCTTCGAATTTCAAGGAGCTCAAGGCCATCAGGTTAGCCCTCAGGTACTTTCAACCTCTTCTAGGGAAGAAGGAGGTACTGGTACGGTCAGACAACGCGGCAGCTGTGTTTTACGTCAACAAGCAAGGGGGAACCCGAGCTCCATTGTTGATGGAGCAATGTCACAAGTTGATGGTGTGGGCAGAAGGTCACCTCAATCTCCTCAGAGCAGTCCATATAAGAGGAATGGACAATGTGCTGGCAGACCGTCTCAGCAGATCTCACATAGATCACGGGGAATGGGAACTCAATCCCCAAGTCTTCAGATTAGTAGCCAACAAGTGGGGTTATCCCCAGATAGATCTAATGGCGACAAGGGACAACAAGAAACTGACCTGTTTTTGTTCATTGAACAAAGGAGACAACCCAAATTACCTGGATGCCATGTCAATTCCTTGGGGCTTCAGATTGGCTTATCTGTTCCCTCCCTTACCAATGATACAGAGATCGCTACAGAAGATCAGGGTAGAGAAAGCCTCGGTGATACTAATTGCTCCGTTTTGGCCAAGGAGGACTTGGTTCTCGGACCTGATGAATCTGTCCAGGGGGGAATATTACAGACTGCCTATCAGAGAAGATCTTCTGTTACAGGGCGAAATGAAATATCCAAATTTGGAGCGCCTGAGCTTGACGGCCTGGAGGCTGATAGGGAAGCATTGACAGGTCAAGGGCTTTCGGAAGAAGTAGTGAATACTCTGATGAATTCAAGGAAAAAATCCACTTCAAAAATATACGGAAGGGTGTACCTTTGTTTTCAAGAATGGAAAAAAGATAAGGGGCTGAATGAATCTAATTCCATTCCAGTGATTTTACAATTTCTTCAAGATGGGTTTACAAAAGGGCTGAAACCAAGTACACTTAAAGTGCATATTTCGGCATTGGCAAATATGTTACATCTTAACTTGTCTTCGAATCCGCTAATCAAGAGGTTTCTAAAAGCTGCATCAAAACTTAGACCTTCGATAAAACCTTTGGTGGCTCCTTGGGATTTAAATACAGTCCTTTCAGCCTTGTGTGAAGTCCCGTTTGAACCCTTGCCTGATATTGGATATAAATTTTTGTCGTGGAAAACTTCCTTCCTTGTGGCGATAACATCAGCAAGAAGGATTGGAGAGTTACAGGCATTAGCGGTAGACCCGCCTTACACCACCTTTTTCGATGATAGAGTTGTTCTAAGAACTTTACCTTTCTTCCAGCCAAAAGTTCCTTCTACAACCAACATTAATGCGGAAATTATTCTTCCAAGATTTAATGAAACCTTGACAGAGTCAAATAATAAGCTGTGCAGTTTGGATGTCCACAGATGTCTATCTACATATATTGAGAAATCAAAATCCTTTAGGAAATCTGAGCATTTGTTTGTTCTATTTGCAGGAAAAAGGAAAGGTCTCAAGGCCTCGAAATCCACCCTCGCTTCATGGGTGAAGAATTCCATTCTATCAGCTTACACAGCTACTGGTCAAAAGGCTCCAGATTTGATTAAGGCTCATTCAACGAGGGCCGTTTCTACATCTTGGGCAGAAAAGTCTGCGGTGTCTGCAGCTGATATATGCAGATCTGCGACTTGGAGTAGTCTACATACCTTTTCAAAGTTCTACAGGTTGGATGTGGCAGCCTCGCAAGATGCAGCGTATGGCAGCCGGATTCTTCAAACAGCCTTGTAATATTCTCCCTCCCTTAATATGGCTTGCTAAGTCCCATTGGTGTGCTGCCTGGAGGACGCAAAGAAAATTGAAAATTTGTATTCTTACCTGAAATTTTCTTTTTCTTTAGTCCGGAAGGCAGCACAGATATTCCCTCCCAAAATAAATTACTGAAGCATTGTGGTGTTGTCCATCTTTTTGGTGCTATGAAAGTTACAATACCAGAGAGGGGGTAGGGGGAGCTTATGAATGTTTTTTCTGTCTTGTAGTTCTGTCCTATCAGAGAGGAACAGGATGTTAACCCATTGGTGTGCTGCCTTCCGGACTAAAGAAAAAGAAAATTTCAGGTAAGAATACAAATTTTCAATATTTTTTGCACCTTACCTATAATAGTAGAAAAACAAAATATTGACATTTTGCAGCAGAAAGTCCTCAACTTTATCTGGCAGAATAAGCTACAGAGTTAGTAAGGATATTATATATAGCACACAATATTAAGGAGGCCTAAAAGTTCAGCAATTATATCATTATTACAGAGCAGTCAGGCTTGCCAAAATGATACAGTGGCCCTTACCACTCGGTGTGACTCATCGGGTTGAGCACATCGGAGCTCACGGCCGCCATCTTCTTCTCTTTGGGAATCTTAGTGTCTTCTTCCTCCCCTTCGGCAATTTCCATTCCTTTAGGCGCATACGCAGTTGTCGCAAACCGGAAGATCCAACTGCGCATGCGGCATTACGCCACTCACTTCACGAAGATTACTGAAGAGAAGAAGATGGCACCCGTGAGCTCCTCTGCGCTCACTTTGCATGTGCGGTCACTATTTGGACTATGCAAGGATATCAGATATTACATAACTTTGGGGCCTTAAGTCACTTCAAATTTTGAAGGATGAGGCTCAGATAAAAAAAACAAATATATCCGATATAATCAAATTTAATTTTTTTTTTCATGTGCCCCACATTTGACCATGCTAGAGGGCTCACTGATTGAGCAAGCTTGCCATCACCCATTAACTGTAACAAACTATATCTCATGGATCGATAACCTAATTATAGAGCAATCTCCAGACTCGGGGAGGCCCATTTATCAAATTCTGAATTTATCTAAATTTTTTTTTTTAAAAGAACTCTGATCAAATCCGCACTTATTTTTTTCTCCTTATTTAATTAATACACTTTTCTGAAAATTTTGTAAGCATGAAAAAAAATGAATTTGTATTTTCCACCCGAAAACTTTTTCTTTTTCTGATTTATGCCTGAAAACTAAGAAATCTTCAGATTCCCTTACGTCCCTGTACGGCAGCAACCATGAGATTTATTCTTTGCAACCTGCTATGTAGGACAATGAAGAGAAAAGGTTAATTAACCCCACCCATAAATAGGCACTCCCCCTAGAAATCACCAGTGTTTTTTTGTCCTACCTGCGTAGGAGAGTGAAGGTTTGTTGTCCGTTACTAATTATTTCTTTTCTTTCCTTCTAGGGCTGTCAAGTTCCAGGTCTCCAGGAGACTTGATGACCATAGGATTGAACTACCCTAGGGGTAGAAGATCCGGAGGCTGTGAAGGGGTCTCTTTGGTTATGTTGTCCTCCATGAGGAATTTTTGTGCAGCCGAGGGTTTGCCTTCTTCAAACATGGAGACGACTATTCCACTGTGGGACACATGGACGCCAGGACGCGCGTGCGATAAGACGGGCGCGCGTCGGAACGGGCGCGCGTCGGAACGGGTGCGCGCACGCGATGACGTCACGAAGAGCGCCAATTACCAAATGAAGCTGAGGCTATTTACAGGTATCAGTGGTATTCTCAGCGCAGTTCAGACAAGGTCTGCAGATCTGCTGGTGATATTTTTTTGAACTGTCTCCTCTGCCTAGGCTGCAGCCTCTTGGGCAGGTTGTAAGGTAGTGACTGAGACTGGAGGGTTTGTACTGGGTGTGTTCCTAGGGAACATTTTAAGTATTCATTGTCTGCCGTTATTGTTTTTCAGATGTCCATCCCTCCTCAGCAAGAGATTCCTGTTGCTAAGAAGCATAAGAAATCGAAACACATTCAGTGTAGAGCTTGTGATACTCCGCTTCCTGATGGATGTGACAGGAGATTCTGTCAGGAATGTTTGGCGAGTTTGGCTCAGAAGGATACTATTACTCCCTCTACTGATTGGATTGAGGATGTGGTTAAGACCTCTTTGAAAGAGATTTTAGACCAGATGCGAGTGGATCCGAATACACAGTGTAATGCTGTTACTGAAGATTCTCCCTCATTAACCAATCACTGGCTTTTGGAAGATACGGAGGAAGATTCATCATCATCTGAGGAGGATGAATTAGCTCTTTTTTCTGTTGAGAATACAGCAAGGTTAGTTAAGAAAGTAAAAGCTACCATGGATATTGCTGATGAGAAAGATTCCCAGAGTTCCTCTTCTTCAGCTAAAAGATGAAGATCTTTCCCTGTTCATCCTGTCATGAAGGAACTCATGGAAAGAGAGTGGAAAAATCCTGAGAAAGCCCCATCCATTACAAAGAGACACAAGTTGTTGTTTCCTATCCAAGAAGAGGAGCTGCAGAAGTGGGAATCTCCACCAAAGGTAGATGTTGCGGTAGCAAGGCTATCAAAGAAAACGGTCATTCCAGTGGAAGACGGGTCTGGCCTAAAAGATCCGATGGATCGGAAAGTGGAAAGCTTACTTAAACACTCCTATACAGCGGCAGTGGCTTCCTGTAAGCCAGCTTTAGCAGCCTCAGGGGTAGCTCGCTCCTCAAGATTCTGGCTAAGACAACTCATTGAAGACATAAGTAATAAAGTTCCTAGGGAGGAATTGCTTGGATCCCTATCTAAAATTTCTACAGCAGTAGATTTTCTGTGTGATGCATCTATTGAAGGGATAAAATTGGCAGCCAAAGCTATGGCATTATCTACTGCAGCCAGACGGGCTCTATGGCTGAGAACATGGCCAGCAGATGTTATTTCAAAGAATAGTCTCTGTGCTATGGCCTTTGAGCCGGGTCATCTATTTGGGGCAGAACTAGACAAACTGCTAGAGTCACTGTCAGGAGCCAAAAGTAAACGATTGCCTCAGGAGAACTTCAATAAGAGAAAGAAGAACTATTTTTTTCGGAATAGACGTCCCTCACCGAAAAGAGACTCCTTTCAGAGAAACGGAAAGAAAACAGAAGTTAGTTCCTTTCACTCCTTCAGAGGCAGATACAACAGATACAGAGGAGAGAATAAGTCTGCTGAGCAGAAAAAGAAAACATCTTTCTGACGCCAGAAGTGGTCTTCCGGTGGGAGGAAGATTGAGGGCTTTTTATCAAGAATGGGAAGAAAGGATTTCAGATGCTTGGATCCTGAAACTGATACAAGAAGGATACAAAGTAGAATTTCTTTGTTTTCCTCCACACAGGATTCTTATAACACCCATTGCATCGCCAGTAAAACAGGGAGCTTTAGAGAAGGCAATAACAGAATTCCTTGCTGCCAAGGCTCTCGAACCAGTGCCTCCTTCCCAGGAATTTCTAGGTACTTACTCAAGGGTTTTTTTGGTACCAAAACCAAATGGGAGCTTCCGCACAATAATAGATTTGAGGTTTGTCAACCAGTTCATCCAAAAGTTGGCTTTCCGTATGGAAAATATCAGATCGGCTATAAAGCTCTTAGATCAGGGAGACTATATGGCTTCTTTAGACCTCAAGGACGCCTACCTTCATGTGCCTCTTTTCAAGGACCACAGGAAATTCCTACGAATAGCTCTGTACATGGGAGGGGAGCTTCGCCATTTTCAATTCCGAGTACTGCCCTTCGGAATAACAACAGCTCCCCGAGTGTTCACCAAGATTGTAACAACAATGGCAGCTGTATTGAGGGAAGAAGGGATTACGATAATTCCCTATCTGGACGATTGGCTTGTCACAGCTATATCAGCATCCCTGCTTCAGAAACATTTGGACAGAGTGATTACCTTCCTTCTACAACTAGGTTGGATAATAAATTGGGAGAAGTCATCATTACATCCATCCAGAGTAATGAAATTCCTGGGGATGGAAATCAATTCAGTCAAGATGAAAGTTTTTTTACCACCAGAGAAAGTTCTCAGTCTCAAGCAATCAGTCCAACAGATCATTGCCAGACCGCATTCCTCTCTCAGAGAATTGATGAGGGTGCTCGGTCTTATGACAGCGACGATCGATGCTGTACCATGGGCGAAATTTCACATGAGGCCCCTTCAGGCGGAGGTTCTCCTCAGATGGGATCGCCAGCCTTCTTCCTTGGAGAAGTTGTTTCTCAGCAGAGAGACGAGACACCGACTTCAATGGTGGCTTCAAGATCTCAATCTTACACAGGGATTATCTTTCCAACAGATGAATTGGTTAGTTCTCACAACAGATGCTTCCCAATCAGGATGGGGGGCCCATCTGAACCAATTAACAGCACAAGGTGTCTGGAGTCCAATGGAAAGGACTATGTCATCAAACTTCAGAGAGATGAGAGCAGTCTTCAAGGCAATCTTGGCGTTAGAACGACATCTCAGAGGGAAACATCTGAAAATCATGTCAGACAATTCTACCACAGTGGCTTATATAAACAAGCAAGGGGGAACCAGAGCTCCCTTATTGAGCAAGGAGATACGGAAGGTTATGGAGTGGGCAGAGACCAATATACCCAGTATTATGGCTGTGCACATAAAGGGAGAGAACAACATCTTAGCAGATCATCTAAGCAGAAATGCATTCAGACCGGGGGAATGGTCTCTGAATCAAGAAATATTCTTGAAAATTACGAGACGCTGGGGACTTCCAGCTGTAGATTTAATGGCGACCAGGAAAAATCGCAAGCTGAGAACGTTCTGTTCCCTGAACAGGCAGGATCACCCAGATTTCCTAGATGCGATGTCAATCAGGTGGAATTTTCACCAGGTCTACATATTCCCACCAATTTCCATGATCCTCAGAGTCATTCAGAAGATCAAGGAGGAACAAGTGAAGACCATCTTGATAACACCTTTCTGGCCAAGGAGAGTCTGGTTCTCACTGTTGATGAGGATGGCCAGGAAGAAATATTGGGTCCTTCCTCAAGTTCCGAATCTCCTGACTCAAGGACCAATTGTTTGCCACGACCTCCCCAGACTTCGGCTAACGGCCTGGAATCTGATAGGTCCCTTTTAGAGTCACAGGATATTTCCCCGGAGGTAATTAATATCCTTGTACAATCTAGAAGAGATTCTACGAATAAGATCTACAGCAGGATCTGGAAAGTATTTAGAGCCTGGTGTAGCGGGAAAAAGGTTGCAAGCGACCCGCCTTCAATTCCTAACTTGCTAAAATTTCTTCAGGAAGGTTTCGACAAGGGATTAGCAGTTAATACAATCAAAGTTCAGATCTCAGCTCTTTCTGCTTTTTGGGGTAAATCCCTTGCTTCAATTCCACTTATCAAAAGGTTTGTAAAGGCCATATCTAAGATTCGACCTAAGATTTTTCAACCCCTTCCTTCTTGGGATTTGGCACTTGTTCTTAAGAATCTTTGTGTTTCCCCTTATGAGCCATTGGAGAGTTGTTCTATAAAATGTTTATCTTTCAAAGCTCTTTTTCTAGTGGCCATCACTTCAGCCAAACGTATTGGAGAATAGCAAGCTCTGTCATCCAAAGAACCGTACTTGGTTTTCCTTCAAGATCGGGTAATTTTGAAACCTCTTCCTTTCTTCAGACCTAAAGTGGCATCCTTATCCAATACTAACCAGGAGATCATATTACCCTATATTAATAAAGAGACTCAAGAAAAGGACGATCAGCTTCAGTTTCTTGATGTGGGAAGAAGTCTAAAAATATATGTGAATCGCACCAAGGAGTTTCGTAAAGACGAAAATCTATTCATCAGTTTTGCAGGGAAGAATAAAGGTCTAAAGGCTTCTAAACCATCTTTGGCAAGGTGGATTAAAGAGACGATTCAGATGGCATATATCAAGGAAGATCGTCTTCCTCCATTCCAGATTGCAGCTCATTCGACAAGAAAAATGTCCACGTCATGGGCAGAAGTCGCAGGAGTATCTATGGATAATATCTGCAAAGCAGCAACATGGAGTAACCCAAACATTTTTGTGCGACACTACAGGGTGGACATCTTAGCTGCTCAAGAAGCTTCCTTTGGCAGTAGGATCCTCCAGAGGGTGATGTAACCTTGGAACCCACCCTTATTGCTCGCTAACTCTCATGGTTGCTGCCGTACAGGGACGTAAGGGAATGAGTAAATTTATACTTACTGTAATTTACTTTTCCCTTAGTCCCTACGGCAGCAAGAATTTCCCGCCCAAATAATAAAAGATATTAAGCATTAAGTGTTTACTCATTATTTCACTGGTGATTTCTAGGGGGAGTGCCTTGATTCCCAAGAGTTATGGCCTAAAATATGGAAATATATACATTTTGGAGGTCATTTATCAAAATCCAAATTCATCTCATTATTTTCTGAAATATATTCTGACCCTTATTTATCAATACATTTTCCTGAAAAATTCAAGTGTGGGAAAAAACTCGAAACATTGTCAGATTTTCTGCCCAAAATCCAGCGCAGATCAGGATGTCTTTGGGACGTCTCCCATTGACTTATATGCAACCTTGACAGGTCTGAGATGCTGGTTTTCCGATTCTGACTTTCATCCTCGAGGTATAATATATATCATTATAAAATTTTCACTAAAAATTCGGATTTGATAAATAACCCACAAAGTGTCTCCAAATGTCAGTGTTAAAGAAACAGCCTACAAAGATTTATATAGATGATACAGTATATTACTCCTCAATCAGGGGGGGGGACAGGGGGGAGAGTTGTAGGGGGCCCGAGGGTAAGGGGGGCCCTGCCACTTCACACTTTCTTGATTAGCCGGGCCCCCTTGCTTTTCTAAGAGCTGCTGACTTCGGGAAGGCAGGGCGGGAGCACAAGGGGAGGTATATTCTATCCATTACTTCCCCTTATTGGTCACTGAGTTTAAGTTTACAGGACTTGAAATTCTGTGACCAATCTGTAATCTGAGTTCAGAGCTATGACTGAGCAGGGAAACTCAGGCCGGATGTGATGTCACACCAAGTGAAAATGGCAGCTGCTATCCTAAACAAACAGAGAGCTTCTAGAGCTGTTTACTCAGGTATGGTAAAGCATTCTACAGAATAAATAGTGTTATAGCTTGCATTATTGTGGCTAATCTATTGACAATAAACTGCTTTGGGACCTTTCCTTCTCCTTTAAATTATGAGGGTAGACTGTCAAGGTTGGGGTTGCTTTCTCTGGAAAAAAAAGGCGCTTGCGAGGGGACGATTACACTTTACAAGTACATTAGGGAGATTATAGACAAATAGCAGGGGACCTTTTTACCCATAAAGAGGATCACCGCACCAGAGGCCTCCCCTTTAGACTAGAAGAAAAGAACTTTCATTTGAAGCAACGTAGGGGGTTCTTCACAGTCAGGACAGTGAGGTTGTGGAATGCACTGCCGGGTGATGTTGTGATGGCTGATTCTGTTAATGCCTTTAAGAATGGCTTGGATGATGTTTTGGACAGACATAATATCAAAGGCTATTGTGATACTAAACTCTATAGTTAGTATAGGTATGGGTATATATAATTTATTAAAAGTATGGAGGGGTGTGTGTATGGATGCTGGGTTTTCATTTGGAGGGGTTGAACTTGATGGACTTTATCTTTTTTCAACCAGATTTAAAGGGATCCTGTCATCGGAGACAGACAGAGCAAATAACATGGCAACTCTCACTAGTAAGTTCTAACTCTCAGAGTTGGAGAGCTGAAAAGCAGGAAGTTGAGTTCTGTTCTATTCTGTTCGACATCCAATCACTCCAGCCTTTGTACATTACATTTTTTGACTAACTATATTGAAAACATTTTTTTATTTTGCACAGTCTATCTATTTAACCAGTGTTTTAATTTTACACTGAACTGTTCCTTTAATATATATGCTCACAATATTACCCCCAAAGCTGTCTGAAGGAAAAGAAACAGACATTTGAACTGCAGATGCTTAAGAGGAATTCAACCGGCCGTCACCTTTTCACATTCTGTTATGAAACACTTTGGAAGTCAGATTGAAGCTCAAGATTTAAAAAGAAAACCAAAGGGGAGACTAAGCCTGACTTATATAGAAGTTTGGGGGGAATTATTAAGCTATCTTGCTGTTACTGGTCCTTTAAAAAGGTTTAGGGGCAATGATCCTCTCGTTAAATAGAAGTCCCTCTCATGGCCATTATCTCATGTTCTATTACTTGACTGACTGGACGCTCCACATTTTCCATCAGCTCATGAAACACCAAGGCAACAGTTTCTATATAATTTATTGTTCCCAAGTTGTCCATGACATTATTCTCCATTAAGGGAGACTTTCAGTGCTTGGCAGAAAAGCAAAGCTGTTTATGGTTAATGAATATAATATTATTATAGCTGTGTCAGTATGTCTTGCCTTTCATTTTTATCTTGCCATTGTTGCACCGTAATTGTGCTAGAGTGATGGTAAAAAAAAATAACAACATACCTCCTAACTGTCCCTTTTTCGGAGGGACAGTCCCTCTTTTGACATCTCAACCCGCAGTCCCTCATTTGTACTGGGAAGTCCCTCTTTTCTCTGCACTGAACAGCCAGAAAAAGAAACAAAGTTTCTCACTTAATTGGCTTTTAGCAGAGAGCCCAGAACAGGTAACAGGTGCAAATAAGATACTTTGTAACAATTTTGAGACACAAAAACACAGTTTAGATAAGGAGAAATATTTTCAAACTTTCATAACCTGCCAAATTTTGTAAAACAAACATGGTAATTAGGGGGTGTGGTCAACAAATTGCTGCGCTACGTGTGGAAAAAAAATGTTGTCCCTCTTTTTACTTCCAAAATGTTGGGAGGTATGCACAATATTGTAGCTGCATTTGGGTGTGTAAATATTGAATAGAGTCTAGCTGACATTAATTCACTGTGATCCCCCCTCACCCCGCAGAAATTCAGAGGCAGTGATCCCTTCAATCCCTACAAACATCCAGCGACACAATGAACTGCCCCAAAACCTGAGGTAGAGGTTACAACCTGTACTAAACCTACAATACAAGTTGGCAACCCTGGGAATTTAGTTGCAAGTCCTGTCAAGAGTCGGCAGCCGCCACAAGAACCCATTACCACTGTCCCATGTTTGAATTTGCCGCTCACTCATAGGTAAGACGCAGTGTAGCGGTCACATGGTAGGATCACATGTCCGTGCGTCAGGTCTTTTCCTAGGATACGAACTAGCCGCTACCCAGCGGCAGCTTCGCGTCGGAAGTAGCTCGTAAAGCTGCTTCCGGTGCCCGGGCTGTCCTTGTGTCATGGCTGACTTTAAGGAAGCGCCACTGAGCAGCCGGCCCTTGGGGCTGAATCCTACCGAGTACTTCGGCCTGAGCCCGGAGCAGAGGCGGGTGGAGGAGGAGAGGTTGGCCCTGCGGGCTCAGCTAAAGAGGCGGTACCAGCTGCAGCTCAATGACCCGCACAGGAAGGCCCTGGTGGTACGTGGCTGCCGGCGGTACTGCTGCCTCTGACTGACAAGGAATCCGCTGGGAAGGACAAGGGCTTCTGTGGGAATGACAATGAGTCTGTGAGAATTACAGTGAATCTGTGAGAATTACAGTGAATCTGTGGGAATTACAGTGAGTCTGTGGGAATGACAGTGAGTCTGTGGGATAGAGACGAGTCTGGAAATGGCAATTACTGTGGGGATGGCAATGATTCCGGGGGAGGCAATGAGTCTGCCTGGAAATCTTGGCAATGAGTCTGTGGGAATGGCATTGAGCCTGTGGGCATGGCAATGAGTCTTTGGGAATCTCTGCAATGAATCTGTGGGGATGCTGATGATCCTGTGCTGTTGGCAGTGATCCTGTGGGGATGGCAATGATTATGTGTGGATGGCAATAATACGTGTGGGAGTGACTGACTGAAGCAGCTGATTCTTAGATTGTAAGCTCTATGGAGCATGGATCTCCTTCCTCTTGTTTGTTTGACATTTATCTTTCAGGCTCTAATGTAACTGTACTTTTTGTTTATTCTTGTATTGGCCCGTTTGCTCTGTTAGTGTATTGTTCTTCTGTATGGTACACTATGTATATATACAGGAAGGGTGGGGAGAGTGGGTGCACCTGGGAGACAAGTAAGGAGAGGTAATGACTGGGTGGGAACAAGATGCAGGTGGAGACTAATGGGTGGGATTTGGGCAGTGTCTGCAGCTGATTTGCATTTACATCCCTTTCTTTTCTTCTGTCTAGGAAGATCCTGCATTAAACCGCTGGATGTTTGCCAGGAACCGAAATATCTACCCTAACTTCAGGCCTTCCCCCAAGACTTCTCTGCTTGGTTTGCTTTGGGGTGTCGGGCCCTTGTTCTTCTGGTATTACGTGTTCAAAACAGACAGAGTAAGTGTCCGTCTCTGTTTCACTGGCGACCAGATTATTTGATATGAGCTTTGGTATATCTGTAGTGCTGCCATACTGTATGAAATGGATGCAAGCCTTTAGGGCAAGCAGAGATCACGGGCAGCACTTGATTCAGCTGTATAATCTATAAACATATGTCACATGTGAACCTCGTAGATCTGTATATATGGATAGGGCCAAAAACTCCGTAATGGGTATGGTAATTGCTGCTTCAAAGCTCAGCTTGTGGGATTGCTGGGTTTTGGTATATGTATTTCAGTACAGGGCTGGCATAAGCTAGACAGTAGGTGGCGCTATTGTAGTTCTTTGTGAGGGTTACAAGGACATAAATGTGAAAGGGGGCTCTCTAGTAATAGGCTGGAGCTCATGTGCCCAATTAACACTAGGCAGTGGTTCAGCTGAACACTAACAACACCACCATGTTGGCATCAGTGCTGTTGGTGAAACTAGAGTTGTCTTGTCGAAGGGCATCTGTGTTGATTCCATTTCAATATTTTATTCCCACTTCAGTGTGCTTTCTGTTTGTATACTAACTTGCATGAAAACCTTCACAGACACAGAGAAGTCCTCTGCACATAAACTCTGTGCAGTCAGTTGAACTGAAGAAGCTGATCGATTGAATAGTGAAATGTCTTGAAGATTTACTTTACCCCCATGGCACTTACAGTTCCCTATGGGGTCCAAGCCAGACGGGCTACATGAGTCCATACTTGCTGAGAGCAGCAGAAATACTCGCTGAACCCTGCAAGTGCTGAGTGGCATTAGTGAACCCGTTATTTACCTCCCCATCAGGATTACTTGTAACGTCAGGGTTAAGTCTGTATTTGAGCAGAAACGGAGACTGCTGCAAGCGAGACTTAACTCATACTCTGAATGTATCTGCAACTGTGGAGGTGTCATGGCGGCACCCATATTTTGCTATAAATGTCCCCGTTTCCTTTCACAGGACCGGAAAGAGAAACTTATCCAAGAGGGCAAACTGGAGAGGCCGTTCCAACTTTCCTCCTGAAGCTCCAGGCGCCAGTGCCTCACTCTGATTGGTCAGGACTCTGTAAAGTGTGAGATATTTCCCCAAAACAATAAATATATTATTCACTTGGAATTACCTGAATGTGGTGAATTCAATAGGCTGCTCTTTATTTTGCACCTGGGCTCATCTACATATTTCTGCTAAAGGTAAAGTAAACCTTTAACTCCTGTGATGTAGAGCAGAGGTCCCCAACCTTTTTTGGCCCGGGGACAGTTGTAGAGCCAAATTTTCTTTGCAAGTACCGGGGGAGGGGGGGCAGCGTCAAATTCAGGTGAGCTGCATTGTCACCTCGGCTTGGCAGCCCAGTTCAAGACTGTCCGCGGCCCGGCGGTTGAGGACCCCTGATGTAGAGAGTAGTAATGTCCAACCACAGTATAAACCTGCCTTTTGATCGCTGTGAGCTGTGCTTTAATGTTTCATTTGGGGTTGGAGTATTGAAGGGCATGTGAATAAGGGTTCTGTTCTGTAACCAATGAGAAAATATTCTGCCACGGGGGAGGGGCAGATGGAAAATCCAGCTCTAAAATATCAGATGAGTCTTCGGTCAAGTTTTTCAGGCTTGGACTTTTCAATAAAAGGTGGCCCAGGCTGGGCATGCAGGGCATTTTTGATGGAAAGTTTAGCCTTCGGTTAAGAAATTAAGACTTGAGTTCTGGACAATAACACACTGTTATTCAACAAATCTTTAATAATGGGGGAAAAGTCTGAAGTTCTCCTGTAACAGGAACCTTTTATATCATTCGTCAAACTGAGTCATTCCTATAATCGGAAGCTGAAGCACTTTTGCCCCTGCGCTCGGGCGCTTAAACAGTTACATTTGGAAAAAATTCACTTTAGTTTATTCATATGCAAAAAATGATTTTATTTCCAGGAATGTCCGATATCTTCAGAGACCAGGAATCTGATTGTGCTGTAATTAAGTCGCTAGGTTTTTTAGTATGAATGTGCCCATATTCGGGATTCGGGCCAATCCTTCTGCCAGGTCGATCCAAATCCTAATTTGCATATGCAAATTAGGGGTGGGAAAGGGAAAAACCTTTTACCTTGTTTTGTGACAAAAAGTTACGCAATTTCCCTCCCTGCCCCTAATTTGCATATGCAAATTAGGATTTGGTTCGGCCTGGCGGAAGGATTCGGCCGAATCGGAATCCTGCTGAAAAAGGCCGAATCCCGAACCGATTCCTGGATTCAGTGCATCCCTAAAATAAACACATTTAGAAAGTGTTTCTCTTTTAAAATAATACGAATATATTTTAGCAAATAACGAAACTGCACATTGTTCTCATATATATATTTAAATTATTGTGCCCTTTAAATGGGAAATAATGACTGTGACACAGAACTGGACTTAATATAATTCATGTTTGTGCATTACTTATAATTACAAATATAAGCGAGAAGACTTATTCATTTTTATTGTGGACTGTGCCTGTTGTCTCACTTTGACCTGTCCCTGCCACAGGGGGCGCCCACTTCCATATATAATAAAAACTGGGTGACTGTGACCCGGGTCTTCCTCTGGTTGGTGTCACTTGCCAATGGACTTATTGTTGGGGTTGAAATGACTCCTGAGGGACTCAAAGCACTGGTAGTAGTTCTTATCCAGCCACTCCAGCCCCCACTTGGTCACTGCCATGCTGAGAGAGGATTCAAACATAAAGGCCTGCAATACGCAGGGTAAAATTAATGCCCATCCTACATCACTGTGCAACCAATTAGAGAGAAGATATGGTGCCAGGCTTACCATGGTCCCTTCTGCCACTCTCTCAGGCTCCAGTTTTGCCTTGCTGGCCTTCTCAAAGCAGTCTGTGTCCGGCCCATGTGGAGTCATTACGCTGTGCAGGCTACCGCCCCCAGGCTGGAATCCTTCCTCTTTTGCTTCATAATGACCTTTAATCAGTCCCATAAATTCACTCATGCAGTTCCCTGGGGAGGGGGAGAGAGCATATCAGCTCACAAGCCTAGAGCTTTGGGGGCTTCTTTCATGATCTCAGCCTCTGGACTTACTGTGATAATAGGGTGGGCAGAAAGTGTGATCTGCTACCCCCCAGCGCGGGGGAAATATCACAAATAAGCTATGGCCACCCCAGGCTGGAGAGACTTTGCTGTGACCACCGTGAATACGGATGGATCCTACAGAGAAGGACAATTTGTAGCATTGGCATCAGACAGGAATATGTATGCTTCCCTACATACATGAATTTATTTACCATGGGTTCTACATTGTATCAATCGCATGTCTACTTGTACCCCAATCACACGTGTATTTATACCCCGATCATAGTCTACTTACACCCCAATCACACGTGTATTTATACCCCGATCATACATGTATTTATGGCTCAATCATATGTCTACCCCAATCATAGGTGTATTTATACCCCGATTATAGTCTACTTACACCCTGATAATGTGTATTTATACCCCGATGATTGTCTACTTACACCCCAATCACACATGTATTTATACCTCAATCACACATGTATTTATACCTCAATCATACATGTATTTATGCCCCAATCATACATCTACTTATACCCTGATCATATATCTACTTATACCCCAATTATACATGTATTTATACCCCGATCATATGTCTTACTTACACCCTGATCATATGTCTACTTGCAACCTAATCATATGTGTATCTATACCCGATCATATGTGTTCTTTTACCCTGATCACACATCTACTTATACCCCAATCATACGTGTATTTATGCCCCGATCATATGTCTTACATCCTGATCATATGTCTACTTACACCCCAATCATACGTGTATTTATACCCAATCATATATGTACTTTTACTCTGATAACAAGTCTACTTATTCCCCCGATCACACGTCTACTAAAATTCAATCACACGTACTTATTCCCCAGTAATATGTATTTATGTCCCATGGCTTAGGAAAGATATGTTTCCAGCTCATGCAGAAAGCAGACAGATCCCACAGAGAGTTTTACCCCTGTTACCTTAAACCTACCGCATGATCGAAAGCAACACAGTTAATGACCATAACATTTTCCAAGTTGTATTTGTAGGGGGTGTAGTTTCTATGCCAGGCCACAACATTAAATGGGGAGAAATCCTGCAAATAAGAGAGAAATAGGAGTTAAATCTGGTCAAGCAAAGTATTTAGGTAATAATTAAATTGTACTTTAAACAATAAATAGCGCCGTGTAACAAATAAAGTGTCATTGATGCAAAATAACATTATACTATTAACCTACCTATTGGGCCGAGGTCTGGAAGCTCAAAATGGACACCAAACACTTCCAAAATGTACCCTCTGGACTCTCCGAAGACTTCCACGCTGAAACGCATGCCTTGCTGTGAGACCGAGGCAAGAGGCAGCACGGTTATTGGCCATGCAATGAGGAGTGTCACGTGGCATCGGAATACAGTGTAGCCACGAGTTTGACTCTTATGAGTCAAAGACATTCATCATCCAATTCACATTAGATCTGAGAATATTTAGTAAATAAATGTTTGACTGAAATCTCATCCTAACCGGCCTTCAGGTTGGGCCACAGGAATGAACCAGCGCCAATTATTAGGTTTCAGGCAATCTGGTAATAAAAGTAGCTTCAGAGGCAGGACCAAAACAACCAAACTTTCCTTCATTCACCCCAATACCAGTCAGTGGTACAGCTACGTATAAAACAGGGTAGAGCATGGACCTTCTTTCTCTGTGATTTACCTGGATTACACAGATCTCATTGGGTTCCACCAGCATCTTCCTAAACTCTGTGAGAATGAGCAGCTTTCCCTGCTGTGGTACTGTGGGAGGAAACAGATATGAACCCTTGCCTGCAAAATTGCTTTCTGGTCAGTGAAGCTGTACAAATACTACAATCCAGGGACATTTATAAGGGGAGAGTCAAAAGCAGTGACTGCCCAGAGAAAGTAGGACCAGAGAACACATACAGACTGCCTAGAGAAAGTTGGACCAGAGGACACATATAGACTGCCTAGAGAAAGTAGGACCAGAGGACACATATAGACTGCCTAGAGAAAGTAGGACCAGAGAACACATACAGACTGCCTAGAGAAAGTAGGACCAGAGAACACATACAGACTGCCTAGAGAAAATAGGACCAGAGGACACATACAGACTGCCTAGAGAAAGTAGGACCAGAGGACACATACAGACTGCCTAGAGAAAGTGGGACCAGAGGAGACATACAGACTGCCTAGAGAAAGTGGGACCAGAGGAGACATACAGACTGCCTAGAGAAAGTAGGACCAGCGGAGACATACAGACTGCCTAGAGAAAGTAGGGCCAGAGAACACATACAGACTGCCTAGAGAAAGTAGGACCAGAGGAGACATACAGACTGCCTAGAGAAAGTAGGACCAGCGGAGACATACAGACTGCCTAGAGAAAGTAGGACCAGAGAACACATACAGACTGCCTAGAGAAAATAGGACCAGAGGACACATACAGACTTCCTAGAGAAAGTAGCACCAGAGGACACATACAGACTGCCTAGAGAAAGTGGGACCAGAGGAGACATACAGACTGCCAAGAGAAAGTAGGACCAGAGGAGACATACAGACTGCCTAGAGAAAGTAGGACCAGAGGAGACATACGGACTGCTTAGAGAAAGTAGGACCAGAGGAGACATACAGACTGCCTAGAGAAAGTAGGACCAGAGGAGACATACAGACTGCCTAGAGAAAGTAGGACCAGAGGAGACATACAGACTGCCTAGAGAAAGTGGGGCCAGGAGGCACATACACGAAAAGAATTCTCCCATTGGGCTAAATAGATGCAAAGCGTCGGGCAGTATCAGTGTTTAAGTAGAAACAGACATCCCTGGCCCCACCCTGTGCACCCCAATGTTATCTGCACCCATCTTATATGTATTTATACATAAATCTGGCACACAGGCTCCTGTCAGCCCCCCTGTGCCTCATGGAACTGATGATATTACCTGATTGGGGTCTGGTTCCACCTCGTCCCAATCATAGGTCAGGTTTTTCTGTTTGTAGGGCACAAAGGGTTTGTGTCGGACCGTTGGCAAAATCTGATAGAACCAGCTGGGGAGGAAGGGACAGAGGGTGAGGAGCAGAGTTTTACCTGGGGCCCATTACAATATGATCTGTACCCAAGGGGCCCCTTTCAGCTTTGAATCTATCAAAGGTCAACAGAGGCATCAGCCAATGGAATTGGCCTTTAGGAAGTGACTGCCATCTGAAGGGACTGCCCCCCCCCCCGTGTGCAGTGCAGGGTGCAACCTGAGCTTTTATACATCACTTGGTACTGGGCCATAGACACGTTTGATAATTCTTTAAAAGGGATACGGTCATGGGAAAACATGTTTTTTTCTATAAACGCATTGGTTAATAGAATTCTGTACTGAAATCCGTTTCTCAGAAGAGCAAACACATTTTTTTATATTTAATTTTGAAATCTGACATGGGGCTAGATGTATTGTCGGTTTCCCAGCTTCCCCCAGTCATGTGCTCTGATAAACTTCAGTCACTCTTTACTGCTGTACTGCAAGTTGGAGTTATATTACCCCTCCCTTTTCTCCCAGCAGCCTATCAGCAGAACAATGGGAAGGTAACCAGATAACAGCTCCCTAACACATGATAACAGCTCCCTGGTAGATCTAAAAACAGCACTCAATAGTAAAATCCAGGTCCCACTGAGACACATTCAGTTACATTGAGTAGGAGAAACAACAGCCTGCTAGAAAGCAGTTCCATCCTAACGTGCTGGCTCTTTCTGAAAGCACATGGCCAGTCAAAATGACCTGAGTTAGATGCCTACACACCAATATTATAAATTAAATTTAGTTGTATTAAATTGGTTCAGGAATGAAATTTTATATTGTAGAGTGAATTATTTGCAGTGTAAACAGCGTAATTTAGAAATAAAAACTACACCATAAAAATGACAGAATCCCTTTAAAGGGACAGTAACAGGCTACAAATAGGTTCATTAGGCACGGGGTCATCACTGGCACAGATGAATACAGTTAGACCCTACCTGTCCTTCTGGCAGCACTCCCGGGCAGTGGGGGTCTTCTGATGAGAACTCATTCCCGAATCCGCTCAGGTACTAAAGGAACAAAGAGACAGACTAGTAGCAGCCATACTTGTGACACCAATACTGACCAATTATAACACTTTATTCACTGGGGTAGCCACGCCCCTTTTATTCTGCAGTGTCTCCTGACTTGTTGTTATGGCATGGCCTGCCATTTGATCCAGGGGTAGATTGTAAACTCTTGGGACTGAAGTTTGGATCATTTGAAGTTGGTATTGAATCTAGAGCCCAGCGTTAGTCTAGGGGGACCTAGTAAATAAGGGTGGCCTTCCAGTGACACACAGGGATATCACACTAGTGATTGATTTTTAAGAGAGGGATATTCTGAGACAATTTGCAATTGGTTTTTATTTGTTATTATTTGTGGTTTTTAAGTTATTTAGCTTTTTATTCAGCAGTTTTCCAGTTTCATTTCAGCTAACTGGTTGCTAGGGTCCAAATTACCCTAGCAACCATGCATTCATGTGAATAAGAGGCTGGGATATGAATATGAGAAGCCTGAATAGAAAGATGAATAGAAAGTAGCAATAACACATACAATAATACATTTAAGCCTTACAGCGTATTTGTTTTTTAAATGGGGTCATTACCCCTATTTGAAAGCTGGAAAGAGCCAGAAGGAAAATAATTTAAAAAATGAAGGCCAACTGAAAAGTTGCTTAGAATTAGGCAGCAGAGAAGAGAAAGGGACAGACACAATGACAGTTACACAGAACTATAAACCCAGTGAGAATGAGGAATGAATGGATATTGGGAAGTTGTATCAGGAGTCAGAGGCAGCAGTGCAGAGAAAGGGACAGACATAATGACAGTTACACAGAACTATAAACCCAGTGAGAATGAGGAATGAATGGATATTGGGAAGTTGTGCAAAACATGTGTTTGTAAACAGTATAAGGTGCAATTCCTAGTTTTGCCTTTAGGGGATGCACTTCCCTTTGATCACAACCCTTTACATGCTGGTTGACACCTGGAAATGTAGATTCTACGTGTTGGCCCTACGGTGCATTTATAGCAGATTCTATGCTCCATGGCAATACAAGGGTTAAAAGGAATCACAGGTGACATCACACAACTTCCTGTGTCACTGTTGTGCTACTTTGTGTTTGCTGACATTTCGGGATTGTTATTGTCTCCCTCACAGGTGCCCCCTGCCTTGTGCCAGCAGCTCTCAGAAGCAGCCTGTGCCCCGCTGCCAGCCTGCCGGTGCCACACACTCCTGACCTTTCTCTGGGCAGCTGAGACAGTGGTGCCCGGGGAGGAGAAGCCATTGAAGTGGCACAGGGGCAGCTGCACAGTCACTTCTGGGCACTATTACGCACAGTCGCCCAATCATTTATTTATAAATGCCAAGAGATCTGCTGGGCCCCTGGACACTCGCTATGACTGATAATCCTCCTGCCTTAACTCATTTCTACCCTTGCACTCTATTCCCAGAAACTCGTATTGCCTGGGTGGCACAGACCCACCAAAACTGAGCTGTTATTTAATTGCACTCTGTATCTAACCTGATTGTACCCACATCCCACACTTATAGCTCCATCTCTTGCACCCCCTTGCCTTACTATATACACTATCCCAGTTACAGCACCCCCTTGCCTTATTATATACAATATCCCAGTTACAGCACCCCTTGCCTTAATATATACACTATCCCAGTTACAGCACCCCCTTGCCTTACTATATACACTATCCCAGTCACAGCACCCACTGGCACCCCCTTGCCTTATTATACACAGTATCCCAGTAACAGCACCCCCTGGCACCGCCTTGCCTTACAAGACACACTATCCCTGTTACAGCACCCCCGGGCAACCCCTTGCCTTACTATACACACTATGCCAGTTACAGCACCCCCTGGCACCCCCTTGCCTTACTATACACACTATTCAAGTGACAGCAACCCCTTGCCTTACTATACACACTATTCAAGATACAGCACCCCCTTGCCTTACTATACACACTATTCAAGATACAGCACCCCCTTGCCTTACTATACACACTATCCCAGTTACAGCACCCCCTGGCACCCCCTTGCCCTACTATACACACTATACTACATGTCTGCCTGCACAAGCACATATAGGGTCTGATACACTAAGCAGTGACCCACAGGAAAGAGTTTAAACCAAGGCAACTCCCAGCACCCAGAGAGAGAGAGAGAGGGAGAGAGGGAGAGAGGGAGGTCTGTGCAGAGTGTTATGCATTGGGTCAATGGCACCCTAAACTGTTCAGTTACTAATAATTACGTGACAGTGGGAGGTGAGGCAGGAGGGGGTGACACTCACTAAGGCAAGTGTAGAGGGATGGAATGGGTTAATCAGCACCTGATAATCTCTCCTCCTCCTTTTTGAAGTCAAACTCCCATGTGGCTGAACATCTGGGCAGATGTAAGATGGAAGCATGTGATTGGCTGGACAGGCAACTCCCTACATCCACCCTCTAAACTGGTCTGACAGTGGACATCAAAGTTCATCGGGGGTAGCAGGACAGTATGGCAACTGGGTGCTACACAGGCTGCAATGAATCAGCTGCACCGAGCCACTGCCCCCCCACACAGGTCAGGCAACGGCACATAACTTTCTGTCTGGCTATTTATATTCTCTGCACTGCAGATTCTGACTCCTGAAACCTAGGGAAGAAGTGACTATTGCTACATTGACACAAAGGGATATACATACAAAGCTTTTAGCTCTGCTGGATATGTTGTGAATACTTCGGTGGAGACCCCAATATTAGCCTTTCTGCAGTCATTTCTGGTGTGTTGTTTTTTCATCTTGCTGTCAAAATAGCTTGGACCCCCCTGAATAATTCCCTGACCAAAAGGGGGCGGTGCAGTCAGTAGGTAAATTCTCACTCTATATCTATACAGACAGAGCCTCGGGGGTAATTAGACACCCACCAACAGTCCCAGTGGGGGTGTCCGAACATGGATTTTAGGTGACACTCACTGATAGAATGAAGTTCTCTTATGGCTGCTCGTCAGTAAGATCTATCTGAGCAGATTCCCACCTCTGCTGGAAGGCAGCTCTTTATCTATGACTCCTGTTTACTGCCAGCATAAGAAATGTGCACCCTTAATATCCCACTATGCAATTACCCAGTATTCCCTTGCACCCAGGCTCACACTCACCTTCTGCTCAGCCATTTCTGGGTTCCTTTCTGCACTGTCAGTTCCCTCTCCTGATTGCGCGGAGTCCAGAGAGAGGCTTCCCAGAGATTTAAAACTGTATGTGGATTTAATTAAATACTGGAGCAGAGCAACTCTTGCACAATCACACAGTGTGCGAGGGGCCAGCCCATAAACCTGAAATCATTGTGTGGTTTATATGACAGTTAACTCTGCAAGTTTGACTCCTGAATCACAAACCAAAAAGCACATCCCTGACAACTACGGCCATCATCATCATCATTTGTGTATTACTCAGCTTTCCAGCACACAGGGGTGAATCAAAATGGGAAGGTGATTGTCCTGCGCACAAGAGCTTACAATCTTAACTCCCTACAAGATGCGATTGGCAAAAGATCCAAAGTGCTACCAGGTGGGGGGGAGGGGTGTACAAGATGCTGGCACTCATGCACTTCCTCACTGCCAAATGCAATTTCCTTTCATTTTTAATGAAAGGAAGAAATTGCTTGTGAATTCAGCAGAGCAGTTGGATCAGTCTATGGATCTGCCCACTGCAACCTGAATTAAAGGGAAAGTACCTGAACTTGGCAAAAAAAAAATCCATGCATTGCCGCCAGCTGGCAGGAGTGGGCATGGGGACAGAGGGGAGAAAAGCATTGTGCCATTTGGCTGAAGGAAAATGCTGGGTTGGAGGAGGTGCAATAATGATGGTCTGCGACCGTTTCCTTAGTTTGGGCCCCTGGGCTACATAGTACAATGATATTCCTGACAATTACGTGCTTTCTACTTTGTGGAAGTTTTGGGGGGGGGGCTTCCCAGTTTCAGCACAATAATGCCCCCATTTATAGATCCAGATCCGTACAGAATGGGTTTGTTGGGGACATTGTGAACCCCCAAATGAGCCCCTGTGGGATGAAATGGAACCCCAACTGTGAGCCCGACCCCCCCCCAACCTCAATAATGCTCTTGTGGCTGAATGGCAGCAACTCCCAGCAACAATGTTCCAGCATCTAGTGGAAACCTTCCCTAAATCACTGGGGCAGTAATAGCAGCAAAGGTGGGGGGGCAACTTTATATAAATCAGATTGGTTTGGGATGTTGGGGGCAGGGGTTCCCATACTTTTGGTCATATAATAAAACTCTGTTTGATTGCTATGCAGAACTGTAAGTGTAAACACGCCGTTGCCTCTTGCAGTGATTCTTCTCACAGTTCCCCAGGTACCGGTACAACTCCCCAAGCATCAGACTTTATATACTGATCTTCAGAAAACACAAAACTACATTTTTTACAGGGGTGGGGTGGGACATACAGACCCCTACAGACCTGTAGATTCGAAGAATTGGTTTTATTTAAAAGACATTAGGACATGAAATGATTCCATTCATACACAGTCAGAACTGACAGTTCCTTGCTCCCGCTGGACTCCCCTGTAAGTCCCCTGCAGCTGGAAAGTTCCTCCATGAACCCTGGGACCAACCAATGGCAAAAGCATGGGGGTTGAAGCATGTTGTTTATAAGTGGGGCCCCCTACATGAAAAAGATGAAAGATCCTAGCTCCTCATTCTAACAAGGCCCACATAAAATAATATCTCCAGGTTCCAGTTTCTCACAGTCCAACCAAGATGAATCCCTTCTCAGTCATAGTGGAGACTCTTAAAGTTCCCCCCTCCAAAGCGTTTCCGATCGGAGAAACCAGGGATCTGTGGGAGAGAGGAGCAGAGTGAGCTGGTGAGTATCAGTCGGAGGGCGACAGTTTCATTAAGAAAACGGCCATTTACTTCCAGGTGCAGTGAAACTATGTGGCCCCTGGGGATATCCTAGTAGCCGAGTGCCAGAAGCTAATGTTTAATCTATACTAGGAAGAATGTATTGCAGCTGAATGAGAGAGACCATTGGGGGGCCCTTTACCCACTGCCCAGGGACAGAAGTCTGCGGATGTTGGCAAGGGGTGCGGGCAAATAATCGATCTAGTGCATTTATAGCCTTGTGTGCTGCATTGGCAGCCATGCAACTGCGACTCCTCTGAGACTTTATGTCTCTGCGCAATGTGTGCGGCATCTGTAAGGTGCAAGTTATTAGTAAGGCTCCTCCTACCAGATTTCCTTCCCGTGGGTATCTTTTCTCAATAACCTGAGGGAAAAGTAGAACATTACATCAGAGATACAGGAGGTATCACTAGTGCCCCACAAATCTGCCCCTGATACTGCTCAGCACCACTGAATCCCCCTCTAACTCTGCCTCTGGTATTGCTCAGTACCACTGAATTCCCCTCTAACTCGGCCTCTGGTATTTCTCAGTACCACTGAATCCCCCTCTCATTCTGCCTCTGGAATTGCTCAGTACCACTGAATTCCCCTCTCATTCTGCCTCTGGTATTGCTCAGTACCACTGAATTCCCCTCTCATTCTGCCTCTGGTATTGCTCAGTACCACTGAATCCCCCTCTACCTCTGCCTCTGGTATTGCTCAGTACCACTGAATCCCCCTCTAACTCTGCCTTTGGTATTGCTCAGTACCACTGAATCCCCCCTCTAACTCTGCCTCTGGTATTGCTCAGTACCACTGAATCCCCCTCTAACTCTGCCTCTGGTATTGTCAGTACCACTAAATCCCCCCTCTAACTCTGCCCCTGTTATTGCTCAGTGCCACTGAATCCCCCACTAACTGCCACTGGTATTGCTTAGTGCCACTGAATCCCCTGCTAACTCTGCTTCTGGTATTGTCAGTACCACTACATCCCCCTCTAACTCTGCCCCTATTATTGCTCAGTGCCACTGAATCCCCCACTGGTATTGCTCAGTGCCACTGAATCCCCCACTAGCTATGCCTTTGGTATTGCTCAGTGCCACGGAATCCCCCGCTAACTCTGCCCCTGGTATTGCTCAGTGCCACTGAATCCCCAATTTACTCAGGTTTAAATTAGAAGAAAGATGATTTTGGTTTATTGTACCTTGTCAAAAAACCTGCTGAGTTTGACGGCATTGGAAGACCCAGCAGCCAGGCATCGTGTGTTGGTACAGTCCTGGGCACACAGAGAACACACATTATTCATCATTCATTTTCACACAACTGGGGGCCACATGACAATATCATATACTCACAAGATTAATCTCTTCAGCATTAAAATCCTCAGCTAGAAAGGCAGTTCGTGTCAGGACCTCATTGCGCTTCGCCTCTGGAATTTGGTCCAGTTTGGTTCCAATGACCAACAATGGGATCTGATTATCAGCAAATTGCTCTCTGTCGTAGTCCCTGTAAGGTTAATGTAACAAGTTACACCACCACTGTCACTTTAAGAATCAGCAGGACACTGGGGTGTCTTCCCCTTACAGTATAAGACAATGTGCCATCCCACTGCTGCAAGGTTTAGTGAGTGGAAGAGAGAGAGGGCACTGACCCATTAGTGACTAGCACTCCCATTGGCTGCAGATCTCGGTTCAGGGCTTCTAATGACCAGCGATAAAGGTTCTGAGATGATTTCTTATTTGTCAAGTCATGAACAAGGATGATCCCTGTAAGAGAGATTTTATACTGCAAGTTTCGACAATGGGATCTTCTTGCCCCCTCTGTACCCCCAGCACCACTCTCCTGGGAACTCTCTGTAGCATTCTCCCCAGGAACTCACATACCCATATTCTCCCCGGATCCCCTCTGTTCCCTCTAGTTAAATTCTTTAGGGTTCCCTCTAGTTAAATTCTTTAGGGTTCCCCATAGTCTCATTCTTGCTGGGTCCCCTCTATACCCCAGCGCCACTCTCCCTAGGGTCCCTGTTTACCCCCTGCACCACTCTCCCTAGGGTCCCTGTGTACCCCCTGCACCACTCTCCCTAGGGTCCCTGTTTACCCCCTGCACCACTCTCCATAGGGTCCCTGTTTACCCCCTGCACCACTCTCCCTAGGGTCCCTGTGTACCCCCTGCACCACTCTCCCTAGGGTCCCTGTGTACCCCCTGCACCACTCTCCATAGGGTCCCTGTTTACCCCCTGCACCACTCTCCGTAGGGCCCATGTATACCCCCTGCACCACTCTCCCTAGGGTCCCTGTTTACCCCCTGCACCACTCTCCCTCAGGTCCCTGTTTACCCCCAGCACCACTCTCCCTAGGGTCCCTGTTTAACCTCTGCACCACTCTCCCTAGGGCCCCTTTGTTCCCCCAGCACCACTCTCCCACTGGCCCTCTGTAACCCCCAGCACCACTAGCCCCAAAATATAATACACAAGAGCCATGGATATACTTTAAATTATATCCTTATAAATGGTGCTTAGGGATGTCATTAGTTATTATTGAATTAAGAGATGTAATTTATGTTACATGACTTGTGTATTATAATAAATAAAGTTCCCCCTGTTGAAAAATATGAGGATATTATACTTAACCTCGGCATACCTCAGTGGCCTTCGGCCTGGTGCTTTTATATCATCATGAAAGTCCTCAGGTGACTTGTAAAATCCTTATACTTAACAACAGGGGTTACTTTATTCACTATATAATATGAATGGCTTGTCACTCACCATTTACTGCATTATAAAACACAGCCCTGGTGCTCTTCACACTGCTGGCACTGCCAACGGACCCACCCACGTCCCACAGCTCAGTGTAATAGGTTTTCTCCTCTGGAGTCCCTTCCCTGTACTCGTGGAGCTGAGAAAGGAAATAAAATAACATGGGGGGGAGGGGGGTGGATCAGAGAGAAAACATTCAGCAAAGAGGCCCAAACAACAAGGAAATTAAATGGTATAATTAAATGGGCAGCGCTTTGTGGAACCCCCATTCTGCATTATAATTCTGTTTGTATATGATGTGTCAATCAATCAAATTAGAGGCTACATTTCCCTTTTGGTTGGGTCAGAGACTGAATGGAATCCCTTTGTGCTATATGGGGTGCATACCCCTACTCTGGGGGTAACACTCACCCGCACATCCACTGAGCAGCCAACTGTCCACGAGGGGTTCCCCAAAACCTGATTCTGACACAGCAGATGCACCAACGAAGACTTCCCGACTCCTGAAAAGACACAAATGTGACCTCGCTGTTACCTCAATACACAGTATGCCCCATGGAGCAGCACAATACTGATTTTACCCCAACTACAGCTCTATTGTCTCTGAGGCCCCGCTGTACCCCCAATCCCACTCTCTTCCCTGTGTACCCCGATCTTTCCCCGCTGTACCCCCAATCCCACTCTCTCCCCCATGTGCCCCCAATCCCACTCTCTCCCCGCTGTGCCCCCAATCCCACCCTCTTCCCAGTGTACCCCACTCTTTCATCGCTGTACCCCCAATCTCACTCTCTCCCCGATGTGCCCTCAATCCCACTCTCTCCCTGCTGTGCCCCCAATCCCACTCTCTCCCCCCCACTCTCTCCACTCTGTGCCCCCCATCCCACCCTCTCTCCCGTGCCCCCAATCCCACTCTCTCCCCTCTGTGCCCCCCAACCCCACTCTCTCCCCTCCCACTCTCTCCCCTCTGTGCCCCCAATCCCACTCTCTCCCCTCTACCCATGAACCAGCAGTGGCTCCGTAGCCTCATCCATTCCCAGCACTTCCCATTGGAGCAACTCAGCTCTAGGAATCATAATAGGCCCCGGCACCACCAGTTCCCACAGGCCTAATAAACAGTGAGTGTGTGTCTGTGGTATTTTACACCTGCCCCCCTGTTATTTCCTAGAAGCCACACATAATCATTGTCAGTCTCACTTGTGCAGCTCACCTGAATCCCCCAGCACCAGAACCTTCACTCTGTCCAGAGAAGCCATGTTACCCCTGTCAGACCTCTAGCCAATCCGGACACGTATCCATTTCTGTCAGTGCCGCCCCCTAAGTAACCCAGCCAATGCCGGTGCTGACTGACTGTGAACCTTACACGTGGGTTTATTACGGCTCTAGCTATTGGACTGCAGGGAAATATAAAAATGCTGGCGGAAGTAGAAATATGGTTTTGCACTTTAAAATGATGCACGACTAGCCGCAGAAGCTTAATGTGACACAGTCGGCCATTTCTCTTTCTGGTGTCTCTCGTGCGTTACTGGTGGAGAGTGACGCATTTGCCCTTCACAAAGATGGCGGCCGGTATAGGAGGGTAAGATTTTGATAGGATAGCCATTGTGGTGGGAGATGAATTTGTCTGAGGTGAGTGTTTCTCAAACTGCAGGCGCTGAAATGACATTTATATTGATTGGTTTCATGTGCCAGTCACAGTCTGTCTTCTGCACTCTGCTTATTGGCCCCTGGCAATTGAGAATATGAAATTGGGAAATAGGAAAGGATAGATTGTTGTCAAAGGAAGAGATTAAATGGAGACTTTTGTTGGAAAACAGTTACACCAAGAGGGCTTAATAAGGAATGTGACATTAAACCTGTTGTAGACTGAATCATGAGTAAATAGAGGTAAACGAGTCAAAAGTAAATAAGGTATGAGTAATAGTATATAAGTGCAAATGGTAATGTATAGGAATAAGTATTTTTGTACAATATGATTAGTATACTCCATATATGTAATCATCGAACAATACGATATTGATATTATTGTTAATATCATTGCTGTTAGTATTAACATTGGATTAATGTGTTCACGTGAATTACTGTATCATCAGGCAGAGAAGTCTTTGATATAATCATGCTGTAGTGAATAAACTACTATACAAAATTCAATATAAATTACACATTGGAAGGAATATATATACTAATTGGTATTGCTTTTAAAGGAATTGTTCAGTGTAAAAATAAAAACTGGGTAAATAGGCTGTGCAACATAAAAAATGTTTCTAATATAGTTAGTTAGCCAAAAATGTAATGTATAAAGGCTGGAGTGATTTCATGTATAACATATCAGTCAGAACACTACTTCCTGCTTTTCAGCTCTCTTGGTTTACACTGACTGGTTACCCTGGTTACAGGGACTTGAGGGGGGGCCACATGGGTCATATCTGTTGCTTATGAATCTGAGCTGAATGCTGAGGATCAATTACAAACTCACTGAACAGAAATGTACCATGTGGCCCCCCTTCAAGTCGCTGACTAACTCAGAGTTATAGAGCTGAAAAGCAGGAAGTTGGATTCTGGCTGTTTTATTAGACATCCAGTCACTCCAGACTTTATATATTACATTTTTGGCTAACTAACTATATTAGAAACAATTTTTATTTTGCACAGCCTATCTATTTGCACAGTTTTTATTTTCACACTGAACTGTTCCTTTAACATAAGATCTAATCAATATGTTGTTTTTTTATTAACTGGAACAAACAGATAATTGATCAATTAGTTTATACTATTGATGGTGAGATTTGATTTATCATTATGTTATGTTATTTATCCATATTATAAAATGCTTTTAACATGTAGCACGTATATATTGAGACACATTAATTATTTATAGGTATGCACCGAATCCAGGATTTGGCCTTTTTCAGCAGGATTCGGATTCAGCCGAATCCTTCTGCCGAACCGAATTTGAATCCTAATTTGCATATGCAAATTAGGGGTGGGGAGGGAAATCACGTGACTTTTTGTCACAAAACAAGGAAGAAAAAAATGTACCCCTTCCCACCCCTAATTAGCATATGCAAATTAGGGTTCGGATTCAGTTCGGTATTTGGCCTAATCTTTCGCGAAGGATTCGGTGGTTCGGACAAATCCAAAATAGTGGATTCGGTGCATCCCTAATTATTTATTCATTTTATTACAAGAGACTGATGAATTTAATGTATGCTCTTTTAATTGATATGCAAATGTTTTAATTGACACGCATTACCTAGTCTATTTAACCTAAGTAACACATGTTTAACACTTAACTCTGAGGAAGTGCCGTAAAGGCACAAAACGCGTTGGTTTTTGCACATACCCATTGCCATGTATACCGCACTGTGTGTTGGAATAAAGCCACATTCATAAACGAATCCATAGCAACTCCCTCTGATGTTTGGGTCAGCGCCGGATAGTGGGTTCAATCTCTGCCTGGTGCCCAATAGGTTTATTAATTTGAAGGAGCTTTTATTCTTATTTATATAATGGGTGATTCTGTCTTTATGTTACATTCTGTTACCTTATGATTTCACCTCAGGGTGCCTCCTGCCTGGCCTCTGCTCCTCAGGGTGCTGCCAGCTTGAGATGAAAGATAAAACTATAGGAAGGCTAATGGGTGGCATCCCTACTGGCAGCCTCAGGCAATGACTTAATATTAAAAGGAGACCAGTAGATGTGCCAGGTAGGTTGTGTAACTGTGTTAAGAAAGTGCCCACAGGGTCTTCAGGATTTAGCAGTAACATGTCCCTCCCTTGTTGTTGTTAGTGGCAGACCCAGATATGCTACAGAAGTCCAGCCGTGCTGAAGCCGTGGTTCTACGGGCTGGAGCACGCACTGGCGCTGCATATTTTCACCCGGAACCCCTGCATAAAGAAGATGACATGATGGAGCTCCTCAAGTTTGACTGCAAGCAGCTGTGAGCCATTCTCAACACTCTCTAGGGGAACAGATTTATCAAGTGTCGCATGTGTGTGGAGACCGCCACCGATGGCAAGACCACCAGACACAACTACTACTATAAACTGCTTGTCAACATGGTGAAGTACAAGCTGGACCACATGAGGCGCAGGAACGAGACAGATGAGAGGGATTCAACGAACAGAGCATCCTTCAAGTGCCCCAACTGCTGCAGCACTTTCACCAACTTTGAGGCTAACCAGCTCTTTGACCGCATGACAGGTAGTCTCCTTAGAGCAACATGTGGTGTGTCTGCCATGTATGGTGACCCAAAACAAATCTGTCAGTGTGTAGGAGCAGTGGGCCAAGGGTAACTCTGACTGGGAATTGCCTGTAGTACCAGTCAGATGTGAATGTGTGTATATCCGTAGCACGTACTACAGTCGCTTTGCCTTCAAACCAAAGACATAAGTCTCAGTTTCACCTGCAATTCGACCATTGTGTCTAGTGTGAAGCTGCCATGTATCTGCAACTATCTTAATTCTGCCTTAGGATGTCTTGCAAATGCAAAAATTCTACTTTCATAATTTGTTTGCTTTATTGCACACTTTTTCCTTATTAAAGGGGGTAGTTCACCTTAACTTTTAGCATCTTTTTAGAATGGCCAATTCCTAGGAACGGTCTTCAGTATTTATTCTTTCTTTGCCTCCTTCTGACTCTTTCCAACTCTCAAATGGCGTCACTGACCCCAGGAGCCAAAAACTATTGCTCTATGAGGCTACAGTTTTATTGTTGTTACTTTTTTTTATCTTGCTGTTTAGCCCCTCCCCTATTCATATTCCAGTCTCTCTTTGAAACCACTGCCTGGTTGCTTGGGTAATTTGCACCCTAACAACCAGATAGTGGCTGAAATTCCACATTTAGAGAGCTGCTGGACTTAAAGCTAAATGATTCAAAATTAAATTTCTATATCATACTAATTTTAACATAAAAAAAACCCCTTTAAAGAAAGGCTTTCACCATTTCTGTAGATGTCTGAGCACTTTATATCAATTCTTTTTTTAGGTCTGGACCTTTTTAATAACCACTTTATTTATAATACAGTTTATAAGTATTAGTGGTGCATTAATGTACCTAAACTGCTGCCAGAAAACTAACCAGGATTAACATGGACTTTAGCTCTTATGTAGCTAACATAAAACAAACTGAGCAGATCGCAATTTAGTCAACTTGAGCTCTGTGCTTATTTTGGTGCTACAAAGGGAGAGAGAGACCATTTTAATGGACTTTAGTAAGCAGAGTGCTGTGTCACTGAATTGCAGTGCTTTCAATGGGGAACATATAGGATCTGTGCAGCCACTGGGACAGAATGCTCTTATACAGATAGCTAGAATCTCAGCTGCCATAAAGCAGGACAGGACTGTTGCTTCCAATGGGGATCAGATAGGATCTGTGCAGCCAATGGGACAGCATGCTCTGTTCTGTTATACAGATAGCTAGAATCTCAGCCATAAAGCAGGGCAGGACTGCTGCTTCCAATGGGGATCAGATAGGATTTGTGCAGCTACTGGGACAGAATGCTCTTATACAGATAGAATCTCAGCTGCCATAAAGCAGGGCAGGACTGCTTCTTCCAATGAGGATCAGATAGAATCTGTGCAGTCACTGGGACAGAATGATTTACCAAGCAAGACTTAAGGTGGCCATAGACGCAAAGATCCTATTGTACGAATTGAGTATTCGTATGATTTTTGGACCGTGTGTGGAGAGTCCCGTCATTTTTCGTCCAGCGGAGATCGGTCGTTTGGACAGGTTTGATTTTGTCCCGACCGATCCCGCCGGAGCCTATTGCGCTCTTATCGTAATCTGATTGTTCGGCTATAGGGCCAAACGTTCAGATTACCCCCGATATAGCCATACCTGTTAGTGGCATATCGGGGAAAGATTGGCTCTTTTGGCCAAATGAACGGATCTTTTTGTCTATGGCCACCTTTAGGCCAATGATCTGCAACCAGTGGCTCATGAGCAACATGTTGCTCCCCAACCCCTTGGATGTTGCTCTCAGTGGCCTCAAAGCAGGTGTTTATTTTTATTCAAATCTTCCAGTCTCTTATTCAAATCAGTGCACAGTTGCTAGGGGAATTTGGACCATAGCAACCAGACAGCTGAAATTACAAACTGGAGAGCTGCTGAATAAAAAGCTAAATAACTGAAAAACCACAAATAATAAAAAATGAAAACCAATTACAAATTGTCTCAGAATATCCCTCTCTACATCATATTAACAGTTAATTTAAAGGTGAACAACCCCTTTGAGAGATAAAGGATAGGAGATGTAATCATTTGCTCAAGTTTACATACTGTAATGAAGTACAATGTTTTTATAAAAATTGTACGTTTTCCGAAATAATCCTATTTAATGTAACATGGATTCTGGGCACTAATCCAGTCTTTATAGGATCACGTGTGACCTGCTGAATGCTTATTGTTACAGTTCATGTAGCGCATACTGTACATATTACCAGGAATCTTGTTGTGGGGTTATTTTTTTGCCATTTTGATGAAATGCTGTCGTTTTTATTTAATAAAAACAATTATTTTGCCTTTATATGCGTTCCTTTGTCCTGTAGGAGTGTGGCCACTAGAGGGAGCTGTGGGTTGGCAGTACACAGTATCACTTATTTGCCACTGAAGCTCCTTTTCTCTCCAAGGGGTGGGGGTGTTACAGGGATTTTTGTATCTTGCAGTGAATGAAAGATGTGTCTCTCCTGCCGCTTCTCTCTGTCCCCCATCATGCAGAACTCTGCCTTATTTACACTGCAGGTCTGCACCGTGGCACCGCCAGTCCAGCCTTCCTGCCCCTCTCCTTACTCTCTCCTGCCCGGCTCTCTAATTAATTATTGATCCCGCCTGTCTCTGGAGCTCCTGCCCTGCCCACTTACACACCGCTTTCTCCTCTTGTTTCTCATTATTGATTTGAGCTCTTGTGCCATGCGAGGGTTAAGTGATCAGCAGCACCAGACTGCAATGCAGTGAGAGCGCTTTTCCTTATTCCTCAGTGGAAATAGTCTGTCCCAGCAGCGCTCAGCTTTGCCTCTATACACAAGGTTTCTGCCAACCCGTCCTGTTGCCCTGTATCTATTGTAATCTCCCAGCATGCACAGCCAACTACAGGGTCCATTCTCCTGCCTCAGCAGTACGAGTGATTTAAATACCCCATCATTCCTCTTAATGCCCCATCCTAACATTGTCTCTCTCCAATCAGTCTGCCCTGCTTTGTCTCTTACTTACCCCCTGCCCCTGGCTCACCCCCTGCGCTTATGGGATTTTCACTCTCCCCAGTTAATCCATTGTCTGTGGTTGCTGATTTTGTTGCCCTCTCCTCCTCTCTGCATATCACACTCTCATGTTCTTTGCTCTGCTAATGTCTCTGTCTCTTATGTTTGTTCTCCCCACTGTTTCTCCTATGTCTCTCTAATTCTCTGCTTCCTTCTGTACACTGTTTCTACTCATTTCTCTCACTTTTAATTCTCTGTACTATCTCTACTATTCTTTGCTGTCTCTGTCTGCCCCTCTCACTCTGTCTTTAGTCTGTCTCTTTACTCTCCTTGCTCTCTTTTCAGCCACTATCTGTGTGTGTCTCTCTACTCTTCTCACAGTCCTGTCTCTTTTCTTATTTATCTTCTCTCCCCCTGCACTCTTTGCCCTTCTTTGTCTGTCAATGTCTCTCATTCCCTGCCCCGTGTGTAACTGCTTTTATATGTTTTTGTGGATCCCAACCTTCCTCTCTTTGGCCATTCCCTTCCTTCTTGTATCTATTTCCATGTGGAGCCTCTTGTCCCTTTCTTATCATCTTGATTTCTCCTCTCTTCTTGCTTCTCCCTCTCTATTTCTTCTGATTTTTCTTTCCCCCACTTCATCCACTGCTACTGACTCCCCAATGCCTGGCTCTGACTGTATGTCTGTGTATTTTTGTACCCCTGTACATTTACTCATCCTCATGCCCAGAGCAGCTCACACAGCACACGACTTGCCAAACCCAATTATGGGTCTTTATGCAGAGTTAAACAAGACCAAGGCTGCCAGTGGGGGGAGCATCATGTCACCTTGGCACTGTGTGACCTTGAGCTCCTTCCTCAGCCCCCCCTGCACTGCTCAGAACCTGATGAGAGATAGATATGGGAGAGGCCTCTCGCTCAGCCATGCAGACATGTGCCCCTACCAATAAAATATTCAGTGTATCAGTGGGACTGGCCCGATGCCTCTCACAAGTGACATCAGCCTGGTTCCTTAGTCACTCCTAGAATACTACCTCCCTCATTATACACACACACACACACTGGTCCAATGCAACAAAGTTCTTTGTTTTCTAAAGAAATACTGGCTCCATCATTATATGTTGTGGCCAAAGGGACCCTGGCAGCGCAGGACGGCTGTTTAAATTATATTGTATGTCTACATACTTCAGTTATTTTATTCACAATGTAGTTATTAAAGGCAAATACTATAAAAGGACATCCTGATCAGGGGAGGGGCTGTGATTTATTTCCTAACGGGCGGAGAGTTGAATTCCTGGTCATGGGTGGAATTGAAAGTTGACCTCCCAGGCAGGTCTAGTTAGACAAAGAAACCAATCAGAATATTTGCTTTTAGAGGGGTGGCCAAAAAATGCTACCTGCTGATTGGCTGCTGTGGTTTACTAGATCTTGGGCAAAATACATGTTGTACAGTGGGTTACTGAGAGATATAAGTCTGGATTTAGTAGAGTGAATAAATATTGGTGTATATTGGTGCTGTGGAGAACTTGCCTGATACCCAGGGCACTATTCCTTTCCCAAGTGCCTCCCAATCCACAGTATTTAGCCTATGGCTCGGTGCAAAAGCTCACAATCTAGTGCCCAGTGCATTCTTCCCATGATGTTATTGTGCTGCCTCTTCCCTTGGTTGTGGTTAGCAGCAGAACAGAAAGAGAAGCTGGACTGTGGGGCGAGACAAAATACAATACAGTGACAAATTCTCTGTTACCCATGAGCCCTCCTGCCTCCTAGAACTGCCCCTTTATATTGCCCTGTACGGCCATTTGTGCCAATGATACTGTGCCAATAACGATACTGGTATTATTCCTGGTTTGGGCAGATGATTTATTTTACCTTGTGTATTCAGGGTCATTATCTGGGCATGTGATAAGACCTTTTATACCTTCTGTGGTTTTGCACCCACCAGTGAGCATGCTGATTGGCATAGGGATATTATTTAGACTCGAGGCCTGGGAAATTCATCTCTTCTACTCCCATTGTGAATACCTTCAGAATTCATCCATTCTGTGCCGGGGGCATTCACAGACTCTCCTGCTCTGCTGATTCAGTGAGTCTGTGATTCTCCTGGGCCCATGGAACAGACAGCGGTACACAGAAGTGGGACCTCGGCTAAAGTAACTGCTTTTAAAGTGTCTGCTTTCTGTGAGTAAAGGCAGCACAGATTCCCACAGATATGGTGCCTTCACCTTAGGCTCCTGATTCTCAGATGGAAAAGGCAAGTGTCACTCACAGTAATGGCTGCACTCACCCTCTCTATGTACCCCATGTGTAGGGGACAGCATTCCTGGTTCTCTAGTGCCCCCCACTCTTCTGATTGGTACCCCTTCCAGGGCAAATCGGGCACTTTCTGCTCTGTTACATTTTATATTCCTTTTTATTGCTGTAATGCAATAATGAATGGAAATACTGTATATATTTACTGAAAAAATACATGAAACAAGCACAGTATCCGGCTGTTCAGACACACAAAGCTTTTCCATTGTTTAGAGGCACAAAGTTGTTCCTCTGGAAGTTACATTGACTTCAACTCCCATTTATTTGCATCAGCGCGTCCCGCTGCCCCCACATTCATCCCGCTGTCAGGGACATGTTGGCCTCTCACAATGGCAGAAGAATATCCGTAGGTGTGCGCTTGAATAGCGGCTTCTATAGTAATGTATTGTGTCAGCCTTGAGACTCTTCCTCCATCCTCTGCTCCATTGTGCCTCCTGGTTGGTACAAGGTTCTGCTGCACATTCCTCTTTATTGTTCTGCATTTCTTTTTATTACCCAGAGGCCCAGTAATTACTCGGATTCATGACAGGGAGACACTGAAACAGAATATAATTTTCCTGCATGTATGTAAAACCTAAAATAACTGGGATTCACACCAGTTTTGTGTTCTAGAGATGTTGCCTGTTAAGCTGCAGGGGTTCCATGAAGGGATCATCTTTACCCCTATCTGACAAGCCTTTTTATTTAGTTATGAAGTTGAAGAAGAAGAGTCTGCAATGCCCAAGAAGGATGCCAGGACATTAGTTGCCCAGTTTAATGAGCAGATTGAGCCCATATATGCTCTGCTCAGAGAGATTCAGGACATCAACTTGGCCTATGAAATTCTGGAGCCGGAGCGTATGGAAATACCTGCACATATTCAGGTGCTTATGTGCATGGTGCTACCCTCTTTCCCTCACTGTCACCCATCCTTGGCCTTTATATTGCACTTAATGGCAGTGACACTTGCTATAAGTCTAAACCTCAGGGCTTTGTTGGTTTTTGGGCTTTCTGCTTTTCTATAGTCTTTATGGACTCTTTGGGTTTGATAGATCATCTCTTTAGGTTTTCACTTTCTGATATTGTTCCCAATGATGGCTTCATACTGGCAAGTGGGAACCTTAGATTTTGGTCCTTCACAGAAAATAACAAAACAGACCCCGTATTATTATTATATTTCATTTCTGAACTGATGCTGCATGTACCAGTAGGGCACAATCTTGTGTTACCTTTGTATTTCTGTTGCAAGGAAAGGACAGCAGGCAGAGCCTCCGCCCCCTCCAAAGAGGCTTGGTCCAGCAAGGGCCCCTCTTATGATGACCTATACACACAAGATGTGGTTATCAGCATGGAGGAACAGGAGGACCTGCAGCGAGCAGCAGCCGAGGGCAAATCTGTGAAAAGAGAGACCCATCTGGCTCAGAGAGAGCACCGTGCAGGGGGCCTACAGTGATAGCGCAGACCTAAAGGATGGTGAGTTGGTCATCATGGGTATCTGTGCTGCTCCAGGGCAGGAGAAGGAGACTTGCAATTATTCAGTTGCTGCCAATCAGACATTGAATCCTTTAAAGGGGAACTTTTTTTTATTAAAATCCCCCCAAATTGCAGTGGATGTTTGATCCATTTGCTCGCAGTCTCTGCAATTAGTTTGTCTAATGGACACCTAGTATTTTGTACGTCCCGCCGTAGAACTAGGGCCCATGGGTATTGCAGGTGAAGATGGGCCAATGAAGGTCTCTATAAAAATATTTTGCATAAAACAGCTCAAATGTAAACAAACCATTTTCATAATAATATACTTGTTTAGTAGTATGTGCCATTGGGTAGTCATAAAAAGTGCCATGTCAAAGGGCAATATTAACTTAAATATATATTCCAGTTTGATAAGATTCTTTAATATGCCACTTAATTTGATTGTTGCTCAAGTATTCATTTTGGGGGTAGAGTTTTCCTTTAAGTATTGGAGTAGTGAAATAAGGGTTGCAGTTTGCACAGTGAGCCCCACACTACAAGAATATTTCATGTCTTTATCCCAACTTCTATTTCCCATGCCAGGAGAGCCGACCAATGGCCAATCAAAATGAGGAAGTAATGCAGGCCCTGCTCATTCATGAAAAGAAGAGCGCAGCAGCAGTCGGGACTTCCCCCGCCCCTGCATCCAACACCGTGGCCGGCAATGATTCTGACAGTGACACCAGCGAGTCAGACCAAGACATCCTGGCACCTAGGCAGCCCGACGGCACCTTTTCTCATGCCTACAGAGAGGATGATGAAGATGACGAGTTTGAGGATGTGGCGAGCGACCTAACAGTCACTCTGAGTGGGCGCCCTTACCTGTACAGTGAGGTGAGTCAGCGCCAAGAGCTGGTGGCACAGATGACACCTCAGGAGAAAGAAGCTTATATCGAGATGGGCAGAAGATGTTTGAAGACCTGTATGACTAACACTTGCCCTATCCCACCCCAGGAATTCCTTTGTGCGACCATGATACTGAGCCCCAACTGTGCCACGTGCCCACTCACACCTGCCAATATACAGCCTTCAGCACCTTCCCAGGGTTCATTTTACTTGCATCCCCCTCTTTTGTCTTGGACTGGGAATGGCCATTCTGCCTGCCCACTCGCTGCCCAGCACATTATCAAGGGAAGGAAAGATGCTTTTATTATTTAAAAGAAAACAATTCAAATATCAGGACTAATGTTCTGCACGTGGCGTAGAGAAGGGAACAAGTGCCCTGAAGCATGGACCTGGAGGGGGCGCCACCACTCCAATAGGCAGCACACATCAAAAGACAGAGGAGAGTCAGAGTATTAAGGTACAAAGTGTATTTGGTCTCCTGCCAAAACACCTCCTTGTCTATAAATGAGATTTTATTTCTCTTTGTGCCATGATGCATCCCTCCCATTGCCAAGTCACATTGTGTTCCAAGCGCCCCTCCTGAGAAACCCACTAGTAACCCCCAGGGGGGCCGAATACGTGCCTGTCAGCACCACTGGATTTCGCCTTTCACTGTGACCCTAATGGGAACTTGCACGTGGCTAACATGGATTATATAGCATTGCCCAATGAATCATACAGTGTTCTAGGGGTCAGACAAAGCTTTCTGGATTCCACCATTGAGACGGGAAGGAAATTACCCCTGCAATTTAATATGGCAAACCATTTTGGTCCGTGAATTAGAGATCTTCCTTTTTCCTGTAATATAACAGCTTGCTGAAAGGGTTAACCGGCACTTCTCTTTCTGTGCCGATTTTAATGGGCCCGCCCCGCGCCTTTCTGCGAACGGCGTTTCTCAACGTTCGCTTTTTATACAGCAAAAACTGTTTTAGAGAGAATGGCATAGTGGGGATGTCCTATTTTTATCTTCAGTTTTGTGAATTCTCTTAATAACGTCGGTTTTTATGTTTTATAAATATGGGAAAGTTGTGTTTTTTTTTATCAAAGGAATCTTTATATTAATATCAGCAGTGTGGCTTTAAGTGTTAATGCTGGTTATAAGTAAGCTGCTGTGTCTTTAGCATAGGGCCCAGGGTTACATGGCAGGTAACAGATGTGCTCTGTAATATACAATGGGGTTCATTCTTACACAAGTATATTAACAGAAGCCAAATGCCATTCATGTCTCTCTACAGGACTCTAGAATGAACCAAGCTCAGCGTGGTCCGTGGTGGAAAGAACCCGCTAGAAAGCTTCTGTTTGCTGCCAGTATAGATTGCCTCTATTAGTGGTGTGTGTGTGTGTAGATACATGGGTGCATCAAGTGCAGAGCATTGGGTGTGTAAACACTGCCTCTGGATCTGTCTGTGCCTTGTCTCTGTATAGCCAGTGAGTGACAGCTCAGCAGGAACAGAGACATCTCATTACTGTGTGTGTGTGTTCTGTGTGGCGAGTCTCCCAGGCAGGGAGTTGGGCTGTGCATGTCCCTCCTACAGAGACACAGATGAGCTCATGTGCAGATGACAGATAACAAAGAGTCTCTGCAAGCCCATAATGGATTCCTATTTATTGTCTTGGAAATCATCTGCTGATTGGCCCAGAAATCAGATGTACTTCCCGACAGACATTTGTATTTCCAGCTCTCTCTAGATGGCACTATGTAAACTAGTATAAGGATGTTTGATCTAGGGATGCACCAAATCCAGGATTTGTTCGGGATTCACCCTTTTTCAGCAGGATTTGGATTCGGCCGAATCCTTCTGCCAAGCTGAACCGAATCTGTATCCTAATTTGCATATGCAAAACAAGGAAGTAAAAATGTTTCCCCTTTCCAACCCTTAATTTGTATATGCAAAGATTTGTTTCTGTATTTGGCCGAATCTTTCGCAAAGGATTCGTGGGTTCGGCCGCATTCAAAATAGTTGATTCGGTGCATCCCTACTTTGATCAGGTGTGTAACATTAGCTTGATTAAGGGCCACATATTGGCCTGAAACTTTGGCCCAAATTCACTAAAGTTCGAAGTGACTAACGCTGGCGTAATTTCGCCAGCGTGACGTCAGTTCAAAATTCGCGCATGCGTGGAGCAGTACTAACGCTAGCGAAAGAGAGAACGCTAGCGAAAGAGAGAACGCTAGCGAAGATTCGCACGCTATCGCTAGGCGCATGATCGCCCTAGCGAACGGATGCAACTTCGCTAATTCAGGGTCAACGCTACCGTTGTTTCGCACTAAACGCTGGCGAATTTGCGCATTGGCGAATAAACGTAACTTCGCAAATTCATTAAGATGCACATTTTATTGAACGTTACTTCCTTCGCCAGACTTGCCTTCATCAGCTGTGACCTGGCGAAGTGCTTTGGAGTGCATAGAACAATCTCAATCATCACTTACTTACATAGTAATTTTACGCTGGCGTTTTTTCATTTTTTTTTATAGCCAACAAATTTTTTTTTTTTTGTAACTGTATTTCAGGCATACCTCTCAACTGTCCCTTTTTTGGAGTGACAGTCCCTCTTTTTTCAGTTCAACCCCCAGTCCCTCATTTGTACTGGAAACAGCCAGAAAAACTTTTAAACTTAATTGGCTTTTGGCAGAGAGGACAGAACAGCTAACAGGTGCAACTAAGATACTTTTGTAAAAGTTCTTGTCCCTCTTTTTGAGATTCGCACACATATGGAACTTCAAATTGACAGTATATATGTCAATTATACTGTTTCCTAAGGCTGCCAGGACATGTGTACCAAAAATTTAAAGGGGTCATTCAGCTTCAAGTTCACTTTAATTTACAATATAATATGTAATTGGAATCAACTTTAAAAACCATCTTTATTTTTGAGTAAAATATTTTTAAGGATTTGGCTTCTTCTTGTCACTCTTTGCAGCTTTCAAATGTGGGGGGGGGTCACTGACCCCAATCTGTCCAGACTATAAAGCCATGAGAAGCTCTCGTCTGCCCCTGTGTGTGTGTGTAGTATGTATGTATGTATGTTTATATATATATATATATATATATATATATATATATATATTTAATATATGATATTCTTTCTGTGCTACACCCGTGATATATTTAGCCTGCCCTCCATCGCGCTGGGCCCATATAAATAGGATGAGCAGTGTTCTCATTATTAGTGTTATTATTGTGATTAGCGCTGAGGAGAGGGCAGTGCGGCTGCTTAAATATAAATGAGACCCATTATACCAAAGGGAAGGAACCAGGCGTGGGAAGTCTCTGCTAATCAGCTCTAATCTATGGCCGTGAATAATTAATGGCAAGAGCTCGGCACAAGCCGCCAAAAAGGATGTTCCTGCAAATGCACCGATTTGCCATACGTCATGGGGCACGGTGCCCGACTAATGAGCCCTGGGGTGCTTAGTGGGGAGATGAATGTGTGTTGCATTGAGAGCAGACGCTACTGCAACCTCTGGGGCTGCCAGTCCCATAATAATGTGGTCTGTTCACTCTGTTGTTATTATGAGGTTAAAAATTAGCATTTTACTGTGTTGTTATGGGTTGATGGGGCTCGTTTAGCCTTCGTAATTCTTTCCAGCCTTCACTTAATGTGGTTCACGGGATACAACTGTGGAGGTCCTGCTGGGAAACCTACAAAGGTACAGACAGACATCTGTAGGGCTCAATGTTACTGAGTTAGCAGGGGTCCCCAATCACCCCCACAAGTATCACAGGGCCCATAATAAAAATGAATGTCGGTGATCACATGATCATGCTCTGCATCATCTCCAGTCCTCATTATGCCAAAACCCCACCCGTGAGCCAACCAAACCTTAATCGTGACCCTAAAATCACCCTTTTTTTATATCTCTTGAGGGTCCCTTATTCCAGTACCCCCTTTACTCCGACAGCAGCTGTGGGCGTCTCATGCAATCTGTACTCCAATAGAGAGTGTGACGCAGTCAATAGAAACATAAAGGCCCTCTAACTAGAGACAACCGGCAACTCCTATTGGTTGGAAGCAGTTTGGGTCCGATTCCTACATCCAGCTATGTGTCACCATGATTTGGGGAAAGCAAAAGTAAGAAGGGAGCAGCTTGTCCCCCCCCCCCACTGAGCATGCGGAGAGGCCCCTCTGTGTGGGGCACATTGTGCACTGAGTGCCAGGGAGTGGCAGCTGCCACAATCACAGACACAGGCTGTTCCGGGGGTTGGCAAGCAGGTGCCAATGTGTGTGCGGATCAGTGACAGCTTTGTAGAGACGCTACAATTCCTCTGTAGGGAAGAACATTCAGCTGCACTAAATGAAATGATGATAAACAAGATTTGTTGCTGATACCAGATATTCATTAGTCCATCATCATCTTCATCTGCTTCTCTGAAGGAACCGACTAGCACTGCCAGGGAGGGTACCCATACCTACAAGGGTGGCAGTGACAATGGCAGTTTATCTCAGAACCAGCTCCCATAGTAACACTGGTGTATAACACAATGAGTATCTCCCATAGTAACACTGGTGTATACTGTAACAGTGAGTATCTCCCGTAGTAACACTGGTGTATAACACAACGAGTATATCCCATAGTAACACTATTGCATAGCACAACTAATATCTCCCATAGAAACACTGGTGTATAAGTTATACACCAGTGTTACTATGGAAGATACTCATTGTGTTATACACCAGTGTTACTATGGTAGATACACGTTGTATTATACACCAGAGTTACAATGAGAGATTCTTATCGTGTTATGCAGTATAACACAACAAGTATCTCCCATAGTAACACTGGTTATAACACAACAAGTATCTCCCATAGTAACACTGGTGTATAACACGAGTTTATCCCATAGTAACACTGGTGTATAACACAATGAGTATCTCATGTAGTAACATTGGTGTATAACACGAGTATCTCTCATAGTAACACTGGTGTATAACACGAGTATATCCCATAGTAACACAGGTGTATAACACAATGAGTATCTTCCATAGTAACACTGGTGTATAACACAAGTATCTCCACTAGTAACACTAGTGTATAACACGAGTATCTCCCATAGTAACACTGGTGTATAACACAATGAGTATCTCCCATAGTAACACTGGTGTATAACACAATGAGTATTTTGCGCAGTAACATTGGTGTATAACACTAGTATCTCTCATAGTAACACTCATGTATAACACAGAGTGCCACCGGGATATAACAGGAAAGTGAAGAGAAGCCTGTTCTCCGGGGGGGGGGGGACACAATATTTTAGACAGCAGTATACTGTATATACAGTAGCAGCCCAAAGAGTATATATATATACGAGTATATCCCATAGTAACACAGGTGTATAACACAATGAGTATCTTCCATAGTAACACTGGTGTATAACACAATGAGGATCTCACGTAGTAACACTGGTGTATAACACGAGTATCTCCCATAGTAACACTGGTGTATAACACAATGATTATCTTGCGTAGTAACGCTGGTGTATAACAAGAGTATCTCTCATAGTAACACTCATGTATAACACAAAGTGCCACCGGGATATAACAGGAAAGTGAAGAGAAGCCTGTTCTCCGGGGGGGGGGGGACACAATATTTTAGACAGCAGTATACTGTATATACAGTAGCAGCCCAAAGACACAGCACCAGAATCCCCCAAATCCCCCTGTTTGCCACTACCCATTAGTGTTGTGCAGAGCTGCCAGTTGTGGCAGTGAAAGGTGACAGTTAGCAGTCAGTAGCAGGAGAGAAACTCCGTGTGATCAATGTGGCGCTGCAGGCTGGGCACAATTGGATTGTTCGTGTCTGGGCAGCGCTGGGACTGGGAAGCAAATCTTTCGAAATCTCACAGTCTGTTCCCTTTTCTCTTGAATGGAACAACAGATTGCAATGGAGTTAAAATGAGAGATAAATAGGAATAAGGGCCACATAGATGGGTGCCCACTGGAGTACAATGGCTGCCATCCTTGTTAGGGTCCATATTCCCTACACTGGGAATTAAGCAATGTCACTCGCCCACAGCAACCAATCAACAGATTTTATTAATTTATGTCCATTAGAATAATAAAATTTCTACATGAACTTCTGGGCTTTTCCCTTCTTTGGGCCCATATTATCCCTTCAATTGTGCTGAACCAGAGATTTTGGTGAACACTCCCTACAGTATAAATGGGTGTAAGTGTACAGAACAAATTAAGACTAAACTACAGAGATTTGGGATTATTAATCCACCATTATTGTATCTTGGCTTTGCCCTTCTAACTGAGTGAATGGGGCTCATCTGATCAAATAAACCAAATAATAGAAATATGAGGCAGGAGATTCTCTGTGTTTCAGTGACTTTGGTTTTGGTACCAGAAGTGACCAGGGCTTCAGAAACTGACCCTTGTATTCTGTTTACTGCGTTGGGAATTATTATATGGGTGAGAAGTGACTAGACTCTGATGGAAGCTTACAGGGGGAGGGGCAGGGAGTCTGTAACTAAAGCAATGGGTGAGCTTAAAACAATTTAAAATGGGTGAGAAGTGGGTGGGACTAGAACACTGATGGAAACTTACAGGTGAGATGGAGGGAGTCTGTAACTCAAGCAGAGGGTAGGGCTAAACACTCTGATGGGAGCTTACATGGGGAGGGCAGGGAGTCTGTAACCCAACAGTGAGTGGGACTAGAACACTCTGATGGAAACTTACTGGGGGGGGGGAGCTGGGAGTCAGTAACCCAACAGTGGGTGGGACTAGAACACTCTGATGGGAACTTACTGGGGGGGAGCTGGGAGTCTGTAACCCAACAGTGGGTGGAACTAGAACACTCTGATGGAAACTTACTAGAGGGAGGAGCTGGGAGTCAGTAACTCAACAGTGAGTGGGACTAGAACACTCTTATGGAAACTTACTAGAGGGAGGAGTTGGGAGCCAGTAACCCAACAGTGGGTGGGACTAGAACACTCTGATGGGAACTTACTGGGGGGGGGAGCTGGGAGTCTGTAACCCAACAGTGGGTGGAACTAGAACACTCTGATGGAAACTTACTAGAGGGAGGAGCTGGGAGTCAGTAACTCAACAGTGGGTGGGACTAGAACACTCTGATGGAAACTTACTGGGGGGGAGCTGGGAGTCTGTAACCCAACAGTGGGTGGAACTAGAACACTCTGATGGAAACTTACTGGGGGGAGGGGCAGAAAGTCTGTAACCCAACAGTGGGTAGGACTAGAACACTACGATAGCTGCTTCCAGCTTCCAGTTTGCTCCTTTCTGCCGCAATAGTTCCAACGACCCTTTGGTCCTTTATCCTACAGTCATGCTCTGTCAGCGTGTGAGGACAGCAAGGCCTGTGTCACCAGTAATAATCTGTGTATTTTCCTGGAAGGGAGGGAATTAGGAGGCTGTGAGACAGGAGCAGACGCACCCTTTCCTGTGTCCCTTTCTCTCTCCCATCTGCACAATTGCATTACACACTTGTTTGCCTCCCATTGAAATCCAATTAGATTGGTGGTGGGGGGATTAGTCGGGAGGGATAGAGACTGCACTTTTCCTATCTGGCAGCCCAGTGATCTCACACTAATAGAGAGAAAGGAAGGACCCCTCATATCTCTTGTTCCCTATCCATTCCAAGAAACAGGGTCTCCTTATAAGCAATGACAAACTGGGGGGGGGGCGCTGTGGAAACGGCCTTTTCTACTGGGAGATTAATTACTTGGGGTTCTCAGTGAAGTATTATCCACATATCACTTTTGTATCTCTGTGTACTTTGTCCTGTTGTGGGGGTATTAATGTATTGGGGTCAGTTTTGGCAGAGAAATAAGCAATTCAAGTGAAGTATTTGGTACTTACTGCGTTAATGGGATTATCGGGCAGCCTACATTGTTATAAAATAAGATTTGTGGCATCAAGCCAAGGGCCAGTTGACTGGATTTATAGGATGGCAAATGATTCCGTTTTCCTGTTTAAGGCTCAGGTAGATTGTTTGGAGGGGCTTTTGGGGTCCCCCTTGGCTGGATCTTTTGGTGCTTCCTGCTAGTATTTATATTGAGCTCATAGCCGGCACATTCTCTTTGGCTCTACTGCCCTGTACCAGGGATCACCCATGTTTTCTAATAGCAGGCTGCAACAGGGAAACACAATTTATGGTAAATCTCGCTAATCCTGGGGCTGATTTGGCTGATTTAGATGAAGAAGGGGAGATTTCCATCAGTTCTACTGAAATCGGCAGCAATATCTGTAATCAAAATCATATTATTTGTGAAAAAAGTCCAGATGGCCTATATAATAAGTCTTATTATGTTACAGGATTCTAAGTAACCTTCCCTTGCCTTTAAACTTTGTATTATACAGGACATGGAATGTTTCTGGGGGAAGCTATTTAACTTACACTTGTCATTTCCTGGTTTTCCACAATAGTAAACCCCAGCCCTTAGCCTGGGAAACTGCCGCCCAAGAACCAATGGGATGATCCTGCAAAGATTAGAAAGGAAAAGCTGATTGTTGTGCCAATAAACTGGGAGAACCACTAAATCATCCCTAATCCAATCAATGGCCCGGAAATCCCACACAACAGGCCTCACAGTTTATAGTAGCCCCCGTGGGTCAAAGCAATATATAGTATATGTGTAACTAGGGTTTCTCAGTAGCAGAGGGCTGCCTCCCATTGGGGTGAGCTGAGTGCCGCATTTAAACACATGGAGGTGTCTAGTCATTAGATGTCTCATTTTCCTGTGAGTTTTGGTTGAAGTATTCCCATAAGGGAACATCCAGGTGGATATCAGATGCATAAGAATGCAGTATATGCGCTCTGAATGTGCTCTAATATGTTCTCCAATGCAATCAATCGCTCCCCAAAGCCACAGAATTAGTGCAACTAATATGTATCGTACATGTATATATTTGTATTTGGATCTGGAAGTCAGAATTTGGTATTCGGAGAGAACATTATCATCAGGCTGTGGTTCAGACTCATGAAACTGCCCCAAACTCCAGTGTAGCCTATAGCTGTTCACTCTAGCACATACTATTATGGGGGGGCTGTTTTGGCAGCAGCATTGAAGACTAAATTCTAATGGTCTAATGACTTGGTCAAGAATTCTGAGACCCCATTGCTGATGGAACTCTCCCCCTGGTGGTGTAAAAAAACACGCTTGGGAGGCAGGTGCCTCTTAGTTACCCACCATGGTGTCTGTAGAATGTACAAGGATGGAGCTTGGGGTGGACTTAGTGCCTTCTAAAGCTAAGGGGTAGTCGTGAGGTCATTGACTACCATAGCTGGGATAAAGTTGAACCCCCATGACTAAAAGAGCACTGCACCCCCCATGCCATGCATCCATTAGTATGTTCCAAGCATTCAAATCCCATGGCTGAAGCTACACCTGATCAACCCCCTCCCCTGTACCCAGGGCTGAGATCTTCTTCTCTGTCTCCCTTTGTTCTAATTCAAAGGACTTTTGTTCTAGACATCTCAATCACATGCTCTTCCTACTAGTGCTTCTACCTGTAATTTCATGCAAATGAGCCGCCTCCACAAGAAAACTTTTTGATTACTCAGAATATGAGATGCTAGGCAACTTATTAAAAGGGAAAGCCCATCTTTTGTTCCTGGGAGTTGGTAGGGCAGAGGTTGCATGTTCTAGAACCTGTGGTGCTTGGTGGGGGGCACCGGTGCTGATGTGCGAGATCCTTGGGGCCGAGAAACAAAGGAGCAACGGATTCTCTGTTGAGATGGATGTACTTGCTGTTGGTTACATGTGCCTTGAAATCTTGACCCAGCAACACATATAATGAAGTGAAGGTTGTCCAATGTTACAGCTGCTGGGCACCACCACTAGTTCTTTGCTGTAAGCTGCAGTTGAGTTGAGTGCAACCTTCACTTCCACAGAATTGGAACCCAGGGAGAGCATTGGCCTTAATCACTTGATCAGCCTCAGCTGCTATATAGATTTTCATAAGCTACATCAGATCTCTGGATTTCATTCACAATTTATCAGCCTTTCCCCCAATATCATTGACATATGCAATATCACTGCTTGTCGTCTTATTCAAGGTCCACCTTCATCTCTTGTGTAGACCCCAGGCCAGTGGTTTTTCTTCCGCCATTGTTTTGCCCCTACCTGTGCCCAAGAGAGCTTCTCATATCTTGGCACAGATTCTGGATTGCTCCTAAGGGGTGTAACTACAGAGGAAGAAGACCCGGTGGAACCGGAGGGGGCAGTAACGTTACTAGAGGGGGGCGGGCTCTGGTGCGTGACACGCAGCCGGGCCCCCGTCCCCCTCCGTACGCAATTTTTCAGACTGCAGTTTAGTGGCGAGCGGACTGCCGGGGGGCCCTGAGGGGGTACGGGCCCTGGCCACTGGGGGGGAAGGAAGTACAGGGGCCCGATGAGGCCCTAATTCATATATAATTTCAATAAATATTTGTTAAACAGGTCAACCTCTAGTAATTTTTGGGGCCTGAAAAAATTATTTGCTGTAGGGCCCAGTAATATCTACCCCTGATTACTCTTGATTTGGGTCATATCCAAATCTGTCTGCCTGGGGAGGGGGGTGGGTGCTATTAGTTGCACCAGGCCTGACTAATCAGAGTAATTTCTTGCCAATGACCCTGCCCCTGATTCTGGACAAGGGAGTTGGTGAGGTGGTTACTGCTGAGGGCTCCTGAGAGCTGTTACTGTGGCTGGAGGATTTCATGGAGAGCAGTCTCAGAGGATCCCAATAGATCTCCTGGGCCCCCACAGCCAATGAAAAGATAGTTGTGTCTGTAGTCAGGCCAGGCACCAGAACCCATGTGAAACTCACTGCTCACTCCTTCCTCCATTGTGTTACACTGTATCCGTCAACAAGTGTGTAACCCTTTCCTGGCACAACCAATACAAATTACATTTGTCTCCATACACAGTTATATAGTGCTTGCCAGTTTAATATGGGATTCGCTGTATTGTTTATAGTAAGGACTGGAAAGCACAGACTCTGGAACACATTTTGACCAGCAGTGCAGAGGTTAATACTGTAGGATATTGAGAAAAGAGTTTAGAAGCAGTTTAGAAGCAGGTAGAGACTGTGGTGTTGTTGTGTCCAGGAGTTAATGCTATAGGCAAGTGATATTGGCAGAAATAGACGGTGCTGCTGTTGTGCCCAGCAGTGCAGAGGTTACTGATGTAGGAACTTGAGCAGCGAGCTTAGAAGCAGGTTTAGACTGTGGTGATGTTGTGTCCAGCAGTGAGGGAGTTAATACTATAGGCAATTGAGAAGAGGATTTAGAAGCAGAAATAGACGATGGTGCTGTTGTGTCCAGCAGTACAGAGGTTAATGCTGTAGGAACTTGAGCAGAGAGTGTAGAAGCAGGTTTAGACTGTGGTGCTGTTGTGAGCCAATTTGGAAAAACCGCACACCTCACATACCCCAGCTGAGTTTCCTGGTGCTCAGTGATGGGGGAATCGGCAACCAGGTAGAGACTGTGGTGTTGTTGTGTCCAGGAGTTAATGCTATAGGCAATTGATATTGGCAGAAATAGACGGTGCTGCTGTTGTGCCCAGCAGTGCAGAGGTTAATGATGTAGGAATTTGAGCAGCGAGCTTAGAAGCAGGTTTAGACTGTGGTGCTGTTGTGTCCAGCAGTGAAGGAGTTAATAATATAGGGAACTGAGAAGTGGGTTAACAAGCAGAAATAGACTATGGTGCTGTTGTGTCCAGCAGTGCAGAGGTTAATACTGTAGGATATTGAGAAAAGAGTTTAGAAGCAGGTAGAGACTGTGGTGTTGTTGTGTCCAGGAGTTAATGCTATAGGCAAGTGATATTGGCAGAAATAGACGGTGCTGCTGTTGTGCCCAGCAGTGCAGAGGTTAATGATGTAGGAATTTGAGCAGCGAGCTTAGAAGCAGGTTTAGACTGTGGTGCTGTTGTGTCCAGCAGTGAAGGAGTTAATAATATAGGGAACTGAGAAGTGGGTTAACAAGCAGAAATAGACTATGGTGCTGTTGTGTCCAGCAGTGCAGAGGTTAATGCTGTAGGAACTTGAGCAGAGAGCTTAGAAACAGGCTTAGACTGTGGTGCTGTTGTGTTCAGCAGTGAAGGAGTTAATACTATTGGTCATTTGTAGGTAGGTTTAGAAGCAGAAACTGCTGTGCAGCAGTGCAGGGGTTAATAACAGGGTGCATTATATAAATATGATGATGTGATATGACTGCTGTTGCTTTAGTTGAGGACCATAAAGAAATCCCTTTGGTGCCACATTTGGCCCTTTTGTCTCCAGTTGGACAATACTGTCTTATCTATGTGACAAGCTTGTCACCCCCAGCAACCAAACAAAACCAGTAAAAGGCAGCGTCTCATTGGCTGTTATGGTTCAGCAAAGTTAGGCTCAGACAGGCGCCCTGGGTGGGCTCAGTGCCAGGAAGAGTATCTGCAAGGGGATCAGTCACAGCGAAATGCGTCAGTCTTTAATTTACTGCCCATTTCCTGTGCTGTAAGGGACCATATACACACATGGGAGACCAGAAAGGATATGAGATTGTTATGGACTCTGTATCCTGGGCACAATTTTCATACACATGGCGCATAATGACAAACAGATGGTGGTTTATCCGCACATGTTTCACTCAACAGGATTAGCCCCGGGCCAGAAGCCTTCACTTCCCTCATGATGCAACAGAAGCATCACAGGGAAAATAACCTTCATGTCAATATCAGAGAAGGAACCAAGTGGGTCATTTAATAGTCACAGAACTGATGATCCGCTATTAAGGAGCCAGGTGTCCCCTCTCCGTCCATGCGAGTGTATGGGTGGGTGCTACAGAGGAAGGTCCCATGGGAGCGTTGGATCCTGTTTAGTAACTCTATGGCCAACTGGTTACTCGTGTTTGTCAGGAAGCTGCCGCCTCCTGATTACTAAGTGTCCATCTGTCTCCCAGCCGCTCCTTCCTTAGCACTGAAACGTCTTTATCTGCTGGGTAAATAGTGCAGAACCGAGCTGACCCATGTAGCTATATGAGCAGCACTATATCAAGTCAACAGCCCAGGAAGCCTCTCAGCATGCACACATACTGTACATACTGAAATAAGTCATTAGGGCCCCGCTGATCCTACTTACCTGAGCTCCTGCTAACCCTTCTGCACTCCTCTGTGGAGGCTCTAATGGCTCCAATAATTCCCCAAGTCTATCTCTAAACAATAGCTAGCCCTAATCTCCTCTGAGGTTCACCTCTTGCCCCCTGGTTTTCTCCTTTCCACTGAGGCTTCCAGCAAAGAGGTCTTGGCTGCTCCTACAAATGTGCTGTGAGATCTACATATAAATTAGTTCAGGGCCATTAAAGAGCTCCTGCCTACAGAGGAGTTGGCTGATGAGAGAACCTAAACATTTGGAGAAAGTTGTTCTTTCAGTAGATCCAAATATGCAACCCAATTCGCCAATCTAAAGAGCAAACCTGAGATTTGCAGGCCAATCTCCAAGTATCCTGGAACAGTAAGAGGGTAATTTGCTCTCAATCATTGCTCCCCCAGGATTCTCTGCTTAATTCCCATTCATTTCATTGTTACAGGGAATTCACAGTAAAGAAATGAGCAGTTAAGGGCAGAGATAATCATGTTCCATGCATGCAATAGGGTTCCTCTGAGGGGATTAGTATTAACAAAGAGAAGGATAAAATAATATTTGGAGATGTGAGGAGGGGAAGCCTTTCCCGGGCATTGGCTCCACCTAGAGAATAAAGTTTTGGTGCCACAAATGATTTCTGGGCCAGTAGGGGCCCAACCAGCACATAATTGTCCCACTGAATCTTAAGTGCCCACATTTCTTTCTACAGATGTCTCCATCTTGCACTACCATCTCCATCTTGTTCTACTGTCTCCATCTTGTTCTACTGCCTCCATCTTGTCCTACTGTCTCTGTCTTGTTCTACTGTCTCCATCTTGCCCCTCTGTCTCCATCTTTCCCTACTGTCTCCATCTTGCTCTACTGTATCCATATTGCCATACTGTCTTCAACTTGACCTACGTTCTTCATCTTGCCCTACTGTCTCTATCTTTTCCTAATGTCTCCATCTTGACTTTGTTTCCATCTTGTCCTACTGTCTCCATCTTGACCTACTGTCCCCCATCCCGAAGGTACAAGTTGCCTTGTATCCCATCTTTGCCCACTACCCCATTATTTGAGGAAACAGATAAACCACATACACAGTCAGTTTGCACCCTGTAGCACCCTAAAAAATTTGTGACAGTACAAGCTTCACCCCACTGAAAACACCGCCATTACTCTGCTATCTTCAACCATAAACTGATATACCTAATGAGAAGTTGCCAAAGAAAGTTTTTCATGTTTTTCATGGTGTCCCTACAGATCCAAATGTATATTCCACATGGATGTATCCCCTCCCGGCTCCACTGGCAGTTCCTCTCTCCTCTGATTTTTCTTTCTATCACTGTCTGTATACAGTTAAAATGCAAACATTTTTTTTAAAAAAACAAACATTTTTATTGCTGATGAAAAATTATATAGTGGCCCTTGTGTGCTGAGGGGCCCTTGGCAAATGGCAATTTTTTCCAATTTTAAAGTGGCCCTGAAAGCCTATTCTAGACCTTTTAGACTTGGAATTAGCTGCAGATTCTGATGTATTGCCTAGCACAGATCATTGTACAACTACTGTGTGTGCCCTCCTGCTGCTGCCAGTCCTGCGTAACTAGCCTGCCCTGCTTCCCTCCTGCTGTTCCCTGTATCAGCCACTGTCCTCCCAATCTGCCAGTCCAGTAAATCTCTGCTTCTGCTGAGCCTTCTCCCTTTCGCTGTGATGCCTTTTGCTGAAAGGGCAGAATTTGGAAACCCACTTGGGGCAATTCTAGTTTTTCATGTGTACTGGAACCTGTGCCAGGCTGGCCGAGTGTTTCACTGCCTCTGCATTTGGGTTCAACACTCCCTCAGAGTCTATTAACTGCCCAATCCCTCCCAGGCACTGGTGGCACAGAACTGGGCAGCGCTGTGTTTGTCTCTGAAAAACCCTTAATCTTGGTTGTAAAGGGAGAGAATCCGGGAACAAACTCAGAAACAAATATTCACCCAAAAAACAAATAAGGAAACAAAAACCCTAGAGAAAAACCTTTGACATTAAAAAAAGGAAACTTTTGGTTTTAAAGGGCAAGTAAAGGCCCTACAAAATCCTTGTGTTATCAGTAATATGGTACCAGCCTGCATGGATTTGGTGAGAATATCTATAAGGTACTATTTTAACTTTATTAATTATATCAAGTTATCAAAATATTATTAATTATATCAAATAAAATGTATCAATAAACATATGTTAGTGTCTGTGAGGGTTAATGTTTTACTACACATGAGAGTCCTAACCGGAACAGTCCCAAAGCCAGGCAATCTGTATGAGTCCCTCTTACTGACATTTACAGGGGTTGTTCACCTTTAAATTAACTGTTAGTATGATACAGAGAGCGATATTCTGAGACAATTTGCAATTTGTCTTTATTTTTTATTATTTGTGTTTTTCGAGTTATTTAGTATTTTATTCAAAAGCTTTTGCAATTTCAGCCATCTGGTTGTTAGCGTCCTAATTCCCCTAGCAAGAACGCATTGATTTGAATAAGAGACTGGAATATGAATAAGAAAGGCCTGAATAGAACGATGAGTAATAAAAAGTAGCAAAAACAATAAATGTGTAGCCTTACAAAGCATTTGTTTTTATATGGGGTCAGTGACCCCCATTTGAAAGCTGGAAAGAATCAGAAGACGGCAAATTATTCAAAAACTATACAAAATAAATAATGAAGACCAACTGAAAAGTTGCCTAGAATTGGCCATTCAATAACATTTTAAAAGTTAGTTCAAATGGGCTCCTTTAACACTAGAGGTGCTGGATGCCAGAAACTAGGCAGGGGGCAGTTGTAGGGTAGATGCCCACTGAAGCCAAAGTTGTGCCGAGTGGCTCCGGCTATTTCCAAATTATCTTTTTCAACACATTTTGCAAACCCAGGACCATATATTTTTGCAGCAGTTGAGTGAGGCCACACACAAAGGTTTCTGAAGGTTTCCGGTAAAGAGTGGCCCTCGGGGGGTTCCCAGGATGAACTTTAGATCAACGACTGAAAGTCACATCTGAGGCCCCTCCTTGTGCAGCAAGGAGTCCTGTGCTTTGCATGTTCTGCTAAGACCCATAACAAAGGTATATAAAAAGCTAATTGTTCCTTCCTTTGCCTCCACTCCTGCCATTTCCAAGTTACTTCACTGACAATTTGGATCAATAGAAAAGCCCCAGCCTTCTGCCCATACCTCTCTGATACCCAGCTTTGTGCCAGCCTTCCCTCCCTGATGCCTTTTATTGCTGGACCCAGTGTTTGTTTCAGACCTACCACCCCATTATTATAGTAATTGTAGCCTCCCCTAAATAAAAACGTCACCCTTGTCCCCTGTGGAGCTCATCTCCACAGCATAGCCAATGGAGAGCAAGGAAAGCGATAAAAGGGGAATCTCACTAGCCAATGAGATGAGGGAAGGTCTTTCAGTGACTCACAGCACGAGTGTTTTGAGTGCAGCCAGTTAAGCTGAAGAACAAATAATAATAATAATAATAAAAAAGCCTATTGATGACAGTTCAGTAAATGTGATAGCAACAAATCCCCTTTAGAAAATAATATTTCTGTAATCTGTTCAAGCTGATTCAATCTGTTCAAACTGTTTTTGGCTAGTTCTCCTTTAAGGGGACAGAGTTTGGAAGCGGCTGCAGAGCATGTCCTTAATATTAATGCAATTCTGTGAGTTAGGCACGTCTCCCTCTCTCTGGCTCTCCGGCTACAAAGAAATATAATAAATTCTTCTGTATCCAAGGGCACGACCCAACTGCCACCCCGGTGCGATTCAATCAAAGTCGGACCAACTTCAAAGCTCTTTGGATACTGCAGGTTGCTAGTTCTGCATGGAAAATTCCGGCTGCAGCCGAGCTCAGATTCTGTGTCTCTCAGGAAGCTGCTGAGAGAAAAGGAACTTGTTGTCTGAATATACAGTAGGTGAATATCAGTGGCGTAACTAGTTGTTACTGGGCCCCATAGCAAATTCAATTTAGGGCCCCAAAATATTTATAAGTTGGCCTATTTTACCAAGATATATTAAAATTGCTAATTAATTAGGGTCTCACTGGGCCCCCTACACTCCTGGGCCCCCCTGCAACCGCAGGGTCTGCTTCCTCTATAGTTATGCCCCTGGTGAATATAATGCTTTTTCTCCTGGTTATCACAGGGAAGCAGCCTATCCAGCAATGCATTATGGGAGCGCATGTGCACTGCACCCCCCACCCTTTTATATCACTATAACATTCTGCATTGTTTAGAGAGGGGTCAAATTAGAAAACAAAAGGGAGACTTACTCTTATTCATGAGATATATTTTCTTTTAAGCTTTGCATTCAGCTGTTAATTAATATATATTCCTTACTTTTGTCTCCATGATATTATTGTAGAATATCAGCTGCCATAAACAGGGCAGGACTGCTGCTTCCAATGGGGATCAGATAGAATCGGTGCAGCCACTGGGGCAGAATACTTTGTTATACAGACAGCTAGAATCTCAGCCATAAAGCAAGGCAGGACTGCTGCTTCCAGTGGGGATCAGATAGGATCTGTGCAGCCTCTGGGACAGAATGTTCTGTTATACATATAGCTAGAATCTCAGCTGCCATAAAGCAGGGCAGGACTGCTGCTTCCAATGGGGATCAGATAGAATCTGTGCAGCCACTGGGACAGAATGCTCTGATATACAGATAGCTATGATCTTAGCCATAAAGCAGTACAGGACTGCTGCTTTCAATGGGGATCAGATAAAATTTGTGAGATAAAGTTGTGATTACCACCCACCTCATTGCATGTATTAGGTGTTACTTCAGTGCGTACAGCTCAATCAGAAAGGAAGAGGCACCAGATGAAAATGCCCTTCTATTCCAATATTCTCAGTGCTTGGCCGGCTCCAACTTCAATTGCATTTTGTATTCATTTGAAAGGAGTTGAGAATAATTAGGCAGGGTGATGTGACACGCAGGGTAGGAGAGATAGCAGCTTAATTCATTGTGTTCAAACAAGCTGTTCCCAGTGCCAATGTCTGAATGTTTCAAGGCTGGTGATAATAATTAACAATCAATAGCTGCCCATTTCTGGCCATGGCAACCATGAAACCAGTGCAAAAAATCCTCCTGTGAGGAAGAATGAGCGCGCAGTCCTAGATATATTACCCTTTATTTTGAAATCTGACATGGGGCTAAACAGATTGTCGGTTTCCCAGATGCCCCCAGTCATGTGACTTGTGCTCTGCTAAACTTCAGTCACTCTTTACTGCTGTACTGAAAGTTGGAGTGATATCACCCTCCTCCCTTTCCCCCCAGCAGCCTAACAACAAAACAATGGGAAGGTAACCAGATAGCAGATGCCTGGTAGATCTAAGAACAGCACTCAATAGTAAAATCCAGGTCCCACTGAGACACATTCAGTTACATTGAGTAGGAGAAACAACAGCCTGCCAGAAAGCAGTTCCATCCTAAAGTGCTGGCTCTTTCTGAAAGCACATGACCAGGCAAAATGACCTGAAATGTCTACAACTAAAAAAAAATACATTTGCTGGTTCAGGAATTACATTTTTTATGGTAGAGTGGATTATTTTCAGTGTACACAGTGTAATTTAGAAATGAAAACTACATCATAAAAATCAAGACAGAATCCCTTTAAACAATACAACCCCCAGCCCTGGGTTCCTTTTGTTGCTTCTAGTAGAAAAAATAAAAATGTCTTCTTCTGCAAGAAGCACAGACAGAAGGACAAAAAGACAACAGTGTTGGGTTATGGGGACATTGGTCTTGTTTATGAGGGTGGGAGGAGCTAACCCAGGCCTAGCTGACATGATACGACCAGGATAACACAGCATTTACATCTAGAGCTTACAATGGAACAGTGTCTCCAGTGAGCAGACTGTTATAGTACAACTGTTACTTTCCGATTCAGAGGTGGGCTTCCTATAAGACACAACTGCTGGGCAAAATTAACCTTCACAACTTCACACTCCATTAAATTCCTAGTAACAGTGTCAGTTCAGCGCCAAGCTTTCTGCCCTGTGTAACTATTGCTTTGCCCAAGCACCAACACCCTGCTCTGCACACTAAGCAAATACTACTGCTCTGCACTGGCTGAGCCTCTCACAGCTGCAATAAGAATGTATGTAATAAAGATGCACCTATAGCAGAGCTTTTTTTTTTTTTACTTTGCAATTGCCCCAAGGAATAAACTGCATCATTTGTTTTATCTGCTTATCTGACATTGTCTCTCTTGCCACATAGAAATGAGGACTGAACTGAGGAACAATATTAACCCCATGGCACAACTGAACCAGGTAATTCTGTCCTATTAACCCCTGCACTACCAGCACTCATCACTATGCACCCATTCTACTAATTATAAACCTGTTATAGGTATCAGTTGTGTATTATAAGGGATAATGTACCCCCTACTGTAAATGATAAGGATATTAGAAGTCACTGAGGGGTTCTGTCACCATATAAAGGCACAAGGCTGCAGGCTGAGTTATACAGGGAACTCTGAGTATCACTCATGTATTATAAGGGATAATGTACCTCCTACTGTAAATGATAAGGATATAAGAAGTCACTGAGGGGTTCTGTGACCATATAAAGACACAAGGCTGCAGGCTGAGTTATACAAGGAACTCTGAGTATCACTCATGTATTATAAGGGATAATGTACCTCCTACTGTAAATGATAAGGATATTAGAAGTCACTGAGGGGTTCTGTCACCATATAAAAGCAGAAGGCTGCAGGCTGAGTTACACAGGGAATTTTGGAAGTAATACAGGGATCTCTCTGTACAGGCTATGAGCAAACGTAGGTGCTGTCGCTGCTGAATTGTGCTTAGTATGGGGGAAGCCCTGTGCCGGCTGGTAAGAATACTGCAAGAAGTAGCAGGTCTTAGTGGAGACAGCAGTGTAGAGTTTATTGGTATGTTCCAGGGCCGGATTTCCTTTGGCAGCACTGCTTTTGTTACAATTTAAAATAAGCAAAGAAGCAATTGTAACAATTAAAGATAAGCAAAGAAACAATTGCAATAATTTAAGATAAGCAGGTCTCTTGTGGGAACAGTGACTTGCAGCTTAAGGGCAATCCACCGTAATTAGCAAAACTGTATTAACACATAAAAAAAAGTAAAAAACCCAAATGTTTTCAAACCTTCATAACCTGCCATTTGTAATGGTAATTAGGGGGTGTTGTCACACACATAGGCGTGGTCAACTCTTTTTATTTCAAAAATGTTGGGAGCTATGGGTGTATTACAGAGATCAGGCACATGCTAGGCATGCACTGGGGCTCTGACTGGACAGTTACTAGATTTCAGTAGTCAGAACCAGCAGTGCAGAAAGGTAACAAGGAAGAAATAGCTAAGAAGTCAGGGGGTTTCTGGCTCCTAAACATGATGCTGGGCACCAATAAAACACCTGCTGCAATGGAGTTGATGGCAGCCAGGAACGAACGCAATTACTCGAAGTTCGACAAAATATGGTCTGTCTGGCAGTCTTTCTGACACCCGGCCCCACGGGCTATCTCATGACTCTGGAGGGTTGAGTAAATTTGAGTTGAATTTAACCATAACATGTAATAGGCGGACATACCTGGTGACCTAGTTGCTCTAATTGACCTAGTTAATCTTATTGGTCTGTTTGACCTACCTTGACCAATTCTTTTAGTTGTCACTCTACTTTCAGACACTAGTTGTACTGTCTTCTCAGGTATTGATTGTACATATGATAATGCTGTAGCTTAAGACATTATGTGATGTGACAATAATGTAATGTACTATATATGCCTTTATTTTGTATGGAGATATACCGTGAAAAATAAAGCGAAGTTTAAAAAAAAAAAAAAAAAAAAAAAAAGCAAAAAAACCCAAAAAACACCTGCTGCAGCCACTCCACAGTCAGAAAGAAGCAGTGCAGCGCTTAACTGCACATATATCCTCCCTCTCTCTCTATAAATGTCTCCATTTCGCCCTTTCAGCTTTCACTCGCATTGTCATCATCCAATCCTTGCGTGGCTGACCCCCTGTATGACTGGCACCACAGGTTCCCGCCCATCCATCACATAAGACCAGAAGATGCGCAGCGCATTGGCTGTAAGGATGTCAGGGGCGTGTGCCAAGGCGGGGCGGGACAGCGACACGTGCAGAAGCCGATTGGGCGAAGGTCTCTCACTCAGCAGTGGGTGGAGCTAGTCTGTTATGGATTGGGCGGGAACCGGGACGCGTTCTGACTTTCACACCTCGCGCTTGTAGAAGGAGCCGATTGGACGGCCTATTCACGTGGTTGCCGCGCGATGACGCCCATTCTCCTCAGCACCACGGAGAGCGCAGCTGGCAGGATCCTGTGCGGCTGAGGAAAGAGACGGAGCATCCATCGTGTAGCACAAGCCTGTCAGCCCTGCGGGACTGTGTCACAACCACTTGGCACCCGCCCTCTCCTCACAACTCACCCACGAGAGCCCGAAGCATCCACTCTCGTGCCACCGCCTGTGGGATCTACCTCAAGGGAGCCCCTCCACTCCCCGGCTGTTCCCTGCAGCCTGGAGGCCCTCGTGCTAATTGCTGCAATTACCTCACATATTCACCGTCTCCTCCAGCTCTGGGACTGCCATTGCCTGATGGGACTGCTGTGAGAGCCGTGTGTGTACAGCAGCCCCTGCAATAGTCACATCTGAATAGACAGCAGCCTGGGAGCTTTTTATTTCTACATCCACCATTCACAGGATTAGGGATGTGTTTGTATTGGGGAGAGCCTTGGGGTCTGTATATACAGTATAGCAGCCTGGGCTGGACATGCTCCCCATAGTGTCTGAATATACATCTGTATACACTCTATATACTCCACATAAAGGATTTCTTCTGATTAAGGAACATACAGGATCTGACCACTATATATTAGGGACATTTGTGCATGTGTTTTAGCTATAGCACAAGGGGCAACTGTTTGGGGCACTTGGCAACTGTGCCACCCGTGTGGGGCTAAAGTAGGAGACAGACTCAAGTGGGGCGGGTGCAGATATCTGTGGGAGGGAGCCGTAAAGAAATTCTTCTTGAATGGGACACAGGTGCTTTACTCTATAGGGCAGCTTTGATTATAAGGCATTCGGAGATAATGGTGGGATAGACGGTGTAAGTATAGGGGCTGCGGGTGGAAGCTAGTGGAGAGATCAGACCAGTAAGTTGGGCAGAAGTTGAAGGGATTGCAGATGGTGGAGGTAGACGAAGGTATAACAATTAGATGGATCAGCAGGTGCAGAACCTGTTTGGAACTGGTTAAAAGGAGCTACAATAAGACTTGCGTGGGTGCCGAATCTGTATGTATCAGACAACTTTGCTTCAGATAGATATAGACAGCGCAGGCCCTTTGTTTATTTTGGTATCAGAATATTTTTTTGATGGTGCTGCTGAGTAAATATATCTTGGATCTTGTCATTGACTGACCTATGCAAGATATGGGTATTGGGTGTGCGCCTGGGATATATATATATAAAGTAATGCACGGAAAACCAACAATAGGAACTGCCTAGAGGAGTAGGCACGGCACTGGTGTAGTTGATCTTATGTCGCTTTTCTGTAAAAAGACAGGAAAATTTCAGCCGGCTATATAGGTACTGTTGAGTATGAGCTGCTAGAAGACTGGTGCCAAAGCATCTGGAAGCAACCGGGGTGAAGATGTATAGAAAAACACAGTAAGACCTCAAACGAGTTAACCCATTTTGTAAATGTTGAGGGTTCGGTTTTTGTTTATATTTTTTGAAAAACATATTTTTCCAAAACAATACTTTGTTAATTATTTTACACTGTAATATGCCAGGTGGATATAGTTAACTTTGCCAGGCACTTTGGATACGATTATTTGGAACCACAAGGAAAAACAAAAACACACATTTGGGGACAATTTTATTAAGCATAAACTTTACCGTTGCTATTAAGAAGACTTGTGGAATGATGGCTTGGTTCATTCACACCTAGCTCTGTCTTTATTGCCATCTCAATTTGATTTTCACCTGGACATCCCCAATCTCTTCTGTTTCTAATACACTACATGGGAATGAAAACTGTGGTTCTATGCGTCTGACCTCCAAGAGGTGACCAAAGATGAAGAAGTTTCGTAAAGTCTTGGATGGTCTGACAGTTGGTGGAGGAACTGTAGCAGCAGCAGGTGGCTGCCCTGTGTATTCAACTGGTCCCACAGGAGTGGTAGTGTCCCCTCGAGACACAGAAGTCCAGGAGAACTTGACTTCTGACCAGTTTCATGTCTGCAAGGTAACCATGATGGCCCTCTTAATATTCTGTAGTATATGCATGTATGTCTTATGTATTTCCTGCTTTAAATGCTTTGCCTTGACAAGATATGAACTTGAGAATAAAAATCCGAGGCTGAAGAGGAGCAAGGCTAAAGAACTGTATTTCAGAGTGTAAAGAAGCAGCCTTTGGTTATTTCTGAGTCAATAGATCATGTATAAAACATCTAAATTGACCCAAATGACTCCTGGGATTTTACCTGCCAGCTTCACTTGCATGCTATGTGTATGTAAAGTATACCTTTGCAAAGGATCCATTCGGCTTCATATTTGTACTCAGAAAATATTATTGCGTGGATGTGATATTATCTCTTTTCAGGAAACAGGCTTTCGTGAGCAACTAAAATGGTACTCATTTCAATTGTCATAGGGGTGCTGCTTTGAAATGGGTTGCAGCTCACCTTCCCGAAAGGGTATGCAGCAGTCAGTCTGGGTTCTTTTCAGAGAATGTGGATGCAGCATTATTTGGAAACTTTGCAAATAATTAATACACAAAAGCGTCAGCACTCCGGTGATGTTTGTAGAGGATACAACTTGCACCTGGGGCTGCAAAGAGCTGTTTTCCACACTTCAACTGATTATCGTTGCAAATAATTAACAGCCCTTGTTTAGGATGGACCCAACTCATCGTTCTGTCTTGGAAATCCAAATCTAGATTCATACATTACTTTTAAGTTAGCATGATGTCCACATTTATAACGTCAGCATTGCATAGTTAAAACAGTGGGTAAATAAACAACATCTTGTTGGTCCTCTGTCGCATTGAAAGAGGAGATTCACTGGATTATAATGTGGTATGGAGAGCTAGGTGTGCGCTATGTATGTTGTTTAGTTGAATTCCTGGAATTGGTACTGGAAGATGGTACTGGTACTTTTAGCAAGGGACACATCCAGAATAACCGGTATATGAATTTTTCCTTATTTTGAAGTGTAAACTCCCATCTCTCCTACATTCCGATCCAGGTCAGATGGAACAGAAAATGATAAGAGAGGGGCTAATATATGCTCTAAATTGCATTTTCTTTTATCTTCTAATTTTACTAGATGGATTAAACTTAGTTTTTATTGGTTGCTATAGATATTTGCACTGGTGCAATTTAGCACCATGTTAGTAAAGCAGCAACTGTGTTTAATAAGCTTGAAGCCAAGATATGCTTTACAGCCAAGTGCAAGCCCATTCTTGTTTTCCATTATTGTTACATAGTTTAACCTTACAGGGATGAATTAACACACTGGTCATCCTAGTTTAGAGCGGTGCTGACATAATGCTCTCACCTCTAGCTTCTCTAATTAAATGAAAAGCTCGTTCATTACAGTCTTTCCATTTAAACAGCACTAAGCAAGTATACTGACAGCTTCAGCGTCATTATTATTCTGCGTTTATTCTTGGTTTAGACCCACAAGCCCAGAAAAAAAGAATTCCTGTTCTTATCTAATAGAAATGCATTTTTTTTAAATGTTGAATTTTAGGCTTACATTAAAGGGCCTATTTATTAAACCTCACATTTTTCTGGTCGAGTTGTTAAATGGGAAAAAACTAAAAATTTTCAGCATTTATTATTATTTTTTGAAGCTGTTAAAAATCTGAATTCGAAAATACTCCAGCTAAAACCTGTCGACATTGTGTAGAAGTCAATGGCAGATGGTGCCTTTAACATGTAGAACATGTTTTTTACCCTCAGGATTCTCAGTAGTTGTGGGCTGTCTGCTCTGTTTTTTGTTTGTTAATCTGACAAAATTTAAGGTTGTTGCAGCAACAATTTGATAAAGTCAAGTTTTGGGGTGTCAGTTCGAAAAAGTCCTACAATTCGAATTGCTGCACAATTTTGTCCCAACTTTTTCTCACACAGATTTTTTTTGAGAAGTTTAAATGGTAAATTAAGGGGATTTGGGTTTGGATTTTTTTTTTAGATTAGAGTGAGAAAAAGTTGCGTTTTAATAAATACTCCCCCAGGTATGTATTTTTCTGTAAAATTAAGATGTAATTTGTTTAACATTTTAGTCAATATTTTGATGTGGTCATTCATTTTCAGTTGAGCGTCTTTTACATTTTACATATATGATAGGCATAATAAATGCAATATATTGAAGAAAAGATGTTCTACAGTACAATACAGGTATGGGATCTTTTATCCAGAAACCCGTTATCCAGAAAGCTCTGAATTATGGAAAGGCCATCTCCCATAGACTCCATTTCAATGAAATGATTTACATTTTAAAAATGATTTCCCTTTTCTGTGTAATAATAAAACAGTAGCTTGTACTTGATCCCAACTAAGATATAATCAATCTTTATAGGAAGCAAAACCAGCCTATTGGGTTTATTTAATGTTTACATGATGTTCTAGTAGACCTAAGGTATGAAGATCCAATGTACGGAAAGATCCGTTATCTGGAAAACCACGGGTCCTGAGTATTTTGGATAACAGGTCCCATTATATATATATATATATAGAAAGAATATCTATCTATCTATCTATCTATCTATCTATCTATCTATCTATCTATCTATCTATCTATCTATCTATCTATCTATCTATCTATCTATAAGAAAGACCAGTGACACCAGGATTTTGCAAATAGTTGAAATAGTAGCAACACCAGGACTTTGCAAGTAGTTGAAATAGTAGTTATTTCAACTACTTGCAAAATCCTGGTGTTGCTGGTCTTTCTTTCTATATATATATATATATATATATATATATATATATATATATATATATATATATATATATATATATATATATATATATATTTCCTTTACCGTGCACCCAAGTATTGTTGCTGTCCACAACCATATATATATATATATATATATATATATATATATATATATATATATATATATATATATTATTCAGGACTCATTATTCAGGACTGCCGGCACAAAGTTTTTTAAAAATGCATTTGCCTCTGTATTATGGCAATGAATATTCCATAGCCGTGCATTTTGTTTGGAAATCTGTCTAGAATGCAGATGAAACAAGACCCAAATTCGCATATATCTGCATTATTCCAATACAATGAAATAAAGCAAGATATACAACCCCCGACACACAAATAAACGGCATTATAGAGGCTGCCCAAGTTTCAGCTACTGTAGAAGTAATATTTCAGGTTAAAAGCATATGAGTCAGACAAGAACTTAGAAGCTCCCACATTTTTCAGACTATAATGGAGTTCATTACTTGTCTATTGCTCAGTGCAACTGTAATGTATTTACGTTTAATGGAGAGTATGCATGAAAGATTGAGCATTTGCTATCCAATCAGAATTAAAGGCCCATGGCTTCAAGTGCAGATAATAAATCAATAACACATGGAGAAAATTGTTTAAGCTTCCCATTTCTTGTGATTAAATGAATTATACTTTAAACCGGGATGGGGGTGGATTATAACACAGATCAAATCTAAATATTTAAATGTTGCAGCCCTTTATTGTTAAATAGAATTTCATACATGTAAACATGCAAATAATTTTTGGAGATCATTAATACAACTACATATTTTCCTTAAACATCTTTTTGCACCATTTTGCTTATTAGTGTGAAGAATGGCTTGTTGATACAGTTATTAATGCTGTCACTGTTTCGTTCATTATGAGTATTTCTCTGAGTGGTAGCTAAATGTTTATATGAATGTTAAAAAATATGAGTGTGTTGATAATCCCTAGTGCGTATATTCAGGGGCAGATTTATCAAGGGGAATTGAAAATTCAAATTTCGAGTTTATTCTAATGTAATTCGACTAGGGAATAGTCCAAATCTGATTCGAGTTTAAAAAAAAAACAACAAATTTCAAAATATATCATGTACTGTCCCTTTAAGAATTAGGATTTCACTATTCACCATCTAAAACCTGGCGAATTGGTGTTTTTGTCGATGGGGGACCTCCTACAATCAATTTGGAGTCGTTCTGTGGACTTTTGAAAATCACATACTCGAATCGAATTTGATTCGAGTTTGCAAGTCTATCCTATTCACCCGAATTTAAAAAATTCTTAATTTTTTAATACATTTCTATTGTCATTTTTTTTTCAAATTTTGAGTTTATGGGAGTTTTAAACTCTAAATTCGACCCTTGATAAATATGCCCCTCAGTGTGTGGTGTTTATAACTAGTCTCTGCCAATCATAATGCTTTATGTTCTGTTTTATTTAAAATACTTAAGCCATAAAAAATTGTGCTTGTCACGATTTCTGTCGTAAACATTTAAATTCAAGAGAAATAATGCAACCATATTTTAAAATATTTTAATATTAATAGTTATCATAATGTCCCTAGACCTATATTACATAATGGAATGTGCTGCGTGGCAGCAGAACTCTCCATTGATTTCTAATATCCTTATTAATTATAATAGTGGCTTTCCCTTATAATCCATGAATGAAAGAGTCCTTAACCAGTATAATCTGCAGCCTTGCACCTTTTTATGGTCATAGTACACTTAAGTGGCTTCTAAATAATATCTTTATTATTTATAGTAGGGAATACATAATCCCTAATAATATACAAGAATTCTCTAACCTAACTCCTAAACTTTTGGGTGGTATCTTGATTCCAGTTCCTCAGCTTCCTGCCGAGCAGGTTGTTTTCTTTTTCAAAAAATAAAAGGCTCAGCACCTAAAACCTGCTGAAATTTGTATTTTTTGGTTGGGGGGAAAAAACCCACTCAGCAGAAAGCCAAGGTATTCAGATCCAAAACACTACGTAAGAGTTTAGGAACTCTTGTGTGGTTTTAGCACAGGTATAGGATCTGTAATACGGAAACCCATTTTCCAGAAAGCTCTGAATTAAAAGACAGCCATCTCCCATAGACTCCAGTTTAATCAAGTAATTCAAAATGTTAATATTGATTTCCCTTTTTCTCTGTGATAATAAAACAGAGCCTTGTACATTATCCCAACTAAGATATAATGGATCCTTATTGGAGGTATAACAATCCTACTGTGTTCAATTAATGTTTCAATTATTTTTTGGTAGACTTAAGGTATGGAGATCCAAACTACGGAAAGATCTCTTATCCGAAAACCCCCAGGTCCTGAGCATTCTGGAAACCAGGTCCCATATCTGTACCTGAATGGGCTTGAGCATTCTTAAATCAGACCCCCAAAATTCCCTGTGTAACTCAGCCTGCAGCCTTGTGCCTTTATATGATCACAGAACCCCTCAGTGACTTCTAAAATCCTTATCATTTACAGTAGGGGGTACATTATCCCTTATAATACATGAGTGATACTCGGAGTTCCCTGTATAACTCAGCCTGCAGCCTTGTGCCTTTATATGGTCACAGAACCCCTCAGTGACTTCTAATATCCTATTTAAATTACATTAGGGGTATATTTTTAATTATACTCAGTTCCTTGACCATATTCATGGTCACTTATTCCTCAGTAACATGAATTATCTGTAATAATTTATATCAGGGGATACATTATGCCTTATACATTTTAATATTGAAATGGCACTGAGAGTTCCCCACAGACTTTCCTGTATAGCTCAGCCTTGTGCCTTTATATGGTCACAGAAGCTTAAATTCTTATAATTTACAGTAGAATAATGTATATATAGAATACATGTGTGATACTTAAGAGTTCCCTGATCTGTATAACTCAGCCTGCAACCGTAGGACCTTTTATGTCACCACATTATACTGTATAATACATTTGGGCTTGCTACTTTGGAATCCGATTTTAGATTTTTTTTTATGTCAAAAGGTATTCTTGTGTTGGGAGCTAGAGGGATCAGACGGCTAAGGGGCAAGTTGTGGGTTCCAGAGTTTCTATGTTTAAAGACTTTGGTGGCCAGGTTCTGGAAGCTGGCATATTCTGGAAGGAACAGGCAAGCCAGGTACTCAGATCCAGTGGTCCAGCTCACATATTGGAGCTCACTTTCCACAGGAAGGCTGTCATGTGGAAAAGTATTTAATTCTAATAAGACTGCTAGGAAGCTTTCCCTGAGCAGGACATAGAGCAGGAAGGCTACCTGTTTGTGTGAGGAACTCCCAAAGTGGCTGGGGGTGCTACCTACAACTGCAAAGAGCAGACGGAGCCCATGACCAAGTGAAAGAAAGTCTGTCTGATTGAGGAAAACCAGGAGGCTGAGCAATCCCCCAGAAGAATTGTGAGTACAGGGGTGACCCCAACATATGTGTTTTTACTGGTAGTCCACAAGGGACCCAGTTTAGTGAGGGAACTAATCAAATGTGTGAAGGTAGAACCCAGTGGGTAGGATTTATTTTTATGATTTGTGTTTTGTATCCTAAAATGGTCACTCCTGTGTGTAAATAAACTGCCTTTAAGGGATAAGTAAACCTTTAAAATAAGTGAATGTAAAATTGATGAGGGGGATATTCTAAGCACTTTTGCAATGTACATTAATTATTTATTTTGCTTTAATACCAAGATATTAAGGGATACGTGTACTGTTGATATGAATTAATTTTGTTACAACAGCGCCACCTGCTGGTCATTTTCCCACCAGTCTGACCACCAAGTAGTCAAGGAAGTTGTCAGGAGAAAGAAATACTCTGTTCTGATGTTCTTCTGCTTAGGAAAGATTTGAGAAAGGTTTTTAATGTTGTTTCCGAAGTAGAAGAACATCAGAGCAGCATCTTTCTTTCTCCTGACAACTTCCTTGACTACTTGGTGGTCAGACTGGTGGGAAACTGCAAGTCAAGGTTTAAATAGAAAGATAGAGAGGCTGAAAGAATGGTAACTAAGTTCTTCCACTTAAGCTTCATAGTGTCGTATTGCTTATGACTTTCCCGTATAATGCCTAATATCTATGCCTAGATATGCCTAGATACTTGTAGCGTCACTGAACAAACCCGGAACTTTCGGTCTGCGAAATCTCGCGAGATCAGAATGTACCGCTAACAAATTTCAATTTAAACCTTGACTTGATGTGCGCTCTCCACTAATGCCGCTGAAGAAGCCGATTCAGTTGGCGAAACGCGTTGGGTGGCATTGGTGGACGGTGGCAAACCTAGCTCCTACCCTGTCCCTACGTAGATAGGCAGGTTTGGCACACGGGGGACTCAAATGGAAGGATGGGAGTGGGTAGCACTAAGCTCCGGCGCATTTAGAATTTACCCATGGGGTGATGCACATAGGCATATACTTGAAACCACCATTCCACCATTGGCAGTTTTTAACTTTATGTTTTTTAAGGACACGTGTCCAGCACTGCTGACAGCAGGTTACAGCAGTGTGTGTGTGTGGCTTTGGATAGTATGGAGCGCTCTCATTTTTAGTGTAACTGAAATAAAGGTTATGTTTTAACCATTAGATACTTTGTATGCAATACACACTGAACTGGTTTGCTTTGAAGTGCCTGGTGGATACTTCGGGGCCCATTCAATAAACTTGAGTGAAGGAATAGAGGAAAAAAAATTTGATTTTCGAAGGTTTTTTTTTGGCTACTTTGACCATCGAATTGGCTACTTCGACTACGACCTTTGACTTTGAATCGAACGATTCGAACTAAAAATCGTTGGAATATTTGACCATTCGATAATCGAAGTACTGTCTCTTTAAAAATTTCTTCGACCCCCTAGTTCGCCACCTAAAACCTACGAGGCCAATGTTAGGAAGGTCCCCATAGGCTTGCTAACAATTTTCTGATTGAAGGATAATCCTTCGATCGATGGATTAAAATCCTTCTAATCGTTCGATTCGAAGGATTTAATCGTTCGATTATTCCTTCGATCGAACGAATTGCGCAAAATCCTTCGATATTCGAAATCGAAGGATTTTAATTCAATTTAATTTAATTAACCCTCAATATTCGACCCTAAGTAAATGTGCCCCTTAGTGTCACAGGTATCCCTCTCGCTTCAGGGTTTTGCAATATGATTATATATATATATATATATATATATATACAAACTTGCGGTGTCCAGACATACAACGATTAAGATACTAGCTCCATTTACTAGTACATGGACATGGTATACATGTAACCATGTAACAATATACCACTATTTTTGTCACATTAAGACCATTGGTGCTGTTTTTTGTTCTATTATATATGTGTGTGTATATATATATATATATATATATATAAAATAAATATACTGGTGAAAGAGTGTTTCATTTTCTCATGACAGGCATCTAACTGCAAATCATGTGAAACAAATCAATTTTTTCATCCCACGACAGCATTTCATTCCTGCGTGGTACTATTCTCCCTGCCACCATTTAATCTCTCCTTTTCTTAATGTATATAACCCATACTGTATACATGAATTATGTTTTTATTAAAATGCAGGTGACTGAGTGCACAAAACCATAGATTTTTATTTAAAAATATGTTTGTTTGTTTTTTTTTTTTAAATGTATTTCAGTGTTTTGGGAAATTAGCACTGTGCAAATAGAAAGAAACCAACTTATGGCTTTCTAAAAATATGTTTTGCCATTTCCGTTAATTGATAAAGTCCAAATTACATGTTGCACTTGATTTTTTAATACTCGTTTGATAAATCTGCCTTGTGTTTTAAAAGGATGGTTGACCTTTACAATTAACTTTTTCTACAGTTTACTCTGAATGATTTTCAGCATTATTTGTTTTTGAGTTTGAAATGCAATTCAAGGCACATAATACTATAATTTAAAATAATACTGCCTTAAATAAAAAAATAATGGAGCAGAAAGCCATGCAAACAAAAATGAAAGTCATTCGAAGGTGACAAATAATTAAATATAAAAACGACTGCAGTATTTTAGAACACTTCACTCCCTTCTACATGTATTATTAGGTTGTACCATGTGTGACACCTATACACAACTATACACATATCTATACACATACACAAAATCTGGGTAGGAAATCTACAGATGTGGTAGAAACCAGAGGGGCCCGCTAATCACTAGTTAGAGCAGACCAAGAGCGATGACTGAGATAATCCACTGATACTGAATTAGGTTGTATTGGCTTTCAATCAAGGCACCTGGCACAGACAAGTATTTTTCAGACTGTGAGGGCAGTGACTTGCAGTTCTGCTGAAGCCTGCGTTTCTTTTATCCAAAACAAAGATGAAGCTTCTGCCATGTCTTTGATCAGCCTTTCAGAATGCCCAATACATTCTCATTGGTGTGGTTATGGCATTTTATTTACAACAGTAATTTGTTTTAGATAATGTCATCTATGTATTGGTGTTTTTCAAGGGCTATAAATCTGCCGTACAATTGTTCCTTAAGAGCAGAGAGTCAGATGTCCTTTAGGATTACCTGTCAAGAGACATGGGAGAAATTAGCATTGATGAAACGGAGCCCAGAAATAGAGAGCAGAATGTTTAGCTCCTTTTGTCTGCATTGAGTAGAACTATGTAGCATGAGGATTGTTTGTGAGCAGCTAAAATCGGGGAAGCATATATATTAGTTGCTTTGGTTTATGAAGAAGATTCTGTCTATCCTAGCAGTCAACATATTGACATGGTACCTCCAGATAATCACTGTTTATATAAAAAGACTAATGATTGAGGTACTGGTATGGGGTCCCTTATTGGAAAAACCCATTATCCAAATATCTCCAAATTGTGGGAAGGCCTTCTCCGTCAATTTTAAGCAAATCATGTTTTTTTTAAATGATTACCTTTTTCTCTGCAATAATAAAATAGTTCTTTGTATTTGATTGTGACATAGTTGCATTAATCCATTTTGGTGCCAAAATAGCCTTATTGGGTTAATATTTTTTTTAGAAGGTTTTAAGGCATGGTGATCGAAATGATGAAAAAATATGGAAACCCCAGGTCTAAAGAATTCTTGATGACAATAATTATAATACATAATAATAATATAAAAATGAGCAATATAATAAAAATAATAATAAATGTTCGATTACAGCTACATTTTATTTTGGGGATTTTTTAATTTATGCTGCTGCCAGTGCTTGGGCAATGGATGCAACATGGGTTACTATATACCAGGGGTCCCCAACCTTTGTAAAACTTAGTCCCTTTGTAAAATGTATAATGAAGCAATAGAATTCTTAATGAATCAGATGAAAATTGAGCATAGGACTGGCCAGATATGGGATGACTTTGACGTAGTTGGCCATCCTAAATATATTGCAATATATGGACAAACAATCCCTGTTTTGTTTAAAGGGAAGGCATTTTTCAGTAGAAGTATGCACAAAATGTCTCTGTCTTAAATATATTGATAATGGGTTGAGTGCAGAGGACCTCTTGTATTTGCCCAACCTTTTTTGCCCATGAGCCACATTCAAATGTAAAGTGAGCAACATAAGAATGAAAAATGTTCTTGGGGGTGCCAAATATGGGCTGTGATTTGCTATTTGGTAGCCCCTATATGGACTGGCAGCTACGGGAGGCTCTGTTTGGCAGTACACCTGTTTTTTTATGCAACCAAATCTTACCTTCAAGCCAAGAGTAAGCAACTGGGAGTAACACCCAAGAGGGCATAGAGCAATGTGTTGGTCACGAGCCACTGGTTGGGGATCACTAATATGTACAAAACCTCTTTATATTTCCTGGAGTTATTACTTTAAAGACTTGAGCCCCAAGAATCTAATATTAGGCTATATAAAAAAAATGTCAGTGAACCTCTGAAAATATGGAAATAGTTGAATATATTTTACATAAGTACCTGCCACCTGTAAAGAACATTTTTGTGTCCTAAATAGTTGACATTTTGTAAATGTGGTCATGATCATCTTAACCCATTACTCCAAAAGAAATTATTTTGAGAGGCCTTTTTTCTCAAGATGTAATCTAAATTCCAAAGTATCTCTCGAAATACTGATTATCAGAAACCAATACCATTCAGATATTTTCTTAAAGGTCCCAAATTTTGTTTAATACAAATATGTGTCTTAGTTTTACCCTATTTAATGTTAACTTATTGAGGTTAAGCACTAGCACTTTGTGGGATAAATTATTTAAAAAGGGGGGAACTCACCCGATTTGTCATAAGTTTGCAGTCACTACTGTGCTCCATTCCCCGGATTCTCGGAAATTGGTCTCGGTGTTGTATAAGTCCCTATTAGAGGCTAAACCTTCTCCCTTTCAATTAGCTTTTGCAAAATGGCAGTTGATTTTGCCATCGATCACAGAAGATATGTGGGAAGAGGCCACTGACAGAATGTACTACTATTTGATCTCCACACGAGATAGGTTGATTAGCTTTAAAATCCTTCATTTGTACTATTACTCCCCTAAGAGACTTCATAGGATTTTTCCGAATAAATCTCCCCTGTGTCCCCGCTGCTCCTGCCCCTCCGCAGACTTCCTTCATGTTCTATGGGTTTGTCCCAAGGTTCAAGAATTTTGGACTAGAGTGGTGCAATGTCTCAGTGATTACTTGGATTTGCCTCGAGTCATTTCTCCCGAAGCTTGTATCCTGGGGGTAGTGGATGATCTAGTCCCTCAAAAATATGAGAGAATCCTGTATAGGACGTTACTGTTTTATGCTAGGAAGGCCATTATTCTACACTGGATAAACCCTGTACCTCCCTCTTTTGATCATTGGGTGAATCTAGTGAATCGTATGCTTCCAATGATTAAGCTGACGTATGAAGCTCGCGGCATGCCTGATAAATTTGATAAAATTTGGGAGAAATGGCTCGATGTTTATCCTCTGCAATGTGCTGGATAAATTATTCAAATAATGCTAGTTTCCTGCTGTATCTTTATGTAACTGTAAAGTTTTTGTGTCGATACTTGGACTCTGTGATATTTGCTGATTGTATGCTTGTTAATGACTTGTCAAATGTGCAATAAAAAACTTTAAAAAAAAAAAAGGGGGGGAACTCATAGACACTGGATCACGTGACCTAATGGTTTAACTGAAAACAAATCACACAGTGATAATATATATTCTTTTGTATTTTTTCTGATTAAGAAGACGGGGATACTTTTCTTCTTTTCTCCTATGCTTTACAAAAACAAACAAACAAACAATGTAAGTAAGTGTGTTTCACCTCAACAAATCTTAGTATGTAGGACCTGTTATCCAGAATGCTCAGGGGGTTTCTGGATAACGGATCTTTCCACAGTTTGGATCTTCATACTAGTCTAGTCTACTAGAAAATCATGTAAACATTAAATAAGCATCATAGGCTGGGTTTGCCTCCAATAAGGATTCATTATATATATATATATATATATATATATATATATATATATATATATATATATATTATAAATATATATATATATATATATTATAAATATATATAAGTTTGGATCACGCTACTGTTTTATTATTACAGAGAAAAAGGAAATATTTGGATAAAATGGAGTCTATGGGAGACAACCTTTCCGTAATTTGGAGCTTTCTGGATAACAGGTTTCTAGATAACGTATCCCATACCTGTAACACACAAAAAAAAGAATTAGAGTTCAATTGCTTAATTTTTAAAAATATTTTAATTTGTATTCTTCGTTTTAAAAGGAAATTACATAGATTGCAGCAGTAGCAACTCTGTAGCAGTTACAAGCCGGTTTGCTGGCTATAAAACTTTTACAATTTATAATGTTTCTTAACATCAGCAGCTCCAACCCTGTGCTATCAGCTAATGCAGTGCTGTCCAATTTCTGTGGTACCAAGGGCCGAAAATGTTTCCAGCCTACATAGTGGAGGCCGATAATGGAAGCCAGTGTTGACCACTCCCTGTTTTTAAACCACACCCACTTGAAACCACACCCATGTTACCACAAGACCACATCCACATTAATTGTGGTAGCACACCAAAAAACCAAATGGTCGGTGCTCACTGCAGGGATATCACTTATCACTCAGATGTGAAAAAGTTGTCAAATTAAGACATACCCTTAAATCCATATGCCTCCTCTTCCCCTTGGATAATACAGCACCCCCAGCACATGATTTAACACCTTAGGGGCCCCTAACAATAATTTATTTTCAAATGCTAACAAACCCCCAGAACAAATACCAGTCAGAGTATGGCACACACAGGCAGAGCACACACAGGCAGAGCAGTGCACATACAGGCAGAGTATGTCACACACAGGCAGAGCAGGGCACACACAGGCAGAGCAGGGCACATACAGGCAGAGTATGTCACACACAGGCAGAGCAGGGCACAGACAGGCAGAGTATGGTACACACAGGCAAAGCAGGGCACACACAGGCAGAGTATGTCACACACAGGCAGAATATGTCACACAGGCAGAGTATGTCACACACAGGCAGAGCAGGGCACAAACATACAGAGTATGGTACACACAGACAGAGTATGTCACACACATGCAGAGTATGTCACACACAGGCAGAGCAGGGCACCGACAGGCAGAGTATGGTACACACAGGCAAAGCAGGGCACACACAGGCAGAGTATGTCACACACAGGCAGAATATGTCACACAGGCAGAGTATGTCACACACAGGCAGAGCAGGGCACAAACATACAGAGTATGGTACACACAGACAGAGTATGTCACACACATGCAGAGTATGTCACACACAGGCAGAGCAGGGCACCGACAGGCAGAGTATGGTACACACAGGCAAAGCAGGGCACACACAGGCAGAGTATGTCACACACAGGCAGAATATGTCACACAGGCAGAGTATGTCACACACAGGCAGAGCAGGGCACAAACATACAGAGTATGGTACACACAGGCAGAGTATGTCACACACAGGCAGAGCAGGGCACAGACAGGCAGAGTATGGTACACACAGGCAGAGCGGGGCACACACAGGCAGAGTATGTCACACACTGACAGAGCAGGGCACACACAAGGAGCATATGGAAGGCAGAACAGAGCAAGAGACCACTCTAAAATGTACTACATACAGTGACAAAGTGCTGGTGCCCCATTAGCATTTTGTATAAGGTGTGAACAGGTGAGCAATGTGGGCAGTTTCAGTCTGGGTCTCAGGTGTGAATAGTACAGGGCTTTAGAGTGTGACCACTAGAGGTGTCACAAGTGTGAACAATGCAGGGGGGAACACAGGAGTGAACAATACAGGGGATTAGTCTGAATTTGAGGTTTAAACAATGCAGGGGTCAGTTAATCTCTGTAGTGATACCATTTAAAGTTTTCACATGGTGAAACACAGCAGGTATGTGGGGGCCAAACAAGGGGGGCCACGGGCCGCCAGTTGGACAGCCTTGAGCTATGTATGAATTTGTTCTAGCTGCTCAGGCTTAGGAGCAGATTATCAAAGTATGAAATCAGAGCCCACCACAGAGAGACTTATCCACTTTCTATTCATTTATATTGGATTTTTTTTAGAAGTGCATTAATCAATGGGTGAAAATTAGAATCAAAAGACTGAAAATAAAAAGTAAAAAATGGGAAAAATGCTAAACGATTTCTGTTTATTCGATGGATACAATAGTTTTTTTGTACAGTACTGCAACTTTTTAAATGTGTGGTAATAATAATCTCTGTTTGCCCTTGCACTTCAAACTCGTAATCTGCCTCTGGAAGATCTGTGGCTGGACCTGTGAGTTCTGATCTAGTTTGAGGCCCTCATTAAGTAATCTTACATACAGCATTCATGTGAACAAGTTGTTTTTGTATCATATGTATGTATTCTAAATTGTGGCAAAACTTCCCATGCAATGCTGCAATATATTGCTGATCTCTGCAGCTTTTTAACAAACAGAATGGTATTCTGACGATCTTTGTCCTAGCAGAATTGCCAGGAAACATCAGGATTTATGGCGAATACTAAGGAGAAATTGGCATCAGGTTTGGAAAAAAAAAAAAAAAACAACAAAAAAATATAATATAATATTATATTAAAAAACATAACTTTAAGTTGTTGTTCACCTTCCAAACACCTTTATCAGTTGAGTTGCTTTCAGATTGCTCACCATAAACAATGACTTTTTGCAATTGCTTTCCATCTTTTATTTTACAATGTCTTCCCAAAATTTAAGTTTAAAGTTGAATGTTCCTCCCTCTGGTGTCTCAGTCTGGCAGCTCAGTGATCCTGGAGCATCTGAACTATTACAATCTGCTACATTAAATTGATACAATTAGTTGATTTCTCAGCAGTATCTGATGAATGTTAGCAACTATTGTATCACTTCTTACAGCTGCCTTTAACGTAACTCAGAGATTCTGACAAAGATAGGAAATGTATCATTTAAATGGATCGGTTTCGAGCAGTTAAAGCGTCAGCGACCCTCCCCCCCCCAGAGCTGCTTAAGAAGGTGAGAAGTTACACTTTACACGTCGATATTAGAAAAACGGTCACAAATTTTTATGTCCGGTTGACAGGTCCGCTTTAAGGAGACTCACAATTGGGGTCTCCTTAAAGCAAGCAGATGAGACAGCAGGATTTCAGAAGGTTTTAGTGAAGGGCACAGGGATAATTATTTACTGTATATAGTGGGCTGTAAATTGAAAAAAGGAGTGTGATGATTTCGACCCTGAAACTTCTGGTGTACAGTGTAATCCTTTGTCTGTAATCATTTTTCACACCTGATAATGTTACTGTGTTTATTTGTGAGTATTATAATACCTGATGAGCATTGACACCTTCTTTGATGCATTTTTTTGATTGTTCTGAAATATGAATATGCAAATATACGGCTGGAGGCAGTACAACATGATATTACAAATTTAACGACAAATACATTGCTGGTAAATTTATAATACTGTACCATACAATAGGTTTGCACTATTCAATCATAAACTCAGGTGGTATATAAAAAAAAAAAAAACCTTTGGCATTTGTGCCGAAACGTTGGGGTCACTCTTATTTGTGGCAAGTATATCCGCTCCTTGTTGCTTCTTTTTTGCCTCACACAAACCTCTGGGTGGTATGTACAGTATATCATTGCTATGTAAACTGAAGTTTTGGAAACATTATTGTGAACTGCCAATATAGTAAAATAATTTTTTGAGTTTATGATTGAATTTTATTTCTGAGAGTGCAAACCTATTGTATGGTACATTGATTATACGGTTACTCTATGTAGGGGTACCCTTGGTTTTTTGCACCTTTATACGCATATGTTTGCTAAATATTTAACTGAATGGTGTGCCCTCCGTTTATCCATGTTTCTAAATTCATAATACTGGCCGGGCTTTGGCTAAGACAGTGAAATACTTACCATGTGGCAACCCTATGTGAGTTACAGCTTGGGGTGATGATGGGAGGGATAGTTAAGGTAGAAGACAGATCTGTCCAAAAGCTCTGATTTTGGATAATAAAAACAAACTGAATACTTACAATAAGTCCAGACAATAAAATGCTTTAAATGTTTGGTCATTTTCAAGTTTTTTTTTGCATTGGAGTCCACCTAAGCTAAATATCCCATTCCTTATTTTTCAGACTGTACGACATGGATTTCCACATCAACCCACAGCTTTAGCTTTTGATCCTGTGCAGAAGATACTGGCGATCGGGTCACGGACTGGAGCTGTACGAATGTATCCTTTACATTTTTCTCATCATTCCATTCCATTTCTCTAGAAATATTTGTTAGAAAAAGGTGAGGAAAGGTCTTTTCTAGTTGGTATACTGAAACTACAGGGATGCTTTTTATATAGATACAGTTTTTATATAGAAGTGAAGATTATTTTGCTGTTTTTATGCAGCATGTTATTGTACTGTTAGTTGTTATTGCACAGACATAGGGGCAAATTCACTAACCTGCGGAAATTTGCTAGCGTCCGCTTCACTCAAATTGGCACACTTTGCCAGGTGAAAATTCGCCAGGACAACGCTAATTCACTAAAATGCGAAGTTGCGTCCAGGGCGCCGAATGATGGTTAAAGTTTCGCTAGCGTTAATTCGGCAAGCAAAGAGAAGTTACGTTAGCGTTGGCTTATTTGCATACGGCGGGAAGTTAAATTTCAATGGACGTATATGTTGCAGCAAATACATTATATTACACAAGCCCAGGGAACCTTAATAAAGGAAAATAAAGTTGTTATATTGCCCTACACATATGCCCAGTGTATAGTTTATGTCACATATGTTAGGAAATGTAGGGGGGAAGCCGGTACCCTAAAAAATTACGATCTTTTGCAGCCTATCACCCTGAAAAACTGAAAAGTCGCCAGCGTTTTTTGGGACTTAAAAAATTTTTAAATTTTTTTTTGAGGAACTCCCATCTACTGTATTGCACTTCGCCTGGTTTTAGGTGGCGAAGGCAAGTCTGGCGCAAGAGGTAATGTTCATTAAAATCTGCATCTTAGTGAATTTTCGTAGTAACGGCCATTCCCCAGAGCGAAAATTCGCCAGTAGCGATAGAGTCCTTCGCTAGCGAATTTTAGAGTCCTTCGCTATCGAATTTTTCGTCCCGAAATGACGTCACACTGGCGAATTTTCACCAGCGTTAGCCATTTGGCCTTTTAGTAAATTTGCCCGATTGCATATTTATGCGGTAATTATTTATTTAATTTCTTAGGGGAAAAAAAGTCTTTAATTACCAGGCCTTAATTACCATATAGGTACCCAAAAGGCCATCAGGGTCAGCCTGTCGCTGGATATTTGCACCTAAATCCAGCCGCTGAGCTGTGTGTGTGGGGGTGGAACCTGTGCGTTCAGAAATAATCAGGTTGGGAACAATCTAAATGCAACTGAAAAAACCTATAAGGAACCCTAGGATGAGGTTGATAGGCAAACCCTAAAGCAAGAGGCAGAAGCTATTCATGCATATAAGTTCTACAGTAGTGTGTAGTATGTTTATATAAAGCAGGTGGAAACTTTTTAGTCTGATGCTTCCAGAAAATGTCTTATGTTGAGTTATTTGGTATAAGCTTTTCTTCCTAACAGGGCATAACCTACATGGGAATTAAACACCTTCTGGGTCAGTATCTTCATCTTTTATTCTGTACCATCTGAAAGACCTGTATCAGTGCAGTGATGAATGAATCGTTCTGCATCTTTCAAAGATAGGGGTCATGACAAATATCCTCTCTGCAGTCATTGAATTGTTAATAAAGTGCCTGCCACCAGTCTGAAATAAATCATATTTGGTGGTTTATAGACCTTCTTGCTATTTTTAAGCTCCGGCAATGTTAGATATTCATGTCAGTGCAAGTACTAGGAGGTGTACACTCTGCACTATTATGGACTATTGCAGCCTGTCTGCTCTCTATTCATCTTCATTGCTTCCATGACCATTAGTAGTCTTATCACGCTTTAGGTGCAGTGCAGAGCCAGCTCCTCTTTTCCTGTAATCCTGAAATACTGTGCTTTTTAACTTTGCATGCACCTGGACTTACTGAGCTCGATTACATCCATCTTACCTCCATAGACAAAATCCAAGCCACGATCCTCATTGTTTCTTAACTTTATAAACCCCTTACTTAAAGGAGAACTAAACCCTAAAAATGGATATGGCTAAAATGGCATATTTTATATAATGACATTGCACCAGCCTAATGTTTCAGCTTCTCAATAGCAGCAATGATCCAGGACTTCAAACTTGTCACATGTGGTCACCATTTTGGAAAGTGTCTGCGAGCAGCAGTGGGTTCCGAGCAGCTGTTGAGAAGCCAAGCTTAGGGGTCGTCGCAAATTATCAAGCAGAAAATGAGGTTGACCTGTAATGTAAACTGATGCTACAGGGCTGATTATTAAATTCTGATGCTAATTGCACTGGTTTCTGTGCTGCCATGTAGTAATTATCCATATTAATTACTAATCAGTCTTATATTGTGACATTTCTATTCTATGTGTACTGTATATTGTGAGTGGGTCCCTAAGCTCAGTAAGTGACAGCAGCACAGAGCATGTGCAGTGAATCAGCAGAAAAGAAGATGGGGAGCTACTGGAGCATATTTGGAGACTCAGGGGCATGTTTACTAACATTGGAGATAAATATCTGGAGAGATTTCTGGAGATGTTGCCCATGGCAACCAATCAGCAATTAGATTTAAACAGCCACAGCCAAGTTAGAAAACAAAAGCAACGATCTGATTGGTTGCTATGGGCAACATCTCCAGAAATCTCTCCAGATATTTATCTCCAATGTTAGTAAACATGCCCCTCAGATCTTTACTGCTAAAGGGCTGTGGTTGCCTTGGGCTTGTACAGAAGCACAAAACAAAATGTACAACATTTATAACTTCTTCTTTACTCTAAACCCAGAATTGAAATAAATTTATTATGCTTTTCTGCAGTGGTGTAACTAGATATTACTGGGCCCCACAGCAGTTTAACCAATATTTATTTAAATTGTATCTGAATTAGGACCTCATAGGGCCCCTATACCTCCTGGGCCCCCTGAAGCTGCAGGGTCTGCTTTCTCTATAGTTATGCCCCTGCTTTTCTGAGCACTTTTGCAATTACATTTGTTTTTTATTTTTAGCAGCTTCTTAAGGTGTTTTCATTTTTAGACAGCTAATACAGTGCCAGGCTTTTGTCTTTGCTGAACTTTCAGCCCCACAGGAATATTCTGCAACTCACTGATGATGTAGTAGGTTGGGGGTGATGAAGAAGCTCACATAAAGTAATTGTATATTAAAGGGGTTGTTCACCTTAAAGTTAACTTTTAGTTTGTTATCGAATGGCTAATTCTAAGCAACTTTTCAATTGGTCTTCATTATTTATTTTATATCGTTTTTCAATTATTTGCCTTCTTCTTCTGACTCTTCCCAGCTTTCAAATGAGGGGGTCAACAACCCCATCTAAAAACAAATGCTTTGTAAGGCTACAAATGTATTGCTGTTGCTACTTTTTATTACTCCTCTTTCTATTCAGGCCCTTTCCTATTCATTTTCCAGTCTCTTATTCAAATCAATGCATGGTCGCTTGGGGAATTCGGACCCTAGCAACCAGATTGCTAAAATGGCAAGCTGGTTAGGTGCTAAATAAAAAGCCAAATAACTTAAAAACCACAAATAATAAAAAATGAAAACCAATTGTAAATTGTCTCAGAATATCACTCTCTACATCATACTAAAATTGAATTTAAAGGGGTTGTTTAACTTTGAGTTAACTTTTAGTATGATGTAGGGGAGTGCCATTGGTTTAAATGTTTTATTATTTGTGGCTTTTGAGTTATTTAGATTTTTTTTTCAGCAGGTCTCAAGTTTGCAAGTCAGCGGGTCGCAGGTAAGGGTTGCGGATAAGGTACTTGCAGGTTGGGTAGCGAGTCCAAGCTGGTAAGAATGCGGGTTGCGGGTCCTGGTTGTGGGTATGGGTCAGGTACGAGTTCCAAAAAATGGACCCACGCAGGACTCTACCACAGTCCTTTAGAGTGAAATTGTGCCACTCTCCATTCATTTCTATGGGATTTTTAAAAGAGTATTTATCAATGGGTGAAAGTGAAAGTTCATCCTTTGATAAATACGCCTTTTAAAATTCCATATAAATTAATGGAGAGTGGTGGAATTTCATTCTAGAGGACTGTGGCAATCTCTAACTTCACTCTTTGATTAATATACCCCAAAGTGTTTGATTCTGTAAAATGAGCAAATCACCGTAACTTTTATTGTGAAAGAGAAAATACATTTGTGATCGCATTTGTGATTGCATTTGCTAATCTTTGCTTTTTCTTCAGTCTAATGCCAGCTGGAAATGTAACATGCAGTCTGCTTACTGGGGGGGCAGTGACCCCAGCTGTAAGAAATAGATTTTTATTGTTATTAATTTGTAATCACTAATTATTCTGTCCGGACATTCTACTATTCATCTGCCAGTATGATGTTGCTAGAGTAAGTGGGACTGTAGCAAATGTATAGTTTGATTTGAGAGCAGGAGAGCTGTAGAACTAAAGTATAAAGGTAACAACACAATTGGCACTTACAAATGATATTATAATGATCTGCATCACACTAACATTTATGGTTAAAGGTGAAAGCATTTGTAGCAGTTTGCAATAGGGCTAAAGAATTATGGATAGCAATTTGCACAGTGAGTTTATTGTAGGAATTTCATATAGACTGCCACATATAAATGATAGACTAAAATTCATTTGCAGACACTAAAGGCTTCCCTCATTTATAGGTTATGAGGGATTTAAGGAGTGGTTCACCTTTCAGTTAATGTTTAGTTAGGGTTGCCATCTGCCCGTATTTCACCCGGACAGCTGGTTTTTGGAAGGGCTGTCCAGGTGAAAAGTAAACACCATGATACTTCAAAGGAGGCTGGCACAATCAACGTATTTTAGTAGAATGCAGGACAAATCCAAGGCAGTAACTACGACTGCAAAGTGCTTTACTGGGGAAAATGCTGCACTACATGTTTCGGGGTAGATCCTTTATCAAGTGGCTGGCACAAGCCTGGACCCATGAAGTAGTCAGATGGCAAAAGGTAAAAAAAGCTTACATTTTATTTTCCATAAATTAAGAATCAAGGCCTGACGCGTTTCGTATCTACCAAGGGCACTTAATCATAAGCTCATGAAAAGGTGAAAAGTGCTTGTCCGGATTTCCAAATTAGGAAATCCAGACAGGACATTGAATTTAATGACACGGTGATCAGCCAATCGCTGACATCACCGCCCTGCCCCCGACATCATCAGCCCACCCCCGACATCATTGGCCCCACCTCCTGACGGTTTTCCCCAAAAAAAGAAAAGGTGCCAACCCTACTTTTAGTATGTTATAGAATGGTCAGTTCTTAGCAACTTATCAATTGGACTTCATTATTCATAGTTCTTTAATTATTTGCCTTTTTCTTATAACGTCTTCAGCTTTCAAATGACCCGATCTAACATACAAAAGCTCTGTAACGCCATAAATGTATTGTTATCTTATTATTACTTATCTTTTTTCAGGCCCTCTCCAATTTCTTAATCCAATCAATTTGGAACCCTAGCAAAAAGTTGCAAATGGCAAGCTGCTGAATAAAAAACTATATAAAAACTCAAATAATAAAAAATAAAAACTAACTGCAAATTGTCTCAGAATATCCTTCTCTGCATAATACTAAAAAATAATTTAAAGGTGAACAGCTCCTTTAAATAACAACAATTTTGTTAATGTGGTCAGTGCAGTTACCACATAAAATGTAAGCTATTTTTCAAACTTTAGAAGCTCCAAACAGAATAAAATTTTGTTTTGGCTTTTTGTAACCTGTAAGCAGGCCTGAACTGGGAGTCAAAATAGGCCCTGCCATTCCAAGTACACAGAGGCCCAAACAGCCCCCACCAGCCCAAATAGCCCCCTACCAGCCCACTATATGGTACTTTTCTATTGAACCATACAGCAGCCCCTCTGGCATTTGCCAGAACCCACAGATTGCCAGTCCGGGCCTGCCTGTAAGAATTTCCTGGGGATTAGTGGCCATCATGTAAGTTTGTGCAATATAAGTTCCAAAAAACAATTTCACTCTTGCTCTAGCAAAAGATCTGATAATGTTACCGTAATCATGCTACAGCACATAAACTGAGACAACTCCTTTTCAGACTTAGGGGCATGTTTACTAACATTGGAGATAAATATATGGAGAGATTTCTGGAGATGTTGCCCATAGCAACCAATCAGATCTTTGCTTTTGTTTTCTAACATGGCTGTGGCTTTTTAAATCTAATTGCTGATTGGTTGCCATGGGCAATATCTCCAGAAATCTCTCCAGATATTTATCTCCAATGTTAGTAAACATGCCCCCAAGTCACTAAACAAAAAATTATCATTTTAAAAGCCTTATAAAGCCGGGTTATTCTTGTGGAAAACAATCTTAGAGTTTAACTCCAAATAGACAGGGCAAAGAAAAAGATGGCTCTTTGATGTTTAGTTGTCAGAGGCGACAGGAAAAGGATTTACAAATAAAAAGCCTCATTTATGCATCTCACACAATGTGCAAAACGCAGAAATGAAGGAAAAAACGGAACATTCTTTAATGCTATTCATAAAGGTGCTTATACACTGATAACCAAGGGTTCCCTGGTGTGTATTACTGGACCTAATTCATCAGAACTGAAGGAGAAATACATCCATTTGTGAGGCTTCTGATGAACTATGGGCAAGTGCACACACTGACACAAGGGAACCGTGGAATCAATGTGAGAACAGATTTGCTGGGTTACTCAGTAGTCACAACTGACAAACAGGCCCAGATTTGTGGAAAGGCCTGGGCCTAGGGCAGCAGGATTTTAGGGAGCAGCATGAAACCCAACAACACCCACATTGGCTCGGTAAGTTCTGGGGCTGATCATGAGATACAATAGTGTTGATGAAAATTCGTGCATGTACATACGTTAAGGTGAGGGCATACCTCCCAACTGTCCCTTTTTTGGAGGGACAGTCCCTCTTTTGACAGCTCAACCGGCAGTCCCTCATTTGTACTGGAAAGTCCCTCTTTTCTATGCATGGGACAGCCAGAAAAAGAAACAAAGTTTCTCACTTAATTGGCTTTTAGCAAAGAGCCCAGAACAACTAACAGGTGCAAATAAGATACTTTGTAACAATTTTGAGACACAAAAACACAGTTTAGATAAGGAGAAATATTTTCAAACTTTCATAACCTGCCAAATTTTGTAAAACAAACATGGTAATTAGGGAGTGTGGCCACAGAAAGGGGTGTGGTCAAAAAATTGCTGCGCTACATGCGGAAATAAATTTTTTGTCCCTCTTTTTACTTCCAAAATGTTGGGAGGTATGGGTGAGGGGACAAGGGTGAAGAACGGAAGCTGGCTTAGGGGCGCCCATTATGTAAATCCAGCCCTGCTGACAAAGTCTGGGTAAATAAATATTGCTACATCACACGGCTATAGTATTCCACGTGCAAAATTGCATTGTAGGGAAAATTATACATTGTGAGTATAAAAAAACTCTGATTTGCATCTAAAACTGGGACTTTGCACATTGCAATGCATTCGTTCATGAGGCTTACTAGAATTGTGAAAATAGTACAACAAAACTGGGATGCACTGAATCCACCTTTTTTTTTGGACTTTACTAAATACAGTATTAATTTTCTTCCAAAAAAGAATCAGCAGAATCCCAATTCTCAATTGCATTTGTAAATTAGCACTATTTACAGAAAAAATATACACCCAGCCGTGTGTCTATGAAGATTCTCATTTATCAAGGACATGATGTACCGTATCTAGTAAAGTTAATTCAAAGGCAAGTGGACATTTAGGGGGTTATGTATTAAGGTGTTTTAAAAAAAAAAAAAAAAAGTAGAAAAAGTTGCGTTTTTTTGCGATTTATTATGCCTAGATTTTGTTCAAAGTCTGAATCCGAAATTACTCTAAAACCTGCCCAATTCATGTAAAAGTCAATTGCAGATGTCCACTTAACCATTTGAAGATGTTTTAACCCTCTGCAAATTATGATAAATCAGTCCCCTTTAAGTATTATACAGATGGAATATATTAAAGTAATTTATAAAATGCCAATTGATAGACAATGTAGCAGTGTTATTTACTGTGTCAGGTTTCTAATTTCATTTGTAGTATAAATTTGATTTATGGTGGTCGGCTACCCATTCATCCTTTTAAGCACAGAAATATTTTGATATTATCGTGATGAATTTTAATATTCTTTAAATAAATTCTGTTATTGTCTTACGCTTTTATTGGCTGAAAGTAATACATGGGGCAACCTGAACACATGAAGGCTTAACAAACACTGCTGGGAACAGACTGATGGGCAGATTTATCAAAGGACGAATTTATGTGAATTATTTTTTACTCTAATAAATTTGAATATACTCTCTCGATACACAGTAGATAACAGATAAATACTACTATAGTATATTATAAACAAGCTGCTGTGTATCCTGCGCTTGAATGGCTGCCCCCACGACTACTCAGCAGGTTGTCTCTATATACTATAGTAGTACTTATCTGTTATCTACTGTGTATCCTGTGCTTGAATGGCTGCACTCGTGGCTACACAGCAGATTGTTTATATAAACTATAGTAGTACTTATCTGTTATCTACTGTGTTTCCTGTGCTTGAATGGCTGCGCCCATGGCTACACAGCAGCTTGTTTATATAAACTATAGTAGTACTTATCTGTTATCTACTGTGTATCTTGTACTTGAATGGCTGCCCCAATGGATACACAGCAGCTTGTTTATATAAACTATAGTAGTACTTATCTGTTTTCTACTGTGTATCCTGTGCTTGTATGGCTGCCCCCATGTCTACACATCAGCTTGTTTATATAAACTATAGTAGTACTTATCTGTTTTCTACTGTGTATCCTGTGCTTGAATGGCTGCCCCCATGGCTACACAGCAGCTTGTTTATATAAACTATAGTAAACACACCAGATTTACCAGTATAGAACAACACTACATTATATTTTCATTACTTTACAGCAATTTTTTGGTGTTACTGCTCCTTTGATATGTAACAAGAAAGACACTAGTTAGGCTTCCAATTGTGCTCCATGTACATGTACTTCCATTTCTCAATTTAAGGAGGGCCACAGTATACTTGACGATTATTACTCCAGGGCTTTTTTCATTGAAGACATGGAATCCCTCAGTTTGCATGCTGAGCATTTTGAGCCATGCATATGCTATAGTTAATGCACCTAGCTGTGTATAGGTTCAGAGATGTGTATTTTTTGCTGTTCAAATATTCATATGTCTGCTGTATTTTGTTAGATGTTAAACAATTATCAGAAATGTCTAGAAAACACCAGGCCAGATTTCTCAGTGCATACATTTTCTATTGCATTTGTCATCTTAAGAAGACATAGTGCAGTCAATAATTTAGAATCCCTGTTTAAAAGCAGATAGGAATCTGTGGAAGACCAGGGAACTTGCTGACTGTTATGCAACTGTGGGCTGTAGATCTGCAGTTATTGACATGCTAATATGATGTATGACATCTTCCTTCATTACTGCAAAGACTGTTAATGGAACATTTCATGGATTGATGAGTGAGCTCAGGGTAGATGTCATATTGCTCTGGAAAAAAACCATGCATTGAAAGGGCCTGAATACATGAATAGTTATTAGAGAGCTTATATTTACTGGAAATGATGATGTATATTCATATGACAGATGAAGCCTACACCCAGAGCTGTCGGCTGTATGGGAAGCCTCCAAAGAGCGGTCAACCTCATTTAATGTACAATAGCCCTGTTAGAGAAGTATAACATGCCTAATTCTACTGCTTCAAGAAGAAATATTAGGGATGCACAGAATCCAGTATTTGGTTCGGAATTCAGGCTTTTTCAGCAGGATTCGGATTCGGCCGAACTGAATCTGAATCCTAATTTGCATATGCAAATTAGGGTCAAGGAGGGAAATCACATGACTTTTTGTCACAATACAAGGAAGTAAAAATGTTTCCCTTTCCCACCCCTAATTTGCATATGTAAATTTGGATTTGGTTCGGTATTTGGACAAATCTTTTGCGAAGGATTCGGGTGTTCAGCCAAATACAAAATATTGGATTCAGTGAATCCTTAAGAAATATATTTGGATGAATAGTGCATTGTCAGGGCAGAATCTTCCCATGCTTCAGAAATTACCTGCTTGTGAATTATTAACTATTAAAGGCTCACTGTCAGTTTCAAGCAACCTTGACTTCTCCATCACCATGTATCACAAAGCAATAAAATCTAGCGCAGAGAGCACAATTTTGCTCTCTGTGCTAGTGATGCAGCCCCCACTGGACCCCCCTCGGCGATCTGTAGGTAAGAGGGGGCAGCATTCCGAACGCCGCCTCAGGCGGCATTAATACCCGAATCACAGCTGGTTAGCAGAAGGATATGCTATAATTTGCTTTACAGGCAACCATGCTAAAGATTTTACCAGGAGTTAGACAGGTTCCCTCTTTGGAGATAGCAGGAGGATCCTAGTAGCAGAGTTTAATATTAATTGCAAGTGAGAGAGGTAAGAAAGCTTGTCTGATGCAAGGAAAATCTATTGTACTCTTTCTAAGTGAATGAAACCTTGAAACACACTGTACTGTATCATTTTAAGTGGTATTGTAGATCATATTCATTTAATTCAATATATATATATATATATATATATATATATATATATATATATGTATAGGTATAGGTTTAGGACCTGTTATCGAGAATGCTCTGGACTTGGATAATGGATCTTTCCATAATTTGGATCTTCATACATTAAGTCTACTAGAAAATCCTGTAAACATTAAACAAAATCAATAGGCTGGTTTTTCCTCCAATAAGGAGTAATAATATCTTAGTTGGGATCAAGTACAAGCTACTGTTTTATTACTATAGAAATAAAGGAAATCATCTCTTTTAAAATTTGGATTATTTGGATAAAATGGAGTCTATGGGAGAAGGCCTTTCTGTTATTTAGAGCTTTTCTGGATAACGGGTTTCCATATACTGGATCCTATACCTATATATACACAAAAAAGGCTGGCCCGGTGCACACAGATCACTGGTCAATGCCCAGGTGCTGGTATATAAATTTGTACATTCAATAAACATAAAAGGTCCGCACTCATGGGTTAATGTGTTAATTAAACACTAAACATTTTTTGCAACACAAGACCCATGAGTGCGAGCCTTTTATGTTTGTTGAATATATATATAGTTTTGCAAATGGGGCCGCACTCCTTTTATCGTGAAAATCGATGTGTTTTATTTATAATGCATATCCAACATTTCAGCCCACATTAGGGTTTTTATCAAGGACAAATTACATGTGTAAAGGTGACGTCACAATTTTTTAAGGGTATTTAAGTATCCACCTTTACCACTTTCGAAGGATATAATAAGAAACAATGTATATTCTTTCGTTATACCACAAAAAAAGTGTCTTGAACTTATTTCAACCTCTTGACATGCAAACTCATGTATCATGCTAACAGTCTATTTTATTACAATTGTTGACATGGAAACCAAAATTCCACCTTCCTTTAAGCGCAAATGTCATATTTGTTCAGTAGAAGAAGAGTAAGTATGATGGGTAGGAATATGAGGGGAAATGTTAAGGTGCTATTACAGAAAGAGACTGTTAGTTTCCAGCACTTATACCACCATGCATGTTCTGCACTGAGCACCAGATGAAAAATCCAGTGCTTAGTGATGAGCACAGCACCAGGAAATAACATTTTAAAATAAATATTTACTTTTCACAAGTATTCCTACAGAGTGCAACACTGTGTTATTCTGTTTACCATGTTTCTCAGCACCGGGGCAGGTTGCTATATACATTTTGGTAGTGCTCCTCTGTGGTTCTTTTAATATATTTATAAATGTATATATACCTACAAGCACCTTAATATCCGACAGTTACAGTATGTGGAAACCACAATGAGGAGGTAAGGAAAACTGCAACATACAAGTACCACCAAAGCATAAGACAGGTGCTGAAACAAGATCCATGCCATCAACTCTGTCCCTGTCGGTATAGAGAGCTGGCTAAAGGAGGAGGCTGCTGATGTGAAGACCCAAAAACTCCCTGAAATGTATAGAGGTTAAAGAGTTGTCTTGAAATTGGCCCCTAACATACGCTGGTTGTATGCAGCTGAGCTTTTGTAATTGTCTGTATGTATTGGGAGTACTGACCTAATGTGGTACAGATTAACTGAACTAACAGGGAGTACTGACAAATCAATTGGAACTCATATATGGGAGTGAGGTTCTGGAGGTGGTGGCTGGGTTACAGGGGGGCAACACCAGAACTGTTTGTCCTGAGAGTCATGTAGGAGGGATTCATGATAGGTAGAGTTCACAAGGAGGAGTACTGAAGAAATTTAGATGATTGAAAATCTCCTCTATTTACATCAAATATTACTTGTGTTGAAGGGCTTGTTCACCTTTGAGATAACTTCTAGTATGATGCAGAGAGTGACATTCTGAGACAATTTGCAATTTATTTTCATTATTTAGTATTTGTGGTTTTTGAGTTATTTAGCTTTTTATTCAGCAGTTCTTCAATTTGCATCTTAAAGGAAAACTATACCCCCAAAATGAATACTTAAGCAACAGATAGTTTATATCAAATTGAATGACATATAAAAGAATCTTACCAAACTGTAATATATATTTACATAAATATTGCCCTTTTACATCTCTTGCCTTGAACCACCATTTCGTGACTCTATCTGTGCTGCCTCAGAGATCACCTGACCAGAAATACTACAACACTAACTGTAACAGGAAGAAGTGAGGAAGCAAAAGCAGAACTCTGTCTGTTAATTGGCTCATGTGACCTTACATGTGGTTTGTATGTGTGCACAGTGAATCTTACGATCTCAGGGGGCGGCCCTTATTTTTTAAAATGGCAATTTTCTATTTATGATTACCCAATGGCACACACTACTAAAAAAGTATATTATTATGATAATGGTTCATTTACATGAAGCAGGGTTTACACATGAGCTGTTTTACTCAGTATCTTTTAATAGAGACCTACATTGTTTGGGGGGTATAGTTTTCCTTTAAGCAATCTGGTAACTAGTGTCAAAATACCTTAGCAACCATGCATTGATTTGAATAAGAGACTGAAATATGAATAGGAGAGGCCTGAATAGAAGGATCAGCAATAAAAAGTAACAATAACAATACATTTGTAGCCTTACAGAGCATTTCTTTTTTAGAAGGAAGTCAGCGACGCCCATTTGAAAGCCGCAAAGAGTCAGAAGAAAAAGGCAAATAACTATAAAACTATAAAAAATAAATAATGAAAACCAGTTGAAAAGTTGTTTAGAATTGGCCCTTCTATAACATAATAAATGTTACCGTAAAGGTGAACCAACCCTTTAATTAATATGTTCTTGATTGTTTCCTTTTGCTAATTCTCCGTTTCTAATGGGCCTCTCATCTCAGGGTAAATACCTAACCGGTCATCCCTGGTAACACCTAAATATTCAGTCAGAGAACTAAACTTTGAGTGAAATGTAACAAAAACTTACCAAGAGGGTGATATTGCTGAACCAATGGATGTAGCGTCACTCATCTTTATACTGTTTTCAGATGCCTCTTACTCCTTTCTGAAAATGACTGTAGAGATTCTCAACAAATTGAAATCGTTGTCTATTTCTAATATGTTTCATATTTGTTTTATCATCGTTTCACTGCTTTTCACTGTAAAGGCATTTTAACCCTGGATTTCTATGGGAAAACTGAAGTCTTATATATGATCTGAGTGTACCGAGTTAAAGAGAGAATCTCAGCTTATAGAAATCTATGCCAAGGTTAATTCTCTGATAACTGTTTAACATTAAAATCCTTATCTACTGATTGTGACAGATTGGGCCGGCCTGGAGTTGATTGCCATTGCCACCATGACAGTGGAGCAGCTGTACTGCATCTACAATTTCTAATTAATGAGGTAAGTGTCATTCAGATGTTTGTTTACCCCCTTAAAAACAGTTGATGTAATGCACTTAGACAGAAATATATTCTTCTGCATAACAAAAATGCTGTAAAAAATGTGTCATTTTATAATGAAAGTGTGCAGTTTATAGCAGAAGCGCAATGTTAATGGCATTAATGTTTGCCATAATCGGCTTGAATATTCTGCTACCCAGTGTAATCCTCCCCACACATATTGCCACATTGCCCCACACACACGCTGGGAAGGGGGTGAACTGGCTGGTTTCCTAGGGCCTGGCAGTAGAAGAATTTTATTAAGGTTTTACAGGTCCTGTTCAGTGGAGATCTTATGCTTCTTATTTTCTGGTCCTTTCCCACCTAAGAAATCTTCAGTGAGTGCACATGTAAAGAACCACTTTGCTATGTTTGGGTGGGAAAGTTGATCATTTTATACTACCTGATGGTTGGGCAATTTGTAAAATGATTTGAAACACTATCAGATATTATATTGATTGACTTTACAATTGATACATAAAATGTATTAAACCTATATTGAGCAGGGAACAAAAAGCATGGTGTGTATACAGGCCAAAGATTGTGGCAGGCAGCAGTCATTGGAATCTGTATCCAGACAAATCAGGTAGAATTCAAAGCTGTGAACAGATATTGGTCACAAACTGGGCAGGAATAAAGCTAATGGGAGCCTTAAAACATCAGTGAGCTCATCAGCTTTTGCAAAGAGGAAGATTTATGTGGATTTAGTTAGTGCCAAAGAGTTGCATGTAGCACCAAGGTTCTCACAAATGCTCACCTATTGGGGAGGGCTTGAAGGGATACTGTCATGGAAAAACATGTTTTTTTCCCCAGAACACATCAGTTAATAGTGCTACTCCAGCAGACTTCTGCACTGAAATCCAGTTCTCAAAAGAGTAAACAGATTTTTTTAAATTCAATTTTGAAATCTGACATGGAGCTATATATAGTGTCAGTTTCCCAGCTGCCCCAGACTTGGGCCTGCACTTTAGGATGGAACTACTTTCTGGCAGGCTGTTATTTCTCCTACCCAATGTAACTGAATCAGTCTCAGTGGGACTTGGCTTTTACTATTAAGTGTTGTTTGTAGATCTACCAGGCAGTTGTTATCTTGTGTTAGGGAGCTGCTATCTGGTTACCTTCCCATTGTTCTTTCGTTAGGCTGCTGGGGGGAAAGGGAGGGGGGTGATACCGCTCCAACTTGTAGTACAGCAGTAAAGAATGATTGAAGTTTTTCAGAGCACAAGTCACATGACTGGGGGCAGCTGGGAAACTGACAATATGTCTAGCCCCATGTCAGATTTCAAAACTGAATATAAAAAAATCTGTTTGCTCTTTTTAAAAATGGATTTCAGTTCAGAATTCTGTTGGAGCAGCATTATTAACTGATGCATTTTGAAAAAAAACATGTTTTCCCTTTAAGGACGCTATTCTACGCTCACATGCCACTGAGCAGAAGAGCCAAAAAGAGCACATGGTATTGCCCAATAGAATGGATTTGAATAGAAGTGATTCAAGGAAATGCTGAAAGATACAAACATAGATCAATAATATAAAGGACAAACTCTTTAGGCTAACTCCCCAAAACTATTAGAGAGATACAGGCCACATTCTCTGGTATCAGCCCTTAAACAAGGTCCAGTTACACAAACTGATAGGGATGCGCCACTATCTTGGGATTTGGCTGAATGTATTCTTATTGAGGGAGCCACTATATAATTCAGGCCCAAATCTTATCTAGTGGAAGCCCTAATGTCAGTTTCTGTAATATGTACAGTTACTTTGTTAGCCGCATAGCTGTACCAATGTATGAGAAGTTTTACAAATACAGAATTCAATAGATAAATGTGACAGCTTCCAGTCTTGCTTTGTGAATAAACTGATTTGTTCAGCATTCTGGCATCAGTCACAGGTAATTCCTCACATTTCCTTTGCCCCTGAATCAAGTGGCCTAGACAATTACCAAGCTGTTTGTTTCTTTAGCAGTGCTATGAAAAGATAAGGTGAAATATGGCAAATATATTGGCCTTTAGTGTGAAATTGTGTGTATATAAAAACAGAGACTCTTTGTCAGGAATGACTCAATATTTAATATTTCTTCAACAGCTTAATAGTACATATGTTATGTAAAATGTATGGTTGTTTAATTTGTTGAACCAGGAACAAAATAAAAAACATTTTGAATGAAAAAAAAAGTACGGATGTTGTGCTATTTGTAATATAATTATTAAAGATAAAGTAAAAAATACTGTAAATAGTGTAAATCCTGCAAATATATACAGTTACATGACTGTTTTGTTTTCAAATGCCATAAAAGCTGTTATGTACAGATTTTCACATTGTTTGGGAGTCATTTTTAGGCAGATTTAGAGTTTAAGTTTCACCCCAAGCAGCTCTGGGAGGGGGTCACTGACCCTGCACTCTTCTAGATTGATCCGTTAGTTGCTAAAATTCTTATGTTTGCCCCTGCTGAGCAGAATCCCTGAGTTTCATTAAAGGGGTTGTTCACCATCAATTACATTCCACTTTTATTGGTTTCAGATTGTTCACCAGAAATAAAGACTTTTTGCAAATAGTTTCTATTTATAATTGTTTTTCTAATATTAAAGTGTAAAGTTTAATTTTTCACCTTCTAGAGCAGCTTTGGGCGGGGGGGGGGGGTCACCGACTCTTTAACTGTTCTAAATTGATACATTTAATTGATACGTTTCCTATCTTTGTGGTTTACGTGCAATAATCCGAAAAAAACGAGATTACATTTTCGTGAAAAAGTACAATTCTAAGCTACTTTCCAGTGCACAGCAATTCAGTGTTTTTAAGGCTTTGGTCCTACTGTGACAAATGGTTACCGTTTAAAATCTCCTATCAGAAACATTGTTGCAAAAACCAGGCAAAGAGGATAAAAGTGGATAAACCAATAACCTTTCATTAGCAATTACAGTACATTTACACATAACTGTAAAACCATTAAAAATTGTTAATGAACGTTTATTTGGAAAGATGCTTCAAATTACATTTCTTTCATTATTCATGTAAGAGTTAAGCTTTAAGTACATTTAAGGTAGGGATGCACCGAATCCACTTTTTTGGATTCGGCCGAACGCCCGAATCCTTTGCGAAAGATTCTGCCGAATACCGAACCGAATCCAAACCCTAATTTGCATATGCAAATTAAGGGTGGGAAGGGGAAAGCATTTTTTACTTCTTGTTTTGTGACAAAAAGTCACCTGATTTCCCTCCCCGCCCCTAATTTACATATGCAAATTAGGATTCGGATTCGGTTCGGCCAGGCAGAAAGATTTGGCCGAATCTGAATCCTGCTTAAAAAGGCCGAATCCTGGCCAAATCCCGAACCGAATCCTGGATTCGGTGCATCCCTAATTTAAGGGCAGATTTATCAAGGGTCGAATTGATAGATCTAATTTTTGAATCCAAGTTTTAAGTGTACTTCAACAATTTGAAAAAAATGCAAAAATTCGAATATTGAAATTTATCATGTACCAATCAATAGGACTTTGACTATTCACCATCGAAAACCTGCCGAATTGCTGTTTTAACCTATGGGGGACCTCCTAGAACCAATTTGGAGTCATTTGGTGGACTTTGAAAAATCTATGTTTTTTTGAGAAAAACTGTGAATCGAATTTGATTGAATACATTCTGAATTTGATTTGAACGATCGAATACAGCCTATTCAACCGAAGTTAAAAAAAATTCTATTTTTTTTAAAAAAATTAATTTCGGTTGGTCTTTTTTAATTCGAATTTCGATGTGATGGGAGTTTAAAATAAGTCCCATCAACTTGAATTTCAACGCTTGATATATCTGCCCCTTAATGACATAGAAATACCTGTTTGTTTTTTTATTTAAGGTCTGTTTATTTTTGTGGTGCTCTATGTACATGAATTGAGAAATCACTGTTAAGGGACAGTAAATCCCTTTGTTTAATATAGGTGCAATGTATAGGACTTGTGCTCAAAAAACTAGCAAATGCAAGGCTTATGTGAAACAGGCGAGGAGTGTTTATATGTATACAGAGCCGGCCTTCTTTGCAGTGGATTATCATTATATCGTATAATTATATATTATATCCAAAATTACACCTATGCTAGATTCCTTCAGTGGGTCCGGTACCCGCAAAAACCTGTGGTACCCTGTGGGTTGCAGGCAGAAGTTTCGGAAGCAGGTCGGCGGTTCTCCGGGTTTGCGGGTCGTGGGTCGGGTCACGGGTCTTCTCAATAGCGAGTTTTACTTTTTTTCTGATCACGCCTACGTCCAATGATGTCACTTTCGGTTTAGGATGACAGCATTTCATGTTTTACTCCTTTTTTTCTGATTACGCCAAATTCTAATGATGTCACTTCCGGGTTACAATGACAACACTTCCTGTTTCTTGATAGTCAGAGGGTCGCGGATTGGGTTGAGGATAAGGTACTTGCAGGTCGGGTCGGGTAGCGGGTCCAAGCGGGTAAGTATGCGGGTTGCAGGTCGCGGGTCAGGTTCGGATTGAACAAATTGGCTCTGTACAGGACTCTAACCTTTGCATTAGAATTAACCCCCCTGGCTGGTTAAGGTCTATTTATTTTATGGTTGCTCCAGTAGATCAGATAAGTAGAAATACTTACTCCACGGTCTCCATTTTCCCTTAGAGGACAATATTTCCAAATACCCAAATAGTAGAACCTGCAGCATTTATATTCTTCCTTTCTAAGAAGGCATGCGACCCTTGTTTGAAACTTGCCTGCATTATTCATGAATGTGGCATTTCAGCAATCCTTCAGATATTATCCTTTGTTCAGATGTCAAACTTAAAGGTCTCTACTTCTCTTACTAAAACTACATTACAATTGTAATAATTTCATTAAATAACATTTCCTCCTGTTTTTGGCTCCATACAAGACAAAAAGAGTGTTTTTCTCAAAAGAAAACTTACATTTTTCAAAGTCCACCAATAGACTCCAAATAGGTTCTAGGAGGTCCCCCATAGGCTAAAACAGCAATTCCGCATGGTCGAATTTTTAAAGAGACAGTACATGATACATTTCTTTCAAATTCTAATCAAATTTGGACTATTCCCTAGTCGAAGTACACAAAAAATAGCTCGAAATTCGAATTTTTTGAATTTGAAAATTCACCTCGACCCTTGATAAATCTGCCCCAGTGTGTCTGCAGCCTAACTCAGTATCGCTTAATGGGGAACTGTCGCGAAAATGAAAATTGAATATAAGCTTCTATCATATAGAAATAAGAAACTTTATAAGTACAATCAATTAAATATTCTGCATTGTTTCTGAAATAATCAAGTTTATCTTCACTAACCTTCTCTCAGCATCTGTTTCTCTTCATTCTCTCTTTATACAGCAGTTGGGTGTCAGATGAATGATCCATTATATCTTATAGGGGGATCCTTTTACCTAGAAGATGTATTAGAGCTCACTCTGTTAAAATCACCAGAATTTGTGCAAAAGGCAGTTATTTTGTCAGATTTTGTTTGTACTGGAATCAATTATTTGAGTGAGCTCTAATACATCTGCTAGGAAAGGGATCCCTCTCTATAAGATATATTGGATCATTCATCTGACACCCAACTGCTGCATGAAGACAGAATGAAGAAAAACGCTGAGGGAAGGTTAGTGAAGATTATTTCAGAAACAATGCATTATATTTAATTGACTGTATTTATAACGTTTTTATAACGTTTCTTATTTCAGTGTGATGAAGTTTATATTAAATTAAATTTATATTTAAAACTACGGAAAGTAGGTAGTGGTCCCTGTAAAGCCCAATGTCTTATCTGACCCTCCTGCTCTGTGGGCCTCATTTATATCCCTTGTTCATCTATCCGCAAAAATAAAGCTCCAAAATCCCATGTCATTCATGATAAAAACTATTTTAGCACCTATTAAGCTTGTTGATGTTTTTGTTTTGCTTTGGCTTTGGTTTAGATAGTGTTTCCGCCTGTAAAACTCTGTTTTTGTATTACTATGTAAGATAGGAATCCGGCCCTGCACTGGCAAACTTTTGCTAAGGTTGAAAGCTACCTCGAATTCCTTTGGCACCTCAGTCCCTAGAATTAACATACCGCAGTCCCTAGGGGCGAAGTGACTAACACTGGCGACGTTTCGCCAGCGTTACCGCTTTCAGGCACTTTGCCAATTTACTGTCGGGCGCAGGCGTAACTTCGCTAGTGAAAAAGACAGATGCTAGCGGTCATTTTCGGCGAATTTTCGTTCTGGCGAATGGACATTACTCCGCAAATGTGGATTTTACTGAACGTTACCTCTTTTGCCAGACTTTTAGCTCAGACCAGGCAAAGTGCATTGGATTCCATAGATCTTCCCCAATCTTACATCATATTTTTCGTGGAAAAAGTTTCTAAGTCCCAAAAAACACTGGAGTCTTTTCCTTTATTCACAGTGATAGCCTGCAAAAGTCCTTACATTTTTTTTGGGGGTAACCAGGTTCCCCCATACATTTTCTAACATATGGATCAATAACTATACAGTGGGCTCATGTGTAGGGCATTATAACAACTCTATTTTCTTTATTAAGGTTCCCTGGACTTGTGTAATGTAATGTATTTGCTGCAACATATACGTCCATTCAACTTTAAATTTCCCGCCATATGCAAATTAGCCTGAGTGAAGACCTCTAACGAAGTTGCGCTAGGCAGAATTGAACACTAGCGCATCTTTGCTACGATTATTCGAAGTAACCCTAGTGAAAATTCGCCAGCCTTTGGCGCCCCGGACGCAACTTTGCATTTTAGTAAATTAGTGTTGAATTTACGCCTGGCGAAGTGTTGCGCTGGCTACAAAGCCATCACTGGCGAATTTTTGCCGTTTGGTAAATTTACCCCCTAGAATCCACATCCACTGGATGTATTATCCAGAATACTCAGGACCGGAGTTTTACAGATAATGGATCGTTCCCTAATTTGGATCTTCATGTCTTGTCTACTAGAAATCATGTAAACATTAATTAAACCCAATAGGCTGGTTTTGCTTCCAATAAGGATTAATTATATTTTAGTTGAGATCAAGTACAAGCTACTGTTTTATTATTACAGAGAAAAAGGAAATAAATTTGGATTATTTGGATAACATGGAGTCTATGGGGCAAATTCACTAAACGACGAAGCGCCTAACGCTAGCGTGAAAACGCCAGCGCAGCACATTTTCGTTAATTCGCCGATTCACTAACGGACGCTGGTGTAAATTAGTGTTACTTCGCACCCTTCGCCTGGCGAATTTGCGCAACGGACGTAACTATGCAAATTCACTAACGCGCAAATTATTCTGAACGCTACCTTTTACGCCAGACTTCCTTCGCCACATCAGACCAGGCGAAGTGCAATAGAGTAGATAGGGATTGCTTCAAAAAAAGTTAAAAAATTTTCTAAGTCCCAAAAAACGCTGGTGTTCTTTCATTTTTTATGGGTGATAGGCTGAAAAAGATCGAAATTTTTTTTGGGGCTCCCCTCCTTCCCCCCCCTACATTTCCTAACTCATGGCACCTTAACTATACAGTGGGCACATGTGTCGGGCAAAATAAAAATTGTATTTGCTGTTTTGAAGGTTTCCCAGGCTTGTGTAGTGCTGCTACAAATACCTCCATTGTAACTTGAATTTGGCGCCGTATGCAAATTAATCATCGCTAGCATAACTTTGCTTTGCTTGGCGAATTAACGCTAGCGCAACTTCGCAACCTTACGCTACCCCTGAGCGCAACTTCGGATTTTAGTGAATTTGCGTAGCGCTGGCGAAAATACGCCTGGTGAAGTGCGGTGAAGCGTGGCGAAACGGACGCTGGCGCAATAACGAATCTTAGTGAATGTCCCACTATGGGAGGTGATCTTTCTGTAATTCACAGCTTTCTAGATAATGAAATTCTGGATAACGGATCCCATGCCTGTACTCCGTGACTAAGAAAGGTTTTGCTTTTATTTCTCGTATCTTATGATTTTTTTTATTTGTCTGCAGTTCGAGTCTCTTGTTTTACCGATTAATCCCTGCTTTTTATCAACTCACTCTGAAAAATGTCAGGCAGATACACACAGCAGTTTTTCATTAGTGTGTTGCTAAAGAGCGGGGAATTGGGCTTAAGGGGCTCTTCTGCCTACACTGCTGTTTTATTGCTTCCAAAAATATTTTCCTTACGTTGCCCAACACATTCTGATATCCCAAGGCTTTGTGTTTCACCTGATTGATTCAAATGTATATTCTCTGATGTATTATGTAGATTTTCTTGAAAATCTTGGTGCAGATTTTAGAGTGATAATAAAGGAGACGTCGGTACAGTATACAGTAAATATTGTAACATACCCTTTTAGTCTTCAAAACCAAATGCAGCATTCCATAAGAATACATACATGAGCGCCAATCACAGGTGGTTTATGGCATAATTGGAGGATCAGAAAACCCAAGGATAGAACCTGGCCTTGCCTGTCACCTTCTCCAAGAAGGAGTCAAAGAGTAAATGCAGCTCACTGCTGCTGATTGAATTTTTCCAAGGAAACCGTATCAATGCATTTCTGTCTGTAATCTGAAGTGCTTTAGTGCCAGAGACAATTTGTCAACTGACTTCAAGGGTCACACTGCTAATAATGTCTACAGTGCTTTTATAGAAACGGGAAGTTTACGTGTACAGCATGTCTGTTTACTGGAAAATTATTTTTTTTACAGATTACCTAAAGCCTGAGTGATGATTGAACAGCAGCCAATAGCCAATTCCTTCCTGCACTCTCAGGAATTAAAGGAACAGTAACATCAAACAATGAAAGTGTTTTTAAATAATTAATAAATAATTTAGTGTTGCCATGCACTGGTAAAACTGGGATGTTTGCTTCAGAAAGATTATTATAATTCATATAAACAAGCTGCTGTGTAGCCACGGAGGCAGCTATTCAAGCACAAGACAAATAGTAGATAACAGATAAGCTATGTAGTATCGCATTGTATACCACAGAACTTATCTATTATCTGCTGTTTATCCTATGCCTTTTCTCCCTTTTCAGCTTTGAATGGCTGCCCCCATGGCTACACAGCAGCTTGTTTATATAAATGATAGTAGTACTTATCTGTTATCTACTGTGTATCCTGTGCTTGAATGGCCAACCCATATCTATACATCAGCTTGTTTATATAAATTATAGTAGTACTTATCTGTTATCTACTGTGTATCCTGTGCTTGAATGGCTGCCCCCATGGCTACACAGCAGCTTGTTTATATAAACTATAGTAGTACTTATCTGTTATCTTACGTGGATCCTGTGCTTGAATGGCTGCCCCCATGGCTACACAGCAGCTTGTTTATATAAACTATAGTAGTACTTATCTGTTATCTACTGTGCATCCTGTGCTTGAATGGCTGCCCCCATGGCTACACAGCAGCTTATTTATATAAACTATAGTAGTACTTATCTGTTATCTTACGTGTATCCTGTGCTTGCATGGCTGCCCTCATGGCTACACAGCAGCTTCTTTTAAAAAACTATAGTAGTACTCATCTGTAATCTACTGTGTATCCTGTGCTTGAATGGCTGCCCCCATGGCTACACAGCAGCTTGTTTATATATACTATAGTAGTACTTATCTGTTATCTAATGTGTATCCTGTGCTTGAATGGCTGCCCCCATGGCTACACAGCAGCTTGTTTATATAAACTATAGTAGTACTTATCTGTTATCTACTGTGTATCCTGTGCTTGAATGGCTGCCCCGGTGGCTACACAGCAGCTTGTTTATATAAACTATAGTAGTGTTGCTGAAGCAAACACACCAGTTGTACCAGTGCATGCCAACAGTGCATTATATTTTAATTAATTTAATGTGCTTTCATTTGTTGGTGTTACTGTTTCTTTAAATGCAGACATGGAGAACAACACGGTGTGCCCCAAAACTAACCTGGATGAAATTTATATTTTATTGGATTATTCTTTCATATTAGTATATGCCATTAAGTAGCAGATAGGTACTGTAAATTCCTGATTACCTTTGTACAATAGGATTTCTGCCATAGAATATAGCATTGGGTAGTCTCAGAATGTATTGTATGTCTCTAAGCTCATATTTAAGAGGACTCAGACAGAGATTTAGCCTTTACTCCACTTTCAGCAGCAGTGTTTTTTTTCAATAGAGACCTAGCAGTACGCAATGGGGCAAATTTACTTACCTCCGAAATTGCGCCAGCGACGGCTTCGCTGACATTGCAACACTTCGTCAGGCGTAGATTAGCCCGGACAATGCTAATTCATGAAAATCGGAAGTTGCGTCCAGGGTTCCGAATGCTTGCGAAGTTGCATTAGCTATAATACGATAAGCAGTTCGAAGTTACGCTAGGGTTGCCTAATTTGCATACGGCGTGATGTTATAGTACAATAGACGTATATGTTGCAGCAAATACATTACACTACACAAGCCCAGGGAACCTTAATAAAATAAAATAGAGTTGTTATATTGCCCTACACATTAGTCCAGTATATAGTTTATGTGCCATATGGTAGGAAATGTAGGGGGGAAGGAGGGAACCCAAAAAAAAAAATCTACGCCCTTTTGCAGCCTATCACCCTGTAAAAAGGAAAAGACGCCAGCGTTTTTTGGGACTTAAATTTTCAACTTTTTTTTGAGGAACTCCTATCTACTCTATTGCACTTCGCCTGGTCTGAGGTGGCAAAGGCAAGTCTGGCGTTACAGTGCGAAGTAGCGCTAGAGTCTATCTCCTTCACTAGCAATATACACCAGCACCCGTTAATAAATCGGCAAAGTTCCGAAATGATGTCACGCTGGCGAATTTTTGCCAGCGTTAGTCACTTCGCTCTTTAGTAAATTTGCCCCATAATGTCTTCTCCATATATATGACATTTCTAATATGAGGGGGCGAGAAAAAGCATTTCCCATGTATACTTCTGTCGTTCAATATTAAGTGCTATTGGCAAGATGGGAAGAAGCGGTTCTTTTTGTTCCAGATCCCCCGGGCAAACTCATTGGTCAGCTGAGCTGTCAGTGCTAGTTGGGAATATACCTAGAAGTTATATCACGTTATATTTGGATCGACTCCCTTTGTTCTGCCTCATTTGACCCTGATGCTCAGTGATCTTCAGGCTAAACCACATATTACAAAGCTTGTTTCTGCTCATTCTTGTGAAAAGAACTAATATGCTTTATTCAGAGCAATTTTCCAGTCTGTTATTATTTTATTGCCTGTAGGTGTTACTTTACACTGTATTGAGGGTCATGTCAGGCTAGGACATTGATTTCTTTTCATAAATACTAAGAAAGGTTGCTTCAAATTATAATTAGTAGTGAGGTAGCATCACATTTAAAATGACACATAAGGTCACATGTCACAGCACCAGGGGCCCCTTGTTTTACAATCCCTTTCCTTATGTTCCCTTTCACAATACAACAGATAACCAAGCCTTCTCTTTAGTCTGTCTAATACAGTTGTACCATGTGATGCTAATAACGTGTCCTGAAACTGAAAGTGTCGGTGTCACACTGGTGTTCAGCGTTTCTTAACCTTTGTAGAACAAAACCTACATAAAGTCTAGGGGGCTAATTCACTAAATGGCAAATTTTTACCTGTGAAGGTTTCACCACACTTTGCACCACTTCACCAGGTGCAAATTCGCTCCTACTATGCTAATCCACTAAAATGCAAAGTTTCGTCTCAGCAGCCAAACGCTGATGAATTTTCTATAGCATTAATTCGTCAGTGATAGCATTTCACATTGCACTTTTGCCAACGTTCATTTCTGCCTAGAAAAACTTTGTTAGTACACATGCGTTTAGGTCAATTTGAATAGGGAGAGAACATATAGGTCATATAGAGCAGGGGTCCCCAACCGACGGGCCGCGGCCCAGAACTGGGCCGTGGACACTCTTGCACTGGGCCGCCGAGCCTAGCCCAATAAAATGAGGTGCGCCGAATTGGACACTGGCATGTCATTTTGGCATGATTTTTATGAAAAAGGTACAGAATTCTTAATAGAGGTACATTGACGATAGGTTTATTTTTAGACAGTGGACCTGTTAAAAGAATTTCATTTTTTGACTTTACATCCCCTTGAAGGGATACTGTTATGGGAAAACATGTTTTTTTCAAAACACATCGTTAATAGTGCTGCTCCAGCAGAATTCTGCACTGAAATCCATATTTCAAAAGAGCAAACAGATTTTTTTATATTTAAGTTTGAAATCTGACATTGGGTTAGACATATTTCCCAGCTGCCTCCAGTCATGGGACTTGTGCTCTGATAAACTTCAGTCACTCTTTACTGCTGTACTGCAAGTTGGAGTGATTCCCCCCACCCCCAGCAGCCTAACAACAGAACAATGGGAAGGTAATCAAATAGCAGCTCCCTAACACATGATAATAGCTCCCTGGTAGATCTAAAAACAACCCTCAATAGTAAAAGCCAAGTCCCACTGAGACTGATTCAGTTACATTAAGTAGGATAAATAATAGCATGCCAGAAAGTAGTTCCATCCTAAAGTGCAGGCACCCGTCACATGACTGGGGCAGCTGGGAAACTAACAATGTCTAGCCCCATGTCAGATTTCAAAATTAAATATAAAAAAATCTGTTTGCTCTTATGAGAATTGGATTTCATTGCAGAAGTCTGCTGGAGCAGCACTATTAACTGACGCGTTTTGAAAAAAACATGTTTTCACATGACTGTATCCCTTTAGCTTGCAATTCAACTTAGGAAGCAAATTGCAGTTTGCATCCTTTTATTGGTTGGATCTAATTTGTAAGTTCACAGACATTTATGAGAGGTGGGATGGAGTTTTTGTTGGCAGCAATGTCTAGATTGGAAAACCAACTTCAGTATTTATTTATTTCATGACAAGAATTAAGAAAGATGTGTAAGTATTTAAGGGTACTATGCAGGTATAAAAGTAACACCATATCAGTATCAGAAATTGCAGCATTGCAAGAGAGACTTACAGTCTGAACAAATAGAGAATATTCCTGTAAAATTACAATGATTTATGGGCTATTAATAAATATAGTTACCGTGCTTAAAGTTATTTCTTTTCTCTTGTTTTAATGCAGGGTGCCTTGGTTAGTGCGTGTGCAGATGAGACGCTTCATTTGTGGAACCTGAGGCAGAAACGACCGGCTGTCCTTCATTCACTTAAATTTAATAAGGAACGGTAAGAAATGGAATGCTATCAAATAGAAATGCAAATTCCTGGCATTGTATAATAGACACAACTTGTATTTGGCAGTGGTTTGTATGTTTTATTACTCCACACTGACTCGTATTTATAAAATCTCCTCTGCCCATCATTTTCACAAGAGCAGCTGAGACATGATCATTTTTAAAGTGCAGACATTAAAGGTCGACAGAACACTGTGCCAGACACTATGCAACTTTGGTGACAATGGGAAATCTGCTTAAATAAGGATGTTTTGAATAAAAACAAGAGATTTTGAAGCCATTATTCCTACAAACTTTAAGGTTTCATTGTATAGTGTCATAGGCAAGGATGTTGTCTGAGGGACCCAATAAACGAGGACAGTCCAGCTGGAGACCCATGGGTCAGATGTGTATAGATTTGTATGGCCTGCAAACTACTCAATTCTTTCTGAATTCTTTGGATGACCACATAATTTTATAATATTCTGGCCACTAGTGGATAATATTGATGTGTCTTTCGACCCGCACTCGGCCCTAACCTGTTGTTCCCAACTGTCCGAAGACAACCCAGCGAATCACCTGTATTTATAGACCCACACCCAATTTGCTCATCTCTGATGTCATAAAGGGAGCAGGGTAAAGCAAGTGCCTATAATATACCGGCTGCTGAAGCCTGAAGGACGACATTGTAAGGGAGGGATGGGTGGAAAGAAAAGTTCCGCTCAGACTCGCCCATGACCTGCCGTGATCACTAGTCACTAACTGATTCACATTATAAAAATAGGTAAACAGCACAATAGTAGTGCAGATCAGGTGCCGTTGGAAACAATAGTAAAAAAAGGGTTGGCATAGGTAGGTTTTGTGTTTAAGTGGGTGTTTACTTCATAGAGTCTCTAGATACTGAGCCCTCAAACCCCTGGGTAACTATCTTTACCCCTGGGCAGTCCTCTTTACTTCTGGGCAGCTCTCTATACTCCTGTACATTCAGCAGCTGCTTTGACTTACACTTGGTACACTCTGCTTCTTGCATAACTTTACATTAAGTTTTTCTAAACAACCTGAAAATAATCCATTTTATGGGAAACGTCATCTACATGTGCCCACCACCAGCAGCTTTTTCTGTTCCCTCAATTATGGAAAACAGCAAGGTGTCCTATAACTACTCATAAAATGCACATAGAATATGAGAGATATTTTATTTGTGCAGAACAGAGACAGGGACACAATAATGCAGTAAAAATAGGATTTGGGCTTTAATTTATTCACTCAAAAAAATACACACACACACACACACACACACACACACACAAACACACACAAACACACACACACTCTCTCTCTCTCTCTCTCTCTCTCTCTCTCTCTCTCTCTCTCTCTTTAACAGGTTGTTTCTCATCATGTGGCATCAGAATATATAACAGTTTATCTTACAGCTGAGAATGTAGTTTACCTGACTACCCCAGGGCCTTCCCCAGAAACTGGTCCAGCACAAGGTTAGCACCATGTTTCATTTCAGAGATCAACTTCAGCCAGGACACACAGCTTATTTCCAAGTCAGCGTCACTGCTACACTTTCCCAAAAGAAGGCCATTCTCCAGGCACAGTCACATGCCCCTTGGAACTCTCTCTCAAGCTTTGAACCCTTGGCAATCTCTTTTTTGTCTCTACAAGTACCTTGGTTCTCTTTCAGTCTTCCATTCACGCACTGGGAACATCCAGAACCCCCTTTTAGGCTCAGGACACATGGAGTGTTGACTCTGCTGCCTTCAGTATGCTCTCAGTTTTTTTTGTTTGCAGCCCTACAAAAGAGTATCCACTCTCTTAGGCACATCAGTAAAACTGCACTGGCAACTTCCACCTTCCCTTGTCTACATGAAGCAGAGCCACAGAAGGATTAGTCCCAAAAGGGGAATGCAGGCTTTCATGACAATCCTAACTCTGCTCCACTTCATGTAGCAAAGTGGAGGCTGACGTAGCGGGGGAGCTTCATCCTGGCCCCACCACAGCTAGTTACACCACTGCTCATTTACAATTGTGGAGCAATATGCCTTGTTTTTTCCTCTTTGTACCTTTTATAAAACATTTAATTAAAGCAAGCATAGTTGTTTATTGATTGATTTAATGGAAAAAAATGCCCTTGTATTCCAGGATCACATGTTGCCATATTAGGTTAAATACTGGGCTCCCAGTGCAAGGCACACAGGGCAGTTGCAACAGTCACTTTGCACTCCAGCAATTGGTTACACCTGAACCATTGGTAAATGAAAAGTCAGAGTCATAAATGTTGTAAAACCTTAATATCCTGGATGCAGGTTTACTGTAATCTATGATTTATATGGTTCCTAACTGATTTACAGTGTAGATACTGCTGAGAAGGATTGTATATATATTAATCATGCAGAGTTGTAAAGCTTTTCTTGCCCATTGTTTGCTTGCCCCTCTTCAACTTTCTCCGTGATGATTCACTGTGTTTTATACAAACCAATCATCATGAAACCAATCAGTTGTAGAGCTCTTCTCACAGATGAAAACCTGGGCCCTGGCATTTCTGGGAGATATTTTCTTCAAGTGTTTTTCAGTTCCAAACATCATTCGTACATCTGTAGCACGGAAATGTCTTTGGTTGGAGCCCAGGGGAAACATTGTCTGGCTGCGACACCTGCTGATAAAGCACTTCTGCAGCTAATACACTTTTAACCTTTTTTCCAATCATTTCTAAGCACGAAACCTTCCGAAGAAATTGTGTCCCAGAATGAGCAGACACGCATATATATGCTGAGAAACATTTTTTAATAAAGTTTTAACAACTTCCTGAAAAGCCACTCAGAAGTTTAAAGAGCAACAACGTATCTCTGTACAACAGAAATCTAGAGACATGGGGAAGTGCAATGGAGCTGTGTGTCAGTGGATCAGAATAGCCATGGTACCCTTCACCTCCCCACAGCTATTTAATTGCAGTTTGGGGGTCCCAGACTGTTGGTCTGTCCCCCTAGTGGAGCCCAGCTGAGATTTGGGAAAATGCAAATACATTTTTTATAGTTTATTCCTGGAAACCACAGAATTAATAAGACTGAATGCTTTTTTTCTGCCCCTGCTATCCATGGATTTATGGCTGAAACGGCAACATTTTGATATACAGGTATGGGACCTGTCACCCAGAATGCTCGGGACCTGAGGGTTTCCAGATAACAGATCTTTATGTAATTTGGATCTTCGTACCTTAAGTCTACCAGAAAATTATGTAAACATTAAATAAACCCAATAGGCTAGTTCTACTTCCAATAAGGATTCATTATATCTTAGTTTGGATCAAGTACATGGTACTACTTTACTATTACAGAGAAAAGGGAAATCATTTTTAAAAATGTGGATTATTTGATTATAATGGAGTCAGGAGATGACCCTACCTAACAGAGCTTTCTAGATAATGAGTTTCCAGATAATGGATCCCATACCTGTATCTGTTATCTTGTATAGATTTGGCTGCAATAAATATATTCAGGGAAGCAACCAAGCATTCATCCTTATTAGCTTTGATTAACACCCTTTTGCAATTCCTAAGTCTGTACACTTCTGATGCACAGAGTATACTGTTACAGAGTATCATGCTGTCTTTTACTGGCTTTTTATTTCCATTCTAACCAGGGCAGATGAGATTGTGCTCCACTACATGTGTCACTAAAGTCATACAGTAGGACCCACATTTTAAATTTTTTAGGGGACCAGGAAAAAATGATGTAAAATCCGTGAAAATGTAAAATCAGGGAAATGTGTTAAAGTAACCTTTTCTTTAAGTACTAAAAGGATATAAGCACATGAGTCAGTTTTACTTTGAGATACAATAATTAAGCATTGCAGTGTTAATGTTACACTATGGGGGGCATGTGTAAGGCCTCTCTGTCAGTCACATACACAACCTAAAGCAATAAGTGATTGGTGCAGGACTGAATAAGGGGCAGACTCATTGGAATTGACCATTTACCGGCAGAACCATGGCAAAGTATACATGTGGTTAGTATTATAAACCTCTTTATTTCACAAATAATAACATTCATAGAGGGAAAAAGCAGTTTTTGGGAACATCAGGATAAAATTTTGATGTAAAATCTGGGAAAACATGACTTAAAATCAGTGAAATGCACCCATTGAAATGCATTATAAATTGGTGGGACCACAAATATAAAATGCAGGGAAACGTAAAGCTGTGGTTGTTTTCAGATAGATCACCACAAATAAAGACTTTTTCCAATGACTTTCTATTTTCTATGTTTTTCTAATATTGAAGTATAAAGTGTCATTTCACCTTATGAAGCTGCTCTGAGAGGGGGGTCGCCAACCCAGAAAACTGTTCTAAATGGATACATTTAGTTGATACATTTCTTATCTTTGTCCCTGCTGAACAGAATCTCTAAGTTTCATTACAAGCAGTTGTTAGAACTGATACAATAGTTGCTAATACTCCAGAGATGCTGCTGTTTAGAGTCTGCACCTGAATTACTGAGCTGCCAGACTCAAACACGAACATTCAACTTTAAACCTTTAGAAAAACAGTAAAAAATAAATAATGGAAGGTAATTGAAAAAAGTCTTTATTTCTGGGGAACAATCTAAAAACAATTGAATTGAAAAAAGTGTTTGGAAGGTGAACAACCCCTTTAAAATAAGGGCACTGAAAATTGACGGTTCACTGTAATAAAATGTTCTTGAGCATTTTAACTTTAACAATTAATGTTTTTAATGTTTAAAGCCATTAATGTGTTATAGTATGCACATCGCTTGCTTCAAAATGGAAACAGTTTCCAGCAATTGTTCATTTAATGATGAGAACTACCTTGTTGTATTTGCAGGATCACATGTTGCCACATACCGTTCCAGAGTAAGTGGCTCTATGTTGGAACGGAAAGGGGGAACACGCACATTGTAAATATTGAATCCTTTGTTCTCTCTGGATATGTTGTCATGTGGAACAAAGCAATAGAATTGTAAGTACATTTGTTTCAGTTATGTATTTGATGGTAATGTGAAAGCATTTTACGGCATAGATGGATCCTGCTGTAATGTGATGTACCACAACTTGCTCTTGTGTATGGTTGTTGGCTTGGCAAGAATGGTTTAGTAACAATGGCACAAGATTACACACTTTGTGGGAATGCAGTGTTCTCCATCTGTGCATAATTATTACATACTGTATGGGGCAGATTTATCAAGGGTCAGAAAGTAAATTCGAATTTGAATTTCGAATGTCAAGTTCACACATTCAGATTTTAATCCCCCTATTTGAATGTAAATTTCAATGTGAGATTAAGCACATCCTGACCATGGAAACAGTCCTAATTCAACTATTCGACCATCTATAACCTGCCGAGTTCATGTTCAAGTCACTGGCAGAAGTTCGTTTTTTCTGAAATAACCTCCCAGTCGAATTGTGAGTATATTCAAATAAAAAAAAAAATCTGCATGAATTTGAAATTTGACCTTTGATGAATGGACCTCTATATGTAATTGGCTTTCATTATTTCTTTTTTTATAGTTTTTAAATTATTTGCCTTACTCTTCTGTCTCTTCCCAGCTTTCAAATGTGGGTCAATGACCGTAGTGGGCAAAAAACGATTGCTCTGTGAGGCTACAATGTTATTGTTACTTACTTATCTTAGAGGATAAATATGGAACAGGCAGGCACTCTTCTACCAAATCGTCAAAGAAAAGTAAAGAATCATTGTGTCCTATGCCTTACGCATTTCGTGCCTTCAACGCTTAATCATAGGCTAAATTTTCAGAGCTTAAACACCAGTATTTAAACATACGTGCACCAATCACAACACTACATAAATTATCAAGCGATCCAATCACTGAGTTCTCCACATAGACCAACCCCACGTCTAATTGTCTCAGGTACTATAGAAAATAAAGAGCTACACCCAGCTTTTAATACGTGCAATTTTGGTACACCTTTAGTAGATTTATATCCAATTTATGATTGGATTGCTTGATAATTGATGTACAGTAGTGTTGTGATTGGTGCACATATGTTTCATTACTGGTGATTAAGCTCTGAAAATTTAACCTATGATTAAATGTTGAAGACACGAAACGCGTAAGGCATAGGAGACAATAAATCTTTACTTTGCTTTGACTTGATCTGGTGGAAGACTGCCTTCATTTGAGTGCCTGCTCCATATTTATCCTCTCGGTTGTCTGCCCCTATGCTGAGGGCTCAGGGCAGTGCACCTGGGCCACTTCCCTAATGTGGTGAGTAATCATTTTACAATGTGGATACCCTCTCCATATCTTATTATACTTTTTCCAGTTTCTTATTCAAACCACTGCTTTATTGCTAGGGAAAACAAGACCCTAGCAACCAGGTAGCTGCTGGAGAGCTGCTGAACAAAAAGCTAGATACCTGAAGAGCCATAAAAAATGGTCTCAAAATATCACATATCGAAATTCAATTTAAAGGTGAACTGCCCCTTTAAAGCAGTATAAACCCAGTACCCCGACCATGAGACAGCTAAAAGTCACAGAAGATGTTTTATTTGCTATAAACTATGGTCAGAACATCAAGGTTCTTTATTTCTCTCTCATTACTAGACCTTGACAACACCATTATATTTGCACAAGAACTAGCTTTCTCTTTCCCAAGATCCACCACTTCCAAAATCATCTGGCCCTCGTGGGCCCCAGCACTGACTATACTCCCCCTTCTGTAAATTTAACCTTTCTTTAAATATTGCTGCAGTGAATGACAAATGAATGTTCTTTAGTGGAGTTGAAGAGCTGTTTTTGAATGATAAATTGAGAATATAGGTTTAATGTATAACATTGGGAAAGCTGTGACCATTGCCAGCATCTTATCAAAAGAGTTAACACCTTATTCATGTTATTGTATAAATGATTATGATTAAAGATGTAGTATTTAGACACGTCCTATGTGGTGATATTTAGCAAATGAATACAAATCAGCCAGGTTTGCTGTAATTACACAAATCCATTTTTCCTACTCTTCGCCGAGAACTAGAAAACTGAATCAGACATAAATCACATTTACAGTCATAACCTTTATCTTGCTAAGATTTACAGTTAATGATCCATATCCCTACATGATACTGTAGGTAAATAATGTACATTTGTGATGCTTTCCAGCAAACTATCCTAAAAGTGGGACAGTCAGGTGCACCATCGGGCATTATTGGGGGCAAATTAATATGTATTGCACCTGTTTATGCCTTGTCTATTTTAACTGGTACTGATGAGAATCAACGAGTGAGTATAAACTTGGGAGCCTTTACTAAACCCAGGGCCACCGTTAGAAATCACCCCGCCCACCCCGGCCCCCAAGCCCCACCCCAGATCCCGCCCACTCCACATCACAGTTAAAAGACCACATAGACATCAGCGCTAAAAAAAACATGGGCACCAGGGCCCCCCATAAAAGTTTTTTAAAAAACATTGGTGCCAGGACCCCCCTTACAAGTAAAAAAAAAAATTGGGGCCCCAAAGAATATTTCTTAAAAAAACATTGATGGCTGGGGCCTATAGAGTATTAAAATAATACATTGGTGGCCAGGGGATTTAAAAAAAAAAAAAAACACACACACATTGGTGTTCAGAGGAATTGAACTTGTGGCTTCAGGACTTCAACTTCGTCTCCTTTTGGGGCTTCCGGTCTTTTTGCCGCTTCAGGACTTAAATTTCGATTGTTTTCGTGACTTCGGGTCTTTTCATTGCTTCAGGACTTAAATTTCGGCTGTTTTCGTGAATTCGGGTCTTTTTGCCGCTTCAGGACTTCAATTTTGGCTGTCTTCGTGACTTTGGCTGTTTTCACTGCTTCTGGACTTAACTGTTCGGGTTTTCTGCACTTCCGCATTTCGGCTGTTCCGGACTTCGGAAAGAGGTGGCACGGCTTTGGCGCAGTCTCCTTTTGTGACTTTAGGTATTTTCACCTCTTCAGGACTTAAATTTAGACTGTTTTCATGATTTTGAGTATTTTCGCCGCTTCAGAACTTCAATTTCGGCTGTTTTTGTGACTTTGGGTCTTTTCACCGCTTCAGGACTTCAGTTTCGGCTGTCTTCGTGACTTTGGCTGTTTTCACCACTTCGGGACTTCGGCTGTTTTCTTGGCTTCGGATCTTTTCGCCATTTCGGGACTTAAATTTCGACTGTTTTCATGACTTTGAGTCTTTTCGCCGCTTCAGGACTTCAATTTCATCTGTTTTTGTGACTTCGGGTCTTTTCTCGGCTTCAGGACTTCAATTTCGTCTGTCTTCGTGACTTTGGTTGTTTTCACCGCTTGTGACTTTGGGTCTTTTCACCGCTTCAGGACTTCAGTTTCGGCTGTCTTCGTGACTTTGGCTGTTTTCACCACTTCGGGACTTCGGCTGTTTTCTTGGCTTCGGATCTTTTCGCCATTTTGGGACTTAAATTTCGACTGTTTTCATGACTCCGAGTCTTTTCGCCGCTTCTGGACTTCAATTTCATCTGTTTTTGTGACTTCGGGTCTTTTCGCCGCTTCAGGACTTCAATTTCGTCTCTCTTTGTGACTTTGGTTGTTTTCACCGCTTCGGGACTTCGGCTGTTTTCGTAGCTTCGGATCTTTTCGTCGCTTCGGGACTTTGCCTGTTCTGGTTTTCATCACTTCCGCATTTCGACTGTTCCGGACTTTGGAAGGAGGTGGCACGGCTTTGGCACAGTCAAGCGGCTCTTTCAAAAAGCTCAGCACTGCCGGTCCCCCCTTCAGGCCCGGGCCCAGTACACTTGTACCCCCTGTGCCCTCCTGATGGCTGCCCTGACTAAACCTGCTGATCTGCATACATGCCGCTGTTTATACTGGCTGCAGCAGCTTAGCATTTTGTGCCTTTCTCAGTTGCTGCAAACCTGGTACCAGCACATGTCCATTTAAGTAGCTCTATGTGCTGTTTTATTAAAGAATTGTATTACTTGTTCTTGACTTCAGTTTGCTGTGTGCACAATTTTGCTACTTTATAGATTGTAAACTCTGTGGAGCTGGGTCTTCTTTTACTTCTTGCATCATTTGTATGTACAGTATATACTGTATCTTGGATGTATACTCCCATCTAATATAAAGGGCTGCTGCAGAATATGTTGGCAGTTTCTAAATATTTCTTAATGATAAAAAGGTGCCCCAGACTGTTTCTGTACTCAACAGGAACTCATCATTTTGCTCTTCTGTAATATGAGATGTATTTTTTAACGTGCCCATACTGTTGTTTTACATGCCCAGAAAATGCATAGCCATGCAGTTTACTTTATCCTTTATGATGATGGGAGTTCAGGAATTGTTCCCATGCTTAGCCTGTGCTAAATCACACAACAATTTTGTAAGCGCCTGTTTTTCATACCAGGAATGGGTGCAGGTCACATCATGGCCACGTCCATCTGTATGTCTGAAAAACTGATAATAGACTGCACCATCAGGAAGACATCTTCTTAAAAGCCTTTATAGAGCTAAGGGTTCTGACCCAGGCACCAGCAACGTTTTAAACCAACGCCAGTCTTATATCAAGCTGATCGAGCTGATCAGTGTTGGTCTGAAACATTGCTGGTGCCTGGCTCAGAACCCTTAGCACTATAAAGGCTTTTAAGAAGATCTCATCCTTATGGTGCAGTCTATTATCATTTTTTTAACCTGTGCTATATCGCACATCGTTTAAGTTATAAGCTCACAACTGCTTTCTTTTACATTTCAGATCAACGAAAAATCACCCAGGTCCAGTTGTACACTTAAGCGATACTCCTAGAGATGAGGGGAAGGTGAGATAAAGCTTTGCTATGATAATTTTCTTATTGTTTGATACTTTTGTGGTTACATATACTCTTTTACCTACACCCAGGCTGATTTTGTAGTGTTCCTCTCTGTCCCAGTTAGGATTGCACCAAATCCAGGATTCGGTTCGGGATTCAGCCAGGATTCTGCCTTTTTCAGCAGGATTCGGATTCAACCGAATCCTAATTTGCATATGCAAATTATTGGCGGGGAGGAAAATTGTGTGACTTTTTGTAAAAAATGTTTTTTCCTTCCCACCCCTAATTTTCATATGCAAATTATGATTCGGATTCAGTTCGGTATTTGGCCGAATCTTTCCCAAAGGATTCAGGGTGTTTGCCAAATCCCATATAGTGGATTCGGTGCATCCCTAGTCCCAGTATATATTTAATACCCGTCTGGTGCTTACTATCCTGTACTATCTCATGATAAAGTTTGTCTCTTAACTAGGAATATTCAGTAGGAAGTTATTTTTGCTATGTTCAGCATTCCATTCAAAGGCTTCTAGTTCAAGAAATTTTTCATGTATCCATGTACAAGAAAATTAGTATTCCCCCCCCCCGCCAAATTTAGGATTCACATTTTGATTGAATGTGGCCCTAAAGAGCTAAATATCTAATATACATGCTTCTTCCCTCTGTTGGACCTTCTATAGGAGGTATATTTCTGTACAAGTGAAACAAAGAAAAACCAGGCAGAAATAATGTATTACTATCTGAATGTGCAAGTGTATGAACGTTTTCATGAAAAAGTCTAAAAAAATATGTTCCATCATCCATATATATTTGCAGATTGATACAAAATAGGTGCTTGAGCTGTCGCCGCCAGAACACCTCTATATCTTGTGCCATTGTGTAATATTATATTTCCTCTGTGGTCTCCAAATAGGGTTCTGTTTGCAAAGTGAACAAAAAAAACAGCAGATTTTAGAATCTTCAGAGCTTTTCCTGCCTAGGTTATCTGGAGTAACCTAAAGTAAATAGAATCCAGAACACACACATAATTTCCCGAAAAACGTTAAAGTCAAAAACATTGAATAAAATGTTCTCAGTACATATGACTGACAAGACAAGACAAGAATCTGTGTATTTTGTTTCTGGCATTAGTGGTTCATGTGCAATATCAAACTATCAACATCCCAATAATGTAAAACTTCCAGGCATCTTTGCATAGATTAGAGTCCTACAGTGGGTCGGGTACCCGTGGGTAACCCGCAAAAACCTGCTGTACCCTGCAGGTTGCGGGTAGAAGTTCCGGGTCCAGATATAGACGTGAGTTGGTGGTTCTACGGGTTTGCAGGTCGCAGATCAGGCCGTGGATCTTCTCAATAGCGATTATACTCCTTTTTTCTGATCACATCTACTTCCGATGATGTCACTTCCGGTTTACTGTGACAGCACTTCCTGTTTACCCCCTTTTTTCGGATCAATGCTACTTCCGATGATGTCACTTCCGGTTTACAATGACAGCACTTTCTGATTCTTGATGGTTAGAGGGTCCGTGTTGCGGATAAGATACTTGCGGGTCGGGTAGCGGGTAATAATGCGGGTTGCGGGTCCAGGTTACGGATTGCAGGTTGCGGGTACGTGTCGGGTACGGGTTCCAAAAAATGGACCTGCGCAGGACTCTAGCATAGAGATCTAATATATCGGCGTCATGCACAAATAACCATATAATGTTGGATAAAAAGAGTTTATCTTAATGCATGCTTTCATATCTGTGGCTACTGGTGTATAATTAATGGAGAAAGTCTTGCAGGAAGGCGTTCCATTTTAATGCAAGTTTTATGATGTTGGCTAAAACTTTTTCATTTTTCAAAGATACTAGGGATGCACCGAATCCACTATTTTGGATTTGGCTGAACCCCTGAATTCTTTGCAAAAGATTTGGCCGAATACCGAACCAAATCGGAATCCTAATTTGCATATTCAAATTTTTTTTACTTGTCCTTGTTTTGTGACAAAAAGTCATGCGATTTACCTCCCCATCCCTAATTTTCATATGCAAATTAGGATTTGGATTCAGTTCGGCTGGGCAGAAGGATTCAGCCAAATCCGAATCCTGCTGAAAAAGGCCGAATCCGGAAACGAATCCTGGATTCGGTGCATCCCTAAAAGATACATAGAAAGTGTCTCCTAGGGTGACTACACACAGTTATCATGTTTTATTAAATTATAAGAAATATGCTGGAGTGTAACATTAAAAAGAGAAGGATGTAGTGAGGCTTAGGGGCATATTTATCAAGGGTCTAATTTAGAGTTTATTGGAGTTTATAATAACTCAAAATTTGAAAAAAACGACCAATCGATATTTATTAAGAAATTTACATTTTTGAAATTCGGGTGAATAGGATCGACCTTCAATCGAATTAGATCCGAGCCTTTTCACTAAAAAAAAAATTAGATTTTCAAAAGTCCACCAAACAACTCCAAATTGATTGTAGGAGGTCCCCGATAGGCCAAAACACCAATGCAGCAGGTTTTAGATGAACATGATAAATTTTTTTCAAACCCGAATCAAATTTGGGCTATTCCCTATTGGAATTACACTAAAATAAACTCAAAATTCGTATTTGAAAATTAGAATTTTCAATTCGACCCTTGATAATATTTGTTTGTTTATAAAAGTAATGTTTTTTTTCCAACCAGAAAAGCTGATGCAACTAGAATTTGAATTAGGAATTTTCTAATGATCTAAAATGAGTCATGACACATTTGTTTCTATTATTTGTCTTTTGGTGATAGTGTTGCTTATTTCTTTATGTTCTGTAGAAAACATGTGGCAAGGAGGGAATATTTGACTTTATCAAATACATGTTAAGCTACAATAATGTGAGAATTACATTTATTTCTGGCTAAGTAATTGGAGCTTTCTTATTGCTGTTTTGCAGTTACTAATAGGTTATGAAAGCGGAACAATAGTTCTCTGGGATTTGCGAAGTAAAAGAGCCGACCTAAGATTTTATTACGACGAGGTGAGTTACTTTCCAGTTTTGATTGCGTGTTAGAAATATTTATATTGATAATCATCCAGTATTGATAGGCCTGTAGTAATAATTACAGTATATAGGCACAGAGCTGATTTTTTTTAATGCTTATACATATCACCAGAGCAGGCTTTTCTGCTATTCTTTATTTATAATGCTGCTGCAAACCACAAGTCTGGGCAGGGAGAATTGATTTATTTCTCTATAAATGTAACTAATACCCCGGGGCATAAACCTTGAACACACAGAATTTTTCATTGTTTTATTACAGTACTCCAGATATCTGTTCAAAATTCTGCTGCATATGTTTAAATGGATACTTAACAGTGACATTTTTCCTTGTCGTAGGCTGATTACTTAATATAACGAGTGTTTGGGGAGCAGATTATATAGTATAGTGATAACGACAGCAAATACAGTATGGGCATATTTATCAAGGGTCGATTTTCGAATTGAAAAAAATTAGAATTCAAAAAGACCAACCGAAATAAAGTAAACGTTTTTTTGGTCGAATAGGTCTGTTTTTGATCGACTAGGTCCGTATTCGGCCGAATCCGATTCGAAGTTTCTCCCCAAAAAAACCTAGATTTTTCAAAGTCCACCAATTGACTCCAAATAGGTTCTAGGAGGTCCCCCATAGGCTAGAACAACAATTCGGCAGGTTTTAGATGGCGAATGATCGAAGTCGAATTTTTAAAAAGACAGTACATGATTTAGATATTGGAATTTTTGAATTTTTTTCAAATTCGAATCGAATTTGGACTATTCCCTAGTCAAAGTACACAAAAAATAGCTCGAAATTCAAATTTTTTTTTTCATTGAAAAATTCACCTGGACCGTTGATAAATCTGCCCCTGTATGTCTAGCCCTTGATCATGATGGACGTTCTTAAAGGGATACTGTCATGGGAAAACATGTTTTTTTCAAAACGCATCAGTTAATAGTGCTGCTCCAGCTGAATTCTGCACTGAAATCCATATCTCAAAAGAGCCAACAGATTTTTTTATATTCAATAAAATATAATACGGAATACAGAACAGTTGCTGGAATTCTATTTGGCTTTTTAAGACAGAGCACCTACTATTGGGTATCAGTCTGCCCATCTACTGTTTTAGAGAAGTGCTCTCTGTTCTAATTCTAAGAACAAGTCATTTACATTTACATCAAGTCTCATATTTTATATTCCTTAATCTGCATTCATTTTCCTTCGGGCAGATGTAAAAACTGAGTTTCAATGCACAATTTATACGGAGCCGCACACATTTATATGCAGTTGGGGAGCTTACCCCATTTATTATTCCACCAAAGTGCAACCGTCCCTTCATCAGCACCACTAGTGCAGTATATGTGAATAAACGGGTGTGCGGTGGATCAACTACACTTAAAACTCAGTTTCAGTCAATGAATATCTGACCTGCAGAGACAAGTTGAATGTATAATTGAAGTGATTGCCTGTTCCTCTACCAGTAATTTCATACAAAAGAGAAGCTTGGGCATTAAACCTGCAACTTGATGTCTGTGTGCGGGAATTCTCTAACTGTGTAAATGAAGCAAATAATAATAATCACAGAATTGGAGGATACAGAATATGAGTTAGAACATGGAACATGGAATGCGTGTGTATATGGCTTATACCAATGAGCTGTTGGGATTAGAACTCTTATCAGCTATTGCTCAGCACAAAGAATGGGCTGATAGAAACACTTACCATTTAGATTTATTTCCTTTTGATAAAAATTACATATTGGGCATTAAGGGGGTTATTTATGAAAATCTAAATTTATCTAATTGTTTTCTGAAATATACTCTGACTAAATCCATGCGGGTTATTTCCTCTTATCATACAAAAAATTTCCTGTTGCGAGAAAAACCCTGAAAAAATTGTGAAAAAAATGAATCATACACATTTTTCTGATTTTCCGCCTAAAAACCTATTCCAGATTTTTTCCGATAAACCATGATTATTGCATGAACCCAAGCACAAATCAAGATATCTTCGGGACTTCTCCCATTGACTTGTATACAACCTTGGCAGGTCTGAGATGCCGGATTTTCGGATTCAGACTTTTTCCATCCTCGGGGTATAATAAATCCCGAAAAATTCAGAATTTTTTTTTCACTAAAAATTATTTTTTATACTAAATATACATATATATATATATATATATATATATATATATATATATATTTTCTGAAATATACTATGACCAAATCCACACGGGGTATTTCCCCTTATTTATCAATAAATTTTCTCCAAAATTTCCTGTGCGAGAAAAACCCTGAAAAAATCGTGAAGAAAAGGAATCGTACACATTTTTTTGATTTTCTGCCCGAAAACTCAGATTCTTTTGGATTTTTGGCCAAAACCACAGAATCTTCGGATTTTTTCACGAAACCCAGCTCAGATCAGGATATCTTCGGGACTTCTCCCATTAACTTATTTACAACCTAGACAGGTCTGAGATGCCAGATTTTCAGATTCGGTCTTTTCCATCCTCGGGATATAATAAACCACGAAAAATCAAGTTTTTTTTCACTAAAAATTAGAATTTTATAGTAAAAAAAACTAGTTTTTGGCATTTGGACTTAAATAACCCCCTAAATGTTTTATTGGGGGGCAGTGTTTTACATGATAATGTCCATCTCTCATCTGTTGCCAGTGCTTATTATAAAAAATTGTGTTTAATCATTGATTTGCAGTGCAATTCTCCATATATTCAATGTATTCAATATATTAAAGTTGCATACAAGTTGTCTCTGGACAAACTCCAGTCTGAACATTGGCTTTCTTTGCCACATTGCACACATATTAAAAACGTTTTACTGGATTTAATCTGGAAGCTGTTTGTGTATTTTCAGGCCATTCACTCTATTGCCTGGCACCATGAAGGGAAGCAGTTTATGTGTAGTCATTCAGATGGCAGTCTCACGGTATGGAATGTAAAGAACCCCAGCAGACCCTCTCAGATCACTGTTCCCCATGGTAAGGACAACCCTTGTTTACAGCTGATTGATTTTGGTCTGTGGGATAGAATGTTTTTGCCTGGTGTAATAAAGGGTGAACCTTTATTAATATGAATTTTACTAATTATTATTTATAAAAATACTGATAAAATATACAGGATCAATGATTAAGCCTTCTGAATAACTGCTAGTGAGCAATAAATTACACAAACACAAGTAATAGTACAATTAAATAGATTTACTTAGCTTACTTAGCTTAGTATGAAGTGTTTGCATCAATTAGAGGGATTCTGTCATGATTTTTATGGTGTCGTTTTTATTTCTCTTTCCACTGCAAATGATTCACTCTGTCAAATAAAATGTAATTCTTAATCCAAGTGTATTTTTTTTAGTTGTAATATTGGTGTGTAGGTGCATCTCAGATAATTTTGCCTGGTCATGTGCTTTCAGAAAGAGCCAGTGCTGCACTATGGAACTGCTTTCTGACAGGTTGTTGTTTTTCCTACTCAATATAACTGAAGGAGTCGCAGTGGGACATGGACTTTTACTATTAAGTGCTGTTCTTATATCTACCAGGGAGCTGTTATCTGGTTACCTTCCCATTGTTCTGCTGGTGGTCTGCTGGGGGGGAAGGGAGGGGTGATATCACTCTAACTTGCACTTCAGAAATAAAGAGTGACTGAAGTTTAACAGAGCACAAGTCACGTGACTGGGGGCACCTAGGAAACTGACAATATGTATGCCCCATGTCAGATTTCAAAATTAAAATATAAAAAATCAGTGTGCTTTTATGAAAAACTGAATTCAGTGCAGAAGTCTGCACTGGAGCAGGACTATTAATGGATGCATTTTGAAAAAAAAAACATGTTTTCCCATGACAGTATCCCTTTAAAGGCATGTAAAGTCAAAAAAATAAAATCCCATTTTTACTTTCTTTAATGAAAAAGAAAGCTATCTCCTATATACTTTAATTAAAAAAAGTGTACCGTTTTTCTAAGAAGCCTGACTGTATGCAGTGAAACTCTCCCTTCATTTACTGCTGTGGATAGGAATTGTCAGACGGTCCCTAAATGCTCTCCAGGGAAAAATCATAATTATGAACAGCAGAGGGAGCCCTGCCTTACTTCCCAGCCATGCAGAACTCAAGCAGCTTTGTTTGTTTCCCTGTAGAGCAGTCAGCGACTATATTGGATTTAATGTTGGCTTTACATCCCCTTTACGGTTTCCAGCTCCAGCTGCAGAGACAAAGACCATGGAGCCAGATTTAAACAGATAAACTGGGATTCTATTTGGAGGATTATTTTGCTGCAGCGACTGGTTCTGCAGAGTTGGAATACGTTTGTATTAAACAATACAAAAACTATAAAATCAACATTAGATTACATGACAACAAAGGACCCAGTGCAATCTGTATATTCTGATTATTAATCAGTCTTGCTGTAACGGCTTCTGACAGAAGACAATTATTTGACTTGTGCTGTTTAGATAATTTATGACGATCCCTAAGCAGCCCAGGCCACACTGAGCATGTGCACAGTCTTGGTCTTGCAAAGATGTTTAACAAAGTTACAAGATGGTGACCCCCTGTGGCCAACTTTGAAAGCATAAATCATCTGTTTGATTAGGCTTCTGGTGCATTAAGCTAATGTTTATGTTTAGACGTTACTTCCCCTTTTAGCACCATCAGGGAGACCCAGAACCTTTGGTTCATGACCCTCAGTTTCCCGATAATCAAGCAATGATCCATATTCCTTGCACCCACTCATTGGTCCGAGACAAACATACCGATCAAAAGACGAGGCTTCCTTTTATATTCAAGATCTGAAGCGACCTCTAAACCCAAATGCTGACCTATACAATATTGTTAGCTGAGGAGACCTCCAAACCCAATTGACTGACCTGTGTAATATTGTTGTTGTGTTTCTAACGAATCAGCAACAATTATGTATCTCTTCAACCAGGTCTGTGTGCTGTCTGTTTATTCATTCTTAAGAATGTTTGCTGGGCAACGATACCTATGTTTGCTATTGAATGTTTGCCCAGCAATATAAGCACACCAGGGATGTTGGACTAAAAAATACTCCATTTTAATTGGGAAAACAATTGGACATTTGGTAAATCTGCCCCTGTGCTGCTTTGTTTCTGATCAACTGACCTTATCCTGGCCAACACTTTCCTGCACATCTTTCTCTGTAAACCCCTTATGGGTTTCCTCTGAGAGAGGAACTTATTGGTTTTCCATCCATCCAACAAATAATATAGCGTGGGGGAGTCAGATTACCGTAAGAGCTCTCCAAGCAACAGCTCACTGGGGTTGATGGGAGAACTGCAGCAGCTGGCAGGCTCTAGGATTGATTCTCTTCGTTCTGAAGCATTTCAAATTAAAACAAATATTCTCTTTGGTCTTAGCACAATTCAGTTATGGACTACGAGGGCATTTTGAAACATCTAAAATAATTTTTACTCAATTTTTTTTACATTTATCGGCTTACTTGCGCGCAGAGAAAATGCATATCCAAGGAAGGCTGAACCCTGAAAACTCCTACCAGAGTCATGGACATGCTTATTTTATTTAATTCAATTAAAGGAATTGTTCAGTATAAAAATAAAAATTGGGTAAACAGATAGGCTGTGCAAAATAAAACATGTTTCCAATATAGTTAGCCAAAAATGTAATGTATAAAGGCTGGAGTGATTGGATGTCTAACAGAACAGAACACAACTTCCTGCTTTGAAGCTCTCTTGGTTTCCACTGATTGGTTACCAGGCAGTAACCAATCAGTGACTTGAGGGGGGGGGCACTTGGGTCAAAATTGTTGCTTTTGAATCTGAGCTGAGATTGCAAACTCACTGAACAGTTATGTCCCATGTGGCCCCCCTTAAAGTCACTGACTAACTCAGAGTTAGAGAGCTGAAAAGCAGGAAGTAGTGTTCTGGCTATTATGTTGCACATCCAGTCACTCCAGTCTTCATACATTCCATTTTTGGCTCTATAGGCAACACTAGGCATCTGAAAGGAGTAATTATTAGTTTGAATTATTGTTTTAGTGACTAAGATTATGTCTACGTCTTATACCTATTTTGTTTTATAGGGAAAAGTCAAAGAGATGGGAGGAAACCTGAATCATGTAAACCAATTTTACAAGTAGAATACAGGACATGTAAAAACAGGTAGGTATCAAATAATTTTGCACTCACTTTGATGAGGTACAGACGTGTTAATATAATCTGGTGCCATAGTTAAATATGAGCTCTGTTGACATATGGACAGCTACTTGGGACTTATACCGATTATATAGGCATTTCATATGCCGTGCTGCAGCAAACTCATTTGTATGCTCTGTAGTCCAGCAAAAGCCCCGTGTACAGTAGGTCCTAAAGTCAACTGTGTAAGTTCCTATTCTTTATGACGTAAAGCTTTCTACCACAATTTACTGTGTGAGGACTATTGCAGGAAAGTGTATGTGTATGTGTGTAAGGGTGAGATCCTAACTACAGATACCACAGATAAGGACACACTTTTTGTTTTTTGCTGAAGATAGAGATAATTTCACCTTTAACCATAAAAATAAAGTATATGTCTGTGGAACTTTAGGCAGGCCCAAGGGACACTCTAGAATAGTAACAGGCAGTACTTACAACACTGTGCAGAGAGATGGACAAGAACCGTTCATGTGTCTGTAAAGGTTTTAATTTATCCAGGTCATGATATAGAGTATCTGCCTGTAGAAGTGGTAGGTCTTTGACAAAAGCTGCTGGTTTGAGTGGTGCACCCCTTTTGAGATTTCTAGAGCATTTCATGTCAGAAAATTGTAGACATTACCTTCCCAGTTTCCCAGTCATGTGACGTGTGCCTGCACTTTAGGATGGAACTACTTTCTGGCAGGCTGTTACTTCTCTGAATCAATCTCAGTGGGACTTGGTTTTTACTATTGAGTATTGTTCTTAGATCTACCAGTGAGCTGTTATCTTGTGTTAGGGAGCTGTTATCTGGTTACCTTCCCATTGTTCTTTTGTTAGGCTGCTGGGGGGGGAGGGGTTGATATCACTCCAACTTGCAGTACAGCAGTAAAGAGTGACTGAAGTTTATCAGAGCACAAGTCACATGACTGGGGCAGCTGGGAAACTGACAATATGTCTAGCCCCATGTCAGATTTCAAAATTGAATATAAAAAAACCTGTTTGCTCTTTTGAAAAATGGATTTCAGTGCAGAATTCTGCTGGAGCAGCACTATTAACTTATGCATTTTGAAAAAAACATGTTTTCCCATGACAGTATCCCTTTAAGGTTCACTGGACGTGTAATAAAAAGTATTACACGCATTACAAGCATTTGCACCAACATTTATAATAAAGACCTCCGTACAACCTTAAATTACCCGCCCTATGCAAATTGACCTAAGCGCAAGATCACTAGCGAATTTTCACTAGGCACAAACAAACGCTAGAGCATCTTCACTATTAAATGCTCGCACTGCCGAAGTAACGCTAGTGAAAAGTCGCCAGCTTTCGGGGCCCAGTATGCAACTTTGCATATTAGTGAATTAGCAGAGTTGTTGCGAATTTACACCTGGCGAAGTGCTGCAATGTGTGCGACAATTCACCCCTTTAGTGAATCTGCCCCTAGGAGTTTCTTTGTAAAATGGGAAAAATCAAGAAGAAATTTAACTTGGTCATAGAATTAGGTGCTAAAAATATCTATAATAGCAAGGTTTGTGCTAATGCCACATAAGAAAAAGTATATACGGTACTACTCAAAAAAATAATTGATAAATCAAAAATACAAATTTTTAGGTTAGTTATAGAGGATTTACTTACAGTTCACCCCAGTCCCAAGGTGCAATTCCAAAACACTATTTCAAAAAAGAAACAATAATTTAAAAAATTAGAAAATGTAATAGGACATGAAGACCTAACGCGTTTCGTGCCTATTGGGGCACTTACTCATAGGCAAAATATCTCCCTGGCTTAACGCCCAGGCCAAATCACTTTACACTATACTATATGCATTTTTTTAATTTCAATTAACAACCTTACTACAATTATCCTTATAGGATAAGCAAAACTCAGGGCATACTTTTCACACCTTGACAAATAAGATCCATAGAGAGAGAAGTTTAAATAGATACGTGTTGTCAATTGCCAATTACTCCTCTCTGATCTACTCACAAAAGAGCCAGCCCTGCCTTTGTTACTCTACAGAATTCTCTGTATCCCGCAGAAAGCGATACCCTGGCAATTACCTGCTTGGCCAAAATCAAAGAAAGAGTTATTGAAGCATGAATAGCATTTTCAGCTTGCTTTATAGCACTCTTGGTAAATGTGCTGAATATTTTAACAATGTCTTGTATTATAAAAAGCCACAAATGCCATTTATTCTCTTACGTGTCAGTAATTTAAAAGTACACTTGGAGATGAAAGAAATGAAACGGACTCATTCTGGTGGAATATTTCTCTTGTTGATTATAATGCACTAGAACTGTTTTCACATTAGCAGAGGTAATGGAGAGCATGTGATGGTTATAAATTATACGTACATTACCAGGCTGCAAGCAGCATGCCAGCAATAAAGAGGAGATATGAATAGAAACTGTGCAAATATATCAAGTCATAACAAAGGATTACGCATGACATCTATGCACATAGATGGATAGTAATTGAAGTTGCCTTATATGTACACAGTAGGCTTGCAGTGCATTCTGCCATTCTCCCTCATTCCTTTTGTGAATTAAAAAAAAACACCTGAGGTAGGAGTCACTGCGACTATGAATAAGATCTTGCCAACTTCTTTTTGTAAACAAAAAACATGGGTCCATATTATTGCACCCAAGAGCACTGGCTTACAATAGCAGAAATTATTGGGATAGCTATTACAGGTATGGGACCTGTTATCCAGATTGCTCGGTACCTGGAGTTTTCCAGGTAACAGATCTTTCTGTAACTTTGATCTTCACACCATGGCGCAAATTCCCTAAGCGCCGAAGCGCAGAACGCTAGCGTCAATTCGCTAGCGTTTGGCATTTTCGGTACTTCGCAAATTCACTAACGAACGCTGGCGTAAATTCGCTAGTGTTACTTCGCACCCTTACGCCAGGCGAATTTTCGCTAGCGACGTAAATATGCAAATTCACTAACTTGCGCAGTGTACTGAACGCTACCTTTTACGCTAGACTTCCTTCGCCACCTCAGACCTGGCGAAGCGCAATAGAGTAGATAGGGATTGTTTCAAAAAAAGTTAAATTCCCAAAAAACGCTGGTGTGTTTTCTACATGATGGGTGATAGGCTGAAAAAGATCGAAAATATTTTTGGGGCTCCCCTCCTTCCCCCCTACATTTCCTGACTCCTGGCAACTTACCAAGACAGTGGGCACATGTGTAGGGCAAAATAACATTTTTATTTGCTGATTTGAAGGTTTTCTAGGCATTTGTAGTGCTGATACGTATTCCTCCATTGAAATTTGAATTTGGCGCCGTATGCAAATGAACCATCGCTAGCGAAACTTTGCTTCGCTTGGCGAACTAACGCTAGCGCAACTTCACAAACTTACGCTACACCTGTGCGCAACTTCGGATTTTAGTGAATTTGCGGAGCGCTGGCAAAAATATGCCTGGCGAAGTGCGGCAAAGTTGCGCCTGGCGCAACTTCGAATCTTAGTGAATTTGCCCCCATGAGTCTGCTGGAAAATCATGTAAACATTAAGGCTAGGGCCACACGAGGCAATTCCGAGCGACTTTGAAAAACGTGTCGCCGCGTGTGAATAGGCGCAGGCGACTTTAGTGCTAGCAGTTGCAAGATACCAGCAAGCCATTCAGGGAGATTAGACGCGGCGATTAGTCGCCAGGCAACTAATCCAATAATGGATTCTATGGAAGATGACTTTTCTGTCATTCAGATCTTTCTGGATAACGGGTTTCAGCATAACTGATCCCATACTTGTATTGCCAAAGGCTGTTACCTCCGGACACAAGACCAACACAAGAACACATAGGGGGTTATTTACTAAACTCCGAAAGCAAAAATTCATGACGTGGCTTTTTTGCGGCGTTTTTATGTTGTGTTTTTAAAAAAGCAGCCAGGCGTAAATACGCATAAACTGCACTACCACTGAAACTAATGAAAAACACACAATGGCAATTCGCACAGGGCGCTTGCTAGCTGAAATCTGCCACAGGACGCCAGTATTGGTGTTTTTTAGCAGAAACGCCAATACGTCAAGAAACTGCCATATCAATAGACTCTATGGGATCTGCACGTTTGAAACCACCGATCGTATTTTAAGTATGGCGTCCAAATTCTCAATGAGAACAATGAGAAGGGCATGTTGGGAAAAGAATCCTACATGCTGAAAAACGCATGAAAAACACATGTTGATGGTCGCATGTGGTTTCAGTGGCGTATATATACACCTGGCTGTTCTTTTTTAAAAACGCACTGTATAAACGGCGCAAAAATGCCACGTTTGGCCTTGCCTTTAGCTGAATCCTGCTGAAAAAGGACCGAATCCTGGCCACATCCCGAATCCTGGATTCGGTGCATCCCTAGTGTCTATTACCTGTGACATAACCAAACATTTATTTTACTTATCTCTTTCATTTGCTTTTCAGTGAACCCTTTATCGTTTTCTCTGGAGGACTATCCTATGATAAAGCCTGTAGGAGACCCAGTTTAACTATCATGCACGGAAAATCCATCACTGTACTGGAAATGGATCATCCAATTGTGGACTTTTTAACTCTTTGTGAAACTCCATACCCCAATGGTAAGGGCTGAGTGCCTTATATATTTTGTTAATGATTTAAACTATAACAAAATCACAATTACTGCTTTATTAAATGATAATGAGAGCATTGTAAACATGTTACATTCCAAATGTCTTCCTGGTTCACAAACAGTTTATTCACATAACTGCTTTGATGTATAGAGCACTGACTGATGCAAACCTGTGTTGTGTTAATTGTATTCATTTTGGATTTGGAAAAATACATTTATATGTAAGACTCTACAAAACTCTCAAAATGTTTTAAAAGGAGTTCTTTTTTATAATCCTGTTTTTCATGCTGTTTGTTTAAATTTTAGCAGGGTTGCTGTGGTCCCCTGCTCCCAGGAAATCTAAGTAGTTTGTCTGCCATTCCACACTGTGGGGCAGATTCAGTAAAGGGCGAAGTGACTAACGCTAGCGAAGATTTGCCAGCGTGGCATCATTTTGTTACTTTGCCGATTTACTAACGGGCACAGGCGTAATTTCGCTAGCGAAGGGGACTCTAGCGGTAATTCGCTCCTTTAAGCCTGACGGAGTTGCGCTCTGGAGAATGGACGTAACGCAAATTCACTAAGATGCGGATTTTACTGAACACTACCTCTTGCACCATATTTGCCTTCGCCACCTCAGACCAGATGAAGTGCAATAGAATAGATAGGACTTCCTCAAAAAATAGTTGAAAATTTCCCAAAAAACGCTGGCGACTTTTCATTTTTCAGGGTGATAGGCTGCAAAAGAGTGTAACATTTTTTTTGGAGTTACCGGCTTCCCCCTACATTTCCTAACATATGGCACATAAACTATACACTGGGCTCATGTGTAGGGCAATATAACAACTTTATTTTATTTTATTAAGGTTCCCTGGGCTTGTGTAGTGTAATGTATTGGCTGCAACATATGCGTCCATTTAACTTTAACTTCCCGCCATATGCAAATTAGGCAACGATAGCGCAACTTCACTTCAATTGCCGCAGTAACGCTAGCACAACTTCACCAGCGTTCGGTGCCCTGGACGCAACTTCGGATTTTAGTGAATTAGAGTTGTCCTTGTGAACCTACGCCTAGCTAAGTGTTGCGACGTAAGCAAAGCGGACAATAGCGCAAATTCGGCACTTAGAGAATCTGCCCCTGTGTGTTTGCTTGGGCCGGTGGCCAATGCAGCCAGAGTCATTTGGAATCTAGACTAGAAGGACAAGGGCAAAATTGCCTAAATACAAAGCTCAGTAGAGGTTCTCCTCCCAGTTGGAGGAATAAGTGCCTGGAATTCTAGCCTTCGGGTAACAGTGCTGCACATCAAGGAAGGGAGTATTAGTAGATTCAAGACAGGGGCAGATTTATCAAGGGTCGAATTGAAATTTGAATTTTCGCTTTTTTATGGTCAAAACTGTCAAATTCGACTAGGAAATTTGACGTTTTTCAAAAAATTTGATTTCGATTTTTGAGATTTATCATACTCTGGCCCTTTAAGAACTCGAATTCAACTATTCGCCAACTAAAACCTGCCAATGGGAGGCGTCAATTTGGAGTTGTTTGCAGCCTTCCTGACATTCCAATAGAGTTTTTAAAATTGGAAACTAATTTGAATCCAATTCGAGTTTTCAGGTCGAATTAATTAGCCCGAGTTTTTAAAATGAATTTCAATTGGTCGAATTTTGAGTTCATGAGAGTTGATGGGAGTTTTAAAAAAAAAACCTCAAAAACATGAATTCGAAATTCAACTTTTGATAAATGTGCCTCCATATGTGTAGCGCATGATGTTATTTTTAAATCCCTTGCCCTAATATATTTGCTGTTGTCATAATAAACTTTTAAAATAAGAATCATCTGATATGTCATTTTCCAGTTAACTGTAACTTGCCCAGGAAAATATACAGGTATGGGATCTGTTATCCGGAAACCCGATATCCAGAAAGCTCAGAATTATGGAACTCCATTTTATCCAAATAATCCAAATGTTTAAAAATGATTTCCTTTTTATGTGTAATAATAAAACAGTAGCTTGTACTTGATCCCAAATAAGATATAATTAATCCTTATTGGAAGCAAAACCAGCCTATTGGGTTTATTTAATATTTACATGATTTTCTAGTAGACTAAAGGTATAAAGATCCAAATTATGGAAAAATCCGTTATCTGGAAAACCCCAGGTCTCGAGCATTCTGTATAACAGGTCCCGTAACTGTATTTTGACAATTTTAAAACATTGTTTCTTTAACTTTTACTTATTTTGAAATACAATTAATTGTAAGTCTTTGCACCCTGTGCCCTTAGAATTCCAGGAACCATATGCTGTGGCAGTTCTACTGGAGAAGGACCTTATCATTGTTGATCTTACCCAGAGCAAGTAAGGCTGACTAATCTTATTCCTTTCTATTTTACATTTCCAATAATATTTGCTTGTCTCCTAGCATGGTACTGATTTGCACCATCTCCCCACACACTGGGGTTGTGCTTGGATCCCGGTGACTAGGACCTCTAAAAATGCACTTAGATTTGTACCGTTTCCTGTGAATTGTAGTGTAACTTTTTTCACATAATTACAACCAGGGCCACCATTAGAAATCATGGGGCCCCATACAGCAAAATCTTTGGGGGCCCCTAGGCCATGCCCACCCCAACCTGCAAGCCCCACCCCAGATCCCGCCCACTCCACACCACAGTTAAAAGATCACACAGACATCAGCGCTAAAAAAGGTAACCCACACACACAAGTTATAAAAAGATATTGATGGTCAGGGCCCCCCTTACAAGTAAAAAAAATTGGGGCCCCAGAGAATATTCTTTTAAAAAACATTATCGCCAGGGCCCCCCTTACAAGTTAAAAAATTTGGGGCCCCAGAGAATATTTAAAAAAAAAAAAAAATTGGCGCCAGGGCCCCCTTACAAGAAAAAAAATTGGGCCCCCAGAGAATATTTTTTTTTTAAAAAAAACATTGGTGCCAGGGCCCCCCTTACAAGTAAAAAAAAATCGGGGCCCCAGAGAATATTTTTTAAAAAAACATGGTGGCAGGGTCCTATAGAATATTGAAATAATACATTGGTGGCAAGAGGATTAAAAAAAAAACACACAGGATTTCAACTTCGCCTCCTGTTGGGACTTTGGTTCTTATCGTCACTTCAGGACTTCAATTTCGGCTGTTTTCGTGACTTCTGTTTTTTTCGACGCTTCAGGACTTAAATTTCGGCTGTTTTCGTGACTTCGGGTTTTTCGCCGATTCAGGAATTCAATTTCCTCTGTTTTCGTGACTTCGGGTCTTTTCGCCAACTTCGGCTTTTTGGGACTTCAGAAGGGCGACACTGCTTCGGCGCTGTCAAGGGGGGGTCGGCTCTTTCGAAAAGTGCAGTACAGCCAGGCCCCCCTTCAGGCCTGGGCCCGGTACAGCAGTACCCCCTGTGCCCCCTGATGGCGGCCCTGATTACAATTTAACAATCTTGGCTCCTTTTACCCAGACCATACCCTAATCTACCATGTACCCTATAATCATTAATGATCACTATTATTATTATTAGTCTGCAAAGCAGACTCAGAAATAATGTAATTATATGGCACAAGAGATAATTGCATGTTGCATGTTTTTAATAGAAGCTCACCTTTTGCACTACAAAAAAAAACATATTTTATAGCAATCATAACACATTAGCATGAATATACTTTTATTGCAGAATTATAACCCAAACTCCCCCTGGATAACAACTCTCAAGAATATCCTTGTGATGGAATTTGTCCTTAAAGGGTCACTGTCATGGGAAAACATGTTTTTTTCAAAACACATCAGTTAATCAGTTAATAGTGCTGCTCCAGCAGAATTCTGCACTGAAATCCATTTTTCAGATTTTGCTATATTTAATTTTGAAATCTGACATGGGGCTAGACATATTGTCAGTTTCCCAGCTGCCCAGGGGTGATTCCGGCCCCTCCACCGCCTGTGGCAGCAGCAGTTGCTGCTGCCTCCCCCTCCCCAGAAATTCACTCTTAAAGTACCAGGAGCAGCATTTTTGCTGCCTCTGGTACCTAGTGGGGCGCTGCCGCCTGAGGCAACAGCCTCAACCCGCCTCATTAGCGAAGCACCCCTGCAGCTGCCCCCAGTCATGTGACTTGTGCTCTGATACACTTCAGTCACTCTTTACTGCTGTACTGCAAGTTGGAGTGATATCACCCCTCCCCCCCAGCAGCATAACAACAGAACAATGGGAAGGTAACGAGATAACAGCTCCCTAACACAAGATAACAGCTGCCTGGAAGATCTAAGAACAACACTCAATATTAAAATCCAGGTCCGACTGAGACTGATTCAGTTACATTAAATAGGAGAAATAACAGCCTGCCAGAAAGTAGTTCCATCCTAAAGTGCAGGCAAGTAGGGTTGCCACCTGGCCGGTATTTTACCTGCCTGTCCGGTAAAAATGATGGCTGATCCCAATGTTATTAATAGGGAATAAAGATAAATATATAGGAAGGCTGGTATTTTTTTCCAGAAAAGGTAGCAACCCTAGACACGTCACATGACAGGGACAGCTGGGAAACTGACAATATGTCTAGCCCCATGCCAGATTTCAAAATTGCTGGAGCAGCACTATAAACTGATGTGTTTTGGAAAAAAACATGTTTCCCATGACAGGATCCTTTAAAAGATCAATAAGCCCCTTTCCAGTGCTGATTGGCCTCAGTTTTGCTTACTGGCTAGTGAATGAAGAACAATGAATATACTGTACCTTTTAATTAAACTTTATCACTGTAGCTGAGTAATTATTAACCTGGAGAGATCAGTCAAACTGAAGAAACCTTTGCATGGTGCTTTCCCGTTCATGAATAAAATACACAAGCTGCAGTTCTGGTGGGTGCTACAGATGCCATTGGCTGTTATGACAGCATGCATTGTATTCATGAAATAAACTGTAATTACTTCAGCAGTATTTGTATAATTGGGAATGCTTCTTGCTCAGTACGTAGTGATGGGCGAATTTATTCGTCAGGTGCGAATTTGCGCGATTCGCGAAACGCCCCCGAAAATTCATGGCAAAAATTCGCTGTTTCGAGAATTTTGCGCGAAATTCGCTAATTTTTCAGCGAACCGAAACGGCGCAAATTCACTATTGACTTAAGGTGTCCCAGAATCACAATTTCTTTATATGTATCTCCAGTAAAGAGGTGATAAGCGTGATCACAGTATTATCTTAGTTCCGGCTTTCTTTGAACTGTTACTTGGCCTTTAATCTTGAGGCCATTATTAGTGGGGTACATATGTCCAGTCAGGGACGTGTTTTTGCAAATTGTAGTTTTTATAAATAATTATTTAGTAGGCCCCAGATGAATAGTGGGCTAGTAACCCAGGAAGAGGGCCTGTTAATTAATGGGTATAGTGTCCCCTGATTTTTTAAGGTGGCACCGATCCTAGACTTTCATCTTATCTCAGACCAGAACATCCCTTTAAAGAGGGACCCTTAAAATGTAGACATAGTTAAAATGTAGACAGATTTTCATTGCAATGCTTCTTGAAAATGACGGTGACCTGGAAAAAAAAACACTGAAAACAGAAAGCTATGGAAAAGATGTGTTAATAACAGCATCTTGATTTCTGCCACAATCAAAAGCATCAACAAGGACTTCATAATGGCAGTAGTTTTATGAGTTGATGTTACTGTGGCAGGTCTTTGTCAAATAGATTAAAGGAGAACTAAACCCTAAAAATTTATATATTTAAAAATACCATATTTTACATATTGAACATATTTTACCAGCCTAAAGTTTCAGCTTGTCAATAGCAGCAATGATCCAGGACTTTAAACTTGTGCTCAGTGGGCTCTAAACAGCTGCTGAGAAGCTAAGCTTAGGGGTCGTCGCAAATTATCAAGCAGAAAATGAGGTTGGCCTGCAATATAAGCTGATGCTACTTAAATTCTGATGCTAATTGCACTGGTTTCTGTGCTGCCATGTAGTAATTATCTGTATTAATTGTAATCAGCCTTATATTGTGACATTTCTATTCTATGTGTACTGTATATTGTGAATGGGTCCCTAAGCTCAGTAAGTGACAGCAGCACAGAGCATGTGCAGTGAATCAGCAGAAAAGAAGATGGGGAGCTACTGGGGCATCTTTGGAGACACAGATCTTTACTGCTAAAGGACTGTGCTTGCTTTGGGCTGGTACAGAAACCCAAAACATAATGTAAAACATTTCTACCTACTTCTTTAGTTAGGCTTTAGTTCTTCTTTAAAAGAAGCTTGCTTTGTATAATTTACACCACAAGACCAATAGAGACAATTAAAGCTACTCCGGAGACAAACAATTGTACGGTTTCTCAACTGGACCATTGATCCCTATTTCTCCATCTGACTGAGACTCATTTACTTATGTTTCTTCCTGCTTAGGGGAAAGTATATGCATTTTGCCAAAAACATGGCTCCCTTGCACCCAAAAGCAGGCTGCCCATAATAACAATAGCCAGGAAATGCATGAGTACATCTGCGTGCAAATAACTTGCAGGGTATCTTGAATGTTGTTTCAATGGTTTCAAAAATGTTTACTGGAAACACAAGGGACACGTGAGCTCTCTCTGATCCTCCAAAATATATTGGTTTGATTTGGAATTCAAATGAAGTGTAGTGACTTGTAATACTGTAACTGAGTAACATACATATACGTTCTCATTTCACAATACTAACGACTAACCAAATATCTCCGCTAGTTTCCCAATCTTTGAGAATCCCTACTCCATGGATATCCATGAATCACCGGTCACCTGCACTGAATATTTCGCAGACTGTCCTCCTGATCTGATTCCAGTGCTTTATTCAGTAGGTGCTAAGCACAAAAAGCAAGGCTACAGCAACAAGGTATCTTTCATTCCTTGATCTTTACAGTGCTAAAGCATCAACTTTATTTAAAGGCTTTGCATGGCAAAGGCAAGCATTTTTAGCAATAATGTACCCCCTGTTGTAAAATATCAGGATTTTCGAAGTCACCCAGGAGTTCCATACAAAGACATGAAGACTTTTGAAAGCTGCGTCTATACAAGTTATGGAACTCCGAGGTGACTGCTTATAACCTCTTATTACAACTATATATCCACTATATTGATTCAGCCAAACCCCCGAATCCTTCGCGAAAGATTCGGCCGAATTCTAATCCTAATTGGCATATGGGATATATTTTATTCATTAATTCACTGCTCCTTTGTCTTATATCCTTATGGTGATTTATGTTATGTTGTCGGTTATATCATGCTGATTTTGTATTAGATTTTATATTGTTTTAAGTGCAGGACATGTATAAAAGCATGCAACCTCAGGCTTTTGTTGTGTATATTTTTGTTGGCTTTAATTAAACTTTAATTAAACTTATAGAATGGCCAATTCTAAACAACTTTTCCATGGGTCTTCATTATTTATTTATAAATAAATAAAAGTACATAAAAATAAATAAAAAATTAATAAAATAAATAAAAGTACAATATATAAAAGTATGCAATACATATACACAGTGCACAGAGCTCATCGTGTATAAGGACACAGAACTTTAGTGCTATGAGACACAGTAGAAAGGAGGTCCCTGTCCAGTAGAACTTACAATCTAAATGGGAGGTGGCTCAAATACATATTTGAAGGGAGTGCACAAGGTAAAGGCATTGTCCAATAGGCAGCAGGGCTAAATTAATGTTCTAAGGCTCCAAAAGCAATGTTCCCCCTAAGGTGTGCGCTTGTGTTCGTGCACACAAATTTTGAGGCTGGCGCACATAAAAACAAGTTTGACCAGGAGCAGTAACTCATAGCAGCCAATAAGATGTTTGCTTTTAAACTGGTGACTGGTACATCCTAACTGCTGATTGGTTGCTATTGGTTACTGCTTCTAGGCAAACTTAGTGCCTTTTATTACATATCCCCCTTAGTTTTTTCTTGAAGAGATTGTGAGAGTGGATTCCTTACAGAGGAATTCAGGGATGAAATCACAGAGGGAAGGAGCAGTGTGATGGATTGGTTTGAGACAAGAGGTGGCAGTGGATTGTGGGAAAAGAAGATGGCTCTGAGAGGAGCAGAGAAGATGACCAGGAACCTACAGTGAGACAAATGAAGAAACTTAGGCGCAAATTCACTAAGCGCCGAAGCGATGAACGCTAGCGTTAATTCGCTAGCATTTGGCATTTTTCGCTAGTGCGCAAATTCACTAATGAACGCTGGCGTAATTTCGCTAGTGTTACTTCGCACCCTTACGCCAGGCGAATTTTCGCTAGCGACGTAACTACGCAAATTCACTAACTTGCGCAGTGTACTGAACGCTACCTTTTACGCTAGACTTCCTTCGCCACTAGGGATGGCGCGAACTGTTTGCCGGCGAACTTGTTCGCGCGAACATCGGGTGTTCGCGCTCGCCGGAAGTTCGCGAACGTCGCGCGACGTTCGCCATTGTTGGCGCTTTTTTTTGCCCTCTCACCCCAGACCAGCAGGTACATGGCAGCCAATCAGGAAGCTCTCCCCTGGACCACTCCCCTTCCCTATAAAAACCGAAGCCCTGCAGCGTTTTTTCACTCTGCCTGTGTGTGCTGAAGAGATAGTGTAGGGAGAGAGCTGCTGCCTGTTAGTGATTTCAGGGACAGTTGAAAGTTTGCTGGCTAGTAATCGTGTTGATACTGCTCTGTTATTGGAGGGACAGAAGTCTGCAGGGGTTTGAGGGACATTTAAGCTTAGGTAGCTTTGCTGGCTAGTAATCTACCTTCTACTGCAGTGCTCTGTATGTAGCTGCAGTGGGCAGCTGTCCTGCTTCTGATCTCATCTGCTGACTGCTGCAATAACAGTAGTCCTTGTAAGGACTGCTTTTATTTATTTTTTTGTTCCAATACAGAGCAGTATCAAGCAGATTACTAGCCAGCAAACTTACTATCATCTGTCCCTGAAATCACTAACAGCTCTCCCCCTACACTATCTCTTCCAAGCACACACAGGCAGATTTTTCAGATACATTTTTGCCCTTGATCCCCCTCTGGCATGCCACTGTCCAGGTCGTTGCACCCTTTAAACAACTTTAAAATCATTTTTCTGGCCAGAAATGTCTTTTTTAGATGTTAAAGTTCGCCTTCCCATTGAAGTCTATGGGGTTCGCGAACCGTTCGCGAACCGCTCGCATTTTTGCGCAAGTTCGCGAATATGTTCGCGAACTTTTTTTTCGACGTTCGCTACATCAATATTCGCCACATCAGACCTGGCGAAGCGCAATAGAGTAGATAGGGATTGTTTCCAAAAAAGTCAAAAATTTTTCTAAGTCCCAAAAAACGCTGGCGTGTTTTCTACATGATGGGTGATAGGCTGAAAAAAATCGAAAATATTTTTGGGGCTCCCCTCCTCCCCCCCTACATTTCCTGACTCATGGCAACTTACCTAGACAGTGGGCACATATGTAGGGCAAAATAACATTTTTATTTGCTGATTTGAAGGTTTTCTAGGCATTTGAAGTGGTGATACGTGTTCCTCCATTGAAATTTGAATTTCGCACCGTATGTAAATGAACCATCGCTAGAGAAACTTCACTTCGCTTCGCTTGGCGAATTAACGCTAGCGCAACTTCGAAAACTTACGCTACCCCTGTGCGCAACTTCGGATTTTAGTGACTTTGCGGAGTGCTGGCGAAAATACGCCTGGGGAACTTTGGCGAAGTGCGGCGAAGTTGCGCCTGGCGCAACTTCGCATCTTAGTGAGTTTGCACCTTAGTGAGGATCAGAAGAGTGAAGTGCTTTCAATGTTAGCAGAAGGATTTTATATGCTATCATTGCTAAGGCAGCCATGTTAAGGATTTTAGTTCAAGTTGGACAGGTTCCCTCTTAGGAGAGAGCAGGAGAATCCTGGTAGTGGAGTTTAAGATTGGCAGGAGGATTTATTGTCAGGAAGATTTAGCAATAAAACCTTCAGAAGCCGAATACACCATTTGAATGAGGCAGAAGAGGGCTACCTCTCTCTAACAATAAAGATGGAAGAGGAATAGTCAAGAGAGGGACCTAATATCATTGTGGCCAAGCTTTGACTTCCATTTATGCCAATAAACTGAACAAAAGACATTTTCTTATATTACAATGTCATTGTTATTGGCAGCTCATAAACAGAATACAAGATGCTTTTTGTCCATCTCATGTAAATGGGTCGCTTGTGGCCTGAATAGCATCCTGTGAGAATCTCATTGGGTTTGACGCCAAGTACCTGTTTCTTTAGCAGTCCAATTGCAATTGGCTGTTTGTGAACTGAATTGTAAACAGCTCATCAGTATGACAGTTCTTTGTGTATTTGGTTGGCTGCCTCTTTTTATTTATTAAAGAGGTTTGCTGTGAGGAATCAGTCCAGCTTCACAACTGACTGCCTTGACATAATAGACATATTAATAATAATTGCCTCATTTGGAGCAGTTCATATCTTTAAATATAAATCTGTAAAAACCAAGGAATATATTTTTATTTTGGATTTGTTTTCTCTCCTCTAAACCTAGAAATATGGTCTCCTTAAAGGAACAGTAACACCAAAAAATGAAATTGTTTTAAAGTAATGAGAATATCATTTAGTGTTGTGCTGCAGTGGTACAACTGGAGTGTTTGCTGCAGAAACTCTATTATAGTTTATATAAACAAGCTGCTGTGTAGACATGGGGGCAGCCATTCAAGCACAGGATACATAGTAGATAACAAATAAGTACTACTATAGTTTATATAAACAGGCTGCTCTGTAGCCATGGGGGCAGCCATTCAAGCACAGGATTCACAGTAGATAACAGATAAGTACTACTATAGTTTATATAAACAAGCTGCTGTGTAGCCATGGGGGCAGCCATTCAAGCACAGGATACACAGTAGATAACAGATAAGTACTACTATAGTTTATATAAACAAGTTGATGTGTAGCCATGGGTGCAGCCATTCAAGCACAGGATACACAGTAGATAACAGATAAGTACTACTATAGTTTATATAAACAAGCTGCTGTGTAGCCATGGGGGCAGCCATTCAAGCACAGGATACACAGTAGATAACAGATGAGTACTACTATAGTTAATATAAACAAGCTGCTGTGTAGCCATGGGGGCAGCCATTCAAGCACAGGATACACAGTAGATAACAGATAAGTACTACTATAGTTAATATAAACAAGCTGCTGTGTAGCCATGGGGGCAGCCATTCAAGCACAGGATACACAGTAGATAACAGATAAGTACTACTATAGTTTATATAAACAAGCTGCTGTGTAGCCATGGGGGCAGCCATTCAAGCACAGGATACACAGTAGATAACAGATAAGTACTACTATAGTTTATATAAACAAGCTGCTGTGCTCGGCAGCATTGGAAGGCCAGTGAGTGCGTTCACACTTTTTCTTCTACGGAAGCTGCTGTGTAGCCATGGAGGCAACTATTTAAGCACATGATACAGTTTTAGCAGTACTATGGGGTTCAACAATCTTTGTATGAAATGTGCTTGACTATGATGCAATATATTAATATAGAGACTGTAACGCCTGTGAACAGACATGTCTTTCATGATCCTCCACTACTAGAATAACAGGAAGTAATGCTCTGACTTGTTTCTTGTAAGAAAGGTGAATTAAGCAGGGATATATACTGCAGAAAGAACCTTACCATTGCATTGTGGGCAAGCAAAAAAGGACATTAGTCTAGGTAGTATGTGGTCTCAAGAAGTCTGAAGCTCATTACTGCTGCACATTAGTGTCTCCAGTTCATACAAAGACTAATGTGTTTGATGATCGCAGCTGATATCCATTCACACTGGACACACACAGTAATGATAGGACTGTAGAGCACTTTTTTTTAATAATGCCAGAAACAGTCACTTCCCCCAGTGCCACTAGTGAAGCACTTGAGTCCATTGACTGTGTCCAGCAAAGACTAACATGCATGGTAGGACCTGTGAAACAGACTGCAATAATCATTGTTACTGACTGAATGAATATGGACATTTAGAACTGCACCCATGGGACAGGGGGGCATTAAAGGTGGATCTTAAACAAATGCTTTAGGTTTCTTTTCAGTGGAAACCATATTTTTTTTCCTCCTATCTTGAGATAGTGGTTTTAAATGTCTTTGCTCTATAGGCAACTGGATGTCTTATTGTCCCCACAGATATTTCATAGTGTTAAATCAAGAGCTTTTAAATTTTTTTAAATAGATTATTATTATTATAATGTTGCATTAAAGTGGACCCGTCACCCAGACACAAAAAGCTGTATAATAAAAGTCCTTTTCAAATTAAACATGAAATCCAATTTCTATTTTTTATTAAAGCATTCATAAGCACATTTAAAAATTTCAGCTGTCAATCAAATATTGTCTGCCCCTTCTCTATGCCTTAGTCATAGAGGCGGGGCAGGCAATTACTTTCACTTTCCATTCAGCACTTCCTAGATGTCACTGCTCCCCACACCTTCCCCCGTTCTCTTCACTATTTAATTGTGTAGCAGGGCATGGGGATGGACATCCGGTCCCCCATTGTGGAGCACAAACAAGATTCTGAGATGATGCAAGGCTTGCCTTAATAAGTGTCCACAAAATGGCTCGTGCCTGCTTGTTATAATTATGAATTCCCAAACTGAAGGAAACAAAATTCAAATAATTTATTGTGTAATTAAAGCTTATTTTGCTTGACTAATGTGATAAAATAGGATTTTGAATAATTGTTTTGGTGACAGGTCCCCTTTAAGCAATTCAGAGCTCTGCTTCCTGGTACTGGATATGTTCATGAGCTCTGCTGTTCCGACGTCAGGCAGTTTTTCAGTTTGCCTGTAGAGCATTGCCAGCATGATTTCCAGCTTCCACAATTACACTGGAATTGTGCAAATTTGTTGTGTTCATTAATTTGCCACTGCTAGTAAATATGACTTTTTTTTCTTAACCCATTTAGATTGTATAACAATATGACATTCACACAGTAACCTCAAAGGGAACAACTCTATTTTCCTTTAAGTTCCACTTTGGCGTTAAGTTTTGCCATGAGATTTAAAAGACATAGGGGTCCCACTAAAGTATTTATACATTTGTATTTTACAATAATACAGTATTATTTGGCATCATTCAAAAATAATTTTGCTTGAGACTGCAGCATTATATAGGAGAGAGGCCACTTGGGTAGGGAACCACCTTTGTATCTTTTTCCATGGTTGCATCAAAGTGTTTTACAAAACAACAAAACAGTATTTATAGATATAAAATTTAATTTATTGCACACAGGAATGGCCATTAACCGGAGGAGCCTGGAACCTGGGAAGCCAAACCTATCCGGAAATCATTGTTACAGGGTAAGAACGTTCTTTACAAGACCACATAGATATATACTGTTAATTGTTGGATCAACCTTTGAAAATAGTTTTTTAACTGTTAAATAGGAAAAAAAAAAAAGTATATGGCTTAATACTTGATAACAGGGAACTCATCAGTGCTGCTTATATGGTTGTGCTCAATCCCAAATCTAATTTAAATTTTTACTTTGTTTTTCAGGCATGCTGATGGCTCAGTAAAATTTTGGGATGCTTCTGTTTGTAAGTTGAAATATTATATTATAGTAACAAAAAAAACGATATTAATATAGTAGCGTGGATTTTATGTTGGCATTCTGTGTTACCTTGTAATTTTACATCCGCTTCCGAAGCACTAGGGATGCACCGAATTCTTTGTGAAAGATTCAGCCAAAAACACAAATTGTTCTTACTGTTTCTGATATTTGTAAAACAGTAAATGCAGAAAAGGGGAAGGCATTGCTGGTCAAGTGGTACTTAAAAACACGTCAACCAATGTGTTATTAATATACTTTGTGATAGGGACTTTGGACTAGAGATTAACTTTTTTTACATGTAGAGAGACTTGTAACCTTAGGTAATGAAGCAGCGATGAACTGTCTTCCTAAAAGAAGCTGTTATGGCAGTACTGCTACACACACCTACATGTAATCTCTGGCAATGATACAGCCTTGCAATATCATGGTTACATTTATTTCCTAATCAGAAACCATTGAGCTCATTTAAAAATTAGCCATTCAGCAGTATGTCATTACACTTGGACTCTGTACAACTTAGCAAGGGCTTGGCTTTGTCTAACTGCCATTTTTTCTGTGTCTAAATGAGTTTGAATATAGTATGTAAGAACAAAGGAACATTGGCTTTAGAGGATTTAGGAGAACATTTTATGTGACATCCCAATAGAGACCTTATATCTAGAAGTCAGGGAAAACTCTGCTATCTTGTAAGGAGCCAAAATGTGAAGTCAGAGCAATAAACTTCAGCTGCTCAAGAGAAAGTCTTCCATACCTCGTGTCTTAAGTTTACATTTGGCGTAGTGCAGCAGGATGGAAGAATCTGGAGACAGGGGCACAAACTTTTGTCCTCACCTCTTCTTACAAAGACTGCTGTCCCTTCCTCTATCACTACCAGAATGGCCACCATATTTCCTGATCCTGTTTGCTTTATTCCCTTTTCAGTACCAACAACTTTCACAGTTCAACTTACTGTCACCTAGTGGCCAAACTAATTAAACATATTTATAAACATATTTAACAATTCACATTTTGCCTCCTTACAACCTGACGTTCTTAAAGTTTTTTTAATTCACAATTTAATACTGAAGTATTATTGTATGTGGACTGGTATAGCAGCCAGTATGGTCAGTAGCAATATGCTGTAATGCTTCCCTTCCCCTTATGTAAAGTCCATCAATTATATGTAGATATTAATACCCTTATTGTTAGGGCTCATAACCATTAACCATAATATTAACAGCTAATGGTTTACCTTTTTCCAGTTTATCAACCAGATCCCAAAATACTTAATTTCCTTTCAAAAACTTTACAAAAAGAAGAGACTAACAAAATGTCACTAACAAAAAAAACAATGTCCTATGTCATAGCTATTAATTGGCATGCTCTTCTTCTCCCCTATACACAACTGAAGGGTCCTGTATCTATTTGTCCACATAGTGAACGGTTGTGGCAGAAATAAAATCACCATAATTCACCAAATTCACCAGAAATCCAATCCGCAGGGAGATCGCCAATTTACTAACAGATTTTGGTGTTAACATTTTTTTTAAAACCATTTGAGGGGCATGCCACATTTGTTTTAGGGTGGGCTCATGTAGGACATTAGAGCATCGCTTTTGTCTTTATTTTGCTTCCATGGAGATTTGTAATAATAAGTGGCCACTTCAAGAATTTGCACTGATGAATTAAAGCTAGCAAAACTTAACCAGCATTTGGCTACAGAGACGCAACTTAGCGTCTTGGTAAATTATTGTAATATGGCACGTAGTGTGGCTGAGCCTTTGCTGGCGAAAATTCACCCTTTAGTGAATTTGCCCCAATATCTTGCAATTGAAGAGGAAACATTTGGTGCAACTCTACTATGATCAGGGTTAGAGTTAATGCTTCTGTGCAGTTAGCTAATTGTTCACTAGCAGAAATCTTTGCATTATCCATGATATAGAATGATATATAGCATGCTAACTAGCAAACTCAGGTGAGCACAATATTATAAGGTTCCTGTACTCACTGGATTCATTAAACCATTTCTAATTGCACGAATAGGGCTAGTTCTGGTCGGTCTGCTACATGTAGGGATGTACTTAATATCAATGCCGCGACAGACTTCATTGTATAGTACAAGAGTCCCATCAAACTAACATGGTATCATCTAGATTCAAGTGTCAATAAGCAACACTGCTACATTCCCCAGGCAATCTACATTTTTAACTGCATTTTATTAGCATTATATTAGGTAAATACCTATATTTATCCCAGATCATGGCTTGTTGTTGAATAAATTCTAATAAATGATGGCCATATAGCTGACTCATTTTTATAAATCAGTGAATAAATACTCTCTTAGCATAAATGTGCCGTGAAGGGTGTCTTCAATCATTTTGACATGTGATCAGCAGAAATCTCTATGAACAATGAACCTGTTGTGCAGCACCATAAACAGCCTACCCAGAGGTCATAAATGGCACCAACCTCTATGGCCATATTGCTGTGATGCCGACTTTACTGTGGGGGGTCGGCCAGTGTCTCCACTGTATATTATTTTGGTTGCAGATTGCTTGACTGGAGTGAAAGTAAACCTGCTGCAGAGCAATTACTACTAATGTATGAAAGAAACAACCTGGAAATCATTGAAATGATTGGATAAATAGATAGTTTACATAGATAGATAGTTTAAATAGATAGATAGATAGATAGATAGATAGATAGATAGATAGATAGATAGATAGATAGATAGATAGATAGATAGATAGATAGATAGATAGATAGATAGATAGGTAGATAGATAGATAGTTTAAATAGATAGATAGATAGATAGATAGATAGATAGATAGATAGATAGATAGATAGATAGATAGATAATAGACAGACAGACAGACAGACAGATAGATAGATAGATAGATAGATAGATAGATAGATAGATAGATAGATGATAGATAGATAGATGATAGAAAGATAGACAAACGTTAGATAGATATATGATATATGATAAATAGATAGATGATGGATGGATAGATAGATAAATAGATAGATAGATAGATAGATCTGTAACTTCTGCTACATATGTTTTATCTCCAGTGCATGGAAATTATAGGTAAATTAGTCAGATTCTTTGGCACTTGCAGTATAGAAGGCTTTTTATTCATAGGCAGAGGTGGGTAAGATTGTATGGCATTCTATTATCCACAGCCTGCCAAGTTAACTCAGTATATAAATCTGTAATTGCTCGTATAGGGGCAACTAGATGTTAATATTCTGGCATTTTCACTACTAAAATAAATGATTATAGTTAAACCTTACTGCCAGCCAATCTTCAGAAATGAATGCGCACTCCACGGACTACCAGACAGTGGTGAAGTTTAAAATAGCTTTATTCCATCGATGTAGTCCCTAACGTGTTTTGTGTCATCCCACATGTAATCATTCTGGCATGTTCTGTCATTATTCTGGCATTTTCACCACTAAAATAAATGATTGTGGTTAAACCTTACTGCCAGCAATGAAATTAATGTTGTTATATACAGTAATGTAAGGAAAAGTAATAAAAAATACAAATAAATATGCTTTTGTCTTAAGAGACCATCTTCAGAGGCCATGTTATGATTAGCAGTCAATATAAGTGCATTCTTCAGCTTGCAGTATTCCAACATGTCAGATATCAACTGCTTACTCCTCATCATATGTGATTTGGACTGCTTATTCCACATCAATACTCTACCATGTTTGATTTGAACTACATAGGGTGGCCATACATGGGCATATTTAAGCTACCACTTTGGTTCCTTAAAACCGATTTGCCAGCTTATCTACCCATGTATGGGGCCTTTCAGACGGGCCTCCCTGACAGATATCTGGCCAGATATTGATCGGACAGGTTGATTTTTCTCTCCAATCGAGGACCACATTGGCTAGTTTATGTGGTCCTTGTCCAGTTGGTGTCTGTTCCAATAGTTATAATCGAATCATTTAGCCCTAGGGCCAAGCAGTCAATTTGGCCAGATATCAACCTGCCTTTGGTGGGCATATCAGGGAAAGATCTTATATTGTATTGCTACCTTAACTTTTCATTATGTCTGATATGGACTGCTTACTCCATATCAATACTCCACCAGGTCTGGTATGATCTGTTTACTCCTCATCAGTATTTCAACATGTCTAAGATTAAATGCTTACTTCTTATCAATATTCTATAATGTCTGATATGAACAGCTTACTCCTCATAATATCTGATATGGAATGCTTACTTCTCATCATGTCTGATATGGATTTCTCACCTCACATCCATTTTCCACCATGTCTGAAATGAACTGCTTACTCCTCACCAGTATCCCATCATGTTTCATATTAAATGCTTACTCCTAATCAATTTTCTACCATGTCTGATATGAACTGCATACTCCTTATCATATCTGATATGGACTACTAACGCCTCACATTATCTCATATGGACTGCTAACTCCTCATTAATATTCTACCATGCTTGATATGAACTACTTACTCCTCATCAGTATTCCACCACGTGTACAATGAACTGCTTACTCCTCACCAGTATTCCAACATGTCTTACATTAAACTTACTCCTCATCAATATCCTACCATGTCTGATATAAACTGCTTACCCCTCAACATGTTTGATATGGACTGCTTACTCATGCTCAGTATTCCACCACATGTGAGATGAACTGCTTACTCCACATCAGTATTCCAACATGTCTCCCATTACATTTACTCCTCATCAATGTTCTACTATGTCTGATATGAGCTGAACAAGCTGACTGATCTTTTCTATGAATGTGACATTACCATGTTGATATATAATCTGTGTGGCAGTTTATTAGGGGCTACATTTTAGGACAGAATGGTTGTTGAAACTTTCAGGCAGAATGTTGTTTCCCAGGATTTTCCTGTGAGTTCTGCCTTCCTCACTCCATTTTGTCTGTGTTGAATTGTATTAAAGCCACCTCCACACAGGCTGTCTGTAAATGCTTCATATTACAGAATGTGTGGAACTGCTGGCATGACATCAGTGAATACCATAGAAGTAGCTGGTGCACTTACAGGCCCTGACAGATTGCTTGTACTGATATTTGAGAGAAGTGTTTTTATAGGGATGATAGATTTCCTTTAAAGAATAAGTAAACCTGTAAAATAAGTGAACGTAAAATTGACGAGGGGCTATTCTAAGAACATTTGCAATGTACATTAATTATTTTTTTTTATTTCCAAGATTTTAAGGGATACATGTACTGTTAAGATGATTGAATTTAGGTACAACAGCGACAACTGCTGATCATTTTCCCACCATTCTGACCACCACGTAGTCAAGGAAGTTGTCAGGAGAAAGAAAGAGGCTGCTCTGATGTTCTTCTGCTTAGGAAAAAAAATAAAAACCTTTCCTAAGCAGAAGATCATCAGAGCAGCCTCTTTCTTTCTCCTGACAACTTCCTTGACTACTTGGTGGTCAGACTGGTCAGAAACTGACCAGCAGGTGGCGCTGTTGTAACTAAATTAATTCACGTTAACAGTACATGTAGCATCCCTTAATATCTTGGAATTAAAAAATAAATACTGTACTTCACAAAAGTGCTTAGAATAGCACCTTCATTGATTTTACATTCACTTATTTTAAAGGTTTACTTATTCTTTAATTGCCTTACAGTATATCTGTATTTTGCAAGCCCTGCAAATCACCATTTATATGAACCATTAAGGTGCATTCATACAGAGAGCCCCCTACTCTGTGGTGCCACTAATCTCTTCCATTCACTTTGTTTTAAATGAATGGAAATGATTTGACCCTTTGCTTGCAAACTCTATCTCTTTGTCATTGCAGTTTGCCCATTTAAACACATGTTGTCACCATTTACCTTTTGACACATGAAATCATTTTGCGGGTTATGTGACTGATTCACTTGCATCCAACTTTAGCTATTTCAGATTTATATTCCATTTCCATGTAGTGTTTCTATTGTTTACATCAATCTTGCACATTCCAAATGCATCTGAATGTAGGCCATGCATTATAAAAGCTCATATATCTGATCATCTGTAGCAGTGTTAATAAGTTTCTAAATATTCCAGCAAGTTCTGAAACATAGCTAAGATGCAGACTGTAGGTGGATACATAGAAAGCTTTTAGTACAATGTGCGAAAGCATTGGCAAAAATTGTTCATTGGGTAACCTTTCAACTCCCCTGCATTATAGGACCCCTTGTGTGCAGCCATTCAACTTTGGAAGTTGTATTCAAGATGACAGGTCCTCCTTAAGGAAATGTATTTATATTCTACACTGTAAATATCTAGCAGTATATCAACAATATGTCAAAAACCAAAGATAAAAATAGCCTAGCAAAGGGTCAAGTCTTTAAACTTTGGTTGGAAAGCGAGAAAATGGATTTTGGTTTTATATTGTTTTGGCAACATTGGGAAGTCAAACTCCAAATTATTTTACATATACTTAAAGTTTTATTTAATGCGGAAGAGTGCATTCTAATCTAAACGTCTCTGTGTTGCATGTTACAGTCACGCTCCAGATGTTATACAAACTGAAAACCTCAAAGGTATTTGAGAAACAGAAGCCAGGAGAAGAGAAACAAACAGCAGAAATAGTGGAAGAGGATCCATTTGCCATCCAGATGATCTCCTGGTGCCCTGAGAGCAGAGTCCTCTGTGTAGCTGGTGTCTCAGCTTATGTTATAGTTTATACATTTAGCAAACATGAAGTGCTGATGGATATAGCGGTAAGTGTCCTGCACAAATATTGCATCTTTTTTTTAAGATGCACAAATATTGCATCTTTTTTTTAATGTTTAATGTATCCAAAATATACAAAGCAAAATCTTTTACCTCCAGGTGTCAAGAACCCAGTGTGATCTCTTAAAGGAGAACTAAAGCCTAATTAAAGAAGTAGCTAAAAATGTTGTACATTATGTTTTGTGCTTCTGAACTAGCCCATTGCAACCACAGCCTTTTAGCAGGGAAGATCTGTGTCTCCAAAGATGCCCCAGTAGCTCCCATCTTCTTTTCTGCTGATTCACTGCACATGCTCTGTGCTGCTGTCACTTACTGAGCTTAGGGACCCACTCACAATATACAGTACCCATAGAATAGAAATGTCACAATATAAGACTGATTAGTAATTAATACAGATACTTACTACATGGCAGCACAGAAACTAGTGCAATTAGCATCAGGATTTAATAATCAGCCTTCTAGTATCAGCTTATATTACAGGCCTAGCTCATTTTCTGCTTGATAATTTGCAACAATCTCAACAGCTGCTCAAATCCTGCTGAGCATATGAGTGTTGCAGACACTTTCCAAGATGGTGACCCCCTGTGACAAGTTTGAAGTCCCGGATCATTTCTGCTATTGAAATGATGAAAATTTAGGCTGGTAAAATATGTTCAATATGTAAAATATGGCATTTTTAATTATATTCATTGTTAGGGGTTAGTTCTCCTTTAACGAAACTGTGGATGAGATAGCAGGATCATGCTCTAGTCTGCCATGTTTTTCTATTTTGGTTTGTTCTTATAGTGGTTGATGCTTATTGGTAGCTTATTGATTCAGCCTTTATGACCCATAGGGCCAAACTGAAAGTTTCACAGATCACTGTAATAGAAACAACAGATTCAAGGGTTAAATAGAGTAGAGGAAAACACCAAAATTAAGTGCCTTAATGTGATGCAGTTGATTATATCTCTTTGACTTTTTTGAAGGACTCTTGTTGACTGTTGACATTATTACAAGACACATATGGTAAAACTTGGACATTTATCTGTCTAACATCTCATACCAAATCCAAGAGTATTAATATAAAATTAAGTCACTCTCTGCTAAAACAGGCGTTATTGTCTTACCTTCTAGGAATGGTTTCAATTCATTGCTGGCATTGGAATTGCTTCCTATCATATGTAAGAGGTTGGGGACAGATGTTAGGTGGCCCAGTTAATCTCACACATGTTTATTTGGGTCAAGGTTTTGTGTAACCTGTCAAGCAAACCCATTCTGTATGGACTGCATTTTGTATATGGGGGCATTGTGGTGCTAAAAGTGGAAAGGGCCTTCTCTAGACCGTAGGACACACTGTAGGTCATTTTCTTTCTTTGCGATGTATTCACTGTTCAGAATAAAAGTAGAGTGCATCAGCAAATCCACTCATCTCCCAGGTGTGTTGCAGCGTGATGACTGAGCTTTTTGTTTCCTGTAAGTCCTTAGAAGTTCGGCTGCAGTGTGAGGTTGAAGACATCATTACTCCTGATCCAGACACTATCTCTCCATTTCCCGAGCCCACTTGTCAGCCTCTGTGCTCAAAGAGCAAGAATCTGTCAGGCAGTGCAAACACAGTGACATGCGAGGGGCCCCTGAAAGATAGTATCCCATGCCTAAGGTAAGGCGAATGAATCATTTATATTACTGATTCATCCTGCATTCCAGCATATTGCAGTACAGTGTGTCATTTATTTGTAGCTCTTGACTGGCATTGCTCTATTTAGTCATTACTGTATGTCCTCTTTTGTGAGAGGGACCTACTCTTAGGGGCACATTCACTAAGCTCGGGTGAATGAATAGAGGGAAAAAAACTCGAATTTCGAGGAGTTTTTTGTGCTCCTCGACTATCGAATTGGCGTAAATTCGCCTGAGTAGAATGATTCGAATAGATCGAGCGAAAAAATGCTGCGACTATTCGCCCATTCGATAGTCGAAGTACTGTCTCTTTTAAAAACCATTCGACTGCCTACTTCGCCAGATTAAACCTACCGAATTGCTTTAAAAGCCTATGAGAAAGTCCCATAGGCTTTTTTTCTAAGTTTTTGATCGAATAAAAAGGCATTCGATCAATCATTCGATCGAATGAAAATCCTTCGATCACTCGACTATTCGCCGGGCGAATATTCGCCCATTCGACTATTCGCCAGCACGTAAATTCGCCCGAATTCGCCCGAACCCCTCGAAATCCGACCCTTGATACATCTGCCCCTTTATGTGCCACACTCCATAAAATGGAGCATATCCACCTACTAACTCTAAACTGAAGGGAGGAATATTGGAATTAGATCCACTCATGTATAGTAAGAGGAAGAGATGCTAAGCATGACTTAACTAATTAAAGTTGTGTCCATACTTCCCATAGTGCTTCTGTAAATGTTGGTTCAAAAGTAATAAGGCAGGCTGCCGGGGCCAGAATTGGGGCTGCTTTGCAATTCAACCAAATAATGAGACAGAAAGTAGAGCACAACCACAGCTTGGGTAGTTTCACTTGTATTGCACTAGTTCTTTAGCTTCTATTTTCCCAAGGTGCCCAGGATTTTATCAGAGCTTTAATAGTTGCCTAGAAATCAAATTATTGTGCCTGTAGATTGTTATAGGACTATACGTCACAGGGATACTGAGCACCATTGATTAAAACCAGGAAAAATCTTTGGGTGCTGCAATTAGCCTTTAGATGACATGTTTTTGGAAGACAATTTTAGTTATATGGGGAACAACCCATAGTAATTATCCTTGTAGTAGTCACAGCGCCGATTCTACTTACAGCGCCGCCTGAGGCGGCTCCTTCAATGCCGCCCCTCCCTCGCCGGCAGGAACACTAATGCGAAGAGCGCAATTGCGCTCTTTCGCAATAGTAAAGCCGAATTTCCGGTTTAAAAACCGGAAATTCGGCTCTTAAAGGTACCAGGAGCGGCTTTTTGCCGCCCCTGGAAACCTCTCCTGCATTGCTGCCTGAGGCGAGTTTCTCAACTCGCCTCATTGGCGGCGCGCCCCTGAGTAGTCATAATACCTCTTGTGCTTTAGCTATTAGTATTCCTTGTAAGCTTTAGCTGCTCAATTTGCCCTTTTGGAATTAAACCTCTGCTGGAAAGTCAACATTATTACCGTATTATTAAATGGTTTTATGTTTAACAATATTTTAGATATTGTTATTTAGCCATAATTCCAACAATATATAGGACAGAAAATGTGTTCTTCTTGACTTTGACCTTCCAGGATTTTATAAAAGAGGGAATAGGTATAGGCTGGAGCCCCCCCCATCATTACTGTGTCACTCTTTTACACCGTATAGTGGAATCCAAAAATAATATTTTGTGCTACGGATACCTCTTCTACTGCACAGTATGTTATTCATGCTTTATATTCACCCACAATTTATTGTTTGTTGCTTTGGATGTTATTTCTTTGGTGGGGGATAAAAGAGTGTGATTAGATGTAGGCAGATTATAGTAATCAGCTAAAGCTCTACAAAAATGCTCAAAAGGATGGCAGCAGCGAGTGGATGAACCTGCCTAATGCCAAGCAGAGTTCTGCAAATGAGCATTCCCTGAAAGGTATAATTTATAGCAATTACTGTATTATTCACAGATCTTGGGTAATGGGCTGAGCATCAGCATTGCTCTGTTTGTTGCACAACTAATCATTTGCCATAATTCTCAGTTTACACAAAGATACGTGATCTTTAGTCCCTTTCCCTGCTAATTTACAGAGAAGGAATAATTAGACTTGGCAGCGGGAAGACTTTTGTTTGACTAACTCATTTGACTAACTCATCAAGTTTGGATGCGTGTGAGGAGAAGAATCCACTAAGAATGTGGGATTTATAAACCAACAGCACTGCACCTCATTTTATCACAGTTATTGCCCAGTTATTGCTAAAAAGTGATCTATTGTGCTAATTTTTTTCTATATCAACGTAGATATCTAATTAAATGTATTGGAATGTAAATACAGCATAGATTTATGATATACATGTTTGCTACTCCATTACACCTGCAGCTTCCTGAACAGTCCTGGAGCTAAATAGGCTGTCTCAGTGAACTGTCATTGATAGCAGCCTCCCTTCAGTAGGCACATTGATTCAACCCTGTATAATGGACTGTAAGACTGTATTTCGGTACATGTGATAGCTCAGTGGCAGAACAAATAGTTCCATAATATAAATCCAGTAATAATTTTGAAGCAAAATATAAAGAGAGCTATAATCTCATACATATATAAAAGGCTGGTGGTGAGTTACCTTCCACTGAACCTGGAATGAGTCCTTATTTTTGATTTTTGTATTTATCTTTCTTTCTTTTTCTTTAGTGTGAAGAGTCGCCTGGTGAGGATGCCTCCAGGGTATCAGGCAGAGCTTGTCATTCAGCTCCTATGGGTGGATGGAGAGCCGCCTCAGCAAATTACTAGTCTAGCTCTGAGCTCTGCTTATGGCCTGTAAGTAAAATCCTCACACTGTCTTTTATTGTTAGATGTTTATGCTCAAGAATAGTACAATGAACACATCTTTGATGAACAGGCAGTTTAATCACAAGGCATATATATGATTTTGTATTAGTTAATATTGACTGGCTCCACTTCCCCTTCTGCCCTATAATAGCTAATTTTGACCACATTCTGTGCTGGAGACAGTAAAAATGTGGTGAGTTGGAAAGAAGGATATACCTACTACAGAGGCGATTGAGACTGTAAGAAATCGACTGCAACATGATAACACCCTCAGCAGCAGAACGAAGCTCAGTCCCAACCAAGTTTGTTTGTTGCTAGATTTGTGCCTTAACACCACATACTTCAAGTACAAGAACCTTTTTTATAGACAGAAACATGGCTGTGCAATGGGTTCTCCAGTCTCTCCCAATGTAGCAAACTTGTACATGGAGGAAGTGGAAAGGAGGGCCTTACTTACTTTCCAGGGAACTACACCGACCCACTGGTTCAGGTATGTGGATGATACTTGGGTTAAAATCAGATCCAATGAAGTGGCGGCCTTCACAGAACACATTAACTCAGTGGACAATAACATCAAGTTCACAAGGGAAGATGTCCATGAGAACAAACTTGCTTTTTTGGACTGTTTGATATGTATCCAAGAGGGGGGTAACTTGAAGACGGAAGTATACAGGAAACCCACTCATACGGATCAATATCTGTTGTTTGATTCCCACCATCCACTGGAACACAAACTGGGTGTCATTCGAACCCTGCACCATCGGGCGGAATGTGTGGCAACTGATACAGAGTCCAAAGACAAAGAGCAAAAACATCTCAGAGGAGCTTTGAAAGCGTGTGGCTACCCAGACTGGGCCTTTGTCAAAACAGCAGCAACCAAGCCCAAGAGGAACACCAATAGAAATAACCGCCCGGAGACACATAGTAGGCGAAACATAGTCATCCCATATGTAGCTGGAGTGTCAGAGAAACTCAGGAGGATTTTCAACAAACACCATGTCCCTGTGTTTTTCAAACCTAGCAACACACTGAGACAAAAACTGGTACACCCAAAGGATCAAACACCAAAAGAAAAACAAAGCAATGTGGTATACGGAGTCCAGTGTAGCGAGGATTGCACAGATCTATACATCGGGGAGACAAAACAACTGCTCTCCAAACGAATGGCTCAGCACAGGAGGGAGAACTCTACAGGGCAAAACTCAGCTGTCTTTCTACACTTAAAAGACAAGGGACACTCCTTTGAAGACAGCAAGGTCCAAATCTTGGATAAAGAAGACCGCTGGTTTGAACGAGGCGTGAAAGAGGCGATTCATGTCAAGGTGGAGAGACCATCTCTGAACAGAGGTGGGGGCCTTCGACACCACCTGTCTGCTACATACAATGCTGTTCTAACATCTGTACCCCGGCGGATTCAGAACACTTCACACATCCATTCATGCAACTCTCACAAGTAACACCTGAATCTAGGAGTTGCATGACACATTGGATAATCCTATCACAACTACACAGAATCAACACCTCTGTGAGTTTCTTCAGTTGTCACCTCTTTGAAGAGTTACAATGTGCCATTGTAAATGGATTAGTGGAAGAGTTTATATGCCAAGAACTTCCCACACCAGTCAGTTGAACTGAAGAAGCTGCTCGGATGAGTAGTGAAACGTCTTCATTGATTACTAAGCAAGTCCAGTTGTTTTTAGATTGACCTATACTAGATATACTATGACCTGGATGAATGAAAATCTTCATAGTCATAAACAGAAGCAGAATACATTACAGACAAATAGGGAGAAAAAAGGAAGAGGGTAATAGGAGAATAAATAGTATGAACTGAAGAGAAAAGGGGAGAAGGATAGGTTTGGAGAAGAGTAGGACACATAAGGTACAAAGAAGTAAAAATGATGGAAGGAAGAAATGAGACACATGAGAGAGGGAAGAAAAGAACAAAGACAGGAGTGAGGAAAGGAGAACAAAGGTAAATGGAATGAGGGGTAAGAAGGAAAACATGGTTAAAGGAACAGTTCAGTGTACAAATATAAACTGGGTAAATAATGTTTCACATTAAAAATGTTTCTAATATAGTTAGTTGGCCAAAAATGTAATGTATGAAGGCTGGAGTGACTGTATATCTAACATAATAGCCAGAAGACTACTTCCTGCTTTTCAGCTCTCTAACTCTGAGTCAGTCAGCGACTTGAAGGGGGGCCACATGGGACATAACTGTTCAGTGAGTTTGCAATTGATTCTTAGCATTTAGTTCAGATTCAAAAGCAACAGTTATGACTCATGTGCTGCCCCCTCTTGTTACTGCCTGGTAACCAATCACTGGAAACCAAGAGAGCTGCAAAGCAAGAAGTAGTGTTCTGGCTATTATGTTAGACATCCAGTCATTCCAGCCTTTATACATTACATTTATGACTATTAACTATATTAGAATTTTGTTATATTAGAATTGCACAGACTATCTATTTACCCAGTTATGTTTACACTGAACAATTCCTTTAAGTTGAAGGGAAAAAACACAAGAATATAAAGGAGATGAGGAAGGGATAAGGTGGGTGGAGGAGCCAAAACAGACAGCAGTAAATACTAAGTTTTGAGATGTAGTCCAAAGAATATTTTACCAGTATTTAAAATGTACATATAAGTTGCTTATTGGATGGCTTACTATAAGAATTTCTGATTATTTCAAACCACAGATATTGTGGGAAAAGGAGTAATGCCCAAAATTCAGTTTATCCACAGAGCCTGGCACCAGGGCATATATCCTCTGCACCACTGCATATGTGCTCTGCATTTTGTGCCAGTGCCAACTTCACTGCTGCATCTGGCACAGTATGCACCTACAGAATGACACACTAGCAAGGGGTGCCCAAGTGGATGCTCTGGGCTTTCATTGACAGTCTGCCACAGATCTACCTTACACACCTGCTTTATAAGCCATTTAAGATCTGTGTGCCAAAACGAAAATACCACGTTTAGGTTTTGTGTGTTGTCTGCCTAATGAATCACTATAGGCTTCTCTAAATAGACTGATATCTTTTATGGAGCATAAAATACAATATATCTTAGTGTTCAACATTCCTTTGTTTCAGAGTTGCCTTCGGGAACTGTAATGGCTTAGCAGTGGTGGATTATATCCAGAAAACCGTTTTACTAAGCATGGCAACTATGGATTTATATGGCTCCAGTGACCCCTATCAGAGGCAGCCACGTTCACCACGGAAGAGTAAGCAGTTCACTGCAGGTAGGGGGAAAAAAGAAGCATGCATGCATGAGAACGCTGCTATTGGTACATACTGGGCAATTGCATGCCAATCCATTGCCTCCATGTCGTGCACAGAGCATAATCCATCTGACCCTAGCACTGAACCACAACACGCTGCCATAATGTTTTCTGTCTTTGCTTCAGTTTTTATTCTGATTTGTATTATTCCCCAAATTAGATCTGTTTTTATTCCCAGTATTCCTTATATGGTTATACAATATAATAAACATTCACAGCACTGGCAATGTCTGTTTCTTATGTTTGTCTTTGTGTGTGTGTTATAGACTTTACTCTCTTGTAGCTGTTTAATTCTTACATTGATATTTGAACCCAAAGTTCTGACTCCTCAGTGACAACCACCCTGAGTCTCAATGCAGTAGGGATTTTCTGGTCATTTTCTTGTTAAACTGTGTATTCATTAAATGCTGTGGGTTTTTTGTCTAATTGTATTTCAGTGGGGATAGGAATGGTGTGTATATGGTAGTGCTTGATCCATGGCAGATTTGTGGCAATATGTTTCTTGCTACAAGGCAGTACCTTATCTAAAATTGTCAGTGGCATTGATCGTTGTTCCATTTGGGGTCTATGGAGTGGCGGTTTCAACTAGGGATGCACCGAATACAAAATTTCCGAATCCTTTGTTAAAGATTTGGCCAAATACTGAACCAAATCCTAATTTACAAATGCAAATTAGGGGTAAGGAAAAAGCGGAAACATTTTTTTACTTCCTTGTTTTGGGACGAAAAGTCACATGATTTCTCTTCCGCCCCTAATTTGAATATGCAAATTAGGATTTGGTTCAGACAGGCACAAGGATTTGGCCAAATCTAAATCCTGCTGAAAAAGGCCGAATCCTGGCCGAATCCCGAACTGAATCCTGGATTCGTTGCATCCCTAGTTTCTACAGACTTTTTCCTATACTGCCATTAGGTGACTGTCTACCTTTTAATGCCTCTTGTTGTTTTCCAACCCAGAATTGACAGGGCCTATGCACTGATTTTACTTTTGATCAGAGGGAGAAAGTGTCAACAGACCATCATATTAGACTACAGATGGCCTGCCTTGACCTAATTCTGTTCCTCGGAGCCTTCCATTAGCCAAGCCAGAAATTACAGGGACCACACTCCAAATTCTTGTGCTGCGTTTTCTCCCCAGTATCTAGGTGCTTTAGACCAACAAGTAAGGCCAAAGTGCAGGCAATCAGTAGGAAGCTGTACCAAGAATGAACAGCCTGAAACACAGGTAAATCATCAGAGTGAAAGTAAATCTGCCAATATATATTTTAAAGGAGAAGGAAAGGTTAAAACTAAGTAAGCCTTATCAGAAAGGTCCACCATATACCAGTAACCCCTGAAAGTAGTGCTACTCTAAGCTCTGTCAAAATAAACACTGTATTTCTTTCCTTCTAGTGTAAACACATGGGCTTCTGTATCAGACTGTATCAGACTTCCTGCTTTCAGCTTAAACCTCTTTGCCCCGGGCATGAGCATGCTCAGTTTGGTCCTCTTCCCCCCTCCCTTATCTGTTGTAAGCTGAGCCCAGAGCTATAAGTGAGCAGGGGGAGACTCAGGATTTCACACCAAGCTAATATGACAGCTGCTTTCCTAAACAAACAGAGCTTTTTTCTAGAGCTTTTTAGGTATGGTAAAACATTCTACAGAATAAATATAGCATTCTAGCTTGCAATATTGCAGCTAATCTATTGGCAAGAAAATGCCTCCGTAGCTTTCCTTCTCCTTTAATACAATCATGCAAAACTGGATTTTCTGTACATACAGTATATCAGGCAGACCATCACTAAAGGGCGAATTTTCCCCAGCGACCGCCTCGCTACACACCGAGCCACTTCACCAGGCGTAAAATTCGTTAACACTATGCTAATTCACTAGAATGCAAAGTTGCGTATAACACTGGCGAATTTTTGCTAGCGTTACTGCGGCTGTGCAAGCATTTCCTATCGAATTTTCACCATCATTCATTTCTACATAGCGAAACTTCGCTAGCACTCTTGCATTTAGGTTAATTTGAATAGGGCAGTCCAATGAGCCATAATAAAGACAGAAGAGATCCTCTAATAACCTAGACATGAGCCCACCCTTGAACAAATATGGCATACCCCCCAAATTAATTTTAAAAAATAGTTTACACATAAATCTGCGTAAAACATAAGTTTGGACTTTTGAAGGCAATCCCACTTAAAACAAAGAAAAGTCGACCCGCGTTTTTTTACAACTTTAATTATGAGGATGTAACTTTGTTTTATCAGTTCTCCTGGTCTGAGGTGGCGAAGTAAACACTGGTGAAAAAGGTAACGTTCCGTAAAATTTGCATCTTAGTGAATTTGCGGAGTAACAACTGTTCGCCAGAGCAAAAAGTCACCCGGCTATAGGGTGCGAATGAACGCTAGCAACATTCTCATTCATTTGTAAACTGCCCTCTACGCCTGTTAGTGAATTGGCGATATCCCTGTGGATGAGATTTCTGGCGAATTGTTGCTAACGACGGCCACATTGCCCTTTAGTGAACCTCCCCCAATGTGTTGTATCTGTTGGTACAGCCTGTGGGCCAGTTGGTCACATAGGGAGAAGACTTGGGGGCAAATTCACTAAAGGATGAAGTGGCCGTTGCTAGCGCAAATTCGCCAGAAATCCAATCTGCAGGGAGATTGCCAATTTACTTACAGGAATAGAGGACAATTCGCTAGTGAAAGAGACCATTTGAGGGTCATGCCACATTTGTTTTAGGGTGAGCTCATGTCTAGGACATTAGAGGATCTCTTTTGTCATTATTTTGCTTTCTTGGACATGTTGGCCACTTCAAGAATTTGCATCAACATCTCTAATAAATTGAAGTGTAAGTGTACTAACAAAGTTTTGCTAGGCAGAAACAAACGCTAGGGAAAGTTCGCTATGAAATGCTCATGCTGACGTATTTACACTAGCAAAACTTTGCCATTGTTCGACTGGCGAGACGCAACTTCGCATTTAAGTGAATTAGCGTAGTGGTAGCGAATTTGTGCCTGACGAAGTGGAGCAAAGTGTGCCGAAATCTTTGCAGGCAAAACTTCATGCTTTAGTGAATTTGCCCCTTGGAATTGGCTCTCGTATGGCTAACCTAGCACACAGCAGCGCCTGTGTCATTACTGTCAGATCAGCTTTATGTGATACTAAACAGAATTTGTGCACAGGGCTTTTTTTTTGCAGATTTATTACCTCTATGAAAATGTAATTTTAATTAGATGTCAGCAGACATTGTCCCAATAATTAGAAACACATCAGGAAACCAGTGTGATGCCTACCAGATACCACCTCAGTGCATTTGTTTTGCAAAGCTCCAGTAAATCAGTGTTCCCCTGGGATTTTCTATTAAATTCACCCAAAACAGTGACTAACATTGCTGAGAAATAGATTCAGCAAGTCGGGAAGCTGAACAGAGCTTTCCTCAGGAGACCCGTTACTTATTAAACATACAGACAAGTTATTTTTATATAGGTGAGCCTGTGTTGTCTTTTTTTTTATTCTCTTCGTCTATTAGAAAGCTTCACAAATAAAGGTTTTATTCTTCCTCCACCTCAAGCATCATGGGGACCTGTTTTTGAGCCCAACCCAGGAATAAAATAAAGTATAGTTTAGAGACAGAAAAGGATTTAATGAATGCAGAAAACCTTTTCTAATTTCTCAAGACATTGGGGTATATTTATCAAAGAGGGACTTTCACCCTTTAAAAATCCCATAGAAATGAATGGAGAGAGGCGATATTTCATTCTAGCAGACTGTGGTGATCTCTAACTTCACTCTTTGATAAATATACCCCCTTGTGTTACAGAGTCTGTGTATCTTATAGGAGTACCGTAAGCAGCTCTGCATGTTTTACTATTAACCTACCATTTATCAGAACAATATGATTAACCACACACTTCTTTCCCAAAAAGCCTTACTTATTGTGAGTTCTGAGCTGTCGCAAGACTTGGGTTCAGGTGGACACTCACCTTGTTTGAGTATCACGTTCTTTCACTGTAGACTGTTTTTCTCTCTTCCCTCTGCCTGCTGCTCCTGCTGCTGCTGCTGTTCTGGCATGTTCCACAGACAACTTTTGCATGCGTGGCCTGTCTAATTTTTACCCAGATTTAACGAAAAGGATCCGTACTTCTTATCAGAGTAAGTTCTCCTGTGGTTGGACATGGGGCTCTGTGTCTATGTGTCTGTGTTAGGATTGCATCTACTTATTTCCTATATGTTTCCAGCATTTAACCAACACATTCAACATACATGAATATTTCTTTTTCCCCATAATGCTGTTTATAGTGTATATAATAGGGAAGCACTGAATCCACTATTTGCGATTCGGCTGAATCCCCAAATCCTTTGTGAAGATTCATGCTTATACCGAACAAAATCCGAATCCTAATTAGCATATGCAAATTATGAGCAGGGTAAGAAAAAGTGGAAAAAAATATTCTTTTGTGATGAAAAGTCATGTGATTTCCTTTCCGCCCCTAATTTGCATATGCATATGCAAATTAGGATTCGGTTCGGCCAGGCACAAGGATTTGGCCAAAACTGAATCCTGCTGAAAAAGGAAGAATCCTGGCTGAATCTCGAACTGAATCGTGGATCCCCTAATTTACATACGCAAGTTATGGTTTTGGATTCTGTTTGGCCAGCCGAATCAGAATCCAGCTGATAATGCCTGAATCCCAAACCAAACACTGGACTTGGTGCATAATATACCCAATAGAAAAAGGGCGTGATGCGGCATATCCATATACTTTTGGTTACCTCTGCATAATATCAGTGACTTGATACTGGATGGCCCAGTCTATGAAGAACTGAAAACGATCAGTCAGAAAGCTCATTTATGAGAATTCCGAGGCCATCATCATCCAACAATCATTAGGTGTCCCAACCCACACTTTGCATGGTTCAATCAGAAAAGGGGAAACCTAGTAACACATACCTCCCAATATTTTGGAAGTAAAAAGGGGAAAACAATTTTTTTTCGCACGCAGAACAATTTTTGGACCACGCCCTTTCTGTGGCCACACCCCCTAATTACCATATTCATTTTACAGAATTTGGCAGGTTATGAAAGTTTGAAAATATTTCTCCTTATCTAAACTGTTTTTTTTTGTCTCAAAATTGTTACAAAGTATCTTATTTGCACCCGTTATCTGTTCTGTGCTCTCTGCTAAAAGCCAATTAAAGGACCAGTAACATCAAAAAATTAAATTGTTTTAAAGTAATAAAAATATAATGCAGTGTTGCCCTGCACTAGTAAAACTGCTGTGTTTGCTTCAGAAACATTACTATTGTTTATGTAAATAAGCTGCTGTGTAGCCATGGGGGCAGCCATTCAAAGGAGAAAAGGCTCAAGTTACACAGCAGACAGCAGATAAGCTCTGTCTGTCTAATGGTGTTATCTGTTATCCATTAGTTAACCTGTGCCATTTAGCCGTTTTTCAATTTCCGCCATTGCTACACAGCAGCTTGTTTATATGAACTATAGTAGTGTTTCTGAAGCAAACACACCAGTTTTACCAGTGCAGGGCAACACTACATGATATTTTCATTACTTTAAAACACTTTCAGTTTTTGGTGTTACTGTTCCTTTAAGTGAGAATCTTTGTTTCTTCTTCTGGCTGTTCAGTGCAGAGAAAATAGGGACTTTCCAGTACAAATGAGGGACTGCAGGTTGAGCTTCCAAAAGAGGGACTGTCCCTCTGAAAAAGGGACAGTTGGGAGTAGTGATGTGCGGGTCAGGGTTTTCCTGACCCGCACCCGACCCTAACCTGCCCTGCTGCAACCCGCACCCGCGCTTCTGGGGTCCATTTATAGATCCACGCCGCCCCGCCAAGAAAGATCGTTTGTTTCAATACACGTGCAGAGCTGAATCGTCAGATATACATATAGAAACAATATAATTCTACCTGTATCTGACGATTCAGCACTAACAGTGGCCGATGTTTCGGTGCCTTCAGAGGCATCTGATCAAAATTTTTCATCCAGCCCGATCGACGTGGCGACCGATATCCAAGTTTTCTGCCGATATCGGTGGGCTCTTTTTCTACCATACACGCACCAAATATCGTATGAAAATTAGTTTCGGACAATATTATCTGTGCGTCATTTGGGAACTGCAAGCCAACCTCCTTGATCTTCTATGGAATTCAGATAGGCCTTTTGCTGAAGTTGGAATATGAATCCTCTTTGCTACAGCTTGAAGCCACAGGGGATGGCACTCCTCTGCACAACCTGATGGTAGAGTCATTGATACTGTGCACATAAACCAGGAGAGAATACATGAAAGTTAAGATTAAAAAAAAGACATATTCATTAAGATACACCTTTACCCAAATAAACACAGTGCACAGTTTTATTTTTGTTTAATAAATGATGAAATAATGATATATATATATATATATATATATATCAGTGGAATACCATCAAAGTGGTCGGTTTCCGGCAAAAAGTCCCCAATTCCTTGGCCGTGCAGCCAGTCCGCGGGTAACTCAGCTGGGTACCCAACAAAGATGCGCACCCTTGTGGTTCTTCCAGTTTTTACATTTTTTTGGGAAGATTCTGCTCCGGAGTTATGTAGCTTCCAGGTTTTACGTGTCCCCCGGTTTGGAAGGATAGTTGGCCTTGAGGTTTCAAAAAATGGACCCGCACAGGACTCTACCTCATGGGGTAAAGTAGATATTTAGCACACAATTGTACAACAAGTCTGAACACACAAGTGGCCAAATAAGCAATGCACATATCTATTAAATGGTACAAGTAGAGGTTGCCACTGTTTGCCCGATGAAAATAATTCAACTTTATTTATTTAAACAGAATTATAAATCATAAAATGAGAGGTGAAAGTGAAATTTCACTGTATGATAAATGCTTCCCTAAGAAGTCCTATACAAGTGACTAGAGAGCTGTGGAACTTCTATCTGTTCTATATTCTCCCTTTGACAGATATGCCCTGTAGCCTACAAGTTATTGAATTTACAAAGTACTGTGTACATATTTCATATTCCAAGAACAAGATAATCTAAAAATATGAATAGGTCTATTTTTTAAGGCATCAACCAAGTAACCCCAGTGCTACCCTCTCTCTCCCGCACCATCGCCCTTTTTCTGTAAATGAGTCTGGTCACGTAACCTGTTTATACCCAGTGAGAACTCCATTTTGATAGGTCTGATAGTGTTCCATATTCATGCTCTTGATTCCACATCTTCATATTACAGAGTCTAATTGGGCAATGTGTTGGAACACTAACAGATATGCCAAGATTGTATTGTCTGCATTTGAAAAAAAAGCTTTTTGACCAGGTGCATTTGTAGATTAGAGAAGCATTGATGCGCAGCGAAACAGAAGTTTGCATTGGGGGTGCCTTACAAAAACTATGTTTGTAGTTGTCCTTTAGTCTTAGAGCCTTACTGATTTCTGTCCTGTCTCCGCTTCATATAACTCTATTGTTGCCCATCTGTTTCCTTTTCAAAATCACTAAATCCTAAACTCATTCCACCCAACACCATATGCTTCATTTTCTCCTGTGCTCCGGCTTCTCTAATGCTTTATAAAGCCATGGCTCTATTCACATGCAGGTACCATCATCATCATGTCTAGGTGGGAATGCTCTGCCTGGGCACAAACCTAGACACAGTCTTTATTGAACTACTGTGCTTTAGGGACTGGCCCATATCTGCTTCATAGCACTGTGTGGATCATTCTTTTACAGTCAGCAACGTGCTGCTAAATTTATCCAAACGTCTAGATACCATTCAATAGCATCTTTTAGAAAGAATACAGTCTTCCAGCATAAAGGCGCACCCTGAAATGAGCACCCATAGGCTTACAGGATTATATAGTACAGGTATGGGGGAAACCTGTTATCCAGAAAGCTCCGAATTATGAAATGGCCATCTTCCATAGACTCCCATAGACTCCATTATAATGAAATAATCCAACATTTTAAAAATGATTTCCTTTTTCTGTGTAAAGATAAAACAGAAGCTTGAACTTGATCCCAACTAAGATATAATTAATCCTTATTGGAAGCAAAACCAGCCTTTTGGGGTTATTTAATGTTTACTTGATTTTCTAATAGACTTAAGGTATGAAGATCCAAATTATGGAAAAATCAGTTTCCAGGAGAACCTCAGGTTCCAGGCATTCTGGATAACGGGTCCCATACCTGGCCATACCTGTACCTGTAATAAATAGGTGATATTATCACTGTCAGACCATAATAAGTAAAATCTGCCTGTCATTATGGCAACATATTAGTGCCTCTACCTGCTGCTGTAGCCATGCAATTCCCCCATCACTGCTTGCCCTTATCTTTCCCTATCCACTTTCTTTCAGCAGACTATCTGACTTCCATGTGACAGTATAGTTACATGTATCCGATGGGATTTTATGTGTAATGGGAGCAACCGATTGTAGCAAATGGCTCGAGAAAGGCAAGCCATTATTTCATATAATAATGCCACATTCTGGCAAAGAAATCAGTGTTAGGAAAATCAGTTCGGTGATCTCTCTGGTCTATGGACCGAACCTGACTGTAATGGGTTGCATAATCCTTTGTTGCAATAATTACCAATATAGGTGCCAGCATTCTATTTATTTTTCATGTGCAGTGTTAATTGGCATAGTTGTTTAAGGACATGTAAAGGCAAAAAAATTAAATCCAATGTTTACTTTCTATAATGAAACAGAAACCTATCTCTATTATACTTTAATTAAAAAATGTGTACCGTATTTATAAGAAACCTGACTGTATGATGTGAAATTCTCCCTTCATTTACTGCTGTGGATAGGAATTGTCAGACGGTCCCTAACTGCTGGGCAGGGAAACAATCATACTTATGAAAAGCCTTACTTCACAGGCATGCACAACTCAAGCAGCTTTGTTTGTTTCCCTGTAGAGCAGTCAGCGACTGTGTAGAGATTTGTTTTGGATTTTACTTTGTCTTTACAGCCCCTTTACTGTTTTCAACTCCAGCTGCAGTACAAAGATCACAGAGCCAGATTTATACAGATAAACTAGGATTCTATTTGGAGGATTATTTTGCTGCAGCCCATAGTTCTACAAAGTTTGAGAAAGTTTGTATTAAACAATAAAAAAACGATAAAACCCACATTCAATTACACGATAACACACAACCTTGTGCAGTCTGCATATACTAATTATTAATCATTCTTGCTGTATCGGCTTCTGGCAGATATTATTTGACTTGTGCTGTTTTTATAATTTATGTCCCTAAGCAGCCCAGGCCACACTGAGCATGTGCACAGTCTTGGTCTTGCAAAGATGTTTAACAAAGTTACAAGATGGTGACCCCCTGTGGCCAACTTTGAAAGCATAAATCATTTGTTTGATTAGGCTTGTAGTGCAGTAAGTTCATGTTTATGTTTAATATACAAAATACAGCATTTCTAGTAGGGATGCACCGAATCCAGGATTCGGTTCGGGATTCGGCCAGGATACCGCCTTTTTCACCAGGATTCGGATTCGGCCGAATCCTTCTGCCTGGCGGAACTGAATCCTAATTTGCATATGCAAATTAGGGACGAGGAGGGACTTTTTGTCACAAAACAAGGAAGTAAAAGATGTTTTCCCCTTCCCACCCCTAATTTGCATACGCAAATTAGGATTCGGTTCAGTATTCGGCCGAATCTTTCACTAAGGATTCCAGGGTTCGGCCGAATCCAAAATAGTGGATTCGGTGCATCTTTAATTTCTAGCCTTATTTTATTTTAGACTTTACTTACCCTTTAATTGTCATTCAGGAGCCTTATTATTGTTCCGTGGGTGAGTTCTTTCTAAGGGCATACAAGGTGCAGACTCTCTGCAGCTGCAATTTTTCTGTCTGTCTTTGAGCAGACACACAGAGCAGATATTGGCATAGACTGGAAAACTAAACGTTTTTGCACCAATATCTGCTTAGCTTGTCTGCACACCTGCCTGTCAGTTCAGAGACACAACGTATCAGTTGGGAGTGTATTTGCTTCTCTGTGCCTGTGGAGAAAATGCAGGTGCCGAGAAGCAGAGGCTGCGCCTTGTGTGTCCTTAGTCATAGAGTTCACTAAGGAATTATACACTCAGCTTGCAGTTTCAGCCTTACATAAGACTCCGTTGTTCTATGCTGACGGTATATGCCTTTCTATGCCATCCCTTTGCGACAAACTGTTAGAAGGTGTGGCCTATTAGATCAAGTTGCATTGTCTAACAACATTGGGGTATGCTGTCAGCTGAAATGGAAAACTCTGCGGCATTGAATTAGCATGAATGCAATGTAAGTTGCCTATGCATGATGGAGATTATTATTACATTATACCAGGTACCAGATATCCCCATGTACTAATCACAATTCAGCAGGAACAGCCCCTAAGTTTGCTTATAGCCTCTACAGAGAGATCCCATAAAACTATGGCAGCATAGGTATTGCCCTGTACTAAGCACAATTCAGCAGGAACAGCCCCCTAAATTTGCTCATAGTCTGTACAGAGAGATCCCAGAAGGGAATATTCATGATAATAAAAAACACTGTGATTCATGTCCGAGGAAGCAGGAGGTTAAATCAGGGGCTAAAATCCATTGCTGTTACAGCAAACAGCTCTGATGTAGTGTCAGCACTTGCTCCATGGGTGGTGAGTGTTTTGTTTGTATAAATATATAGCATATATAATGTGGCACCGAGATATAATGACCAAAAGCACAATGTTCTTCCATGTAACATCTCCTTCCTGGCAAAAGGCCAGCATTGTTATCTGCAGAAAAACACAAGTAACAGTGTATAACAAACAGGCTTCATTTTCTCTGCATCATAAATGTTTACCGCCTTTCCGCTTAAATTGGTGTCACCTTTAAATCTATTGCGGCTTTTCCACGCATGCTATCCACCTGCGATCAGCGGAAAGAGGCTCAGCAATTGAATGCCAGAGATGAATTTTGATTCGATATGCTCAATTTCCTCTGCCTCTTTTCTTGCACAGACACTGCCAGGGAACAGATTTTATTTTCCTTCTGGGGACTGCTGGAGGAATTAAATCTAGAAACCGCTTTATGTATTCGGATTCTCGGGGGATTTATGTAAATGAGATATACTGGCTTTTTCGGCCCTCCCTTGTTCCTTAATGCAAGTTTGTTTTTCATTTCTCATCAGGTCTAACCGAACTTACAGACAGTCCTGTTTCCCTGGAGCTGGAGCGCTGCAAATCCCCCACTTCAGGTAGAGTGGATCTGCTTTCCCTGTGTTACTATAAAACAGCTCACACCATTCCTTGCATTGTAGCCCCTAGCAAAACTCCACTTAAAAGAACAGTAACACTAAAAAATGAAAGTGTTTTAAAGGAGTGACAATATAATGTACTGCTGCCCTGCACTGGTAAAACTGGTGTGTTTGCTGAAACACAACTGTAGTTTATATAAATAAGCTCCCGTGTAGCCATGGGGGCAGCCATTCAAGCACAGGAAACACAGTAGATAACAGATAAGTACTACTATAGTTTATATAAACAAGCTGCTGTGTAGCCATGGGGGCAGCCATTCAAGCACAGGAAACACAGTAGATAACAGATAAGTACTACTATAGTTTATATAAACAAGCCGCTGTGTAGCCATGGAGGCAGCTATTAAAGCACAGGATACACAGTAGATAAGTACTACTATAGTTTATATAAACAAGCTGCTGTGTAGGCATGGGGGCAGCCATGCAATTGTTGCATCACCGCACAATAAACGAGCAGGGTGTTCCCTGCAACGCTAATGCCTCGTGTGCCGATATCCTTTCTTAATGGCAGCCATTCAAGCACAGGGAACTCAATAAAGAATAGATACAATTGGAAGAATCCCATAGTATACTACAGAGCTTATCTATTATCTGCTATGCATCCTGTGCCTTTTCTCTTTTTTTCAGCTTGGAATGGCTGCCCCCATGGTTACACAGCAGCTTCTCTATATAGACTATAGTAGTGTTTCTGAATCAAACACAGCAATTTTTTTTAATACATTATATTATCATTCCTTTAAAACTTTTCCATTTTTTAATATTACTGTTATTTTAAAGGAAAGGGGGTTATATACTGGATGGTGTGTGTCTGCCCGAGTCAATAGCTTCTTGGCTTGTGTGGCCAAAATAATGTCCTTTCAACCTTATATCTGATCAAGGTTCAAAAAGATATAAGCCAGGAAAGGTAAAAACAAATCCTATCGTTAAAGACCACATTGGACAGTAGATATGGTCTTCACCTGATGGGTCTCCTTTGTGATCCCCATCATCCTCAAGTAGTAAGGTAATAAAGAAATACTGGCTCCAGTGTTCTCAAGCGGTTTCTATCCATTGGATATATGGTGTACCATAGTTGTACTATAGGCAATGAAAGTCTATTGAGGGAATATGAAGTTAGAGGGCAAATGAACCTTCACTCTCCAAAAAGGATGAGGACAATGAAAACATCTTGAATGCCTTTGTCTTCACATCCTGTATCATCTGTCTGCCAGGGTTGACCAAAGGGGACTTTATTTTGACAAAATCTCCAAAAAATACTATGAATCCCACAGTGAGGCAACAATGAAACACTGTAGTTTGTATTCCTTTTGTGATAGTTGCTTGCTGTAGGGGGTATACTTTTATATGCACAAGACTGGTGTAACAGTAGCATGGGAAAGCTCATGTAGGGCTTTACTAAGTGATCTAAGTGATTATTTTATTTGCCTTTATAAGATCAAACTTCATCAAAGTAATATATGGGTCTGAAGCTATCAAATTGTCAATATATATTCTATGAGACTGGACTGATGCCTTGAACCAAACTATTAGGAATTCTTTTTAAGGACCTTTGCGTTCTGCTTGCTAATCACTATGTAAAAGTCCCAGTCAAGTAATGCTGATATATAAAAGGAAAGCTGTATATTTGTCAACTGCTTGAATTGATCAATGATCGGTGTCAGAATGTGAGTGCATTATGGAGGCCTAGCTCCGAGTGTTAGAGGTGAGCTTATTGGATGGCAGATCAATAAGGGTGTTATGATTGCACGCACTTATAGAAGGAGAAATTATAGTGTGTGTATATTTATCGGTAGTACAAATATATTCATTGACTAAGCAACAAATTATTCCAAAGGAATAACGAAATTAATTATTTAATCTGACGCGTAGGACCCCGAGATCTTTGATTTCACCAGTCAGAAACAGCGGTGGTTTTGGTTTGTTCATATTCATGTTTTTGTCAGATCTAATTGTATGAATTAGGGAGCAGTGCCATGTGCAGAGCTAATCCACTTGTGACTCCAGCCCTGATGAGTAGTTACAGTTCATAGTTATCCATTGTATCTCTGTGCCGTCATAGGAAAATGGCTCAATGACTTTGGAATTGATTTTAGATCCCTTTACAGTTAAAGGAAAACTATAATCCCTAAACAATGTCGGTCTCTATTAAAAGATATTGCATAAAACAGCTCATATGTAAAATCATGCAAATATACAATTTTCATAATAATATACTTTTTTGTAGTATGTGCCATTGGATAATCGTAAAATTGCCATTTTAAAAAATAAGGGCCACCCCCTTGGATCCTGGGATTCACAGTGCACACAAACAAACCAAACACACCATACATGTTAGGTCACATGAGCCAATTAACACACAGAGTTCTGTCTTTTGCTCCCACGCTTCTTCCTGTTACAGTCACAGACCATCATAAAATGGTGGTTCAAGGGAAGAGATGTAAAAGGGTAATATTTACTTCACTATATATATTCCATTTTGGTAAGGTTCTTTAAAGAAATACTTCAGTGTAAAAATAAGAACTGGCTAAATAGATAGGCTTTGCAAAATAAAAAAACGAGTAGCTTGTACTTGATCCCAACTAAGATATCATTAATCCTTATTGGAAGCAAAACCAGCCTATTGGGTTTATTTAAATGTTTACATAGTTTTCTAGTAGATTTAGGGGGAAATTCCCTAAGCGGTGCAAATTCGCTAGCGACCACTTCGCAACACTTCGCCAGACGTTAATTTGCCAGGACAACGCTGATTCCCTAAAATGCAAAGTTTCGTCCAAGGCGTCGCATGCTGGCGAAGTTGCGCTAACGTTACTTCGCAAAGCAAAGTGAAGTTGCGCTAGCGTTGGCTAATTGGCATACAGCGGGAAGTGAAAGTTGAATGGACCCTGTCCCCCAGTTAAATCCTTCGACTTCGAATATCGAAGTCGAAGAATTTAGCGATATTCGTTCGTTCGAAAAATCGTTCGATTACAATCCATCGATCTAACGATTATTGTTCGACCGAAAAAAAGCTAGCAAATCCTATGGGGATCTTCCCCATAGGCTAACATTGACTTTGGTAGCTTTTAGGTGGCGAACTAGGGGGTCAAAGTTTTTTCTTAAAGAGACAGTACTTCGACTATCGAATGGTCGAATTGTCTAATGATTTTTAGTTTGAATTGTTCGATTCGAAGTCTAAGGTCGAAGTTGAAGTTTTTTTCCTCTATTCCTTCACTCGAGCTAAGTAAATGGGCTCCTATATGTTGCGGCAAATACATTACACTACACAAGCCCAGGGAACATTAATAAAATAAAATAAAGTTGTTATAATGCCCTACACATGAGCCCAGTGTATAGTTTATGTGCCATATGTTAGCAAATGAAAGGGGGAACCCGGGTACCCAAAAAAATGTTACGGTCTTTTGCAGCCTATCACCCTGAAAAAAGGAAAAGACACAGCGTTTTTTGGGACTTTTTTTTTCAACAAAAAATTGAGGAACTCCTATCCACTCCATTGCACTTTGCCTGGTCTGAGGTGGCGAAGGCAAGTCTGGCACAAGAGGTAACGTTCAGTAAAATCCGCATCTTACTGAATTTGCGGAATTACGTCCGTTCGCCAGAGCGAAAATTCGCCTGACGTTAGAGTGCGACGCAAGGCTAGCGTCTATCTCCTTCGCTATCAAATGGACTCCTGCGCCCGTTAGGGAATCGGCGTAGCTACGAAATCACATCACGCTGGCGGATTTCTGATAGCGTTAGTCACTTCGCCCGTTAGAGAATCTGCCCCCATAGGTCCATATTACAGAAAAATCCGTTATCCGGAAAACCCCAAGCTCCAAAGCATTCTAGATAAGAGGTCCCATACCTGTATAGAAGTGCATTTAGATAATGTAACTAAATTATTGGCTCCTTTCATGTGCGTGGGAGGTGGGGAATCATATATGTACAGGTATAAGATACCTAACCTAGCCTTCGCAAGGTTTACGAAAAATAATCGCCAGAATTGTCGCCAAATATAGACAAGATTGTCACCAATTTTTATCGCCACCCGAAAAGTAGTGTTATGTGAAAAAAAGACAGAAATTGTACATGAAAAAAGGAGTATAGGCAGTTTCTCAAACATCAGCAGTGAAAATCATATATATCGCAAGTATATTTGCAGTGATAATGGCCAACGGGTAATAGAGAAATTTTATGAACTTTAGTAAACGGACTCCATAGTCTCTTGGCATTTCAGCTTTTAGTGTCTGGTGCCCTCTTTATGGTTCTATCATAGCACTTTCCTGCAGTCAAGTGGTGCACCCCTGTAATGTCCGTTTCTGCAGTCATCTGATGCCTGACTCTTATCAAGTGCTTTTTCATTTTGTTTGCAGTGGCATTAATAGCAAGAAATAAGCTTTTCCCGTGCATGCAGAAGAGTCGCTCTCAATGCAACATTTCCCAGTGCCTCTGAGGCTAAATAAATAGTGTCCCTTTCAAAAACAAGCTAAAAGTGCATCTATCAACCCTCCAAATTGTTAACTGCATTTTTTGTGTGTGATGAATGAGCCGTTCGTGTGAGAACATAATTCCATTTTGCTATAAATAGCCCAAGTCAACAAGCCGTTGCACTCTATTATTCCAACGGCAATAAAACTGTTATCCAATGAGAACTAAAGCCTAACTAAAGAAGTAGCTAGAAAAATGGTGCATTATGTTTTGGCTTCTGTTCCAGCCCAAGGCAACCATGGCCAGTGCCGAGCCACGCTGGGCAGGCCCGGCAGTTGCGGCGCCTGTTTAGTGTGCATGTGCGCAAATTTTCTCTCGCGTGCGCATGCGCGAATTAAAGTTTGCGCGCATGTGCAGAAGCACAAAATGCATAGAGTCGGGCAGAGAAGGGAACCGGACTTGGGGTAGGCGACAGAGGAGGTACGTGCCTGGTGCCCTCCCAGCTTTGCGCTCTAGGCACGCGTGCCTACTCTGCCTACCCCTAGTTCCGGCCCTGACCATGGAAGATCTGTGTCTCCAAAGATGCCCCAGTAGCTTCCCATCTTCTTTTCTGCTGATTCAATGCACATGCTCTGTGTTGCTGTCACTTACTGAGCTTAGGGACCCACTCACAATATACAGTAAACATAGAATAAGGGATGCACCGAATCCACTTTTTTGGATTCGGCCGAACTCCCGAATCCTTCACAAAGGATTCGGCCGAATACCGAACCGAATCCGAACCCTAATTTGCATATGCAATTAGGGGTGGAAAGGGGAAAACATTTTTTACTTCCTTGTTTTCTGACAAAAAGTGACGCAATTTCCCTCCCCGCCCCTAATTTGCATATGCAAATTAGGATTCGGATTCGGTTCGGCCAGACAGAAGGATTCAGCCGAATCCGAATCCTGCTGAAAAAGGCAGCATCCTGGCCGAATCCCGAACCGAATCCTGGATTCGGTGCATCCCTACATAGAATAGAAATATCACAATATAAGGCTGATTAGTAATTAATACAGATAATTACTACATGGCAGCACAGAAACGGATGCAATTAGCATCAGAATTGAATAATCAGCCCTGTAGCATCAGCTTTTATTACAGACAAACCTCATTTTCTGCTTGATAATTTGCGACAACCCCTAAGCTTAGTTTCTCAACAGCTGCCCATCAGAGCCCACTGAGCATGTGAGTGTCGCAGACACTTTCCAAGATGGTGACCCCCTGTGACAAGTTTGAAGTCCTGGATCATTGCTGCTATTGACAAGCTGAAACTTTAGCCTCGTGCAATAAGTTCAGTATATAAAATGTGGCATTTTTAGCTATATTAGTTTTTAAGAGATTAGTTCTCCTTTAATTCCAGCATGTGATTTGCCTTTGAGCTTTAAATGCAAGAGCAAATGTATGTTCTGTGTTATTCGTGACTACTTTGCTAGCATAGAAACCAGCACAAAGCCTTTATACAGTGTCCATATACAGTGTCTATGTATAGTATCTTTATACCGTGCACCTGCAAAAAAAATAGTCTCTAAACAAATTCATGACTTGCAGCCATTTGACTTTTACTTAAAGGACAAGTAAAACATATTTATTATGTTTAATTGCTACAATTCTAAATGTACATAGGGAGGAAATATCCACGGTCCTGTCTTTTACAGGGGCTATTTACACAAACCTTTTCAATATGCTGAACCCCAAACATCCAGTTTGAACAGGGCTCTAGAGAGCAAGGTGGGGTTCTCAAGTCTTGAGGGCCAAACAAAGCGTCCTATAGCTGCCAGTCCACATAGGGGCTGCCAATAGCCAATAACAATCCTTATTTGCACCACCCAGGAACTTTTTTAACGTTCATGGTGTTCCCCAGTTCTTTTTACTGGGGATCCACCGAATCCACTATTTTGGATTCGGCCAAACCCCCGAATCCATTGTGAAAGATTCGGCCGAATACTCAGGCCCAGGAATGTTTTTAACGTTCATGGTGTTCCCCAGCTCTTTTTACTAGGGATGCACCAAATACACTATTTTGGATTCGGCCAAACCCCCGAATCCATCTTGAAATATTCAGCCAAATACCGAACCACATATGCAAATTAGGAGTCGGAAGGGGAAAACATTTTCTACTTCCTTGTGTTGTGACAAAAAGTCACGCAAATTCCCTTCCGCCCCTAATTTGCATGTGCAAATTTGGATTCAGTTCGGCTGGGCAGAAGGATTCAACGAATCCGGATCCTGGTGAAAAATGCCGAATCCTGGCCGAATCCCAAACCAAATCCTGGATTCTGTGCATCCCTTCTTTTTACAATTGAAGGTGGCTCATAAATGAAGACAAATGGAATGAAAAGCTTGTATGTGCTGGGTATTATCCTTGCAGTTGGCAGTGGTTGCACATTTGACCTTCTTTGCCATTAAGAACTTCTAAAGGTTTTATTCTTTCTTTCTTCCATGCCGTGAGAAGAGGTGGGCAGCAGTCTGGAGATTACTTTCAGCCATCAGGGCCGCCTGGGTAATGAGATATAAGTGAATAAAGTGCTGCCATGGAGAGCTGAACAAACAAATCACTCATCTGCTTTCAATTGAAGTCCATGTAAATTATTAAAAGGTTTTATTAAAAATCGTTATGTGATGACAGTATCCATTTACAAACAGGGTGGTAGCGCAAGGTTTATTACTGACGGGAAACTGCTCGGCTAAGTCATGTTGATTTCAGAAATTGATTGGAACAGTGTGACAAGTGCAACAAACGGAGAAGGTCTGGGAGGCTGAAATGAAAATCCCATGTCTTAATTAGAAGAGGTGCTATTTTTAAAAAGATGTCTTGTGCCCCCTGTGATAGTTAATAATGAAGTTTTGATATGTGCTCTACTGCAAACAGTGATGAGAACACAGTGAAACGGCAGGTTCATCTGGAACAATAAGGGATCAAGCAGGGGATTTTTCCTAAAATGCACTAATCTGCCAACCTGGTCTATGTTTGTGAAGATTCTTATTCTTCCAGTTCATGATAAATCTGTAGTAATAAGTCAAATCAACTGGACTTGCTATGTTTTTCTTGAAGATGTTTCACCAGTCATCCGACTGGCTTTCTCAATTCAGAATTCTGAATCTTCCCAAACATAGACCAGGTTGGTAGATAGGCTCTTAGCAATTAGTGCATTTTAGAAAAAATCCCCCCCCCCCCCCCTTGATCCCTTTTTGTTCTGGATTAACCTGCCGTTTCATCATGTTCCCATCACTGTTTAAGGTAGAGCATATATATATATATATATATAATCTACAGTCTGGTCATTTCCCTATGGGACCAGACTGTAAATTATATCCTTGTAAACAGCGCGTTCTGGCATCAGAACGTGCCGTTTATAAACTGGAGAGAGAACACTTGCAGTTGCAGCTCTCTTCCTCCACTCTGCCCCCCCTTTCTTCTAATTACCTGGCTCAGCTCTAGCTTAACACTGGCGCGCTTCTCGTGTCTCACTATCGCTCGGCTGCTTCACTCTCAGGCTCTGCCCCCTGGCCATAGACGCAAAGATCCGCTCGTTTGGCAACATTGCCAAACGAGCGGATCTTTCCCCGATATGCCATTAACGAGCATGGCTATATCGGGGGTAATCTGATTGTTCGGCCGTATGGCCAAACGATCAGATTACAATGCGCAATGGGCTCCGGTGGGATCGGTCGAGTCAAAATCAACCCTGACTGATAGACCAAACGACCGATCTCCGCCGGATGAAAGATGTCGACACATGCCACACACGATCCGAAAATCGTACGAATCCTCGATTCGTACAATAGGATCTGTGTGTCTATGGCCACCTTTAGTCTAGCTCCCCCCTCATATGATGGCTCAATGGGCTCCTTCATGTTCGCACAGTGGCTCTCCCCCTCCCTTCCAGCCACCTTCTTAACTTTAATTTTCATGCTCCTCTGTGTCGGATCCTTTAGCTCCCCCTCCACAATGCCATTCCCGTCTCCCTCACACAACCTCCGGTATTGCTCCACCTCCAACCTTCATTCTCCAGTCCTCTGACACTTTCCTTCCCCCCCTCCCATGCAACTGATGTCACCCAGGGCAGGATACAAGGCATATTGGAAAAAAACAGATTGAATTCAAAAACAGGTACTTTTACACAAAAAAGTAACTACAGGGATAGAATTAAGTGGGGAGCTGGGGTGGGGGAAGGAAAACAGCATTAAAAGTGTCATTTTACAGCACATAGGGCAAAGTCAGTAAAATACTACACATATATAGGAAGGAAGACACTGGACACAAAGCTGCAGATTATAATGCATAATGTACCCTCGGCCTGCAGCCTCGTGCTTTTATATGGTCACATAACTCCTCGATGACTAATAATATCTTTATAAATTACATTATCCACTATATATACACTGTACATGATCTGCATAGAGCTATCATGACCTGGCCTTGTGAGAACTAAACTGTCACAGTGTCGGACTGGCCCGGCAGGACACCGGGAAAAAACCCGGTGGGCCCGACCCTCGTGGGCCCCCAGCGGGCCAGACCCCTTTTATTATTATTATTATTAACATGTATTTATATAGCGCCAACATATTGCGCAGCACTGTAAAGTAAATGTGATTATAACTACATCACACAAATTACATATATAGAATATATGGAGTAACAAACGTCACAATCAATACAGGTACAAAAAGGTGAGGAAGGCCCTATGCATATGCATACAGTCTAAAGGGGAGGGAGTAATACACAAGGTGTGGGAGTGGGCAAGATCGAAGTAAGTGGGTGAGAAATGTGGTATTGTATGTGGTGTTGCGTTTGGTAGTTAAGCGGAGTGAGGGTAGGCTTCTCGAAAGAAGTGCGTTTTCAGAGATTTTTTGAAAGTAGAAAGGTTGGGAGAAAGTCGGACAGACCGTGGGAGAGCGTTCCAGAGGAGGGGTGCAGCCCTTGCAAAGTCTTGAATGCGAGCATGTGAGCAGGTAATGAGAGAAGAGTTGAGTAGGAGGTCAGTAGAGGAGCGTAGTAAGCGAGTGGGTGAGTATATAGAGATGAGTTCAGAGATGTAGGGTGGAGCAGAGTAGTGAAGTGCTTTGAAAGTCAGTGTCATTAATTTGAATTTGATTCTGAAAGGTAACGGAAGCCAGTGCAGGGATTGACAGAATGGCGAGGCAGAGGAGGAGCGGTTGCTGAGGTGTATGAGCCTCGCAGCAGTGTTCATTATGGACTGGAGAGGTGACAGTCTCTGGAGGGGGAGGCCAATTAAAAGCGAGTTACAGTAGTCTAGACGCGATATGATGAGAGAGTGAATAAGAATTTTGGCAGCGTCTTGGGTGATAAATGATCGTATTTTGGATATGTTCTTTAGGTGGAAGTGACATGATTTGATAAGTGACTGGATATGAGGAGTGAATGACAGGGCAGAATCTAGGATAACCCCAAGGCACCGGGCCTGGGGAGAGGGGGTGATAGTGGAATTGTTAACTATGATGGATACGGGGATGCTACTGGTGTTATTTGGAGGAAAGAGAACCATTTCAGTTTTGGAGAGGTTTAATTTAAGGTAGCGTTGCGACATCCAGGTAGAGATAGCGGACAGGCAGGAGGAGACGCGAGTTAGGAGTTCTGGGTTGAGATCAGGAGATGAGAGATAGATCTGAGTATCGTCAGCATAGAGGTGGTAGTGGAAACCGTACGAATTTATTAATTTGCCAAGGGAGGAAGTGTAGAGGGAGAATAGTAATGGTCCTAGGACAGAGCCTTGAGGAACTCCAACAGAAAGAGGTAGGGGAGAAGATGATGCTCCATTGTAGGAGACACTGAAGGAACGATTGGTGATGTAAGAAGAGAACCAGGACAGGGCTGTGTCACGAAGGCCAAGCGACTGGAGGGACTGGAGGAGGAGAGGGTGATCTACAGTGTCAAATGCGGCTGAGAGATCAAGCAGTATTAGTAGTGAGAAATGATTGTTGGCTTTTGCGGTTAAAAGGTATATTCTACCAATATAAAATTTTTGGGGAAAAAAAGTTTTCGGCGATTCGCATCGCCGCCCGCGCATGCGCACCGAGAAGCGCCGCTCGTGCATAACCCTTTGAATTGAACGATTCGACTTCTCAAAACTTGCCCAAAAGCCTCAGATAGGTTCTAGGAGGTCCCCCATAGGCTAAACAGCAATTCGGCAGGTTTTAGGTGGCGAAGTGTCAAAGTCGAAGTTTTTTAAAGAGACAGTACTTCAATATTCTAGTGGTCGAATTTTCGAAGGTTTTCAGTTTGAATCGAAGTCAAATTTGTCCTATTCGATGGTCGATGTACCCAAAAATTACTTCGAAATCCAAAGTTTTTCAATTCGAAAATTCACTTTTACCTTTGATAAATCTGCCCCGTCATGTTTATTGAAATCTTTGATTTTGTCAAACTCTCATTCATCAAATTCTTAACTCTAAGGGGGTTATTTACTAAACTCCGAATGCAAAAATTATTTTTTTTATATAAAATCGGAAATCACCAATTTTTCGGAATTTATTAAACCCCAAGGATGGAAAAGTCAGAATCTGAAAAACTGGCATCTCAGACCTGTTGAGGTTGCATATAAGTCAATGGGAGAAGTCCCAATGATTTTTTGATGTGCGCTGAGTCCCATGCAATACCCTGGAGTTTTTGGATGAAAGTTCTGAAAAAAATTGTGAAAATCAGATTTTTTCCAGTAAAGCAAATTTTTGGAAAAATGTAAAAACGCTTCAAAAACCTGAGCGCATTTGATCGGAGTTTGTAGCAGAAAATATTGAGATAAATTCGGACTTTGATAAATAACCCCCTAATTCTAAACTGTTATGCAGCAGTCCATGCAACTGTAAGTTGGCCTTTGAGAAAGGGGGTCCGGTAAGAACCCATGTTTCCCACACCTACAACTCCTCTCATGTACCCTGCACCACCATATTTGTGGTACCTGACCTCCCCTGCAGCTCCCCTTAAATATACATTGCATTTCCCATAAACTCCATGGGAAGAATTTTTGCCCAGATTTACAGTTGGACTGGGACGCAGCATGCCATATAAAAAACACGGTGGCCCCGGCCCAGACTCAATCCCCACAACCTATTGAGCAACTACCTGACTACCTGACCTACTGGAGGTGGGTTGCGGCAGGGGCGTGAGGGGGGTGAGGGGGGCTGCACCAGGGGCAGGAGGGGGGCATTGGGATGGCAAGAAGTGCTCAAATCATATTGTGCAAATTAGGGTTCCAATTCAGTTCAGGATACAGCTGAACGTTTTGAGAAGGTACATAGATGATTTCTGTGACATTGCACAATAATTTAGCAAGGTTTTTTAGGACATTTCTCCCACCCATGTTAGTAATTCAGCATTCATTTTCTAATGTCACATCTCTAATGTTGTTGTGCTCTGCCGCTGTGCTTTCCTTTGGCAATTTCCTACAATTTTCATTTTAAGAAATTTGCGTGGAGAGCTGTGGAAATGTATTACATTTTCTTATTCAATGTTATCTTAAATCGTTTTCACCATTATTCAGTAGATGCCCTTGTACTCTGGTAAGTCCAATGTAAATGAAAAGACACAGTCGATACAAATAGATCTAACGCTCTTATAAACTCTTTTCTAAACTTCAGGGTTCTTTTTGTTACTCTGCAGCCTTGACTACGGTAGTGGCTAATATGTTTTGGCATTTAATGGAATGTGAGACATTCTGTAACTGCTCAGTGCAACATTTCCGCTTCCTACCATCACTTGCAGATCAGCAGCTGGTCAGACTACTGGACGGGACCACTTTGCTGCTGGAAATATCACTTATACACTGGTATCAAACCCCCTCCATTGATTGAGAGTTTTTCATTTTTCCAAATGCCTGCTCCATCAGATTCATTATAATAAATGAGGTCCGCCTAATATAAGACCATTCAATTCTGTGCATTTTGCAAATGCCAATCCAGTGCAAGATCCTTCAACAAAACCCATGTTCTGGTTGCCCCTCGCGATCAAATGCAGCTTCTTTCAAGTCACAGAAAGTCATTTTTATTATTTTAAAACTTTCTTTTTTTTGCCAGTTCATAATGACCTTTCTCCTTTTTCTGTTGTTTCAGTTAAAGGATCAAGAAAGTTAAGTCTGCCAACAGATCTTAAGACTGATCTTGGTACGGTAGGCAAAAGCCAGCAGTTGTAAACCTTCGTCACTTCCACTGGCAAAACATTTTTCCAGCCAATCCATGAAAAAAACAATTTTTTTTCTCCCAGTGTTTTGATTTGCAAAGGCTTCTCTACTTTATCCATGCAGTTTTGTTGGCAGCATTTCACATTTACACTTAACATCACTCGTTTCTGTGAGCTTTTTTTTATTTTTTCAATCCATTGCCGAGCTCTTACACCAAGATAAAAATAAACCTAGTATTTAGCTCTTTATAAAGCCATTGGCTCATAACGTTCCCACATTTACATTTCTTGAAAATAATCGGTGTTTGGAACCTGATGTTTCTTGCATTCTTCCTCACAAAAACGTTACCAGCTGAGTAATATATTTAATTTATGTTGGTTTCTAACCCTACTCTGTATTGCTCTTATTGGGACTCATTGTATTTTATTAATGAATTAACTAATGTTTAAAAAATGCAGTAGAACCCTAATTTTATGTCCCCTGATTTTACATTTTCCTGGAATTGATGGCATTTTGTTGTGGTCCCATTCAGGATTAAATTACACAGTTTACATTGCAAATAATTCACTCTACCATTAAAATTTTTATTCTTTAACCAGAAAATTTATTTTTTAGCTGTAATATTGGTATGGAGGTTCCATCTCAGTGCATTGTGCCTGATTCTGAGCTTTGAGAAGGAGCCTGCACTTCAGGATGGAACTGCTTTGAGACAGCTAATGTTTCTCCCCTTCCCTTTTGTATTTACCACAGTCGAAGTCGTGGAAGACATGAGAACAGCACCCAAGCAGAAAAAGGCATTTGCTTTAGCAATGCAAACTATTCCTTTAGCTGAGGTGTTAGGGAGCTGCTATCTGATTAGCTACCCATTTTGTTGATAGGCTGCTGATGGGCAGCTGAGGGGGGTAGGTGGTAATATCACTCCAACTTGCAGTATAGCAGTAAAGAGTGACTGAAGTTTATCAGAGCACTAATCACATGACTGGGAGCACCTGGGAAACTGACTATGTCTAGCCCCATGTCAGATTTCAAAATTAAATATAAAAAATTCTTTGCTCTTTTGATAAATGGATTTCAGTGCAGAATTCTGCTGGAGCAGCACTATTAACTGATGTGTTTTGAAAAAAAAACATGTTTTCCCACGACAGTATCCCTTTAATGCTTTCCCGGACTGAGAAATGTAAAAACAGGGTTCTATTGTGTTTTATTGTGTTATATCTGGTAAAGGGAGTTATGATGTAGAAATATATTTCCTTTCCCATAGTTTAGGAAGACTTGTGATTGTTATTTATTTTCTTTTTTTATAGCAATACCATGAATGTCTGTGAGTCAACTTTTACTTTCCTGGTCTTAAAAAATGACTATAAGAAGGATGGGATTTATATTAGTAGTAACTGATAATCCAGACTGCTCCTCTCTTGTATATTGTGGCTTCTATATGATTCTCCTACTTCTGCCCTCATGCACTTATTCACAACAGGGAGTAGGGACGACCATTGTTTCTTCTGATCAAATAATCAGATAGATAATAGGCTTATGCAGTAGTAGTATTGCATACTCTGAATTTTATCTTTGGATATACAGAGATAAATATCTATAGCTATATCGCCCTCTTCTGCTACTGCAGTGTGGTGCTACAGGAGTCCTGCGCCTCCGCTATATGGCGTGCCTCAACCCGAGGTCAGGACAGATTGAACTGTTATACCCCCTCCCTGGGAAACGTCTTTCTGATTCACGATCACACACAGGGATATTGTTCAAAGGTTTATTTGTAAAACACTGTAACTTTAAATGCATGCAGACATATGGATCCTTTTATAGTTTCTCATCGATGGTGCTATTTGTAGACACACAAATGAACAGTGCGTGGCTACAAATAGTGTAGCCAGTGTATACTCACAACTTTACAGGATGATTGTTTACAGCACCCCAGATGCATTATTGTCTGCCTTTGGTGCATAATCCCCATTTTGAAGGTGAATCTCACAGCTGGTCTAACGCTCCAAGGATCTCTCTATCCCCGAGTCTGACCACTTGAGTCCCTAAGCTGGTAGCCTTGTCACCACAGGGTGCTAACTCTTTACTAAACTCCTTGTTGGAGCCTTAGCTGCTCACTAATTTTCCTGAACCTATCTGTCCCTCCTATAGTGACCTATTATAGTTTCTGACCTGATAGTTGCTTGCTCCTATACTGGTCTACCTCCACATCAGGCCCTATTATCAACATACCACCTTCTTGTAATGGAGTCCGAGATCGGTTTCCAAAATGGTGGCCAAGATGGCGTCCAGGATGGTGGCTCCCTGGTTCCTCACGGACGCAGCCGGATGATGCCGACCTCTTCCCGCACCCTGATTGGTCGTCGGCGACGGAACGGACGTCGGCGTCAATAATTTGCGCCGGCGTTGGTCGCACACGCCAGCGCGTCAGTCGCTGACGCCAGCGCGTTCGCGCACTCGTCATGACGCTGATGCGTCCAAAATTGGCGCCAAATCTAGGCCTATATTAAGGAACTCTGGAAATCCTTCAGTGCCCAATTATAGGTTTTAGCTTGCTACTCCTGGATGTGATCTTGTGAATCTTTGCTATTGTGTACCGACCTTTTGCCTGAATTCCTCGACCTTGAACCTCTTCTGCCTGGACTGACCTTGTTGCCTGTTGACCATTCTCTCGTCTCATCCTAATCTGTACTGCGAACTCGGACATTGCTACCTCCTCCCCTGGTCCTCACTACTTCTGAAGCCTTTGGGCTTTACACTTCTCCAGCCAGTGGGTGCACCAGAAAAGAGGTAGAACATGGGTTGCCAGGTCTAATTTTCAAAACCAGCCAAAGTCAGCTACAAAATCAGCCCAAAACTAGCCAAGAGGCACTTTAAAAGTAGCCTAGGGTGGCATCGAACCTAAATACAGCCCTGACTCTAGACATTTTGGTGGCCAGCAGATTTTTGCTGCAAAATTGTCTGAAATTGAGGAAAGTCACTGGAAAATGCGAGAATCCTTAAGAGTGAAGGAAGACTGGGGTACAGAGCCAAAATCTGGTAACTCCCAACTTCTACACAAGTCAGTCCCATTGCATGCTGGGTATAGTAGTTTTAGATTCAACTTGGCAGTCAGCAAATTGTTAAACAAAAACATTACCCAACATGCATTAGGAGACGCAGGCTTGGCACATTAGGGCAAGAAAAATCTTTGGCTGTTTTGCAAAGTACAAACCAGCTAAAGGCCGAAAAAGTAGCCCAAATCCATACCTTGGCTAGTTTGAACTTTCAAAACCCGCCTGGGCTTTAAATTAGTAGCCCAATTTGGCTGGAAAACTGGCAACCTGGCAACTATGGGCAGAACACATGGGAGTATCCATTTTTATTACCTTTTGGTTAACTACTCCCCCTTCCCCTTTTATAAAATAGAATAGTGACATCTACTGGCCAGTCCCTGAACTTCCAGCAATCTAGCTGGGGGAACAGGGGACCAAAGGACCTAAAGTTTAGCAAAACCTTTTACCTCCTACAGATATATACTAATTGTGTTTCTATTTTCATGAGCTTTGGTGCTCTTGACAATTTTAACAGCTCCAACTGAAAGATATGATGAGGGAGGCATTCTTTGTTGTGTGAAGAAATGAATCAACATAATAATGTTTGCCTTATTCCCAGTAGTGCTTTGAAACATTACAAAGCAATATAGGTTGCAATTCTATTCTGGTTATTAGCAGATGGTCTGGACAGAGCTTTGAGATTATTCACTCATTTCATTCATAACGGCAATGCTGACTTAGCCAGAGTTGAGGCTTTGGTTACAGCTAATCTTTATTAAATACAAATTATGAGAGTCTAAACAACAAAAGAAATATACAGGTATGGGATCTGTTATCCAAAATGCTCGGGACCTGGCGGTTTCCGGATAAGGGTTCTTTATGTAATTTGGATCTTCATACTGTACCTTACGTCTACTAGAGAATCATGTAAACATTAAATAAACCCAATAGGCTGGTTCTGCTTCCAATAAGGATCAATTTATATCTTAGTTGGGATCAAGTACAAGCTAGTGTTTTATTATTACACAGAAAAAGGTAATCATTTTTAAACATTTTTGTTTAATTATTTGATTATTTGATTATAAGGGAGTCTATGGGAGTCGGCCCTTCCGTAATTCAGAGCTTTATGGATAACTGGTTTCTGGATAACGGAGCCCATACCTGTATTATAATAATTGCACTAGAAAGTAATAAAGAAAGGATGTTACTGTGGGTCAGGTATGCACTTACTAACTATCAATCTGGTTTTGGAGCTGAAAAATATTCCAAGCAGGATCCCTGTGGCTTCAGCCTGTTAACATCTTACTAAAAGCCAAGATTATTCAAGTGGGACATTGTTTTTACAGACAAAAATGCTCGTCATTTTTCCACCTGTGGCATAAGAAAACAGCATGGACATATAACACCTCAAATAATTATCAATAGGTCCTAGGCAGGGTTAACATTTTTGAAATCATTTCATTCCAAGAACAAAAACAGTGACACTTGTGGTGAACATTGGGCAAAAAGTGCTAACAGGGTTCCTTATGGTGATCGTGCTTAAGTGAAGACCATGGGATGCGTAACTGGAGGTCCAGTTTTAAAGCCCAGTAGGGAATTTACGACACAGTCTGTCCAACTTTCTCCCAACCTTTCTTCTTTCAGAAGATCTGTTATACACAATTATTTAGCTACCAAATGCAATACCATATGCTACATCTCTCACCTGCTTATTTCTAATCTTGCCCACTCTCAAACCATGTGTCTCATTCCCTTCCCCTTTAGATTTTTGCTTAGACTCTTTTGCCTTATCCAAATAATTCAATTTTTTAAAATGTATTTCCTTTTTCTCTATATTAATAAAACTTGATCCCAACTAAGATATAATTGATCCTTATTGGAAGCAGAACTAGCCTATTGGGTTTATTTCATGTTTACTTAAGGTATCAAGATGCAAATTTACAGAAAGATCTGTTATCCAGAAAACTCCAGGTCCCATACCGGTACTGATAAATAAAGAAAAGTTGTGTACCCTGGTGTATATACAGTAGAACCCCCATTTTATGTTTTTCAGGGGACCAGAAAAAATGGTGTAAAATCCAAGAAAATGTAAAATCAGAAAAATGTATTATGCGTAATATATAGGTGGGACCACAAAACAATAATGTAAAATGAGGGAAAAACTTAAAATCAGCGGATGTAAAATTGAGTTTTTACTATATATATATATATATATATATATATATACTTTATTTTAATGTATTGTATAGTATGAAGCTGTTATATATGTTTGCTGATAAACTTGCTGCCATTTTTACACATAATTTGCTGACATTTATGGCACCATTAATAATTCACAGTGGCTGCGCTGCAGTGTTATAAATAGTCCATATCTTTGTGTAAATCCATGCGCCATCTAGTGGCTGCTCTTTGCCAATCCCACTATTATTATTATTATTTTATTGCAGGTAGAACCTCACAACCAGAACCAGATCCTTTCACACAAGTTACTGATATTCGCTGAAAATGCAACAGAATCTTTTGTGCCACACGTGTTACTGTAGATCAGTGGTAAAGAGATAAAATATTGATCAGTAATAGATGGTATTTTATACCTACTAATATGATTTTTTCAGATTTTAGCGAGGTCCAATCGGCAAGTCGGAGTTGGTCAGACTTTTTTAATAGAAATAATGAGATAAATTCGGACTTTGATAAATAACCCCCTAAGAGTGTTAACAGGTTTAACAGGGAACTACTGCAAAATGAAAATGTTATATAAGCTTCTGCATACTGAAATAAGAAACGTTATAAATCAATTAAAAAGTCTGTTTCTGAAATAATCAAGTTTATGTTCACTATCCCTCTCACAGCATCTGTTTCTCTTAATTCTCTCTTCATGCAGGTGTCAGATAATCATTGACAGTGAAATGCAATTTATCTTATAGGGGGGCTCCTTTTGCCTAGAAGATGTATTAGTGCAAAAGACAGTTATTTTGTTAGATTGTGTTTGTACTGAAATCAGTAATTTGAATGAGCTTTAATACATCTGCTAGGAAAGGAGCCCCCCTATAAGATATATTGGATCTAACTGTCAGTGAATACCCAACTATTGTATGAAGACAGAATAAAGAGAAACAGATGCTGAGAGAGGGATAGTGAACTAAGTGTGATTATTTCAGAAACAATGCAGAATATTTAATTGATGGTATATAGAAAGTTTCTTATTTCAGTATGATGATGCTTATATTACATTTTCATTTTTGCAATAGTTCCCCTTTAAACCTGTGAACACTCCTAGGGGGTTTATCTAGTATAGGTAAATCTAAAGACAACTGGACTTGCTGAGTAATCAATGAAGACGTTTCACTTCTCACCCGAGCAGCTTCTTCAGTTCAACTGACTGGTGTGGGAAGTTCTCGGCATATAAACTCAACCCAATCACAATTGCACATTGTAACTCTTCAAAGAGGTGACATCTGTGTTGATTCTGTGTAGTTACTGTGATAGGATTATACCATGAGTCATGCAACTCCTAGATACAGGTGTTAAAATGAAAGTTGCATGAATGGACGTGTGAAGTGTTCTGAAATCGCCGGGATACAGATGTTAGAACAGCATTGTATGTAGCAGACAGTTGGTGTCGAAGGCCCCCACCTCTGTTCAGGGATGGTTTCTCCACCTTGACATGAATCGCCTCTTTCACTCCTCGTTCAAACCAGCGGTCTTATTTATTCAAGATTTGGACCTTGTAATCTTCAAAGGAGTGTCCCTTGTCTTTTAGGTGTAGTTTTGCCCTGTAGAGTTTGCCTTCCTATGCTGAGCCATTCGCTTGGTGAGCAATTGTTTTGTCTCCCCAATGTATAGATCTGTGCATTCCTCCCTACACTGGACTCCATATACCACATTGCTTTGTTTTTCTTGGTTTGAAAAACACAGGGACGTGGTGTTTGTTGAAAATCCTTCTGAGTTTCTCTGACACTCCAGCTACATATGGGATGACTATGTTTTGCCTACTATGTGTCTCTGGGCGGTTATTTCTATTGGTGTTCCTCTTGGGCTTGGTTGCTGCTGTTTTGACAAAGGCCCAGTCTGGGTAGCCACACGCTTTCAAAGCTCCTCTAAGATGTTTTTGCTCTTTGTCTTTGGACCAACAATAAAAAAAATACATTGCAAGCTTACAGAGCACCAAGGCCCCTTTGTCAGGCAAAATACAAATGAAACTTATCTCATTATTTAGTTACATCGGTGGATAAAAATGAAGAACTTAGGGAAGTCCTAAATGGTTTTTCATGATGGAGGCACCTTCTTTATACAGTATCGTTTATCGTCCTCTCACCATACGCTTGATGGGAGCATGTGTAAAGACTCTCACACACAGGTGCCATGACACAACACATTCATTTTACCTGGTGAACATATTTACATTTTTGCAATCTAAACAGAAATGATATTGCCAATAGATGCCTCCAAAACATACAAAGCACTGCTGATTTTTTTTAGATTATTTATACAAAACAGAAATGTGCATCAGGGAACAATGCCTTTTGTGTATAATTCCAGCTACACACAAGCTCCAGTGGCAAACTTCCCCTTTTTAATAATATTTATATTGATATTCCTGGCTTCTTGGTCAGTTCTTGTCTGGTTCTATATTCCCAGATAAATGGTCTTGTACATAAGGATAGATGTACATCTAGAGTTTGGAACATTATGCCAAAGCTTTAATTGAATGCAGTGACCACATGTGAAAGGGTTCTTGTAGCACAGGTATGGGATCCATTATCTGGAGAGCTCCAAATTACAAAAAGGCAGTCTCCAATAGCCTCCATTTATCCAAATAATCCAAATCTTTAAAAACGATTCCCTTTTTCCGTGTAATAATAAAACAGTAGCTTGTACTTGATCCCAACTAAGATATAATTATTCCTTATTGGAGGCAGAACAAGCCTGGGTTGATTTAATGTTTACATGATTTTCTACTAGACTTAAGGTATAAAGATCCAAATAACGGAAAGACCCATTATCCAGAAAGCTCTGAATCATGGAAAGGCCGTCTCCCATAGACTCCATTTTATCCAAATAATCCAAATCTTTAAAAATTATTCCCTTTTTCCTTGTAATAATAAAACAGTAGCTTGTACTTGATCCCAACTAAAATATAATTATTCCTTATTGGAGGCAGAACCAGCCTGTTGGGTTTATTTAATATATACATGATTTTCTAATAGGTTTAAAGATCCAAATAACAGAAAGATTCATTATCCCGAAAGCTCCAAATCACAGAAAGGCCGTCTCCTGTAGACTCCATTTTATCCAAATAATCCAAATCTTTAAAAATGATTTCCTTTTTTTGTGTAATAATAAAACAGTAGCTTGTACTTGATCCCAACTAAGATATAATTAATCCTTATTGGAATCAAAACCAGCCTATTGGGTTTATTTCATGTTTACATGATTTTATGGTAGACTGACGGTATAAAGATCCAAATTACATAAAGATCTGTTATCCGGAAAACCCCAGACCCTGAGCATTCTGGATAACAGGTCCTATACATTTACAACATAAGTCAGAATGAAATAGCTCTTACAAGAAGGTAGGGCTGTTATACAAATTATACAAAGCATAATACAACAGAGACTGATGACCATCCAAATTTCACTAGGGATGTGATGTGCAAAGCAACGGGCACTTTATGAAGATGGTAAGCAAAGGAAATGCATATCTAACTGTAGGAGGGGATTCTAAACAGGGAATGATGTCATGCAATTAAGACCAAAATAATATACAGCCCACTGTGGGCCCAAGGGAATGTCTAAAAATGAACCTTTTGTAACGTCAGGGCCGAAACTAGGGGTAGGCAGAGTAGGTGCCCAACTAGTGCACAATCGTGATGGGGGCGCACTGTTAAGGGGCTTTTGTTTTCTTTTTTTTAACCCTGGTTTGGTTGGCCTTTAATAGATTTTCAATTTTATAAACAGCCTATTCCAACCCCCTCTTGCCCGTGATTTGTACTGTGGGCACTCCCCACCTCCTTCTTGGCAGCTGCTGGCACAGGTACATATTTTTGGGCAATATGGTGGATTTTTGGCTCCTGCTGGCACAGATACATATTTGGGGGCAATATGATGGATTTGTGGCTCCTGCTTGCACAAGTACATATTTGGAGGCAATATTGTAGATTTTCTGTCTGCTGCTGGCACAGGTACAGATTGGGGGCAATATGATAGGTACTGGAACAGGTACACATGTTGGGGCATTATGATGGATTTTTGGCTTCTGCTGGCACAGGTACAAATTAGCGGAAATATGATGACGTTTTTTGGCTGCCACTGGCATTATTGCAGACTGGGGGTAACACTATGATGGTTGTTTTGTCTTATGCTGGCACAGGTACAGATTGGGGGCAATCTGAGGGATTGACTGCCGTTGGCACAGGTACAAATGGGGGCAACATAATGGCTACTGGTACAGGTACAGGGGGCAATATGAATGGTAAGGTTGGAAATGGTAATGTAGGACCAGGTGGGGGCACTGATTGAAGCCCTTGCCTAGGGTGCCAAAATGCCTTGGCCCGGCCCTGTGTAACGTGGAAGTACCTCTGTAGATTTCTGTGTGTCTCTTTTACAGATCATGTTAACGGCCACTGCACGAGTCCTACTTCTCAGACTTGCAGTTCGGGTAAACGTATCATCTCGGCTGATGGAGTGAAAGCCAATCGCAGAGGTCCAGGTCGGCCACCCTTTCGGAAGGCGCAGTCTGCGGCCTGTATGGAGATATCCTTGCCAGTCACTTCTGAAGGTAGGAGGACTGTCCATTGCAGAACTCAGCTTTGGTTGTCTGTACAGGAATAGATAGGGAGGTAAATCTTGTATAGACCTTTATCTGTTCATTTGCTTTCTCACAATCAGCCCACAATGTGCATGATGCTCACATCACAATATAGGAATATTGGCATGATCCATATAAAGCTCATTTAACTAGCATGAGCCTAGCCTTTTCCTTTTACTGGTTTTTATTAGGGATGCACCGAATCCAGGATTCGGTTCAGGATTCAGCAGGATTCGGATTCGGCCGAATCCTTCTGCAGGCGGAACCGAAACCGAATCCTTATTTGCATATGCAAATTAGTGGCAGGAGGGAAATTGCATGACTTTTTGTTACAAAACAAGGAAGTAAAAAATGTTTTCCCCTTCCCAACCCTAATTTACGTATGCAAATTCGGATTCAGTTCAGTATTCGGATGAATCTTTAGCAAAGGATTCGGGGGTTCGGCCGAATCCAAAATAGTTGATTTGGTGCATCCCTAGTTTTTATTAATAATATGTTTTATTGATAGAGTAAGTAGGACAAAAGAGATTTCTATAACATATGGAGTCATAGCATATAGGCAAATAATTGCATGGCCACCAGTAGCATAGTATCCATTCTTTCAGCCCTCAGGCAGATTGTTTGATACCCTGAAGTGTTGGCTAGTGTTTGGCCACCTTGAGGAGAACTCCACCCCAGGTTCATTGGTGTCACAATATGGAGAGCAGTGCTAATACCAATTCTTGTCTGCTGCTGGTCTAGAAGATGCTACATTTCTCATTCCATGTTTTCAACTTGCACAGTTGAACTGGAACACAATGGAGCCAACCTCAAATGACACAGGTCTATATGAAGATGATAGGGGTTAAGGCTAAAGAGCACCCAATTTTTACACACTTCTACTGTATAATGCAAGCAAATCCCACTGCTTTGCAGTTTTAGACAATTAAGTTGCAAGTTAGGGGAAAAAAAGCAGTTGGAAATGCTGGTTATAAATTCTGCTACTTGCAACTGATATAACTAAGGCATTGTTTCCTGGAAATGTATTTATATTCATAGTATGTGTTGCTCAGACCCCTCTCATTCTATAAGAGTGTATCTGTCCTGTATCCTGCTGTTTCATCAGTCAGTATTCCTATTGATCCTGGCAGCTCCTTACCTAAAGGGATTGTATCAGGGATGTCACAGCCCTCCAACTCCTGTGAATGCCAACTGAATACCACTGATGCCGGTACCTTATTGCTGCTGGAGGGCCCTTACCAGTAGGAGTCAAGAGACACAGGACATGCACACTATCTGTATATGAGATGATGTTTTATTAAAATGGGTAAAGAAACAATGAATTAATACACCTACCAATCCAAAACCCAATCTGTACCCAAAAATTTCCACCAGCTTCAGGGTGCCTCAGATCATATAGGGTCTGTGAAAGGAAGGGGGAAATGCATTTTTAGGTACAGATTGGGTTCTACTTTGGTAGGACTGTCTAAAGACACTGTGAAAGACATGGCTTTGGCCTAAATCGCAAGTATTGCATCACAAACAGTAAACCAGTGAGTGTACCACCTCTCCTTTTCATGGCACATCTACTACATATTTTAGCCAATTCATTTTCCACATCAACAGGGCAGAGCTCATGTATGAATAGACCATATGCTGCTCTGATAGGTGCATGTTCTACAGTTTTGAATGCACTTACTGTTGCTTAATGACACTGTGGGAAATCATTATGTGCCCCTGGATTGATCCCCTCTCCTCTCTCTCCTCTGTTTGCAGAAGCATTGCCCTTCATGGTCTTGTCACATACCGTGTCCTTGTCTCTGTCAGACAAATAGTTCTGTCATGTTTCTTTGTCTCTTCTATTCTAGAGTGCTTAGGTTTCTGCTTGTGTCATAGAATTATACACACCTGACATATCATGTGCAATGAACCACAGAACCAGAGAAACGTTTCATTATTTTAAAGTTGCACACTTTTTTCCATGTTGGAAGAGAAACAGCTCATATCTACTGTAGTGTCCTCCAGAAAGAGAAACACTCTGTGGTTCATTGTGTCCTCTAATTATTCTGACTGAGCCATTACTTCTCAAACATTAGGGTAGATCCCAGGAACCTTCTATAGAGAGTTGATGTAGACACTGTTTAGTAGTGACAATCTCAATGTGACTGTGTTCCTTTCACCTGTAGAGCTGTAGGTATCTGAGTAATAGATACATAGATGATATATGTTACATTAATATAGGCGAACATGTCTTCTGTGCATATGTGCATTTATACCAATGTGCGGGCTGTATTCTCCATGGAAAGTAATACTACATACATGTTTGTGGAATGTAGAGTCACCATTATTATTATTGTGGTATATATATATATATATATATATACCAATAATATATATATTATAATGACAACAGCTAGGGAAAGATATATGTGACGTGCTGAAATCATTAGGGATCTGTAGCAATTACACAGCAGATTTGTACTGTAAACACTACACTATATAACACTATTATTGCCCTATCAGAAAGACATAATGGTTGTGTCTGGTACTTGTATTTAGCATGAACTTGGCCTTGTCTTATTGCACTTACACTAATCATGCAAAATCAACCCTGGCGTTCCCATTGGAATGTCCCACAACAGCACCTCTGTACTAGGCCTCTAAGGCTGAAGGTTGTATCACATAATAACAACAGTAGTAGGCACTTCATTATATCTCTCCCATAAGGATATCAACGATACAAATATATTCTCTATGGTCAAAAGTAAATAGCCAGATGTTTTGAGCCTTAGACAAAGTATGTAAGTGCAATGTAACAAAGTATGCAGCATGCAACACAAGGAAGATTTCGGTTCTCTTGGGAGACCATACACCATGTTCATAGATAGAACAGCAAGTCAAAATGTCCTTCCAAGTTGGTTATGTCTCTTCCAATATTAAGGAGTAGTGGTGGGCTGGTGGAGTTGTTTTTGTACCTTTATGGAAATAATTGTTGCTTCAATTGTTGCTGTCCTTTTGCAATACATGGCTTCTGTAGCAGTAGGTTACATTTCCAGACGGGCAATGCTTCAGCAATTACACGGAGTCAGTACTTTCTCAAATGACGAGTGCCACTATTCTTCCAACACGTGTGCCGACAAAGGTGAGTGTTCCAGTGGCAGCGGCATGTACAGTAGTAACCCGTGTGCCGTAGCAATGTGTTCAGTCTTTTAGTTAGAATGTGTGAGTAATAGATGGTAATTAGTGCCATTAGTCATGTTTAGGAATGCACCAGAAGCAGCATTTGATCGGGCAATATCAAATACATAATTTTTAACTGAACTGAATAAAAAGCTTTGAAGTCATGGAAAGTTAAGACCAAGCACACTAGGCTGATCTTTACACTTGAATTAGCATTCCAGCACCCCAAAACATTAGTCTGGGTGCCGGCACATAGAGCGACCAAAATGCATACTCACGAGTTTTAGTTTCAAAAACCCCTCTATGTGTTTGCATCCGGGTTGATACAGTGGGCTCAATGGGCCCTTGGCCTAACACTAACACTGGTACCAGTGATTTTTAGCCCAAAATGCTCTTTGGATTTGGTTTGATATTTGGCTGAATCGTTTGTGAAGTAATTCTGTATTTGCCAACAATCAATAACTGGATTTGGTGCATCCCTCGTCATATAGTCCTACTCGTGGAGTATGATTGTACAGCTGCTAAGAAGCTCAGAGATAGTAGGTCATCCACAATCCACATATATAAAGATTCAGTCCTGTATGACTGAGTGACTGTCCATTGGCATTATTCAGTCAAACCCCTTATATAAGAAGCAGGCACAAAAGGTGACATCCTGGAACCTCAAGGGCAACCTGGTAACATTGGAAATGTAGCAGAGCTGCTAATTAAAACAAGATTGGTGAAAGATATTTCCACGAGTAGCATAGATGTAGACAATATGCCAAGTTACATTAATCATTTCATTTGGTTCTGTATGTTCTGCAGCTATCCAAGATATTCGCCGTTTTCATGCAATGGATTAGAAACAACTCCACATGCTGATCATTTCAGCAGATTCATTTCCTTAGAATTCCTCAGAAAATGACAGCACTGAGCAGAGAAGAGTCATCCGATGTTTCTTCCTGTTTAAAATTCATTATAATCTTAATCTAATTCATTTTGAGAATAAAATATTTAAAAGATAATAAAAGTAAATATAGTACAAATTATTCTTTTACAAGAAAATAAGTAGATGATTTTTCCCAGGGATGGCCAACCAGTGACCCTTCATGGGTTTAGATTTTTGGCTGAGAAGCGAGAGTGTTGCAAATTTCGTTCTGGGTCCAATTGGAATATTGATCCACTGGCTGGGGGTTGCTAAATGTATTTTATGCATTTTATTATTGAATAAAACCAGATAGCTTCTGCCAGAGCCTTACACCAGATTATTGCATTCAATGTTTGTGTAGAAAGCCGTGAGAGTTCCTTCAGCCGATCTCGGAGCTCCAGCGTGTCCAGCATTGACAAGGATTCTAAGGAGGTCATTACTACTCTCTATTTCATGGAGTCCTTTGCCCGTAAGAATGAGCAGTCACTCTCTCCATGTCTGTGGACGGGGACCAGCCTTGGAATGGTTTTGCTCATTTCTATTAACATGCCTTCTACGGAGGAGCAAAGACTGACGGAGCCAGTGATGGTGTCACCAAGTGGTAAGAAACCAGAAAAATCCATCTGACTAAAGAAATAACCACTTATGAGTGCCTAATTCCCCTTTTTATCTGTATAACCCAAGTTCTGGCCCTGATGTTATCCTTAAAAAGGTACAAATATGTCTTTATCTGCTTAACGGGTAATACTCTACCTTGCTCTAGGTACTGTATTAATGCAGAAGGGAGCCATACTGACCTTCTCCTGCTTGGACTGCACCGGCACCTATATACACCCACCTTATGAGATCTGGAGAGACCCCAACAGCACAGAGGAGAATGAGAGAACACGAAAACGGAAACTGGTCACATTCTCACCATCATCTTCCCAGGATATGGGAGATCATCAGTTTGCTGTTATCTGCTCAGAAAAACAAGCCAAAGTTTTCTCACTTCCCTCTCAAACATGTTTGTATGTGCACAACATCACTGAAACCTCCTTCCTCCTGAGGGCAGATGTGGTCACCATGTGCAACAACGTTTTGCTGGCATGTTTCTGTGCAAATGGCCATATTATGACAATAAGGTACTTGTCAGCAAACTGAAATTATTCATTCAATTAGGGAGATAAGGATATTATAAGTCACTGAGGGGTTCTGTGACCATATAAAGGCACAAGGCTGCAGGCTGAGTTATACAGGGAACTCTGAGAATCACTCCTGTATTATAAGGTATACTGTACCCCCTACTGTAAATGATAAGGATATTAGAAGTCACTGAGGAGTTCTGTGACCATATAAAGGCACAAGGCTGCAGGCTGAGATATACAGGGAACTCTGAGAATCACTCCTGTATTATAAGGTATACTGTACCCCCTACTGTAAATGATAAGGATATTAGAAGTCACTGAGGGGTTCTGTGACCATGTAAAGGCACAAGGCTGCAGGCTGAGTTATACAGGGAACTCCGAGTATCACTCAAATATTATGAGGTTTAATGTATCCATTGTAATCATAACCATACTAAGCACAAAGGAGTTTTGTGACAAAGCTACATTAATGAATAACTACAATGGCTTGGCAATGGTAACAACCATATAAGCTGATCATCCTTCCAAAGATTTATAATGTGATGTTTCCTGTTCCAGCCTCCCAAGCCTGCGTCCATTGCTGGATGTCAATTACCTGCCCCTCACAGATATGAGAATAGCACGAACTTTCTGCTTCACTAATGGGGGGCAAGCTCTGTATCTAGCGTCTCCCACCGAGATCCAACGGATAACCTACAGCCAGGAGATGTGTGACAGTCTGCAGGTGAGGAATAGAATTCACAGCACATAGATGCTGTATAGTAGTATCTGGGTGTTTTAAGCAGAATGTATTTTTTCTGACACGTAGCAATAATGTATAAATCACTTCACTTGACCTTCTCAGCATGTCACTTGGTAATATGATATTTACAGAGAGTTAAAACCTTATTGACACAGGCATTGTAATGAGTTTTACTGCTTCTTCTGATATCATTTTGCATTAAGGATGTCTACTGCTTACTTTCCTTAGAATATGTCTGATTAACAAGCTAAGGGACATAAATCTGCTTATAAAGTGAGAAACAAAACAAAGTCACTGTACAGCTGATCTCAGTGAAGGATATGTTTGCTGTGCATAGACACAGATAACCCTCTTGTCATGTCTTCCATCTCCACATGTCAAGCACACATTGCACACGGACACCTCAGATGCATCTTTTGCTATCTCAGTTACAGTTTGTCTGAAGATCACCATCAACCTGTAATTAATGCTTTTAATAGACCTCTCAAAACCAAAAGCATGGGTTCTGCTGTCTCAAAAAAAATATACAATCACAACTGATTCTTTAGGGCAATGCTGTTGTTTTGCTGTACAGTGCTTTGCCCTCAAGGAGCGCTTTACAAATAAAAATATACATACATACATAAACATTCATGCAGTGGGTTGGTTATCTGAAGTACAATATGGTGGAGGCTAGCACAGCTTAACAAAGAAGTAGGGCCCTGTACCAGTCCAAGTTCAAATCAGCCACATCCCTTTAGCAGTGACCATATGTGCCTCCAAAGATTTCCACAGCAACTCCCCATCTTCATTTCTTCTGATTCCCAGCACATGTCCAGGGCTGCTGTCACTTACCTGAGCTTACGGACAGACAATAAACAGTTTATTTACACTATAACATTCACTACACAAGACTGACACATGGCAATTAGCAAAAGGACTTAATAATCAACCCTGTACCCAGCACCCAAAATCCAAGATGAGGTTGGTGCATTCATCTCAGTGTATAAAATATGGCATTTCTTCTATATTGTTTTTAGTGTTCAATTCTCCTTTAAATGATGAAGTCATTCAAAGAAGTCAAGGGAGTTCTGTAGTAATAAGTCAAATCAACTGGACTTGCTGTGTTTTTCTTGAAGACGTTTCACCAGTCATCCGAATTCAGAATCCATTCTAGTGAAGTGTCTTCAAGAAAAACCCAGCAAGTCCAGTTTATTTGACTTACTATTACATATATATCATGACCTGGAAGAGTGAGAATCTTCACAAACATAAGTCTAGGGAGACTTTGGACAGGCTGGGGCCAAGTTCAGCCCAAGACTGGACTGCCCTGCATTTGTAGATGGTCATTTATATTCCTGCCTGAAACCTTCCTTATGCTCCCTTGGCCAATAAAAATAGAAAATTTGTGATAATTTGGGTTGTCAAGATGGAAAGACAGAAAACAGGGCATAATGAGGGATAGTCAAGGCCTAGGGCTCAATAAAGAGGGCGCGTAAAGCATGTACCTCTTCTTCAACCTACCCCTGGTCTGGACCCTTGTTCCCCCACCTGCACTTCTCTAGGGCACCCAGCCGGTTTGGAATGGGCCTGACAGAAAGGCATCATTTCACATACATATTTTATTAAACTATATAATTATTATTATTATTATTAGTCATAGTAGTGGTAGTATTCATAGATATATCTAGTATGTTCCATATCGTATAAGAACAATTGGGTATTATGGTCTTAACTAAGTAGCATCACATGGTGGGTCTAAGTAGTGTGAATTCACATGAGATAAAAATATAAGAAATATAACACTTAGTGCGGCATATTAACTATGCAGATTATTCATTGTAGTGTCACTAAACCGTTTAGAAAGTGCTAAAAATGGTATAGGCGTTAGTTTTTCCTTTTGTAGTATGTGTGTGGTGTTTGTGTTATTTGCTTTTGTGCTGTAATGGCATACAGAACAATCATTTCCCTGTTGGAGATGTTAACATGGTTTCATTACATAGCCTGCCAAGATTGGTGACACACATTTGGTCAGCTCATTGAGTCACACTGAAGAGTGCAGCACAAACCACAACACAAACATTGGCAACCACATCACAGTTTAAAGCTCAGGCTGGAGAGATGCAGAATAAGAAAGCAAATCTTTAACAAAAACATATAAAAATGTTAAAGTCCATCAACAACAAAGTAAATGTCAATATAACTGAATTTATGCTTTACAAACAAATGTTTATTAATGTTTGAATGACTGCTTGCCATCTTAATCAACGATCATTTAAAGTGAACAACAAAGTAGGGATATTGTGTAAAATGAAGGTCGGGAGTGAAATGATAAAATTTGTATAAAATCAATATGCACCAAATCCAATAGTCTTATATTCAGCTCAATAGCGAGCCATTCACAAAAGATTTGGTGAAGCTTAACACTAATGTGCATATTCAGACTCAGCACATGTTATATTGCGTTGTCTTCAAGGGTTCCGATTTAATTGGGTTTAGCATTAAACATTAAATGAAACCTTCATAAATCACTTTAAAATAGTTTTACACTTTTTTTTCTCTTGCAGGAGATGCTGGGGGACCTGTTCTCACTAGTACAGACACCAGAGGCTCAGAACAAGGGCTTCTTGACTGTCTTGTTTGGTGGAAGTGCTCAGACCTTTGACAGAGAAGAGCTCTGTAAGTTCTTGATAGTGATAGTGAAGGTTGCGCTCTGAGAACAATGTGTTGTAATGGTGTTTAGCAAGGGCATTCCAAACAACTGTCATATACATTTTATATATGCTCTACATATTGTGTTCTACATAATCACACATCTGTTGTGATATGGGACATGATGATGGTAATGGTGTGTTGGTGATATGCTACAGTTTATGATTCTTCTATTTGTTTGGTTTGCAGTTGGTGAGGCCACAGCAGGAAAAGCCTCTCGGAGCCTTGCACAGCATATCCCAGGGCCAGGAGGATTTGAGGGGGTCAAAGGGGCAGCAACTGGGGTTGCCGGTGACTTGCACAGAGCTCGCATTGCTTTGGATGAGAGAGGACAGAGGCTGGGAGAGCTGGAAGACACTACAGCAGCTATGATGTCCAGCGCTGAAGCTTTTTCTAAACATGCACATGAGGTAAAGTATGGAGTAGGACTTCTATATGCCCTGTAGCAGGCATTGGTTAGGCTGCCAAATGTTTCTCCTACTCGGGTGCTTCCATAGAATGGGCATTGGCCCTGAGACTCTGGTCATGCAAATATAATTGGCATGTATAGGAGAGAAGGGTATGCTCTCTTATTCAGCTGTGGCACTAAGTGTTTAACTAAAAAGATAGGGACCCATTCCATAGCACTAAAGGTACAGTAGGAGTCAAGCTGCCATTGGTTGAGGGGACAGATACTGATGTCCCATGCACATTAAGAATGTGTTATAGGCTGGGGATACAAAGCTTGTAAGTGTATTTGGTGTTACTTACATCATACCCCACAAACAAAGCCATAAACTAAAATGTAAGTACTACTTGCAACATTTTAAAATAAATGCATAAGAAAAAAAAAATTAAGAGGGATGTCACTTTCATTTTTTCTTCTGTTGCAGCTGATGCTGAAATGCAAAGACAAGAAGTGGTACCAGTTTTAAACTGAGAGAGAGCAAGCGATGTGATCCTTTCTATGGACCAGTACTTAGAGCTTTTCCCTATGTGTGGGTTACTCAGCTCCAGCATTCTCCACTGATGCAGTGCCCAACACCTTCCCCATGGTTGACCATACTGTTCCCAGAGGAGCAAATTGAAACTGCACCTCATTTTCTTTGGAAAGCCCTTTGCAACCTGAGAAGACTAAAGGACTTTCGGAAAGAAAAGGTTCTTCCAAGAGCTGAGGGCTCATAGCTCCATTAGATCTATTCTCCAAAAGATTCGGAAGAGGGCATGTCAGCTTTTGTGTTTTCTGAAATCAAAAATATAAATGTCCTGTATCCTGTAAAATCTAGGATGTTAATCGCACTCAATTGAAGAAAAAAAATAAAATTAAAAAAAAAAAAAAAAATGTTGCATGACAAGATTCAACCCAAGAATAGGCGCATGCTGTAAGGTACAGGTGAGAACAGGGAACAATCTGATGGAGCGGCGAGCATTCCTAGTGTGGGACGGGCAGTATTCTCATTTGTGTGCCTATTTGTTGCTGTTTAATTTGCCATATCAAGCTTTGTTTCACTGTGTTAAGCCCAAGGCCATGTCCTAGAGGAGCCCTGAGCAGCATCAGCAACTTACCTTGTCTAGATTCAGTTCCCTGTGTGCACCGCTGTACAGATGTGCAAAGAGGCTTGTACAGCAGTTGGGGGAGGGGGTCCAGAAAGTGTCCAGTGAGGATTTTAGATTATTACTGTTACCTCTAAAGGTTGGGACCGTTGTTCCTGTCCTGAATATCTTCTTCTGTAAATGAATCAGAAAAGCCTATGTTTTATGGAAGTGAATATGGCGAGGTGCCGGCTGTTTTCAAGAGGTAGGTACCCAATGCCACATTCTTCTAATAGAGTAGTTCAAATGAGATTTAAAAAATGTATGTGTTTGAAAATAAAGTGTAATTTGAGATCCCTATAAACCTGATAATATATTTTGTTTGGTCGTTTTGGTTGGTCTTTTGTTCCATCACTACAAAAAAAAGGACATGCTTCACACCAAAGAAATGCAGACATTGGGTATTTATAAGAAGGCTTTACATTCATTCAATTTTTCTATAAATATACAGACAACTGCCTTTAGTTATTTTCATACTTGGGGTCAGATTTACTATGGGTCGAATATCGAGGGTTAATTAACCCTCGATATTCGACTAGGAATTTAAATCCTTCGACTTCGAATATCCAAGTCGAAGGATTTAGCGCAGGAAATTCGATCGATCGAAGGATTATTCATTCGATCGAACGATTAAATCCTTCGAATCGAACTATTCGAAGGATTTTAATCCAACGATCGAAGGAATATCCTTCGATGAAAAAAACTTAGGCAAGCCTATGGGGACCTTCCCCATAGGCTAACATTGAGTTCGGTAGGTTTTAGCTGCCGAACTAGGGGGTCGAATTTTTTTTTAAAGAGACAGTACTTCGACTATCGAATGGTCGAATAGTCGAACGATTTTTAGTTCGAATCCTTCGATAGTCGTAGTCGAAGTAGCCCATTCGATGGTCGAAGTAGCCCAAAAAACACTTCGAAATTCGAAGTTTTTTTAATTTGAATCCTTCACTCGAATTTAGTAAATCTGCCCCTTAGTGTTTATGGATAAGTTGGAGCTATTATAGTGGCTGATGACAGGTATGACAGGTGCATACAGTTGTGTTCAGAATAACAGCAGTGTGTTTGTTTAAAAAAGTGAGTAAAGCTCCAAATCCTTATAATAGGTTTTATTTCCATCCACCCAAATGCATTGGGAACACTGCACATTCTATTTCAAATCAAACCAGAAATAAAAATGGATGAAATGTGTGTTATTCCTTTAGAGAAAGAGAAGGGAATATTAGGCTGCAGTCCCTACATTCTTCTTTCCCAACTAATTGACTGTATCAAGTGAAAGATGTTTCAAGCTGTTGCTTTGAATGAGGGAACTAATATTGAGTTGTATAATCAGTGTTTCTGTGCTGTACATCTGTGTTGTATGGACTTCACCAACTTTCAACAAACTATTCCACAATTCTTCTGCATTTCCTGCTTTTGCCTCATATCCCATGTCACCCCACAAGTTTTCTATTGGATTGGGGGATTGACCCATAAAGTTAATCTTGTTGATGTGGAACCAAGATGTTGCTCAGTTACTGATGTGTTTGGGCTCTTTGTCTTGTTTAAACCCCCATTTCAAGGGCATTTCCTCTTGGGCATAAGGCAACATGATCTCTTCGAGTATTCGGATTGAAACTGATCCATGATCCCTGGTATGGGTTAAATAGGCCCAACACCATAGAATGAAAAACATCCCCATATCATGATACTTGTGCCAACGGCTTCGCTCTGTACTGGGGCTTGAATTCAGTGTTTGGGGGACGTCTGACAAACTGCCTGTGGCCCCTACACCTAAAAAGAACAATATTGCTTTTATCAGTCCACAAAATGTTGCACCATTTCTCTTTAGCCCAGTCAGTGTGTTTTTTTTTGCAAATTGTAAGCTCTTCAGCACACATCTTTTTTAACAATGGGACTTTCCGGAGGCTTCTTGCCGATAGCTTGGCTTCGCATAGGCACCTTCTAACAGTATCACAGGTAACTTTACTCCTTCTTTCATCTTCCTGGAGCTGATCATTGGCCAAGTCTTTGCCATTTTGGCTATTCTTCTATCCATTACAATGGTCATTTTCCATTTTCTTCCATGGCTTTTAGTTGTGGTGCCATTTGAAAGGATTTGAGATCATTTTAGCTGAGCAGCCTCTCATTTTCTGCACTTCTTTCTATGTTTCCCCTCTTCAATCAACTTTTGAATCAGTCGGTTGTTCTTCTGAACAATGTGTGGAAGGAACCATTTGAGTGAGAGTTTCAGAGAGAAATGCACTATAACCAGCAGCACATTTGCTCCTTTCTTCTTTAAATAAGGGTCAAATTGACTCCTGGTTTTCCCCAGAATGAATGAGCTCACTAATTGAACGCCACACTGCTATTATTTGGAACAAGCTATTATTATGTAGAACACTGTTATTATTTGGAGCAAGAATTGACTCAATGACACAGAATGAGCAGCATGGCATGACTGTTGGATCTGTTGGTTTCTATTACTCTGCTACACCTACTAGTAAATTATTTACCATGTGGAAATAGAATTTCTACTAAAAGCAGTGATTGGTCAGGTTAGTGATGCTGGACTGCTATTATTATGAAAACAACTGTACACAAATTAGGTTTATTTAGAAACAGGAGGGAAGTTTTGAATGAAGTTCAAATTAAACATTTTATGCCATGAATCTTTCTTGCTCCCTATAATGTGTTCAAGTGCCTATAGTGCAGCTGCCAGTGACGACACAGATTGGTTATAGTGGAAATAGTAAATCCATCAGTATTTTATTTGAACTAATGGTGAATGCTCTGTGAAACCGGGCACTGAACACAGATCCAAAGTCATGGGAAGAAAATGAGGTGCAATAAATTCCTAGAGAAGTGAAGAATCAATACTACACCATTTGGTGAGTTGCATTATAGTAAATGAAAATCAGTTAACCGCAGCCAAATGAAATGAATTGGCCAGATTATAAAAGTTCTGACAACTGTGGGTTCATTACAGAATGTTCTCAGGAGCTTCACAAACAGATTGTGGCAGAGATTCACTTAGAAGCCAAGCGATTCACTGTTGGCACTGTGGTAAAACAAGCGACAGAATGTTTGTAGTTCTCATTAGTTTCAGCTTTTAATTAAAATAAATAATTGCTAACAAGCCGTTTCTTATAAATCACAGCTTGGAAGTCTCATGTCAGTTACAGATTTGGGGCTAAGCTTTGCAAAGAAGAGATCAGATCCATATATTGTTTCTTCCACGTATGTCATCAGAATACTACAATATTGTAAAATTTAAAGTCTATTAAAAATCCATGAAATGTAAATTGGAAATTAAGATTGTGTATGCCGGTGGCCTTTAGACTTACCTACTCCAGCATTCTTCTCTGGCCAATGTTAGAGCAACGGCAGCTCCAATACCTATATATATTAGGGATGCACCGAATCCATTATTTTGGATTCGGCCGAACCCCCAAATACACTATTTTGGATTCAGCTGAAATCCGAACCTTAATTTGCATATGCAAATTAGGGATGGGAAGGGGGAAACTTTTTTTTCTTCATTGTTTTGTTACAAAAGTCACACCGTTTCCCTCCCCATCCCTAATTTGCATATGCAGATTCGGATTCGGTTCGGCCGGGTAGAAGGATTCGGCCAAAAACTAATCCTGTTGAAAAAGGCCGAATCCTGGCCGAATCCTGGATTCGGTGCATCCCTAATATATATATATATTATATATATAAAACTTGTGGATTAATTTTATATTAATTTGTGATTAGTTTCTCAAAACCCATTTGTAACGGCAGCTCTAAGCAGCAAAACAGTGTGCGGAAACCAATTAGATACAGAAACGGAGGGGTGGATTTAACTGAGCTGTGTGTTTCTACTGGAGTGGACAGGCCCGGATTTGTGGAAAGGCCACCTAGGCCCGGGCGGGCCTAGGGCGGCAGGATTTTAGGGGGCGGCATTCTGCCCAACCATAACCACATTGGTTAAAAAACTATGGGGATATGCAGGAGATACAATCATTTTTTAAATTTCCCATGCGCAAACACCCATCGCTCTGGTCCCAATGAAATTTGCATGAAAAAGAGGAGGGGATAGCGGCGACGAATGGTAGTTGGCCTATGGGCTCCAGCTATGTAAATCCAGCCCTGGGAGTGGATGGATTTTTGTGAAGTTACAAAAGATACTAATTCTTTTGTTTTATTTCCAACTCTCTCTTTAAATTTGTATGCAGGTCAGTAGACCATAAACCATCCAATTCTGCCAACTACAACATTGGCATAAAGCAAGGCCTAAGGACTACCCCGCATAGTCATATTCAATACAGATTTCCAGGCAAGATTGTTATACTCCATATGTTAAGATGTTCTGATCTGTTTTCCAGCACTAATGCATGTGGCAGTTGTAATAGGGAGCAATCAGCTATCTGTGTATATATATATCTATATATATATATATATACAGTATATATATCTATATATATATATATGTATATATGTATATATATATATATATATCTATATCTATATATATAAGTGTTCACAAAGTACCTGCACTCACTTGGCGTGAGTGGGTGCTTGGTCAATTAGAGTATACAAGTTCAAAATGGACCAGCACTCCAAATCTTCAATCAATTGATAAAGGCCCTAATGTGGGCCGAAACGTTGAACACTTGAGTGATGTTGAAATAAACCTTTTTTGATTGAAGATTTGGAGTGCTGGTCCATTTTGAATGTATATATATATATATATATATATCTACAGTATATATATATATATATATCTATATATATATGTATATATATATATGAAGATGTGTTCAGAATAAAAGCAGTCTTCACTAAACTGATCAATCACCGTATTTGCAGAAATTATATTTCTACATGAAAAATAATTTACTACTAGGTGTAATAGAGTAATAGAAAATTCAAAAGTTGATTGGAGAGGGGAAAACATAGAAAGAAGTGCAGAAAATGAGAGGCTGCTCAGCTAAAATGATCTCAAATGCTTTCAAATGGCACCAAAACCTGAAACCCGTGGGGAAAAGAACCATTAAAATGGATAGAAGAATATCCAAAATGGCAAAGGCTCAGCCAATGATCAGCTCCAGGAAGATGAAAGAAGGAAAAAAAATTACCTGTGATACTGTTATAAATAGAAGGCTCCTATGTTAAGGCAAGCTATCAGCAACAAGCCCCCGCAAAGTCCCATTGTTGAAAAAAGATGTGCTGAAGAACTTACAATTTACCAAAGAACACATTGACTGGCCTAAACAGAAATGGTGCAACATTTTGTGGACTGATAGTTACATAGTTAAATCGGGTTGAAGTCCATCAAGTTCAACCCCTCCAAATAAAAACCTAGCATTCATATATACACACCCCTCCATACACTCACATAAATTCTATATACCCATACCTATACTAACTATAGAGCTTAGTATCACAATAGCCTTTGATATTATGTCTGTCCAAGAAATCATCCAAGCCATTCTTAAAGGCATTAACTGAATCAGCCATCACAACCTCACCCGGCAGTGCATTCCACAACCTCAATGTCCTCACTAAGAAGAACCACCTACGTTGCTCATTTAAGGAAACTCCCAACACACTGCCATTTAGTGTATAACTTGTATTTATATTATTTTTTCCAAAGTGGATAACCTGCATTTATCAACATTGAACCTCATTTTCCAGTTTGCTGCCCAGTTTTCCAACTTAGACAAATCACTCTGCAAAGTGGCAGCATCCTGCATGGAACCTATAGTTCTGCACAATTTAGTATCATCTGCAAAAATAGAAACAGTACTTTCATGGCCAACATTCCTTAATTTAACCGAATGCTTTAGCAAAGTCTAAGTAAATCACATCCACTGCAATACCAGAATCGAGGTCCCTGCTTACCTTCTCATAAAAAGAAATTAAGTTAGTCTGGCAAGGTCTATACCGCATAAAACCATGCTGGCACACACTCATAGTATTATGATTTGCTATGAAGTCCATGATGAAAGCAAGATTGTTCTTTTTGGGTGTAGGGGCCACACACAGTTTGTCAGATGCCCCCAAACACTAAATTCCAGCCCCAGTACAGAGTGAAGCCGGTGGCACAAGCATTGTGATATGGAGATGTTTCTCATACTATGGTGTTGGGCCTATTTATCCCATATATACGAAGAATTACCAAACACTCAAAGGCTTGTGAAGGCGAACCACTGCGTGTTTATTCACGTCAGTGATGTAACGTTTCAGGGGCGGGCCCCTTCGTCAGACATAGGTATCGTATTTGCATGACCTATTTATTCAAAATACTTGAAGAGGTCATGTTGTCTTATGCCCAAGAGGAAATGCCCTTGAAATGGGAGTTTCAACAAGACAACAAGCCCAAACACACCAGTAACTGAGCAACATCTTGGTTCCACACCAACAAAATTGACATTATGGCCCAATCCAATAGAAAACTTGTGTGGGGGGTGACATGAGGTGTGAGGCAAAAGCAAGTGTAGGGACCCATAGGGTTAATGTGCCCCTATGGCTTTATTTCCCTATCCATTTCCCTAGTTACTGGGCAAAAGCTCATGTATCTAGTTATAATAAGTATTTGCATATCCAATGCTATGGGCCAGGAGGCGCTGTGACCACACTCTGTCACACTTTGGTATAGTGAGAGAGAAGGGGTGGATCTTCCTCTTTGGCTGCTGGTGTCCTATTGAGCCTGGGTACACAAAGGCCAGGGCCGCTCCGGCCATGAGGCAAGGTGAGAATCTTGCCTCAGGCGGCACGGAGCGGCCAGTTACCAGGGGCGGCAAAAAGCCGCCTCTGGTAACTTTAAGAGCCGAATTTCCGTTTTTTAAAACGGAAATTCGGCTCTTCTAGCGCAGCGAGCGCAATAGCGCTCACTGCACTAGCGATGCGGCCCCTCCTCCACCCGCTCCGACGCTGGTAGTTAGAAGAGCGGAGCAGGAGGAGGGGCGGCATTGGGGCTGCTGCCTCAGGCGGCAGCAGCCCCTGAAACGTGCCTGACAAAGGCCCAGTAAAGTGTTAGCCCTAGAGGGACCTGTTCCTCTAGTGTCTGAGTGGGGATGCAGGGAACCCCTTGAATGAGGTTAGCTAAACAGGGTTCATTCTGTCATAGACTCTCTAGGAGAGTAAGTTAGAGAGGACAGATAGTAAGAGCAGCTGGAGCTCCATCAAGGATTGCAGTAGGTAGTAGCTTCCCAAGGCTTTTGAATTATCTAGAGCAGTGCTGTCCAACTTCTACCGTACAGAGGGCCAGAATTTTTCTAATCTACATGGTGGAGGGCCGATAACGGAATCCAGTTTTAGCCACTCCCTGTTTTTACACCACATCCACTTTAAACCACACCCATGTTACCGCAAGACCATGTCCACATTAATAGCACACCAAAAAACCAAATGGTTGGTGCTCACTGCAGGGATCAGGGCTAGGGAACTAGGGGTAGGCAGAGTAGGCAGCTGTCTAGGGCGCCATCATTGAGGGGCGCACTTTTAAGGGGATTTTTTTTTTTCGTTTTTTAAATTTTTTTTTCAAGCGCTAATTTAATAATTTGTTTCAGTAATCATGGTCACCCAGTTGGGTGGAATCCATCTCCTTCACCTTCTCCCTCTTGCCGGCAAGTAATGGCTCCTTCTGTGCAGTGCAGGGCGATGTGCGTACATGCATCAATGATGTCACTGATGTGTTGGGTGACAGAGAGAGGCAGAGAGCTGGTGGCCTGCTTGGTGTGGCTCACTCTTGCTGCTCTCAGTCTTGCACATATGATGGCTGCTCGAGGACTGTATGATGGATGGCTGCTGAGCTTGCAGGTACAGGTATGGGGGGCAGTAATATGAATGAAAAAGTGTTGTACATTTTCTTGCTCTCTTTATTTAAAAATTATGGTAAGAAGGGAAATGGTAATGCAGGAAAGGGTCACTGAGTGAAGCTCTTGTCCAGTGTCGGACTGGCCCGGCGGGATACCGGGAAAATACCCGGTGGGCCCCGACCCTAGTGGGCCCCCGCCGGGCCAGACCCCCTCTCCCAAACAGTTTTTAAAAAAATAAAAAAATTTTGGTGCATCGCAGCGCCGTTTGCACATGCGCGCCGAGCGCCGTTTGCATTTGCGCATGCGCGTCGAGCGCTGTTTCCGTTTGCGCATGCGCGATGCGCCGCCTGGGAGCCGAGCGGCGAATCGACAATCAAGTAGGTAGCGGGGGCCAGAGGGGGGCCCTGGACACCAGTCCCGGTGGGCCCTGGGCCCCCCAGTCCGACCCTGCTCTTGTCTAGGGTGCCAAACTATCTTGTGCCTGCCCTGGCAAGGATGTCACTCATATGTGAAAAAAGTTAAGTCATATAAGACATACCAAGAATCCATATGCCTCCTCCTCCCCTGTGTATAATACAGTACCCCAGAATATGATTAAACACTTTAGGGGCCACTAACAATAATTTTCAAATGCTAACAAACCCCCAGAACAAATACCAATATATGAGACACACAGGGAGCATATGGAAGGCAGAACAGAGCAGGAGACAGGAATCAGGAGCAGTCTAATATGTACTACATACAGTGACACGGTGCTGGTGCCCCATTAGCGTTTTGAATAAAGTGTGAACAGGTGAACAATGTGGGCAGTTTCAGTCTGGGTCTCAGGAGTGAACAGTACAGGGCTTTAGGATATAAACAATAGAGGTGTCACAAGTGTGAACAATACAGGGGGATCACAGGTGTGAATTTGAGGTTTGAACAATGCAAGGGCCAGTCAATCTCTATAGTGATACTTTTTAAATCTTACATATGGTAAACAGACACAGCAGGTAGACTTTGATGTGGAGGGCCATATAAAGGGGTGTTGTGGGTCCCAGTTGGACAGTCCTGATCTAGAGTGAAGGGACCACAGTGGATAGGGTGTCAGGATTAGAATGTGTTCTCCCTGACCACTCCACCGGGTGGAAGCCTGACCACTCTGAGTTATATTGCAGCAGGTGTATATCACCTTGCCTGATGGGACTCACTGCTGTGTCATGTAAGGTGTTTTAGCCTGCTGTGTGCAATTGTGTATACCTTGACCTCTGTAAGTAAACCCTGGGCTCATTTGTCTTGTACAAATAAACTGTTATCCGTTTGGTTCATCACAAGAATCTCCTGGCACCCATTATTTCTATTTGGTGTAGCAAAGTAGTGTGAGAGTTGTAGCTATACTACTCCAACTGTGAAATCTTCCATGTAGCGAAGGCCCTAGCCTGAAGTGTTTTGAGTCACATGTAACCCATGCTCCCACAACTAGCTAAACATTAACCCCCTTTTGGTCTGCCTAGTCAGATTAGTGTTACACAAGAGATGCAGAAGAATTGTGGAACAGGTTGTTGGAAGTTGGTGGAGTCCATACAACACAGATGTACAGCACAGAAACACTGATTATACAACTCAATATTAGTTTCCTCATTCAAAGCAACAGCTTAAAACATCTTTCACTTGATACAGTCAATGAGTTGGGAAAGAAGAATGCAGGGACTGCAGCCTAATATTCCCTTCTCTTTTTCTAAAGGAATAACACACATTTCATCCGTTTTTCTTCCTGGTTTGATTTGAAATAGAATGTGCAGTGTTCCCAATTTGCCTGGATGGAAATAAAACCTATTATACGGATTTGGAGGTTTATTCACACACTGCTATTATTCTGAACACAAGCGTATGTGATGCATGCTCTTCTCTTCTATTTCTCATCCGTTCATTATTTCCTTCCATCTGCGGAGTAGTATGTTAATATACATTTCTCATTTAGTTCATGAACGCTGATATAGAACTTGGGGTTTATTTTAAAAACATATACTATACTCCCTGCAAACAGCATTCGTATCTAGATTTTATGAGTAAAGTCCTTATCTTTGAAGACGACATTACACAGGATAGTGTGTTTCTGTAGTTTCTGTAGATTGGCAGCACTGGGATTGAAAGAAGAGGCTGTTTGAGGGGGATTATGTAAATGTTTTTAACTACTGGAACTGGAAATAAGTGCGAGAGCTGCACATATCCACGTCATCGTCATTTTGCAGCCATCACTGAGCAGTGAGGGCAGCAGATTAGTGCAGATTCTGTCTAAAGGATTAATTAGAATTCAGCATACGAGAATCTCAAAAATAGCAAATCTCATCTGTCCTAAAATCCAAGAAATTTGCAGCAGCTCAGAAAAGGTATATTTCCCTTTTATTATATTATGTTCAACTTATCTGAATGGCCAACCTGCCTGGCCAGTAGGGTGAGATTTGCTCTGCTGGCATATACAGTACACGCTTGGATATGGCAATGTTTATATCCTTTTAAAACCTTCTTTTGATTTAAAGTTGGCTCAGACTAAACGTCTGTCCTCAAATGGGGATTGAATTGGCTCGCCTAGAGAGTAACTAAATATACCAATTTTATACCCACTGGCAGCACCTGTAGCTTTCATGCTACGATGTTGGCAGTAGTAAAGGGATCCACTCAAAGGGGCAAATTCACTAACCTCTGTAAATTCGCCAGCGACGGCTTCGCTCACATCGCAACACAGCGCCAGGCGTAAATTGGACAGGACAACGTTAATTCACTAATCCAAAGTTGCATCCAGGGCGCCGAACTCTGGCGAAGTTGCACTAGCGTTACTACGGCAAGTGAAGCGAAGTTGCGCTAGCGTTGGCTAATTTGCATACGGCGGGAAGTTAAAGTTGAATGCTCGTATATGTTGCAGCCAATACGTTACACTACACAAGCCCAGGGAACCTTAATAAAATAAAATAAAGTTGTTATATTGCCCTACACATGTGCCCAGTGTATAGTTTATGTGCCATATGTTAGGAAATGTAGGGGAGAGCCTGGGTACCAAACAATAATTTACGGACTTTTGCAGCCTATCACCCTGAAAAAACTAAAAGACGCCAGCATTTTTTGGGACTTAGAAAATTTTTCAACTGAAAATTGAAGAAGCCGTATACACTCCATTGCTCTTCGACTGGTCTGAGCTGGCGAGGGCAAGTCTGGAGGAACAGGTACCGTTCAGAAAAATGCGCATCTTAGTGAACTCTTTCGCCTTTATGCCTTTGCCTGGCGTAAGAGTGCAAAGTAGAGCTAGAGGCTATCTCCTTCGCTAGCGAAGTTACGCCAGCCCCCGTTAGTAAATCTACGAAGTACCGACTAACGTTAGTCACTTCGCCCTTTAGTAAATTTGTCCCTAAATAAGCTAATTCTGTTAGTGTAGGGTATGATTCCAGTACCCAGCGACGGAGTAGATGAATCCCATGGATTTGCAGATAGGACTGTGGAAGGAACATTAACCAGTTATAATCAGAAGGCTGTTGGACACAAGAGCTAAACTGATTTCTACGCAGTTTGTACTAAGTTTCTTATGAAAGAGGAGAAAATTCGAGCTTTTCCCACACAGCCTTGGGGTGTTCAATATTTGGCTGCAATTCCCAAAAGTCCAAATACTGCAAGTAATTATAGGAAGCTGCCCAAGCATAACACACAGGAGATGTGCCCATGTTTGTCTGACAGCCACTGAGGCTACATAATAGATGTCCCTGCTATTATCAGGAATTCAAATTGAAGAAAAAAAAGAGCCCAAGGAGAAATAAAATAACCGGCTCATTTCCAGGCTGCGGTTCATTTCCAGTGATTAACAGGATACAAGTGTAGCCCGACAGCAGAATAGCCAGTGTAATTGAATGTATAGAAAGCAAATCAATATTGCAATACTAATAAGGAAATCTCTGCTTCTCAATAAATGATGAAATCATTGGAACTGGCGACTGACTGACACTGCCCAATTCTGCTGCACCAACAAACAAAAGAAACAGACAGAAATTCGTTTCATTATTTGTAACGTTTAATACAATATATTTGTGCTTGTTCACAAGTCCTTTTATATTTTACATTTGAGAGTGGCAATAAACGCATTCATCCTATAAATAAAACAGTTTCTTCCAGTCAAGCTGACTCCCAGTGCCCCCGGCTTCATGATCCAACTACAGGCAGGGGACTTGCCCATCATGTGTCTATAGCAGCATCAAAGTCATGGGCCATCTCCATCCTCAAGGCCTTAGGGAGCTCATATATACAGAATAAAAAAGAATAAAAGACGTTTCCCATTGCAGAGTCTGTAGCAGCATCAAAGTGAACCAGCCGGAACCAACTGAGCTCAAATCTCCACATCAAACTGTAACAGCAGCAGGTTTGCATTGAGTGTGCAAGTATTCACATTGTGAAAGAACCCCTCTGCCTTCTTACAAGTCAAAATCTTGCAGATCCCAATTTTCAGGTAACAGGCAATTTGATTGCATTTTCTTTATTATTTGCGGCACCTGCAGAGAGACATAAATAATCAATTCCAGGTACAAATCCTGCAGCTAGAACAGTTCAGAGCCTATTGGGGGGCAACCATGTCTGGGTAAGTGGCTTTTATTTCAGTATGACTGCAGCCTTCTCATTGATAAGTTACATTATGGTGTCTAGTGCTGCTGGATTTCTCTGCAGAATTGAAGTTGAAGCCAGCACCTAGATGATCCTGCAGACCTACCAGAACAAACTAAACCTGCCAGCACACCTGTTCCAACCAGCAAAAAAATGGATATCCAACAGGAGACAGTGAATGAACCTTACAGCCAATATGACAATGCCTGTGTATGTATTAAAGCTACACTGCTGGTGATTCCAAAACTCCAGTATACCTTCCCATGAGCCACAACTAGAAGCTGTACAAAAGGAAGGCATTTAATGGCATTGCTCTCTTTAATGGCAAGGACAAGGAAAGTTAAAATAAAGAAGTAGGCTAGACGTTTCACATTATGTTTTGGGCTTCTGTACCAGCCCAAGGCAACGATAGCCCTTTAGCAGTAAAGATCTGTGTCTCCAAAGATGCCCCAGTAGCTCCCCATCTTCTTTTCTGCTGATTCACTGCACATGCTCTGTGCTGCTGTCACTTACTGAGCTTAGGGACCCACTCACAATATACAGAACACATAGAATAGAAATGTCACAATATAAGGCTGATTAGTAATTAATACAGATAATTACTACATGGCAGCACAGAAACCAGTGCAACCAGTGTAATAATTTAATAATCAGCCCTGTAGCATCAGCTTATATTACAGACCAGCCTCATTTTCTGCTGGATAATTAGTGACGAGCCCTAAGCTTAGCTTCTCAACAGCTGCTCAGAGCCCACTGAGCATGTGAGTGTCACAGACACTTTCCAAGATGGTGACCCCCTGTGACAAGTTTGAAGTCCTGGATCATTGCTGCTATTGACAAGCTGAAACTTTAGGCTGGTGAAATACATTAAGTATATAAAACATGGCAATTTTAGCCATATTCATTTTTAGGGTTTAGTTCTCCTTTAAGCACAATATGTGTATTCATGGCATCAAACCTGCAATTTTGTTTTGACCTCAGGACGCTCTATTTCTCTAGGCCCAAATATCCCCCCAAGCTCTATATATTGCAAGTGGAGTGCATGGGACAGCACAGAGAGCGCAGGTGATACTAACAGCACATTCCATTTGCAGTAGATTATTTACATTGATGCTGCTCTCTAAAGCAGAATTAAAAGTAAGCAATAAAATACTTGAGTTAATTGGCAGCAGCTGTATAAAACATCAAGCGGTGCTGTTTTTGCTTCTCCAGCATCTTGTGAATGTGCCTCAGTAGGCTCTGCAGGAAAGCTCTGGGCTACGCCACGTCAGCACTGCGCACAAGCTGCCCCCTTCCCTGGGAGATTCCCAGCCATGCATGGGGTCGCTGGCCAGTCCCATCTGTAAAACCCCAGCCATCATGCAAATTATTCTTATGCACATCACAACTGTATGTTGCGATTGCACTGAGACTTCCCTTGTTTAAGCCAAGTCTAGAATCTGTGCAAGGTAATATACTGTATACTGCACAAGCTCAGCCAAAATCCAGTGTGGCTGTAGCTCTGCTTTAACCCTTGATCAGCACAAAGATAATTAGGGTGGCTTCACATAAACCTTACGTTTAAGGGTTCATTGACTAATATTTTATCCTCTACTTTCCAGTCATTTATTTGTCATGAGGGTTCTGGTTCAAACTTCTACCTGGATGGCATTATCTTCCGCAGCCTCGTACAAAAGCTCATCATGGAGCTACAGTAGAAGGCTCCTCGGGTGGGAGGAGGACGATTGCAGAGTCTCTCAAGTCTCCTTGATCATACAAATAAGTACAAAGTTCAGGGAATAATGCCCAGGCCCTCACATCACAAAGTATAGAGAACCTGTAGAACATCAGCACGGCCCCTCCGAGGAAGGTGGAACATCCCATCAGAGATCACACTGAAGACACAGGATACTTATGGCATTGCTCAACTCCCAGCTTTGTGGAATCTTCTACCTAAACAGTAAGATATTGTGACCTTTCACAAGAGACCACTCCCCTGTGCAAGGGGTGAACAAATTAATTTAATGTTTAATATCTGTTCAGTCCGTCAGATATGTATAAGGCAGAGTGATCCATCGCCAACCTCCCTGCCCACGATCCAGTGTTCAGCTCAAATCCAATCAAATCTTCCTCATTTGGTCCACCAACAGCATGGCTCAACTGGTCAAGGGTCCACTCACTGAGTGATCAGTCCAGGCTTAGCTCTTGACCCAAAAACTGCTAACAGAATAATGGTGTGCCCCCCAGTCTCCACTCACTGTACTGAAACACCATCATCTCCCAGGGTGGTACTCTGTATGGGGGAAACTTACTAAGAGAATAAAGACAAGTCAAAGTTTCCTTCTCACTCAGCCACGAGTCTGTCAGGTTCAGTGACAGAATTACATTTATAAATGAATTATAGGAAACTTTTTAGGTTTTGCAGGCCAATTGGGCCAAACAGCCCCTTCTTTTAGGCTTTATATTGGTTTATATACAGAAACAAATTGCTAGCTCTGTGACACTGGTTGACAAATGATTCTAAAATTTGTTATAATAAAAGTAGAAGAATATGAAGAGCTTAAAGACTGGCCATGTGTTGCCGACCCTCTCAGTATTTCTCACTTCCCATGGTACTTAGGACATTAGATCATGTTCCATGCTTGCCTAGTGGTTATTAGTGTGCCTTAATGGATAGTCAATACAAAGAAATGTGTAGCAGCCCATGCCCACACCTTGCCCCCTGACCAATACATGGCTAATACCAACCTGTGCCACTGGCCTGGACTGAGAGTTCATGGGACTTTTGTACAGAAGGGAAAGTCTCCTCCAAGCATTTCTGAAAGTTCACTTGGCAGTTTTCACTTAATCAGCAGCTGATCCCTGTAAACAGCCAGAGTGGAGAAAAGAAAGAACTCAGTACAGATATTAACAGGCTACGTGTTGGGGTAATTCAGAGATGGAGCAACTCAGCAGGAACAACCCCTAAGTTTGCTCATAGTCTGTACAGAGAGATCCCATAAAACTATGTCAGCATAGGTATTCCCCTATACTAAGCACAATTCAGCAGGAACAGTCCCTAAGTTTGCTTGTAGTCTGTACAGAGAGATCCCATAAAACTATGGCAGCATAGATATTCCTCTCTGTACTAAGCACAATTCAGCAGGAACAGCCCCTAAGTTTGCTCATAGTCTGTACAGAGAGATCCCATAAAACTATGGCAGCATAGTGTCATGTTTTGGTTAGTAGAGTATAACAGTGCTTTATTAGCAGACTCATGCAGCCATTACAGAACAATAAGCAACTCTTACACCACAAGCTGTATAGAAGGTATGCACAGTATAAACTTGAGCACAGTGACATCTACAGACCATTTGTATAAACACCACACATAGGTATTCCCCTGTACTAATCACAATTCAGCAGGAACAGCCCCTAAGTTTGCTCATAGTCTGTACAGAGAGATCCCATAAACTATGGCAGCATAGGTATTCCCTGTACTAAGCACAATTCCTCACAGTGTTCATCCTGTGTGAGTGGCAAAGGGAAATGTAAATAAAATACAATTTTAGATCTGCAGTGTTTGGTTCATAAAAGGCTCATATAAACTATGACTTTCATACAGTATGGCAGCTCTCACCCATATTTATAACCACAAATATACAGAGAATGCATGTTCTGGGGGAAAACTGAAATGATATGGAACTGAAAGTCTATATGCAAGTCGGAAACGTTTTGCCTGTGCGGTTTTGGTGTGTGATAATGAGTCAGGGTGACAGCTGGGGACTTGCAGACAAAGGCAGATTTTTGGAAGCAGAAGTGTTGCTCTGTTCAGGATCTCTGTGCCCCACTGTCTCACACACAGCAGCTGTCTCTGTGCCCCCATTTCCATCTGCCCCTCTCTCTCTGCAAGAAGTGCTTACATTCTATAGATTAGAATAAATGGCTCAATTCCCCAGTACGCACGTCTGTGCAGATCCCTTCTCATCAGTATTCATATCCGAGTGCCTGGGACTGGTTGTATAACTGGTGTATTAGCACATACTGCTCCCTCCATAGCTACAGTTGCCACCTTTTCTGGAAAAAAATACCGGCCTTCCTATATATTTATCTTTTTTCCCTATTAATAACATTGGGATCAGCCATCATTTTTACCTGCCGGGCAGTAAAATACCGGCCAGATGGCAACCCTATCCATAGCACCAGCACCCCCATAGGCGCCCATCTCGCCTGCTCACGGCCTTTGCACTGACTGCTTCCCTCCTGTGGGCGGGGGATTTACCCACTTGCCCTTCATGCCCCCTTTGTAGCTATTGTAACACACTAAAGGGACTTTCCTGTGTATCTGGCAGAGCTGGGCCAAGCCGGGCAGGCACCCTAGGCAGCCTGCCCGGCTGCTGCGCCGGCTGGATGAGCGCTTCTGCGCATGCGCAAAAATACGCCTCTGCGCATGCACGAAAACCGCTTCTATGCTTGCGCCAGTTGACGCATGCATGGGGCAGTGGGTGGTCGGCAGAGAAGGGGGTAGGAGTAAGTACGTGCCTGGCGCCCCTCCACCTTTGCGCCCTAGGCACGTGTCTACTCTGCCTACCCCTAGTTCCGGCCCTGGTATCTGGCCTTGAAAGTATCAATATAGCAGGCGGCATAATTCTCCTCAATGCCCATCTGCTCGCCCAGTGACTTGGCTCCCATCCCATAAAAGATTCCATAGCAGATCTGCCAGGAGAAAAGTGTTTGTTTTTTTAGCAAACTGAAGACTCCCCAGTCCCTATAAAATTGGGAGGCTGGAGGGCTCTGGAGAGCAGAGAGTTAACCTCCCCCCATCCCCACTGTTTTGTACTGGGCAATACAACGTACAAGCCTGGAATGAACAATGCCTTGTTGTGCCAACTCCAGACTTGCTGTGCCAACTCCATGCATGGGAAATGAAGTTAAGGGCTTTATGCACAGCCGGGGTATTTATTGGCAATGACCCTATTGGGAGATGAGTTCTGACCTGCTTGGCCTGCTGGCGCATATTGTGAGTGATAGTTGCAAGGTCGATCATTTTCCACTCGGCAGCAACGATGGTGCCGCCATTTAGAACGCGAATGAGGCGGCGAGAGTCCGCAGCTCTAACTGGGAGTAATCTGCTGCCACTATTAACCCCCCTGCAAAGTAGAACCAAGAACTCGGCACAACCAATATCTAAAAACTATCCGCTCCAAATTGCAGAACATACAGGACAAGGGAAGAGATATTTTGCAAAGGGGAGGTTTCCCTTATTCAGAGGATAATGTGATCAAATTGATTTTAAACATCCGTGCCTTATGATTATGAAGATTTTCATTCATCCAGGTCATGGTATATCTAATATAAGTAATTCAGAAAACAACTGGACTTGCTGAGTAATTACTGAAGATGTTTCCCTACTCATCCGAGCAGCTTCTTCAGCTGAAGAAGCTGCTCAGATGAGTAGTGAGACGTCTTCAATAATTACTCAGCAAGTCCAGCTGTTTTTTGAATTACTTATATTCGATACATCAGTGCCTTATAGTTACATAGTTAGTTACATAGTTAAATTGGGTTGAAAAAAGACAAAGTCCATCAAGTTCAACCCCTCCAAAAGAAAACCCAGCAACCATACATACACCACTCTCTACTTTTAATTAAATTCTATATACCCATATCTGTACTAACTATAGAGTTTAGTATCACAATAGCTTTTAATATTATGTCTGCCCAAAAAATCATCCAAGCCATTCTTAAAGGCATTAACTGAATCAGCATCACAACATCACCCGGCAGTGCATTCCACAACCTCACTGTCCTGACTGTGAAGAACCCCCTACGCTGCTTCAAATGAAAGTTCTTTTCTTCTAGTCTAAAGGGGAGGCCTCTGGTACGGTGATCCTCTTTATGGGTAAAAAGGCCCCCTGCTATTTGTCTATAATGTCCTCTAATGTACTTGTAAAGTGTAATCATGTCCCCTCGCAAGCGCCTTTTTTCCAGAGAAAACAACCCCAACCTTGACAGTCTCCCCTCATAATTTAAGTCTTCCGTCCCTCTAACCAATTTAGTTGCACTTAGTCTCTGCACTCTCTCCAGCTCATTTATATCCCTCTTAAGGACTGGAGTCCAAAACTGAACTGCATACTCCAGATGAGGCCTCACCAAGGACCTATAAAGAGGCATAATTATGTTTTCATCCCTTGAGTTAATGCCCTTTTTATGCAAGACAGAACTTTATTTGCTTTAGTAGCCACAGAATGACACTGCCCAGAATTAGACAACGTGTTATCTACAAAGACCCCTAGATCCTTTTCATTTAAGGAAACTCCCAACACACAGCCATTTAGTGTATAACTTGCTTTTATATTATTTTTGACAAAGTGCATAACCTGCATTTATCAACATTGAACCTCATTTTCCAGTTTGCTTATGTTCAACTCAAATGAGTTAGTTCTGTGGCTCCATCCATAGTGCTGTAAATACTGAGAACTCCTGCTTTCTCTACATCTCTCTCGAAATGCAAAAGGCCTGCTATCACCTTGCTTACCTGGAAATGGCACAAAGGGGTGCCTCCTGCTGACAAATAACGATGGGCCCTTCTCTGCGGAGATTTGTTCAACTGGCAGCTTGGGGCCCGCAGTGTTAGCATGAAGCTTCTTCCTCCTGCAACAGAAACAGTATAACGTGGATTCATTTGCTTTTTATGTCATTTTTATGTTGACTCATTAACTACTGAACTTCTAACAGAAACACATTGAAATGCAGGCAATGGGGTAACATAGCGGGGCTTATGCCAGCACTGCAGATTTGCTCATTTATTGCATTCAGCCCCCAGCAGTGTAAGCATTAAGCACAAGTGTTTTGTTACAGAGATCAGAACCCCTCCCCAAGCTGATACACATCCCCAGGTCTCTAAGCTGTCAAACCAGTGGGCTCAGGCACAACAATGTGCAGTTTGTTAAAAGAAAGTAACCAGGGGGCAAAGCAATGAATCTCTGAGCCAAATACACTCTCAGTGCCTGAGCCAAACGTCTCTCGGGTGGATGTATGGATCAACTTTCTGCTCCAATCAGATCAAACAACGCACAGGCTCCGAGCAGCAGGAACATCAGGGGGACGTGTCACTTGTCACTTTAATGATTTGCCACTCATTCCAAAATGGCCGGGTCGTGCAACCGCAAGAGATCTTCATGCCTTTTAGCAGTGACAAACTGATATTATGTGAGCTTGCCTCTGTATCTGCTCTTTTTAGCTGTCAGAATTTCTGCTTTCTGCTGGGACAATGTCAGGCTGTAATGTAAATATTCTATCATAACCCGTATCAACAGATTTAGCTTCTTCCAGACCCTACAGTTTAGAAACCCAGTGCCCCATGACTGGCATTACATGTACACAGTGTCGGACTGGGATGCCAGGAGCCCACCAGAAAACCTCAGACCGTGGGCCCACTTTGCAAACTATTATTCCTCCTCACTTAACCTCCTTATTCTCCTAGTCTTTTATATCTACTTATTATATTCTTCCGTTATTACACATTTTTTTCACATAAAGAAATAGGGAATGACCATGAAATAGGCTAAATGTTTAGAAGCAAGAGGCCCACTGACACCTGGGCCCACCGGGAGTTTTCCTGGTATCCAGTCCGACACTGCCTGTATGTCTGGATATCAGGTCCAAACAGAAGAGTTGCTGGTATCCATGCCCTTGTGGAATTAACAAGTGATGCTCTAACACACAATCCACATTCTTCCTGCACAAATGACTGACAACACCCCTTCCCTGCTCATTTGGGTAGCAATTTGCCCCTAAAATTGTCCCTGCAGTGGGTGGAAGTCACATCATACAGAAAGTCCATTATCACCCTCACTCACCTGTTCCTATAAGGAAAAGCAGATGGATCTGGTGCCTGAGAAGGCGGACTCTCACCAACCAATTGGGTCATTTCTATCTCAAAATCTTTTGGCACATTCTGGATGATGGGTTCTGTGAATCTTACCTGGAGGTAGATGTAAGATGCCATGTGCCATCTAAGTGTCTAGAAACCAATGTAACAAAAAGGGCTCTGAATTAGGGGGTGTGATAGAAAACTGAGGAACCCCACACAGAGACAAAAAGGAAATACAGACTTACAGAGAGAAAGGGAGAAATATCCACATTAGCTCATAGAGCTGGGACCCCACACAGGAGGTGAAGAAGCCTGGGACTTGTATGTGGCCATGTGAGTCTAGGATATTGGGTAGATCTGCTCCATTCCCAGACTGGGATTCAGAATCTTCTCCCTCTGCAGCGGAAACACCACTTTAGTCAATGCATTGGTAATTCGCTTCCACTCAAGGATTAGACCCAGCAGTGAGTCCAGGGGTTTTAATTCCCTAAAATGTCTTAAAGTGATACTGACACTAAAAATCTTCTTCTCAAAATATTAATCTACATCAAAAGTTACCTATAAGTCATGTTGATCGTTTTTCGCTGATAGTTCTGCTTTTGTAAGTAACTGTCACTTGAAGTTCCTAAACCTGACTGTTTTGCCAACCTGACTGTCTCTTCTTAGCCTGTCAGAGTTTCTAATGCTAACGGACTCCTGCTACACAAATATAGCAGCCCCCTCATACAGGAACATGGTAGTAAGAAAGGTTAAAGCACCAGGCAAATACTTGCATGGCAAAATTATAAATAGCATTCAAAGACAATGTTATGATAGATAATAAAAAAGCTATTTTCTGATGTCAGTATCTCTTCAATGAGACCGAGCAAGAGCACATTAGAACATTCTAGTACCTCAGGTACAACACTAACGTTGGGTCATTGGGACGTTACACACAGGGGGGCTCATACATATTCTAAAACGATATCTTGGGGTACTGAACTGCTTGCCTGGATGGACCCTCGTGCCACTGACCCCTTGTCTTCTGGTATAACCCAGGGTCTTCTTAATTCCTTGGCCTTTTAGATCACCGTTGGGTGGGAGCTTTAGTTCCATGAACAGGTCCTGCAGCAGAAAAAATTGGCTTTTTGTAACTTTCATGACCATTTAGCTTTGTAGTTGTACCTGATACTCGGACAATGATCACAAGGAATCTTCCAGATATGGCACAGTACCTTGGCAACATCACCGTGGCTGGTCAGATGGAAACTGTGCCCGGTCAACTGGTAGGCTAGAGCCTCGATCTCGTTAAGCTTGGCCTGCATGATGTGTTTCTGGATCTCATACTCTTCTATGCTGAATCCAATGCCGTTCAACTCCAGCAGTGCCAAGCAGTACTGAGTGGGCATCTCTACTGTACATTACAGAAGACAAGTAAGGCATCTCACTAAGGAGGAAGAAGTGCATCTGGAACAATCTCACAACAATACTGAGTACTAGAATAATATATATTAACCCGCCAGTGCACAGGAACCAGAACTTCTAACAAATGTACCTCATAGCTTCTCCTTCTCCAGTAAGGGGTCAGCCTAGCTCATGGTGCTAAAGACTATGAATGCTTCATACCCCTAAGCTCTGCACCCCCTAACCTGTGCCTAGTTTGTTTGATACCATGTTATGAAGAGTTCGCTTCTTGGATCCCAAGGTCTAACAACCAGCAAGCCACCCAGGGATGAACGTTAGGACTCATTTAACAACATGAAATCATTCTGCTTCCTTTAAGAGGACAGCTGACAGCTCCATCTCTCTGATGAAATAATGCAATAATTAGGCATTAAACCCTTAAATAGATTGTTTCCCTGCAGCAAGAGCTACAGGTTAACTGGGGAATGGTTGGATGTTCCATTGCGTTGCATGATCAGCCGTGGGGGGTCACAGCAAGTGCCCAGGGAGAAACAACAATAAATTAGTGTAGACTCAATATCTGGGACAAAATCCCTGGAGGGGTTTCAACAGAAAATTAATCCCCAACATCTTTCCCTGCACGGATTATTTTTCTTTATTATGGAATGTCATATCAACTGGCAGGGGGATTGCACGGTGGTTTCAAGGCAAACTGTCACATAAACAAGCGAAACAGTTACCGTATGGAGATATATTTAGAATGTGAGCGCAAGTGGGTGCAAATTACATTATCAGCAATATTAAAGCTGCTTTGTCTGTTCTCCCTTCAATAAAAATGTAGCTGCGGATCTGTGCCGCCCCCACTGGCGGCATACAGGGATTACGGTTTAACACACTGCCCACATGTTACTTCTTGATGAAAATGCAAACATAAAAATAACTATTTCATTACAGTAGGTGCTAAATTTCTTGCCAACGTACATATATGTGTAATAACAGCAATTATATTCTCGTAAAAAGTATGAAATGGAAACTTATTTAGTGGAGATCAGGGAGATATTTATAGAGAGCTGGACTAAAAATCCCATCCAGTGAGGCCCCTGAGAAAGGCTCTAGGAGCAACATTAAATGTTATTTGGGAAGACAAAAAGGTTCCTTTGAATGACATTATTCCATACATTTAAGGATGACAATGTACATTTCATGTAAGTGCAATAACATTGCTATCTTTATTCTGCATCCAGAATAAGTGCTCTTTACAGGCCCGGATTTGCGGCAAGGGCATAGGCCGGGCCTAGGGCGGCAAAAAATAGGGGCGGCATGCTGCTCAGAGGCATTATGGGGATGTGTGTGTCCCCATTCAATTACACCAGCTGCGCCGGCTTTTTTTTCGACGGAGCGCTGGGAAGGGAATGTGTAGGCGGGCGCTACCGTGTGGCCTAGGGGCGGCCCACAAAGAAATCTGGCACTGGCTCTTTGGGGCGACGGCACACGGGGAACTTTTACTTTGTGTTGTGCGGTTGAGCAGTAATATGTGCAAAATGAAGCCCTGCTGAAATTAATGGAAGACGCACTATAGCAATTCACACTAGGCGTTTGCGAGCCAATATCCGCCATGAAACACCAGCATTTGTGTTTTCCAGCAGAAATGCCAATACACCAAGGAAACACCAAATCATTGAACTCTATGGGATCCGCAGGTTTGGAAATACACATCACATTTGTGACTTTGTCTGTTGGCGACGTAATTACGCTGCATATTGGCGATCAGTCCGGTGACATTTTGCATGTACATTGCTTTACACTTGGCTTTTTTTCCACAAAAGTTTAACAAAGATCTTCCGAGCAGAATTGTGGCAAACGAGAAAAAACAGAAATGCATGATGGGAAACTAAAACTACGGGCTGAAAACTGCACATTATCATGGGAATGTGGTGTCATTGGCGTATTTACCGCCCGACCGCAAGTGACCTTGCCCTTACAGAACTAATACATTTGCCAAAGTGACGGAATTCAAAAAGCAAGTTTTTTTGAACCTTATGATCCTTATGATCCTCGAAGTGAGATTCGGCATCCCAGGAGCAAGGCCTAGTATTGCTTTATGAAGTTGTACAGGATGATGGTGGGCTGGATGCCTGCTGTGCCAGTCTGCTGCAGAGTGGACTGGAGATGCCACAGTTGGTCCTTCACTGACAGAGTCTGGTCCAGAGGTGGTGGAGTCAAACTGGAGCAAATATCTGTAATAGGAGAGAGTTTACTCACAGCAGCCAATCACACTTCTCATTGCTGCTTTTATAAGAAATAGTGCCCGTCATTACACATGGTGGTCTATTGGAATATTGTTCTTGTGCAGGTTTAGTATAATATAGAACATTCACAATGTCAAATCGTACATGTAATGGTATCTGTACTAATCGGACTGAACATCTAGAAACAGCAGAGTGGAGTACCTTGCTTAAAGTGCCCTCCAATACACACGTTAGATGATGGTCGGCTGCTTTCTCTGCTCACAGACCAAGGACATGGCGAACCTGCTCTGACTTTTCCATTCCTTTAAGAGAGTTAGGTCATTGGCCACATCAATAATGCTGAACTCCCCAGAGCAGGAAGGAAATGCTGTGGCAGAGTCCTGAGAGAGCTGCAAGGTGAAGCCTTCATCAATCACAGAGGTCTCTTTGGCACATTAAGGCCCAGGAAAGATACTCTTTTTGATAATAACATGCCATTGTGTTGAATGTAACATATTTTCTTCATCTGCATAATATTCAGGCCTGGATTTGTGGAAAGGCCACCTAGGCCCGGGCCTAGGGCGGCAGGATTTAAGGGGGTGGCATGTTGCCCAACCACACCCACATTAGTTTAAAAACACTGGGGATGCGCTGGAGATACAATCATTTTTTTAATTTCCCGTGCGCCAATCCCCATTGCTCCAGTCCAGATGATGAGAGGGGCGACGAACGGCAGTGGGCCTAGGGGCGCCCACTATGTAAATCCGGCCCTGATAATATTTGCTGTCATATTGATTTTATTTGTTTAATGTGAAAATCAAATAAAATATTAAAAACAAGACCCAGGAAAGACCCTTGGACACAAGTCAGAACCTTCAGCTAGTGCATCTGACCAGTTATTATCCATTTCGTGCTCCAGCCAAGCTGCACTTTCCAGAGACTCTACTCTTGGCTTCTTAGCAGCAGACTTTATTATTTCAATCAGCCCCCCTGTCTGACTCTCTGCAGGTGCCGTCGGAGGCACAAGGGCGTTCCCGCTGCCCGGACCGGAATCAGAATCTCTCTTGTTTTCAGGCAAAGCAACAGGGGAGGAATTCAGACTGCTGGCATCTAGAAAAGACTGATAGTTTTCCAGAAATTCCAGATCACTTTCAGGGCCTGGGTCATTTGTGTAGGAAAAGCTTGGAAGAAACTCTGTGTTTGGGAGGATCAACCAAGGGCTGCAGTTGTGGACTGCCAAAGATCTTGCTGACTAAGGAGATTTTTTGCAGGGCTTCCAATTGTAACCTCATTTATCCGTTCTTCTCCACTTGGCAGAACATTAATACATTAAGTATTTATAAGCGGAAGAGCGTCAGCCATACTCTGGCTCTCAGACATGTCCATCCTGTGGTATCCGGAATGCTGGGAACATCGATTTTTAGATATGATGCCCCTTAAGGTAGTGGATAACTCACAGGAACCCTTCCTTTGTACTGTTCCAGTTGGGGTTTTATTTAGGAAGCAGTTTGGGGGCTGATCCTGCTAAAGTCTATTCACTGAGGAGGTAGAAGCTCCCAGTTTTGGGTCATCTGTATTTACTAATGGGTGCTTCTCGATGGCCATTATCATAGATGGAAACTCTTTCACTCCAGTGTTACGGTGGTTATTGCACTCTATTCTACACGGAACCTTAGCCGAATTCTGCTCCTCCAGGGGATTCATCTTTGTGTCCCCTACATGTGAGTAGGCCAAACAGGTACAGCTTTTATTCCCAGGGGAACTTTGTTGGGATTAGAGGCCACAACATCCGGCGTTGTTTGTAAGTGCTGCCCATGTAGAACTCTGAAGCTGCACAGGGCTCCTTTCTCCAACACAGTCAGATTTGACTCATTTATCCGGTTATGCTGCTGCAGGCGGGTCTCACATGTCTGGTTCTGCTGCTGCGGATGGGGCTGTGCACTCTTTCCTGGTGAAATCAAAGCATTCTGTGTCACCCCAAGGGCAGAATTATTAGCAGAACCTCTGCCAGAGTCCGAGGAAGATTCCAAGCTTGACTCCGGATTCCACTGGATGCCAATCATGGCCAAGTCATGCTTTAGGAGTCTCCTGACCTCTTCCACAATGAGTTGCACAGCTTCTCTCCAGTCAGGCCCTTCCGGCCAGCGATCCAAATGCTCCTTCTGCCTCTTCTTCCTTATTCACCACTCTGCACAGACTGCAAGGCAAGGGGAGAATAAGAAATGAGGATGTTTAAAGGGAAAGTCCACCCATAAAACTATGTTTTTGCATAGTGAATGGAAATATAACTTTAAGCATCTTCCCAATATTCCTTATATGAATTCAATATGTCATTGCTGTTGCCAGCAGTGTCTGCCTGGATGTTCTTATTTTCTGCACTGCCGGTTTTGACTCCTGTTGCAAGCCAGCAGCCCTGACTTCTGCTACATTGTAAATAAACCCAGTGGGAATGAGAAATATCCTCATACTGTGCTGTCTAAGGGAAAATAAATGGAAGGCCACACATATTTCTTGCTGGAGGATTAATATACAGCCCCTTGAACTGCATTCATTTAGGTAATGCTCTGGTTCAGCCTGAGATTGATTTTTCCCTATCGGCACTTTTATAGGATCATCAATAAAAATATAGGAATAAAACTGGCTGCCTGTCAAGTACCTGCCCAGACTCTGCAGTGAGTATTTCTAGGAAACCAGAAATCATATCAGCACAAAGAAGATGGAGGCCAAAAAAAGAAAAACTTATAATACAGAGCGTTCTCTCACAGGCAAAAAGCTCATATAAAACTGGACTTGCTATGTCTTACATGTACATATCTACTTCCCTCTAGGTATCCTGCACACTGGCCTATCTATTTCCTTCCCGTATAATGTAGACAGATTTGTCTACTTCATGCCATACATAGGTCTATCTAATTATTTCCAGTTTATTTCCAGGCCTTTCTACTTTCTTCCAGTTAAGTGGTACACATGGGTCCATCTACTTGTTTGCAGTCAATAGATTCTGCACTCAGAATGAGTATCTAAACCCACAGAGCTTCTGAAATAATTTTATGAATAGTCAATAATTCGTAACAAGAAACTATGACTGAAAGGCTGCATTTGCTATCAGAATATTGCCCTGTACCTCCCTGAAATCTCCCCAGGCTGCAGGGTATTAAAGAAGCCCATATAAGGACTTTTAGCCATTACAGGCAGTTGGAATCCTAATGACCAACATGAAATATATTCCAGTGTGGCAATAAATTTCCCAAAATGAATGTAATGCAATACTTTTCAGCTCTTATCTGATGACCTCAAAGTTAATCATTGGCATCAGCTACAAATCATCATCATCATCATCATTTATTTATATAGCGCTGTCAAGATTCGCAGTGCTTTACTGCAGTTAAAGCAAACAGGGAATAAATGGTGGATAACCACTCTCTCTTCATATCACGTCTAGACTACTGTAAGTCTCTTTTAATTGGCCTTCCCCTCCAGACACTGTCACCTCTCCAGTCCATAATGAACACTGCTGCGAGGCTCATAAACCTCAGCAACCGCTCCTCCTCTGCCACTCCAATCTGCCAATCCCTGCACTGACTTCTGCTACCTTTCAGAATAAGATTCAAATAAATGACCCTGACATTCAAAGCACTTCATAACTCTGCCCCACCCTACATCTCTCATCACAAACCGCTTACTACGCTGCTCTACTGACCTGCTACTCAACTCTTCTCTCATTACCTCCTCACACGTTCGCATTCAAGACTTTGCAAGGCTGCACCCCTCCTCTGGACCTCTCTCCCACGGTCTGTCTGACTTTCTCCCAACCTTTTTGCTTTCAAAAGAAAAACACACTTCTTTAGAGAAGCCTACACTCACACTGCTTAACTACCAAACACAACACCACATAAAGTACCACATCTCTCACTCACTTAATTCGAACTTGCCACCTCCCACACCTTGTGTCTTATTCCCTTCCCTTTAGATTGTAAGCTCCTTTGCACAGGGCTTTCCTCACCTTTTGTACCGGTATTGGTTGTGATGTATGTAACTCCATATGTTCCATGTATGTAATTCATGTGATTTAGTTGTATAAACACATTTACTTTACAGCGATGTGAAATATGCTGGCGCTATATAAATAGATGTTAATAATAATAATAATAATAATAATTCTGATAGATTATAGGATTTATAGAATAACCTATCTATATCAGTGTCACTATCACTTTAATGCCTGGCTCCTTTATATCCCCGAGGTATTAATCAGCCTGACAACTCTCGGTAATTAATGTGACTCAAGCCAATCAGAAGGTGCTAATAATGAAACAACACCCCAGCCGTGATACCGGCCATCAAACAAATCTATATTCTACATTTTTCATCATCATCATCGCAGCGGCCAGCACAGGGTTAAACTGTTGTGCTGATGAGAGGTGGCATTCGGAGTTGGTGGTTGTCACGTCAGAAAAAGAGGGAGAGTAATCAGTGATATTTCTCAGGAAAGCTGCTGATAAGGTCGCTCACCTCTTAAAGGGCACCGCGTTCTTTGGGGCAGTCTCCACGTCAATGACATTTCCCCGTGCCAACTCGGAGACAGTGTCTAACCTGGAGTTGTACAGGGCCCTGGCCGCTGGCATTCACTCAGCAAGTCGACACGGACCACAACACAGAGCTCCCTCTGAATCCCAAAGGTCAGGTGGCTCTGGAACTGGGACAGCAGCAGCTCCATGTTGTGCCAGCCCAGGAAGTTGCTAAAAACCGTCACCATACCTGAAACTAAGGGTGACCTAGACAGCAGTATGGCCAATCAGAATGCATTGGGGAGGAGAAGGAAGAAGGAGGCTACTGGCACTTAATACGGGCAAGGAGCAGAGGTGGGCATAGGAAATCCGGTGACGGAGCTGAGGGGGTGAGGGGTAGGGGGGTCGAGGAAGCACGCAGAAGTGACGTCACGAGTGTGGTGTGCTGAAGTCACTTCCGTTGAATATAGTATGTGACATCATGCGCACAACGCAAGGGTGTCTAGGGCGGCATCAGACCTAAATACAGTCCTGCCCATCATAGTTCTCAGTTTCTTCAGAAAGTATCAATAAAGGCCATTTTCTATGATGAAATCCAGCTGTTTAACAGTTCTTCTCTTTCTGCATCATTTGAAATCCTGGCAGGGAAGGAGGGACTAAACACTGATGCTCCAAATTGTAACAACTTCTCCACAGCTTACAGACATGCAGGAACTACATAACCCACAATGCATTGCACAGGGAGGGGCTGGAATTGTGGGAAGAAATGGAAAAGAAAGGGTCCTGCTGAACTACATTTTCACCCCTTGGAGACACAAAGACTCACCAGAATAAACCAGGTTCTTCTCCTCCAGCGCCTGACCCAGCATGAGACACTCCACCTGCCACTCAAACATTTGCATCACCCCCAGGCTGCCATATTTCTCCAAGACAGTTTTGGGGAGCCCCCAGCTTACCAGCATCAGTTTGTCTGCAAAGGCATCTGGGACAGCCATGTGGGCCCCAGGCCTGTGGGGGGAAAGAACAGCTTTGGGTTTTAAGGGGCTCAGTATCCCATTCCTAGTGAGCTGGGGAGAGAGGGTTATTTTCAGCATCAGACTCTAGGGGAAGTCTAAGCGTCGGGGGGTTTTCTCTATGAAACAGGACAGTTCCCCTTTATGAAGAGTCACAATAAAGCAGAGCAAGAGCCGCTAGTTGACCTACTTACCACTAGTACAGACACTGTTATTGAGTCGCCCCAGGGGGAGGGATGAGCACTGGAACAGACAGATTGGCACCTGAAATCTGGGGCTCTTAGCCCTTTTGTTTCCCCAAAACGGATGCCTGGTGGGTGGGGCTAAATAAGATGTAGTCTCTGTGGCTACTGGACATCACACTGGCATTCTGTATGGCATCACTGCTGTGTCCTGACTCTGCCATTTCTGTGATGTCCTAGACACGCTTGCTCTGGGTTTGTTGTGGATCTGTCTGCTGTTTTGGGGGGAGAAGGACTTGTAGAACTTTCACTGCCGGGACTGGAACATGAGGTTGGACGGTTCCGGCTGTTTTGGGGCCCCAAAACCCCTCTGATTGTAGGAGCCCCTTTACTGGCATTTTCTTTATTAGCCAGACCCCCCAATCTGGCTACCCCCTCAAGGGGGCTTTTTCTTTGCCTGATGCATTGTGTCACTGGCTGGCATCAGGGGGTTGGGCACATAGGCCCCCGGGCTCATCGGGAGCCGAGCCAATCATAACCCACGGGGACCCTTATTGGCCGGGTGCAACTCCGCGTCAGTGCCGCCTTGTATAGATCACTCGTGTCGTCGCTCTGGTTTCCTCCTGCTCATGGGACTGGGGAACTGGGAACAGCTGGGAATGTTCCTTGGGGATTAGACAGGGAAACGCCCTGTCCTGTAAAAGAAAGAGGGGGAATCACATGATGTAAATATTGCACCAGCACTGGAGGGTGTACAGTTATTCCCTCCTGTCAGCTAAACCCCCATTTCACACCAGCACTGCGCTTTCCTCTGGCCTCCACCTCCCCAGACTTTACTGAGGCTCATTATCGGGGGCACCACTTACATCTCCCTGTGATAGAGGCACAATGGGGCAAATATCACTGGATTAGAGATATATTTATAAAGATGTATGTGTGTGTCTATGTGATGTACCCCCAGTCACAAAGTGACGGCCTGTCACACAGACACAGGAGGACCCCAATCTCCAACTAATGCCCCAGAAAGAACAGAAGCCCCTCCCATACATTACACTCACCCTAATATCCCTCTGAGGGGGCAGAGCCTGGGCAGGAGAATGACTCGGGGTGTCTCTGCAATAACCACTCCCGTCAGTTTAAACTTCCCGCATTGCCCCCAGCTGAGGTCAGAGGGAAGAAGCTCCTGCTGCCATGTTGGCTGTGGGAACGTGGCTGCCAGTACTTTGTGGCCACGCATAGTAGTATTCCCCCACTAGGTGACAGCATACGCTGAATTTAAAGTGATCCTGACATTAAAAATTTTCTTTTCAAACTATTAATCTGCATTAAAAGTTACCTATCGGTCATGTTGATAATTTTTTTGCTAATAGATCTACTTTTGTATTTTGTTCCTAAACCTGACTGTTTTGCCAACCTGACTCTCCCATCTCAGCCTGTCAGTTAGAGTTTCTAATACTGCTGCACAAATATGGCAGCCCCCTCATACAGGAACATGGGGGTAATGTAAAAGCAAATACCTTTATGGCAAAATTATAAGTAGCATTCAAAGACAATATTATGATAGATAATAAAAAAAAGGTTGTTTTCTGATGTCAGTATTTCAAACGATGCCGTTATTAATAAGGCTGGACTTGCATTGATGTTCCCTATTCCGTCCCTAGATGTCGCTGTAGTTAAAGGGCCGGTTATAACTATGGTTGTGCTGTTCCTGTTGTCCCATTGGGTGGCAGTATGCTCTGCTCTTACAGTAGAGACAATTACAAAAACAAAGTAGGCTCAATGTATGAGACTGGTGCCATTTAGACAGTGGCAGTGGGACGGAGGTGTTGGAAAGGATTCAAGTGCACCTCTTCTATAGAGAATGAAGACACACGTCCGTCAGGTTCAGCCATAGTCTGAATATGCCCAAGCCTGTCGTGCCCCAGAGAAAGGGCAAATAGCCCAATGGAAAGAACTGAAGGGCCAGTGTGATGGGGAGGAGACATAGATATATAGGAAAGCTGATATGTATTTTCCAGGATAGCGGGCATCCCTGTGCATGGCTGCATGGAAACCAGTGTAAGCTGCAGCAGGAAACTGATTGCCCTTTAATCATGTTCCTGCATTTAAGGATAAAAGGGAAGGGGCAGATTTCTGGATGTTGAACGAGACAATTGTTACTCGCCCTCTAAGTCAGAATCCAAATATGCCACGTGGTTTTAAATGAGCCAATAGGCACACAGCTTCCAACACCCACCCATCCCCTAATTGAGTTAATAAGCCCAGCCTGTTGCTTTTTCCTGCAGTGGGAGCCTCTCAATCCTTTTGCAGGTAGGTACTGGGTGCTCTGCCCATGAGATGCTGGGAGTTGTAGCTCGTGCTGGTCTTTGTCATACATGGGGTGCTCTCATCATGTGGGAACAGATTATTTGACTCCATCCCAGAGGGTAAAGGGATGAGCCTAGTGTATATGATACCCCCTTTAATAGAAAATTAATTCACTACTTGCACGCATGGCTGTATAGGGAGCAGTGTAGGCTGCAGCAGCATCTGAACATTTCACTAATTAATTACACTGCATGTGGCCTTCAAATTTGTTTGTTTCTGTTGGGGGAGGAGGTAGAAACCATATTGACTGGAGGGAGGGGGTGTTTGGATGTTGGAAGCATCAGACTGGGGGTGCTGGGAGTTATGGTTGTGAGGGGGTAGAGGTTGCCCCTCTCTGCTGGTTCCCTGCACCTGTGCTTAGCTGCCCATCACTGATCCTGTTCCTCCTGCCTATAGACCACACGGACAGAACCAGAACCCTTGTGTTTCCCCATCAGAACCAAAGAGTCCTGGATATGAGACGTTCTGACAGGTGGGTGCCTCACTCACCTTTAAAGGATAAGTAAACCCTTAAAAGTGAATGTAAAATTGATGGGGGGGGGCTATTCTAAGCATTTTGCACTGTACATACATTTTATTTTTAAATTCCAAGATATTAAGGGATACATGTACTGTTAATATCAGGGCCGCTTCTGCCATGAGGCAAGGTGAAACCCTTGCCTCAGGCGGCAGCGAGCGGCCAGTTACAAGGGGCGGCAAAAAGCCGCCTCTTGTAACTTTAAGAGCCGAACTTCCGGGTTTTAATCCGGAAATTCGGCTCAGCTAGTGCAAAGAGCTCTATAGCGCTCAATGCACTAGCGATACTGCCCCCTGAAACCCGCTCCGACGCTAATTTTTAAGCGCGGAGTGGGAGAGGAGGGGGGCGGCATCTGGGCTGCTGCCTCAGGCGGCAGCAGCCCCAGGATCGGCGCTGGTTAATATGAATGAATTTTGTGACAACAACACCACCTGCTGGTCAGTTTCCCACCAGTCTGACCACCAAGTAGTCAAGGAAGTTGTCAGGAGAAAGAAAGAGGCTGCTCTGATGTTCTTCTGCTTAGGGAAGGTTTCTAATGTTTTTTTCTAAGCAGAAGAACATCAGAGCAGCCTCTTTCTTTTGGGATAAAAGGCTTTTTGGGTCTGACCCATTTAGTTCTATTTTGAGCTGGAAACACTTAGGGGCCATGCCCAGAATTCCATAATATACTATGCCAGGACCTGATGTTCCAGGAATGGTGCAAATTTTTATTCAAACCCCCCCCCAATATTACCCAATTTATCGCCCCCGAACTTACAGGGCCAGTCACTATTAGCACTACATGTCCAGCCTCCCCTTTAGCTTTATTATTTAGGTGGTTTTGTTGGCTCTGCCTTAGCTGAGTGGTCTCTCCTGGAGCAGAACGGCACATGTGTCTCCAGCTTCCAGTGAATAAATGGATCCTGACACCTGCACATAATGCAAGATTGAGCTGCTGTTATTTATTTGTTTTCCCAGAAATAATCATTTGCTCCCAGTAAAGTTCCACTGCCAGGAGGCCAAGAGCAACAAGATTGAGGGGAGTTGCCACAGGGAATCTGCACGGGGTCGGCATAAGGTACAGACTCGCCAACTGCAACAGTGTCCCGTATCTCTCCATGCTGCAGTTATGCTTAGGGGCCCGCATGCACAGTGATTTATGGTAGCAGGCAGCCAATCAGATCAGGTTTAAGCTGGCCGCCAATGTCAGCCCACATCCGGGGCCACAATTCAAGGAGAGGGGCCTCAGGACTATCAGTGTTACACATGTAACCACATTCCTGCACTCAGACTGGAGCCCCCAACATTCCTCTTACATCATTAGGGTTTAATCTTCATTAACTACCCCTCCAACCCTCAAATCAGTTTTCCTACTTAACCCGAAATGTTTCTTCCTGGTTTTTGCATGTGACTCATGATCCAGGGGGCATTAGACTGTGGACAGGGAGTCGGAATGACACGTCTGGAATCAGTAGCACCCCTACAGAGGTTGGAGAAAGCTAAGCAAGGAGAGGAAGGGGGTGGCAAAACAAGGCTCTATAGCTCTTTGAATGGGATCAGGGCAGTGACCTTTCCTCTTTCTCCCCTGCACCTCTGTACTGATCAGGGCTCCCACAGGAAAGGAATGTGCCTGGTCCCCCTGGGGACCCCCCATGACCTCGGCTCTGTTCTCTGCATGGTCTTCTCCCCAAGGATCACAGTGCCCAGCAGGTTAGAGGAGGAGTCTTTCCTGGTCATCAGAGGATCTTGGTAAGTAATCCCATGCCCTCCTGGCACAGCACCTCACTGGGCACGTATGTATACTTTATTTTTTTTATTATTTATCACCATTTCAAGTCACTTGGTTCATTGCTGGGGGGCTTTCTGATTCCATTAAATGTTCCAGTCCTGGGGTTGTGGCACAAAGAGAAAAGTGAGCTGCACAATTACCTTCTGCCTCTTTCCCCTGCATCACAACAGCCAGTTTTGTTGAGTTTTCCCTTTGGCTTTATGGGAACCTTAAGGAACCTGCAATCTAGAGAATGTCCAGCAGGAGGCTCAACATTTCTGTTCTTGCGCTTATTTAGCAGGTTACAATGGACTTTTCTAAAGAACTTGTTATTCCCAGGCGCCCCCCGCTCTACAGAGGGACCCCCAGAGCCACAGATATCAGATACAGGAGTAAGTGCCTCGTCTTTTGATAATGAAAGGTGGTACCTGCAATTTTTGTTTTTTTTTTTTTTTTTTCTTAATTGGAATATTGAGCAGCCCCTTCCCTTACACTCCCATCTCAAATCATTGCACCGGCAGCACAAAATCCATTCACAAATGTAAATACGTTTTTGGTGCTGGGGTGGGGCTGCTAGTGAAATGTTGACGCTGGGGGGGGGGTGGGACTGCTAGTAAAATTAGGATATCCACTATTCTCTCCATATTCCGCTATTTTATCCAGAAGTCCAGGAGCAACAGAAAGAGTATCAATGGGCTGATCCCATGTTGGCGAGGGGCGGTACAAGAAGGAGATTTGGCACTGGGTAAGTAACTCCTAAACTCACCTGCTACCTGGGATCTACATGATACCTGGGGTACAACCTGTCCTGATCCAGTGACCAGATGATTCTGTTAATTAAACCAATAAAATGCAAAGTTCTGACTGGCTGCCAACAAATATCCGACATTCTAGCACTTACCCCTTGTCTTCAGGGATAGTCTCACTGTCAGTAAACTCCCATAGTGCTTATTGGGACAACAGCCAGAGTCTGTGCTCAGCGGGTTTTATAGGTTCAGCCTGTTCCTTTATAACAGACTCCTGTCTTTACTACAAGGTTTGAGTGCAGATGGGCCGCGGGCAAGAAAACCACATGCAGCCCCTCTCAGTGGCACCAACGTGTTTTCATACGACCTCCAGCCAGAACGGGACATCCTGGGCTGGGAAGTGACGGCCACGTCGGGAGAGAAGGAACAGGTCAGCGATGGTTGGGGGTACCCCTTGTGACCCTCTGGCAGCAATGGGATGCACCTCCTCATATTTCAGAAAAGGGAAAACAAGCAAACCGAACTAACCATACTTTTATGACATATTTTACTGCAGTGATGTGGCACAAGCTTTTGGGGAACAACCCCTTCCTCAGGTGCAAGAGTGGGAGTTTGGCTTCTTTTCCCTCTTCTGAAAAACAGTCTCTAAGTATAAGAGTACATGGTCTGCCAAAGATCCAATAGCTTTGCATCACCTAATATCCCCCATAGTTCAGGTTGCCATCTGGCCGGTATTTTACCGGCCTAACCGTTAAAAATGATGGTTGATCCCAATGTTATTAATAGGGAAAAATAAATGTATACGAAGGCCAGTATTTTTTCCAGAAAAGGTGTCAACCCTACCCATAGTGCCTCTAGCCGGGGCACCTTCGGGTATTTCACTGGATAAGTTGGGTGAGGATGTCATAAAAGCACCTGCTCACCATTGTGCATTGGCCTACTGGAGTTTTTGGTAAGACCTCAATAGGAAGATGGTGTGATGGTGGCAAAAAGAGTTGTGGCCTCTTCTACAGTTTTTATATTTGGCACAATAGAAAATGAATTTAGGCAAAGTAAACCCCCATATTTCACTCGAATTGACCTTCAAACTATAGTTTAGGGGTATCTAAGAGACAAAATAGATATTCTTCCCATTCTCTTCAAATTTAGTTTTCCCCCTGGTTAAGGTTCTGGGCCGTCCATGGCTTGTGAACCACACTGCCTTAAAGGATGGAATCCCCCAACTGTTTTGCTGCTTTTCTTGGTTTAGCCTCATGTGGTTTCCATTGGAGAACTGCAAAATTCCCTGAAGCTGGACTTGGAGAAGCACCAGACTAACCTGACGGATATAGAATCACGCTTGGCTGGTCTGGAACGTCGGGCTGAAGATGTTACCAAACACTTAGAACGTGCCAGTAAGTTACCCCTGATTATAATAACCAGCAACTGTTGATGGGAATTTAGGGGACTGCCCTGTTCTAACTGCCCATGTGCTGAGAGCAGTTCTCATTCTTCTACAATAATATGGCACCATATGATGGGGAGCTGCATGGCAGAACTGCAAGACACTCCTCTACATACATGGAATCTGGACTCGATACACTGAGCAGTGGAGTTACCTCTGGGAATAACACAAGCATTTACAAGGGGTGCGCTTGTTTTCCCGTCTCCAATTCAGTTGTACCATGTGACACATACAAGGGAAGCAGGAACAGCCAGTAACAAGCAGTTTATAGGGAGAATTCCTTTCACAAGCATTTTCCTTGTCTGCGCAGAGAAATGCCCATAACTGCTGTCTCTCATTGACAGTAACTGTCAAAGTGTCAGCACTGGGGTTCTTTGCCTGGACCCTACACTAGATCATGCCCCTCTCTTCTGCATTTGTGCTTTTTATTTACATGCAGATCTTGAGCTGAAAGCCCTGAAGCAGGGCAGTGCCACCCTGAAGAACCTTGTGGATCAGGAGACGGGTGTTTCTAGGGGCAGAGACCAAAGGCAATGGGAGGACCAGCCCATTATGGGAAATCTGAAGAAATCAAACTGCCACCATCTCACTTGGAACAAAAATCTGATTATTCCTCCCAAACAAAAGCCGGTGAGTGAAGAAGCACAAGAGATGCTGGTATTAGTGGGTACAGGGGTATGTGCCAGGTCCTGGATCCAGTTTGGCTGTCCACTAATTAAGACTTGCACTCATTGATCAATCAAAGTGGTGTGTGTAGGCAGCACATATGACCAGATTATTAACATTAAAGATGTCCTTTAATTGTTGTGGAATTCTCCCAAAGCTTTAGAGTGATGCCAGGCTGCACTGACCAACAGGTTACATAGTTAAATTGGGTTGAAAAAAGACAAAGTCCATCAAGTTCAACCCCTCCAAATGAAAACCCAGCATCCATACACACACCCCTCCCTACTTTTAATTAAATTCTATATACCCATACCTATACTAACTATAGAGCTTAGTATCACAATAGCCTTTGATATAATGTCTGTCCAAAAAATCATCCAAGCCATTCTTAAAGGCATTAACTGAATCAGCATCACAACATCACCCGGCAGTGCATTCTCACATCACCATTGGTTGCTGGGCTCAGTCTCTTAGTTTGTCTGTTTGCCCCACACTAATCTCTCCCGTCACCAACAGGGGAACCAAATTGCCCCAGAGTCTCGCAGACCCAGCCATAAAGAGGTTAATGACTTTTCCACAATGAGGGCACAGGGTGACCAAGAGGAGGTACAGACGTGCATATTCCAGTGCCAAGCCCAGATTGATGTGAGTATACCAATGCCAACCTGTTGGGCAGCATGGGAAATAAGAGATTGTTTGTGCACCCCAATAGTGTTTGCCTATACTGTACATACTGTTAGCTTGACCATATGCAGAAACTACCCCAGGAGTGTGCCATCTTGTGCAATGGGGGCATATTGGTATACACATGCCCTTGCCTTTTACTTATACTGAATCGGACAATCTGTTGCCTCTGTCAGGCTCTCATGCATCGGGTCAACAAGCAGATTCATCACATTGAAGGCAAAATCTTCTCCAGGAAAAAACGCTGCCGGGGCCTTAACAACAGAGGTAGGAAATCCTCCCATCATCCCACTCAGCCAATCATGCGCTACGATAAGGGGTGCCCAGCCAATTGTCTTCCAGCTTCAGTAATACTTATGCTATGTAATTTAGAGGGGAAAATCACCTTTGTTTCCTCCAATTCTGCTCTAGAGATCTAACAGAAAGAAGATCTGAAGGACCGGGAGCCACCAGGACATCCTCCAGAGTAAGGGGGCAGGTACTTATTCACTGATCCCCCGAGTGGCCTGTTCCTCTGATGTGCCCGTTGGCTCCATCTAGTTGATGTGCCAAGCTGGCTACCCACTGGCTCTTCCAAAGAATGGAAATCACTGTCTGGTAATGCCCATTTTAAACCTGATTCAGACAAGCTCCTCACAGTTCTGCTTTTAATGAATTTAACAAGTTGTTATGGAATGTTAATCTATGCTGTAATTAAATATTTATATTTTGCACAATAACATACTCTCACCTGTCGCACTGATATATACACTCAAGCAGGTAACCCCTATAGGCCAGGGGCATCACAGAACTGGGGGCTACAGGCGTAAGAGGATGAAAAAGTGATAAATTAAAGGGCACATGCATGTATTTCAGTAATGAAGGGACAAATCCACAAATTTCTAATTGTGGGGCAGAATACTCTGTTATACAGATAGCTAGAATCTCCGCCATAAAGCAGGACTGCTGCTTCCAATGGGGATCAGATAGGATCTGTGCAGCCACTGGGCAGTGTTCTTTTATACAGATGTGCTTCTACACCAAATGTTATTTTCACTGTCAAGCCAATTTATACAGTAAATTATGCATCTAGGTCTAATGATTTTATTGCTGCTACATTGCACAGCATTAACCCCAGGAGCTGACTTTCTATTGCAAATAATATTATCATGTATAATTAACTGAAAATGGTTATGATGATTTTTTTTTTTTTTTTTTGTAAACAAGCAAGTGCAATAGTTAGTAGGAGTGACATCTATTTTAACTGGCAGGTAATAATGTCCCAGGTTGGATGTTACCTCTTATGATTCATCGCTGGGGCCATGGTTGTTCCCTTTTACTGTTTGGTACTTCCTTTCTAAGTTACTGTAATAGAAAATCCATTCTTTGTGCTGTACAAGATCAGGAGTAGCCATTGAAGAACTCTGGATTTCTGTGACTGAGCCAACTGACCAGGTAATCCTGTGGTTGTGGTTTATACACAGAGCTGACCTGTTCCTCAGACTGAGAAGTCATTCTAGTCATTGTCTTTATCATCCACAAAAAAGATGAGGATCGCACTCTCAGGAAAATGTTTATTTTACATAAAAAAATAATTAGAAAAAAAACCAATGGCTCCTAGTAGTGGCCCTACACATTTTAACCAAGAAGGTTTTCATCCGGGGCAAAAAAAATGCCTTTTCTTTTGTACCGATTTGCCGTCACAAATGCACATTATAAGTCCCTGGTACCAGTGGCGTAATTGAATGTTACTGGGGCCCACACAAAAATTTAATTTAGGGCCCAAAAGCATTGGTAAGTTGACATATTATATAAAGATATATTGAAATCCCTCACTAATTAGGGCTTGGTCCTCCACACTTTTGGGCCCTCCTCTGCTTCCCCTGTAGTTACGCAAAGGTTTAGGAGCAGTCGATAGCCGGTAGACCCTGGGTTATACCAGAAGACAAGGGGTCAGTGGCACGAGGGTCCATCCAGGCAAGCAGTTCAGTACCCCAAGATATCGTTTTAGAATATGTATGAGCCCCACTGTGTGTAACGTCCCAATGTGCTGTAGGACCTCCAGGGGGAGGTTGCTTAGAGAGTCCTTGCCCTTAACCTCTTTGACTCCTGGAAAGGTTAGGCAGTACTCCTTAATATAAAGTATTGGGTACCTCTGGCTTCAATCAAAGGTTTTGAGTGTTTTACTGTAGATAATATGGGACTTTTTTTCCTTTGGAGCAAAGCTTATTCTGCACAAAGGTACAACCAAGATATAATAGGGGGCACCTCTGCTGGAACCATCCCCTTGGTTGGACTGGATGTCCGAATGAACATTCCTAAAGTGTTGGGGAAATTAATCTCTCCGGGAAGAACAGGTTACAGGAAAATGTGAAGGAAGAGTTGCTTATATTGTGACTTGTGGTTACTCTCTGCTTTCAAAAAGTGGATTCCCCAAGTCTTCTCCAGCAAAAGATCTGCCAAAACAGTCTTTGAAGAAAGTCTCCAATCTGAAATCATAGGTCTGAGTTCCAAAGTCTATAAGTAGCCCAGCTAGGGCCTTGCTCTCTGATATTGTATGGCCTTTGAGTTCTTTTTCGAGGGCACAGAGTAAAGTGGTATTTATGGCTTCCAATAAAGGCAAGTTGTCCACGTGGACCCCAAGATCAGATGTGTCCAGCAGCTTGTGGGCCTTCTCGTTCCTAGAGCGGTCATCATCAAACTTTGCTCTTCTGCCACAGTAGCTTGTAGACCGTTTTTACTGTTTGTGGTTCCAGCGTGCCGCTCACAAAGTCCTTTTCTTTTGGGGTACATGCTGCCAACTGACCAAAAAGCATCAACATTCTTCCATGGTGCACCAGGTACATGTTGTAACTGTTACAATCCACTTTTTGCTTTAATCCCTCCAGTACCCCCTCCTGCCCCAGTGCTAAACCCATTTTCTCAATATATTCAGCAAACTTTTTTCTTGCCTCCTCTGATTTCTGGTATGTCTCCTCATCATTGGGTCTGTCATCCATTTTTTTTACTCGTTTTCGAAGTTGTGTCCTCCATTTTGCCCATGTTGGCCTCCAAACATTTGATGTTTTCTTTTTGCTAAAAATGGAGGACAACTTTGATACATCAAGATCAACTTGTCCCCTGGCCAAAGCCTCATGCTCAAACTTGAGTGAGTTCAAGTCAATATCAATCTTTAATAAGTCTACTATAAGTTCAAATAAGAAAGAAGTAGACTATATAGGAGATTTCTCTCTTTATTTATTGCAAAGGCTTTTGATGTATTTTCCTTTGTGCTGTAGTTGTCCAGCTTGGAATGGGAAGGGGATTTTCATAACGCTGTGCAGCTCTGCATTTGAACACAGGGGGAAAAGGGAGCTGCTTTTTGGAAGTTGGGATGACGCAGTTGGGGATGGGGCTCCTGGATAAGACCCTCTTGGAGGTTATTTACCCTTTAAATTGATGCTGCAACACATGATTATGCATTTTCCATTGATTGTATTACTTAAATTACATTGCTACTTTGTTTTCTAGCATGTTAGAGATTTGATACATGTATGTGAGTGTATTTTTACATTTTGTTTGGTGTTAAACTATACAAAGAGCAGCAGAAGCAGTGCTGTAAATGTAAATAAGGCTTTCACATAAAAGTTACCTGATCCATCCGCAAAACATGTAAAGGTGGTCATATGACCATTGGCCGTATGAAAGATCTTTTGTCCACTCTTCTAACATTAATAATAATCCTCTGATATGCAGGTAAAAAGCTCTATCTGATGATTCAGCATTAAGATTACAATGTTCGATATCCTTTAAAGGTGCCCGATCAAAGTCCTGCCTACGGTTGCCACCTTTTCTGAAAAAAATACCGACCTTCCTATCTATTTATCTTTTTTCCCTATTAATAACATTGGAATCAACCATCATTTTTACAGGCCAGGCCGGATCATACCGCCCAGGTGGCAACCATTGTCCTGCCCGATTGATGAGATGACTGATATCCAAGGCTTTTGACCGATATTGGTCCCTTTGTCTCCCACCATGCATGCACCGATTATAGTACGAAAAATATTTTGTGCGTTCATATTGGTGCGTTTATGGACACCTTAAGGCACTTGTGTGCTGATCCAGAGTTTGTATCCCTGCCAGCAAGGGCATGACTGTGGGTGATTGGCCCCTGCAAACTATGGGCCCCGTGCCCCTCACAGGGAAATGCAGGTTATGCACTTGTTTGGAGCGGGTTCTTTTGCTGTAGCCCCTTCATCCCCACTAGGTCTGCTGCCTCTATAGCTATGCCACTGCTTACCATAAAGTAGGGTTGGAATGTTGTCTTTTGTCAGAATAGATGTAGAGACAGTGTAGAACAAGGAAATGAACTGCCCTGTGCATTACATATATACACGCACAGTGGGGTAACTAGATGTTACAGGGCATCACAGTAAATTAATTGTAGGGTCCCCAACATAGCCAGAGGTTGTCCTGTTTTTACCAATATGTTTTGGAATTTCTTTTATTAATTAGGGCCTCATAGGGTCCCCTATACCTCCTTAGCCCCCAGCAGCTGCAGGGTCTGTTTCCTCTGTAGTTACAAACATCATTTTCAGGTTTAAAGCTGTTTGACAACTTAGACTGCTGTTTGGTATCCAGAGCAACCAGGCAGTTTCCGGAAATCAAGAATGAAAGTTGAAGGTGATGGTGCAGGACAGAAAGATTAGTAAAAGCAGCAACAATTTGTATTTAGCCTCAGTTTCATATTGTTGGGGTCACTGACCCTAGAAACCAGAGACAAGTTATACATCACTGGGGCAGAGCACTGCAGGAAATCTGAGAGCTAGGCATCATGGAAGATTACTTTTGATTGGGAATGAGTTTCACTGCAGTGCAGACATCTATGCTGATAAGAAAATATAAATAAACTCTGGCATGTCCAACCTACAACCCTACACTTCCCAGTAGCCATCTTAATACCATAAGTTACATTTTCACAAAAAATAACATATTTCTAATTTAATATCATTATAGTGCCTACCAATCTCTGTGATACTGGAAGGGGCCCATGGCATATTCTCACTTTGCCTATAGCAGGGAGGGGTTAGAATTTCCACGTAAAGATAAATATGGGGTTGAATAGGAATTTCTAAACTACTATAAAAGTCTTGCAGCTGGTCTGGTGGATAGTCGCTGCGGTCCCAAATCCTAGCAACCAAATACAATATAATTTCCGATAATGGAGAAGCAGAATAAAAAATAATTTATACAAAAGCGAGGATGAAATGAATCAACTGATTCAAATGCTTACAATTCCTACATATAGAAGATGAATTTCAAGGTCAATGTGACCCTTAAGTTATTGTTAGGAACTCCAAAGAACAAAGATGTGACAGCCCAGTGAGTGAAGAGAACGCTGAGTTCCTTGCACTGCCATTATCTTGCTTGGCTCAGAACTCTCTCAGTACAAATGTCCATAATAGTGCCTGGAGATTGTTGGTAGAAAGAATGTGCATGGGCACAGCGCCTTGGCTATTGGCACAGAAATGGTTAAATCCTGGGTGCCTGATGGAATGCTCTGGGCTGAGGCATGGAGCCTCCACATCCAATTTATAGAATTGAAAATATAGAAATAGAAGACCACGTAGCTGCATCACAAATTTCTCCCATTGTAGCCTGAGCATGGAAGGCCCAGGAAGTAGGGATGGGCGAATTTTTTCACCTCGTTTCGCCGAAAAAATGACGCCCATAGACTTGTATGGAGACGTGTGTCAAAAAAAAAAAAAAGACGCGCGACAAAATAATTTCGCCGCGCGACAAATGTTTTTTGACGCCCATAGACTTTAATGGGCGTCTGCAACATTTCGCCGGCGGCAAATTTTTGGCGAAACGAAACGGGTCAAATTCGCCCATCCCTGCCAGGAAGCTGCAACAGCACTGGTTGAATGAGCCTTAATAGGAGGAGCTTGAATTTATTGAGTAAGCCTTTGTGATACACCCCTTGATCTGAATCCCCAGAAATTCTATTGTCTAAGTTGGTGTAAGCTGAGACTTCTTATGATTCACCAACAACCTGTTTTGTGACAGACTTGTAAGGTCATGTGAAGATGTCTCAACAACCTCTCTTTGGAAGCTGTGTTCACCAACAAGTCGTCCAGGTAACTGAATATTTGAACTCCTTGAAGAAAGAACCTTCAAGAAAGTCCTCGGGGATGAGGCCAGCCCAAATGGCAGGACACGATATTGATAATGGTTTCCCAAAAGAATCTTTGATGTGCCCCAAAGATGGGATGTGAAGATACGCGTCACGTAACTCTATCTTCACCTTCCATTCCAATCGTAACAGAGTTCGTGATATTATGGTCAGAGTTTGCATTTTGAACGACCTTATGTTCAGGAATTAATTGAGGTACCTGAGGTCTAAAATAGCACAGTACTCACCCATCGTTTTTCTTCTGAGATAGAGAGCTGTGTAGATTCCTCTCCTTTGCATGTGACTGGGCACAGCTACGATAACTTATTTTCCTAAGAGCTCTGATATGATACTTAGCCTTTTTTGCTTCCAAAGTCTTTGGTTGTCTTGATTCAAAGAATACATTTGTTCTGAGTATGTCGCAGAAATCTAGATGATAGCCCTGTGACACAACACTCGGGACCCACTCGTCTGCCGTTATACGAGCCCACACAGCCCCAAACTGGAGAAGACGCGCCCCACAGGTGGCCGATGGGCTTTGACACCATCAGAACGATTTATTTTCATTTTGCTTGAAGTCCTTCTTGCCCTGATTTTGCCCTCGGCTCTTCCAAAAGGACTGTATACCATATGTTCAGCCAGGTCTGTAAGCTTTAGACTCTCTGTATGAGCTATGAGGGCTGGTGCCACTCCCTTTTCTGCTGAGGCAAAAATGAACTTTTCCCTACGGAAGCTTTGGATATAATTGTATCCAACTTTGTCCCAAATAACAACTCACCTTCAAAAGGAAGGGGAGTATCTGCTTGCCAATGCTTCAACCACAACATCCGTCTAGCTGCATCACTATATACCATGTTCCTTGCAGAGAGCTTTAACATATCCATGGATATCCATGGATGCTTCAATAATATACTCCACTGCCACTCCTATGTCATCCACTGTATGTATAAGGTTATCTTGCGGCCCCTCTTGATTGTTCTTTTCTAACTCTTCTAACCAGACTCTTACAGCTTTACCTACACATGTTACACTTATGGCTGGTTTACAGACAAGACCCGAAATTGAATAAGCTTTCTTAAGCACATTGTCTTGTCTTTTCTCTACTGGATCCTTGAGCGAAACCCCCTTGTCCATGGGTAGAGTTGTTTTGCGTGCCACCCTAGTTAAGGCTGCATCTACTTTGGGAGGACTAGTCCATCGCCCAACCTCCACTTCAGCGAACAGGTACATTTTATTTAACCTTTTATCGGTTGTGCCCCATTCCTCAGTCATCATACTCTTCAGGACTTCATGCATTGGAAACACCAGAGCTTTCTTAGAAGAAGCTTTAAACATCTTGTCGTCTTCTTCTTCCTTCCTTGTCTTCTTTTCCTGATCCATATCTTCCAAAGCCTTACGTGTCACCTTAATTAATGGCTCCACTAAATCAGTATCAAATGTTGAATCTTCATCAACAACCGTGTACTCCAACTCCTCCGATGTATCCGAGACACTGCCTGTTGCCCCTTCCTGAGGCTGAACTTTAGGTGTTGCTGATACTCCGTTGTTCCAGAAACAGACAAGGTCACTGATTCTGTTACTGCTCCCACTAACCAGGTCCGGACTGGGAGTCAAAATAGGACCTGGCATTCCAAGTACACAGAGGCCCAAATAGTCCTCCACCAGCCCACTGAATAGTGATTGTGTATTGGGACCTTACAGCAGCCCCTCTGGCATTTGCCAGAACCCACAGATTGCCAGTCCGGGCCTGCACTAAACCATCCATCAATTTATCTTTAAACCATTCCCTCATGGCATCAAACTGATCGTCAGCTTTCTTGCCTGACATAGCTTCCCAGCACTCCTGGCATACTAATGTAAAACAGAGTGATACCACATCACGCTACCCAGCCGATTCAAGTGCACTCTCTCTCTCTACTTACCCCCTAGAGGACGAGTGGGACCTGTGGCTCCTAGAGCTCATCCTGTAAAAAGAGAGCAAATAAGTAGCTTGTAACCAAACACAGATCTGTAGAATTACCGGCATTTACTTCAAACTCCTCCAAAATCAGCCTTCGCCTCAGATCGCAACTGGCATTTGGATGCGCACATTTGCAGCAAGACATGCTGGAGTTCAGTTTAAATTCTCCACTCTCACTTCCGTGAGTCTGACAGTAACGGCTTGCTACGCAAAAAGACTGATAAGAAAATGACTTACAGTGCACTGCAACTTACTACGCTAAGGAGGAATACCTCACACTTATAGACGCAAAGCCATATTGAACCAGCAGCTACAGTGGGACAGAGGGGCTGAGATTTCCGCGGTACTAGGGGTATCCATTTCCAGCGGGGACAGGAAAAGAGAGGAAGTAGGAGGGGTTTTAAAAGCTAGAAAAGACATTTCTGGCCAGAAAAATGATTTTAAAGTTGTTTAAAGGGTGCAACGACCTGGACAGTGGCATGCCAGAGGGGGATCAAGGGCAAAAATGTATCTGAAAAATCCATTGTTGACACAGCGCTGCGTTTTGTGCTGTAAAGGGCAGAAATCACACTACATTTCTAAACCTGTGTAATAAACTGCTTTAAAACGTCCGGCGTCTACATGCCAATCAAGTCGTGTAAAGGTTACAGCCTGTTCATACGCAAAGACGAAACGCGGCGCTTACTGCAACGCAAAAAAACGCAAAGAGCTTTAATGAATGATACCGTCAAGTGAGCAAATAATAGTTGTTAATTACTAGTTGAGCTTGTCACCTCCAGGATGTTCGTCCTGTTGGTGGCAATATTTCTGTAGTGGTGTGTTTAGCAGTCACCGTGCTTGTGCGCACGTGCACGGTCAGGCAGAGGTAATTCAATGTACAGTGAAGCGAACCAAAAAACACCGATTCTGCAGTGTGGGCCCAGTTTTGGTCTACTTTATTGATCACCTGCGGTGACCATAAAAGATGCGATTTTGCCACTGTTGCAGAACCCTGAAAAATTAGGCATGTGTACTTTCCTGAAAAATTATGTTTTTTTTGTCGCAGCCACTGAAGCACAGAGGCCAGAAAAAATATGCCATATAAATGCTGAAAATATTAATTTTTTTTTGTCGCAGCCACTGCAGCACAGAGGCCAGAAAAAAATATGCCATATAAATGCTAAAAATATAAATTTTTTTTGTCGCAGCCACTGAAGCACAGAGGCCAGAAAAAATATGCCATATAAATGCTAACAATATAAATTTTTTTTGTCGCAGCCACTGAAGCACAGAGGCCAGAAAAAATATGCCATATAAATGCTGAAAATATTTTTTTTTCTTTTTCGCAGCCACTGAAGCACAGAGGCCAGAAAAATATGCCATATAAATGCTGAAAATATAAAAAAATTTTGTCGCAGCCACTGAAGCACAGAGGCCAGAAAAAATATGCCATATAAATGCTGAAAATATTAATTTTTTTGGTTGCAGCCACTGAAGCACAGAGGCCAGAAAAACTCAGGATTTACCTGGATTCAAATGAAACCAGTAGGGTTTGCACCCTAGTTTGTAACTGTGGCGGAGGGAGGAGGACGCTAAAGGACAGCTGTGTGTGGAGTCATGAGGCGTGCAGAGAAGGACAGCTGCATGGGGAGTCAGAACAAGTCTTCCGGCGTGCAGTAACCCTCCGAGATCCACGCCTCATTCATTTTAATAAAGGTCAGGTAATCCACACTTTTGTGACCTAGGCGAGTTCTCTTCTCAGTTACAATCCCTCCTGCTGCGCTGAAGGTCCTTTCTGAGAGGACACTGGAGGCGGGGCAAGACAAGAGGTTCATGGCAAATTGTGACAGCTCTGGCCACAGATCAAGCCTGCGCACCCAGTAGTCCAGGGGTTCATCGCTCCTAAGAGTGTCGATATCTGCAGTTAATCCCAGGTAGTCCGCTACCTGCCGGTCGAGGCGTTCTTTGAGGGTGGATCCAGAAGGGTTCTGGCGCTGCCTTGGACTGAAAAACATTTGCATGTCTGACGTTACAGAGTGGCCAAAGTGCTTTGTCCTTGCAGGTGTGCTCGTGGCAGGATTACTGGCACCTCTGCCCCTGGAATGTTGATGAGTTCCTGAAGTGACATCACCCTTAAAAGCATTGTACAACATGTTTTGCAGGCTGGTTTGTAAATGCCGCATCTTTTCGGACTTGTGGTATGTTGGTAACATTTCTGCCACTTTATGCTTGTACCGAGGGTCTAGTAGCGTTGCAACCCAGTACAGGTCCTTCTCCTTAAGCCTCTTGATACGGGGGTCCTTCAACAGGCATGACAGCATGAAAGACCCCATTCTCACAAGGTTGGATGCAGAGGTATCCATCTCCGCTTCCTCGTTATCAAGGACTACATCATCCACGGTCTCCTCCCCCCAGCCACGTACAAGACCAGGGGTCCCCAAAAGGTCACCACAAGCCCCCTGGGAAGCCTGCTCCTGTTGGTCCTCCTCCTCCACAAAGCCACCTTCCTCCTCTGACTCCACTTCTGACACCTCTCCCTGCGTTGCAGCAGGTGCCTGGGTTCGTTCTGGTGATTCCGACCAGAAATCGTGCGCTTCCTGCTCCTCGTCACGCTGGTCTACAGCCTCATCTGTCACTCGTCGCACGGCATGCTCCAGGAAGAAAGCAAAGGGTATTAGGTCGCTGATGGTGCCTTCGGTGCGACTGACCATGTTTGTCACGTCTTCAAAAGGGCGCATGAGCCTGCAGGCATCGCGCATAAGCACCCAGTAACGGGGGAAAAAAATCCCCAGCTCTGCAGATCCAGTCCTACCACCCAGTTCAAACAGGTATTCATTGACGGCTCTTTGTTGTTGCAGCAGACGTTCCAACATGAGGAGAGTTGAATTCCAGCGAGTCTGGCTGTCGCAAATTAAACGCCTGACTGGCATGTTGTACCGCTGCTGAATGTCAGCAAGGCGTGCCATGGCTGTGTAGGACCGTCTGAAATGAGCCGACACCTTCCTGGACTGCCTGAGAACGTCCTGGAATCCTGGGTACTTCGAGACAAAACGTTGGACTATTAAATTCAGAACATGTGCCATGCAGGGCACATGTGTTAAATTGCCCAGTCTCATTGCTGCCAACAGATTGCTTCCGTTGTCACACACCACTTTTCCGATCTTCAGTTGGTGTGGGGTCAGCCACCGATCGGCCTGTGACTGCAGAGATGACAGGAGTACAGATCCGGTATGGTTTCTGCTTTCCAGGCACGTCATCCCCAAGACAGCATGACAACGGCGTACCTGGCACGTCGAATAACTTAGGGGGAGCTGGGGGTGCACAGGTGTAGAGGAGGAGGACCCAGCAGCAGAGGAGGAAGAAGAGGAAGAAGACGAGGTAGAGAGCGAAGGAGGAGTAGAGGTGGTGGCAGAACCGCGTGCAATCCGTGGCGGTGACATCAACTCCACTGTTGTTGTTGAGCCACACATTCCCTGCTTCCCAGCCATTACCAAGTTCACCCAGTGGGCAGTGTAGGTGACATACCTGCCCTGACCATGCTTGGAGGACCATGCGTCAGTAGTCATATGGACCTTTGGCCCAACACTAAGTGACAGAGATGCGGTGACTTGGCTCTGCACATGGTGGTACAGGTGTGGTATTCCCTTTTTGGAAAACAAATTGCGGGTACCTTCCACTGCGGTGTCCCAATTGCTACAAATTTGCGGAAGGCCTCAGAGTCCACCAGCTGGTATGGTAAAAGCTGGCGGGCTAAGAGTGCAGACAAGCCAGCTGTCAGACGCCGGGCAAGGGGGTGACTCGCAGACATTGGCTTCTTATGCTCAAACATGGCCCTCACAGAAACTTGGCTGGGGGCAGATGACTGGGAACTGGTGGTCAAGGTGGAAGGCGGAGTGGAGGGTGGTTCAGACGGGTCAAGGACAGCAGAGGTAGAGCAGTAAGATGCTGGACCAGAAGGAGGGTGGCTTTTAGTTTGTCTGCTGCCTTTGAGGTGTTGCTCCCAAAGTGCTTTGTGCTTGCCATTCATGTGCCTTCGCATAGAAGTTGTACCTATGTGGCTGTTGGGCTTCCCAAGACTCAGTTTCTGACTGCACTCATTGCAAATTACAACGCTTTTGTCAGAGGCACACACATTAAAAAAATCCCACACTGCTGACCTTTTTGAAGCTGGCAATCTGGAGGTAACAGTAGAAGTTGGCGGCATTGGCGGCAATGGCGGGTGCGTTGGCTGGCTGACCACAGGTGCCGATACATGTTGTTGCCCTACTGTTCCCTGCGAGCTGTCCTCCCTGCTTCTTCTAAGTCTTATTCTCCTCCTGCCTCTCTGACTCTCCGTCTCTCCATCTGAACTATCCTCCTCTTGCTCTCTTCTACTGACACCCACAAAACATCAATCTCCTCATCGTCATTCTCCTCAGATGCATCAATTTCTTCTAACAGCTCACAGAAGGAAGCAGCAGCGGGGACCTCCTCATCACTCATTATGTCCATCTCTGTTGTGTTCTCTGCCAGAATTATATCTGGTGTAACGTCCTCATCTCCTTCATCTTCTTCTGCCAATAATGGTTGCGCATCACTCAGTTCAAGAAACTCATGTGAAAATAACTCCTCTGACTCCAGTGAAGAAGGGGCGCCGGTGGTGGAGGAAGTGTTACGTGGGGTGCCCATAGCAGTGGAGGATGAGGATGTTGTGGTAAAGTTAGAAATGGTAGAGGATGGGGTGTGCTGTGTAAGCCAGTCAACTACCTCTTCAGCATTTTGGGAGTTCAGGGTCATTGCCTTTGTAAAACTGGGCAATTTCCTAGGGCCACAGGATAGCATAGCAGCACGGCCCCTAGTGCCTCTGCTTGGCGGCCTGCCTTTGCCTGGCATTTTTTTTAAAACAACAACAACACAGGTGGTGTTTCTGGAGACGGTATTATTATTGATATTTAGACAGAATGTGAACAAGCTCACACAGCTAGGTGGCAGTTGTTTGAAAATGAAGAACACACTGGGCAAACAAATTGAAACAATGCCTGCAAGGTCAACGTATACACTACAGCAGTGGATACGGAATATATTATTGCTGCTTGAAAAACTTCACTCGGGTGGTGTTTCTGGAGACGGTATTATTATTGATATTTAGACAGAATGTGAACAAGCTCACACAGCTAGATGGCAGTTGTTTGAAGAACACACTGGGCAAACAATGCCTACAAGGTCAACGTATACACTACTACAGCAGTGGATACGGAATATATTATTGCTGCTTGAAAAACGTCACTCAGGTGGTGTTTCTGGAGACGGTATTATTATTATTGATATTTAGACAGAATGTGAAAAAGCTCACACAGCTAGATGGCAGTTGTTTGAAGAACACACTGGGCAAACAATGCCTACAAGGTCAACGTATACACTACTACAGCAGTGGATACGGAATATATTATTGCTGCTTGAAAAACGTCACTCAGGTGGTGTTTCTGGAGACGGTATTATTATTGATATTTAGACAGAATGTGAAAAAGCTCACACAGATAGATGGCAGTTGTTTGAAGAACACACTGGGCAAACAATGCCTACAAGGTCAACGTATACACTACTACAGCAGTGGATACGGAATATATTATTGCTGCTTGAAAAACGTCACTCAGGTGGTGTTTCTGGAGACGGTATTATTATTATTGATATTTAGACAGAATGTGAAAAAGCTCACACAGCTAGATGGCAGTTGTTTGAAGAACACACTGGGCAAACAATGCCTACAAGGTCAACGTATACACTACTACAGCAGTGGATACGGAATATATTATTGCTGCTTGAAAAACGTCACTCAGGTGGTGTTTCTGGAGACGGTATTATTATTATTGATATTTAGACAGAATGTGAACAAGCTCACACAGCTAGATGGCAGTTGTTTGAAGAACACACTGGGCAAACAATGCCTACAAGGTCAACGTATACACTACTACAGCAGTGGATACGGAATATATTATTGCTGCTTGAAAAACGTCACTCGGGTGGTGTTTCTGGAGACGGTATTATTATTGATATTTAGACAGAATGTGAACAAGCTCACACAGCTAGATGGCAGTAGTTTGAAGAACACACTGGGCAAATAATGCCTGCAAGTGCACTACTATTGGTGCACTACTATGAAGAACAGCAAACAGCACTGGACACGTTAAAGAACAGTAAGATAAGTAAAATAAAAAAAAAAATATATGTATATTAAAAAAAAAAAATTACTCGGGTTGGTGCTGAACTACTAGGAGCAGCACAGTAGCACACCAGTCCCACTCCCCAACACAGCTAGACTAATAGCACTGGGCTCTTATAGTAGCAAAGTAAAAAAACAAAAAAGAAAATAAAAGCAGTCCTTACAAGGACTATTGGGTTATTACAGCAGTCAGCAGATGAGATCAGAAGAGATCAGTGCCCACAGCAGCTACATACAGAGCACTGCAGTAGAAGGTAGATTACTAGCCAGCAAAGCTACCTAACCTAAAATGTCCCTCAAATCCCTGCAGAGTTCTGTCCCTACAATACAGAGCAGTATCAAGTAGATTACTAGCCAGCAAACTTACTATCAACTGTCCCTCAAAGAAATCAGTGAAATCAGTAACAGCTCTCTCCCTACACTAGCTCTTCCAAGCACACACAGGCAGAATGAAAAAACGCTGCAGGGCTTCAGTTTATATATGGAAGGGGAGTGGTCCAGGGGGTGTGGGGGTGGTCCAGGAGGGAGAGCTTCCTGATTGGCTGCCATGTATCTGCTGGTCTGGGGTGAGAGGTCAAAAAAAAGCGCCGCTAAGGCGAACCCAAATTGGCGAACGTCGCGCGACGTTCGCGAACATTCGGCGAACGCGAACAGTCGATGTTCGCGCTCGCCGGCGAACAGTCCGCGACATCCCTAATGGCAGCTGAGCTTCTGTATAACAGAGCATTCTGTCCCAGCGGCTGCACAGATCATATAGGAGGAATGGTAGAACTGATGCTTATCTGTACAGGTAATACAACTACAAGGCATTGTGTGTGCCCATCTGAACTGAGAGGTGCCATTGTGCTGTTTGTGTTGGATCATTGCCCTGTGAGCGTCATGCCGTTGGATATATGGGGCCGGGTTTTGCTGTGTAATTCTTTTCTGTACAAAGACACATTGTGTTCACTTTTACACAAACCACCTTAAAAAAGTGTGGGATTCATTCACGTACACAAAGCACTAAATGCACCTTTTGTCATATCCCCTATGGATACAGCACTTAGTGGTAATTGTATCCTGGGAGCTTCAGCACCGGGGCCCTAACCTTTCCTCTCATAAACAAAAGCCTGGGATTTACAGAATGTCATAGCCCTGGAACCAATCACTTTGCTTCCCTGGGATATCTCCTTAGTAATTACTGGGATTAAGTGTGACATTTTACTCTGACGTTATAGGAGAACTAATTTCGCTGGATTTGAGGTTGACCCTGAACATTCTGACATCTCAGGCCAGCTCAAAATCTGGCTGTAACCCCCTCCCAGCCTGCCCAAAGGAAGCACACAATATCCTAATACTATACTGTGTGGGGGAAGTAATATGGCAGCTCCTACCCATATGTTCTGTGCCTAAAAGTAGCTATTCCCTCATGTTTTCTGCCAGTGATCAAATGCCACTACCCTTAAGATGCATTCCTAAATGAATGTCATATATCACTTTAATTTCCACTCTTGGCATCGCATTATGTGAGCTCAGCCTGAAAGGGAACCACAGCCCAGACTGTACAACAATTACACACAAACAAAGGAAGGGAGGATTTATGACACAGGTCACCTGACTGTGCCACAATGGATTGTGCATGGAAGGTCCCAGCAAGGACACTTCCTTTCATTCTCTTAAAAGAGGCAGCACTCCCTAGTAATGATTAGCACTGGACTTGTGCAGGTGCATACCCTACGTGCTGGCACTGTGACACCTATTGTGCACCTTTCTTGGAACTGACAGAGTTGCTCAATATTTTGCCCTCTGATTGGACCCTCACATTCCAGCTGATCTTGGGGCCCATCATCCCTAAGGTTGATGTTACTTGCAGCCCGGCTCTAAAGCCCAACACACTGCCTGATGCAGCTGCCATTTTCTGTAGGGCCTTCACCCTGAAGCACCAGGGAGCCAGATCAGGCTGCTGATGGAAGTTTCATTCTTGTCCAACGTGCAATCTGTGATTTTGACCACTGCCTTGTTGCTTGGGCCCTGAAGGGTCCAGGGACCAGTCTATTAATTATCCAATTATTATTGGATTTCATTCATAATAATGATTTTCATGGCATTAAAGCTGCAGAATGCTTCATTTCCCCTGCTGGGTCACAATCTTCCCTTCCTTCCCAATAAATGTGTGACTGCACTGCTGGAAATACAGAGACATTTCTGCAGCAGAGGAATAAATAATGAATCAGTCTCTGCTGGGAACCCACAAGCAATAGAGTTCAGCATAATGCAAATTCACACATGCACATATGTGTATATATATATATAAATAAACCAGAAGGATATTGCCAACCTTACTAGAAGGCCTGGACATCAGCCGGTTCCCTAGGCTTCTTTTCCAATTGAGTGAGTAAGTAGATTCTGTGCAACCTGTCCATTCGTGTGCTTGACTAACCTTTGCTTGTTCATTCCATTTCACATTATAAACATTATATGGTTGGACACTACAATTCCCCACAATTCTCTTATGGAAGCAAATGCCAGAAGCATATAGTGGAAACCTGTATAGAATAGCAGGCAGTTATAACAACAAAGGAAGTGGTAACTTTATGTTAATCCCTTGGTTTGGGAGTGAGATGTATGGGGTCCCCACTTAGTTTCATGCCCAAGTATTAATTCAATGAAATATGGAGTTACCTCTATATACAAGATTGGCTATACAAAGAGATATCCGTTGGGCACAACATGTGCAAATGTAGGTGCGTTAAGGTTTTGCTAACCTTTATTGCAGGCAGTGCCCAAAGATTTTGAACAGCAAAGTGCTGGTCCTAACTTACAGTTGGAAAGGAAAGATGATTCACTATCCTGGTTATAGGTATTTTCCAAGCAGTCCAGTAACTGGTCAGAGAGTGTCGGGTTCTCTATAAAAAGAGAAGCCAATATGTACTCAGCTGCTTTGCATCCCACCTGCTGGAGGGGGTGGATGGAACTCAGAGGCTGGGATGGGGTACAGTAGAGCCAGTGGGTGTAGATAGTGTGAGACTATATGTGTAGGAGTGATCAGGGTAGGAGCAGGGTAACTAGTGAACTCCTACATGTGGAAGGATTAGTAACCATGGGAGTGGCACCCAGCAGAGCAGGGACGGGCCTAGGATAGACAGACCTAGTGATAGAGGTGCATCCCACAGAGGTTCCACTTGCAGGGCCTGTACTCAGAATTGAACACTTTTCCGCAAACTGTCATTGGTAACCAATCTGACCAATCCCTGCTAAAGGCTCTATTCCTGAATATTCCCTGAGCAACTGTATCGTTTGTGATTATCCCCAGAGACTGATATACATTCCTGCAAATAAACCCTTATCGTGATTTATTTTAACTGATTTATTCACCCAGGGAGTTCTAGTCCAACATCCCCCTTCCTTGACTAACTCTGTGAGGTTCCACCCTTATGTCAAAAGTCATATGTTACCTAGTTCTGCAGGGAGTTGCTGGGAGTTGTCCCACACCCTGTGGGGTTGAAGGCAGATAAAAGGGTAAAACTGTATTCCCTTCTGCCTGGGATACACAGAGCCAGGGCTGCCATCAGGGAGGCACAGGGGGTACAGTCATTCCAGGCCCTGGTTCTAAAGCAAGCTGAACCCGAATTCATGAAACGCTGAAGTCCCGAGGTGCCAAAGTGCCAAACACCTGAAGTGCCGAAGACCAGAAGCCATGAACGGAGCCAAAGCTGCGGAAAGACCCGAAGCTGCAAATGGAGGCAAATGAAACTGAAGAAGCTGTTACCCCCCAGGACATGGAAGAAGAACTCAAGGTAAGTTCCACTGAACACCAATGTGTGTTTTTTTTTTTAAAAAAAAATGACTAAACCCCTGGCAACCAATGTATTAATTTAATATTCTATAGCACCCTGGCCACCAATTTTTTGAATTCTATGGGGCCCCTGACCATAAATTGTATTTATAACTTGTAAGGGGGCCACAAAGCAAATACCCTAAGCCCTTTCCCTGCTTCAGCCCCCATAGGACCCAGAGAAAAAGACTATGGAGGCTGCCTTCTTATTCGCTGACACTAGATGGCGCAGCCTGGCACTTGCCTCCTTTGTATCAGTATGAAGCCACTGATTGGTTGCCCTTCCTGCTTCTCAGCACTCCCCGTGTTGCAGGCTTCCAATCAGCAGCCAGTGGGGGAGGGACGAGGTCTCAGTGAGATGTAGTCAGGGGATGAGAAGCAACAGAATGACAGCCCAGGGGGAGGCTGCAGTGAGAAGCAGCAGGAGGAGGAGGAGGTAGCAGGATGCTCATATGTCTCCAGGTAAATCCCAGCTGCACTGATTTCAGACATTTGCACTTGTTGCTGGTGGGAGGGGGGCTGTTACACAATTGGGGTTCAGCAACACTGGCACTGCCTCTTTATCTGCCAATTCTCCTGGTGTCAGTGATTGTGGTTGGGCACAGGCCGCCCCTCTCCTGGGCTGTGGGGGACACACCTTTATGTTCCTATTTGCCCTGAGCATAAGTGGCTGTGTCTCATTCTGTGTCTCATTTCTCCATTAACATTCCTTGCAGATCAATGGGAAATGCCTGATGGAGCTGCCATACCTGTAACTACAAACTAGGAAAAGACCCAGGTACAGAATGTAGAGGAACTCCCTGCTCTTGTTGGACTACAACTCCCAGAATCCCTGGATAACCAGCCGCTGTAGGGCAGAAACTGAGCGAGTTCTGTTTTTGCTGTTTCTGTGAGATAATGAACCGAATGGAACGTGTGGGCCCCTTTTCAAAATCAGCCTGTGCCCATTCATTTTATAAAGCCAGGAAGAACCGAGGGCTTTATGGGAGTTGTAGTAGAACAGCTTAGAGGAAGGGAAGGGGCCCCTCTCAGGCCTTGCGCCTGTGGCCCTTCAGTCCCTTCAGTCCCTTCTCCCCACAGTTGACACACAGAGAGCTGTCTGACACTAGATCCAAATAGGCAGAGCCCCGGGGCCCTCTCTCGTCTCTCCCTAAACTCTGAGCTACACCGGGACTTTGTTTTTCAGCAGTGTTTGTTATTCTAGCGAGGAGCGGCACAAACTATAAAACTAGCCCTTGCTCGCAGAGCTTGCAATCTCACTCTCTCACATGTGACATTCCTCCGCAGGTTACTTCCCCTTGGAGAAACCAGGAGTGACAGAAGGAATCGCTACATGTTCAGTTGCGCGTCTCACCCACCAATGAAGGGGAAACGGATTAGGAATTCTGCTGCTGCTTTTGGACTGGCCAGCCGCTGAGCAGAAGATGATGATGTTGGCAGGGAAGGGGCCCATTTGGGTCCACTGGGTTCTGATTTTGTGTCTTGGAGCATGTGCTGAGGCGCTGACCAGAGCTACGGGCAGCAAACCTGCAGAATTCGGCAAACGTTACACAGGGATTGTGGATAAGGACACGGAAGAACTTTACTCGTTCAGTTACACCAGCAAGAATGGCACGGTAAGTGCTTCCTGTTTGTGCCACCCACTTTGCCAAACCATTGCCAGTCAGGATTGTCACCTCACCCTTTACAACTGGGCATATATAACCACCAATGGCATGGCTGCACAGACACCGGCACAGTCTGCAGCTACTCAGTTCCTAACACTCAGGGGCGTAACTACAGAGGAAGCAGACCCTGCGACTTCAGGGGGGCCCAAGAGGTACAGGGGGCCCCATGAGGCTCTCATTGATGAGCAATTTGAACATATATTGGTAAAACAGGACAAACACTGGATATGTTGGGGGCCCTAAAATTAATTTGCTGTGGGGTCCAGCAACATCTAGTTATGCCACTGCTAATACTGCTAAATAGTATGCACGGGGCCTGCTGTGTCCGTGGCTGGGCAGTGACTAATGGGAGTCACAAGACTCCCCGGTAGCATCACTGTGGCCTTATTAATTAGTGTCCGTGTCACATGTGAGTGCACAAGTGGTGAATTTTCCTGGCTCATATTTCTGCACTGGGCAACACCCCGGGGCAGCGTAAGAGCAACATGGGGTATTTTCTGACTGTTGAAAAGTCTCCATTAAAAAAATATGGAAAGTCTGGACCTTTGGCTTTTTTTCTCTGAGTTTTTCTGCAAAGGTTCCTGATTGCTGGCATATTTACTAAAAGGGGGGGAGCGTCTGTCTGTTTCTGTTCATGCACTGCTGTTCTGACTCTTGAAACAATGTAACAGAAGTCAGCCGATGAACAGGTGTGTGAGTGCGACGAAGCACTGTGCAGTGTGGGTTCTTGGCAGGAGAAGAGCTGGATTCTGCTACATTGTTGCAAGAGTCAGAACTAGTGGTGCAGGAAGGGACAGTCAGACAGTGGAAATGAGCAGTGATTAGATATCAGGAAGTTGCTCAGAATATTTTATTTTATTAATAATATCCATAGGAAACTGTCCGTTGGCTTGTTATGGTGCCTTTGTGTGATGCGATGGGGGAATGATATTTCCTGGGACTCATGTGACTCTTGCTACTTCCCCTGGCACTAATACAGCAGTACCACCTTGCTTTTTGGTAGTCAGCTTCTAGCTATAATCTTAGCATCAGATTATTTGGTTCCCTAGACACATAAATCATTGTTTCCTCTTTATTTCAGCAGTGACTGAGCAGCATATTGTGATCTAATTATAGATCTGAAGTTGGGGACCAGTAGATCCTCAGTAGAAACCCACCCGACCTACACTGGGGGATGTTGTACAGTTTGATCTCTGGTGCAGAAAGGGCTTGTTTCCTACAGTCTGGGGCAATGACAGAATTGTTACTGCATGTTAAAGGGGCACTATCCCCTCTTGTCAAACAATTGTGGGAGGAGGTGGAGAAGGTAGTTATTGAAATTTCCAGTTCACTGCTCAACCCCCAGTATAATAAACTCCTCCTTATCTGTACACCTCGGCCAGGACTACAGCTCAGGGAAGGGAGGGGTTTGTTTAGATCTAATCTTCTTTGTTTTTAAAAAATGTCACCCAAGTACATTGGGAGGGGGTTAAAAGAACAGGCAGAATATATTACCAACACAAGTCCTATTTATTACACTAAAGCGCTATATGGAGGTGTATACTGTCCCTTTAAATGGTATAACCCCCAATGCAGGTACTGGAGAATATAATGAAGTTAATTTCTAATTACTGACACTTCAGACCAGAGAGACCAATCATTCATGTCTGTCCGGCAGCTAAAGGAAACCTCAGGGGCCTGTGCCAGTGTCATTAGAAATCATTCACATTTACATAAAGCCGTATTGACTTTAGGGGAGTGGAAGAGCTGTCACTTGTTTAGGCATTTTTATTCCAAACACTGTACAAAATGCTGTGATATTCAGAATGTGAGTTGGCACCATCTGTGGCATTACTGCAGTGCTGGGCGTAGTAAGGGGCTAATAAGCTTTCAGCACAGGCAGCACAGCATGGGGGTCTAATGGGGGTCTCATAAGGCTGTGGTTGACAGGACCCCCCAACTAAAGTGATTTCCCAATTTACTAATGATCTGTGCAGCCACTGGGACAGAATGCTCTGTTATACAGATAGCTAGAATCTCAGCTGCCATAAAACAGAGCAGGACTGCTCCATATCTGCTGCTGCCCTGCTGTCCCCCTTGGATAGAGCTCTGCACTCTGGAGCAGGCACATTTTGGTTGAAATGGCCGTTGTGGCCTTTGTGTTTTTAAGCATAAATAACCCCTATGATATTTATATGCCAGTTTACCTTAAATTCCTTATCTGCCACTCAGGAGGAATGTTGCTTTTCAAATGTCTCTTCTCTTCATTCCTACACACAAATGCAGCACTTTCCTTTCAAACCAGCTGCTCTATGACTAAATATTGTACTGTCCTCAGCACGGACCTCCAGGGCACCCCTACATCTTACCTGATCTCCATATATTAGTCCAGTCTGACATCTCCCTTTGTGTCAATCAATAGAACTGTCCCCCCACAGGCTGAGTTATACAGGGAACTCTGAGTATCACTCATGTATTATAAGGGATAATGTACCCCCTACTGTAAATGATAAGGATATTAGAAGTCACTGAGGGGTTCTGTGACCATATAAAGGCACAAGGCTGCAGGCTGAGTTATACAGGGAACTCTGAGTATCACTCATGTATTATAAGGGATAATGTACCCCCTATTGTAAATTATAAGGATATTAGAAGTCACTGAGGGGTTGTGTGACCATATAAAGACACAAGGCTGCAGGCTGAGTTATACAGGGAACTCTGAGTATCACTCATGTATTATAAGGGAAAATGTACCCCCTATTGTAAATGATAAGGATATTAGAAGTCACTGAGGGGTTCTGTGACCATATAAAGGTGCAAAGCTGCAGGCTGAGTTATACAGGGAATTCTGGGTATCACTCATGTATTATAAGGGATAATGTACCCCCTACTGTAAATGATAAGGATATTAGAAGTCACTGAGGGGTTCTGACCATATAAAGGCACAAGGCTGCAGGCTGAGTTATACAGGCATATGATATATTAATGTTAGTAACCCTTCAGGAGAACCTTGTGGGGAGTTTTGAGACAATTGTTGGCAAATGTAGCACAGAGCACATTGGGCAGAGGAGATTTTTGAGGTCGGGTATCAGTATTTAGTGGGTCAGGGAGATAAAGGGACTGAATGCTTTTCCTGTTGTGCAATTGAGGGTGGAATTTCAAATAAGCTTTAACACTGGCTAAAGAGAAGATACTGGGCATGTGAATTGTGCAGAAGGAAAGAGAAAGCGCCGGCTTAATGCCAAGTGTGAGCTGCTCTGGTCAGTGTGCGCAACTGTTGGGTTGCTGATTGGAGGACATGGTTATACACAGATATAAATGTTGTTTTCTGTGTCACTATCAGAGCGAGTCGCAGGTACCAGTCCAAGCCAAGACTGAACCGGCGCTGGCACTGTGCCCACTGACAACCAGTCCCCTCGAACACAAACAGAAAATTCAGTCTCTTTAGTGGACTCAGCAGGCTCAGCAGGGCAGACAAATCAAATTGCAGGGTTGGTTAATGGAATTGGAGAATCAGAATTTTCTAATGAATGGACCCCCACTGTGCCTTTACACCCCCCCCCACTGTGCCTTTACCCCGAGTGGCCAGATCCTTTCATAACAAATCTGATTTGTTAAACATGAGACGGGTCCCAGAACTAATATATAAAAACGTGCAACGCAGCTGCCCTTGTTTTTATTAAAGTCCCATGTTTTTCCTCATGTGAAACACACATCAGAACTGAATGTACAGCTTAGTGGCAGCACTAGAATACACCCACATGCTACACTGGCCTCAACTAGGCACCCATGGGTGCCCCATCAGTTGCCTTTGACTGGGCCAATGACTTTGCCTTTCCTTTACCTGAGTATTTGCACGTACCTGTGCCTATCTGTGTATTTCCCTCTGCTTGTGGGTTCATATGAAGTTTTGGCCAAGTTTGGAGTTTTGTTAATAAAGAGGAAAAGCCAAACTGAAAAGTTGAGTTTTGTGGGGCACAGGGTGTAATTCACTTTTTCACACTCCCCACACCATGTAACACAAACAGTAGGTGATGTGGGGAGAAACCCATGAAGTTCCCCTAAGTTCCACACTTTCTTCTACTGATTCCCTTTCACCTGCTATAAGCCTGGCATGATATGGCACCGACTGCCAGCGTTAGTTCCCTTGTTAGTTAAGCATGTGTAATTATCTGCCAGCCACAAGGGTTGTGTTTCCCCATTATTGATTTATAAGATTAGGAGCAGAACTGGCAGATTAAAAGCTTTAAGCAACTTTTTGTGCCAAGTCCATGTAGCAGTGTGTGCCCGAGACCTGAGACAGGTGCCTTCCCTTTATATAATAATTACATTGATATAAGTGCCTCATTATACAGGGCACCAAATGAACTATAGCTGCGTAGCCCTTCGCTTCAATTTAACCCAAAACTACAGATCCCCCAAAAAGTCTAATCCTGTGAGATAAGGTCCCAGGGGATGTGAGGGCATGTGACAGGTGCACTCCCAGCAACCTTGTCCTTATCCTGTAATAAGAAGCTGGGAGTTACTTTATCTGATGTCCCGTAAGGGTAAGTAAGGTGGGGGGCACACAGAGACTGGTCCACAGATACTTATTGGGCAGTTTTGGTGCCAAGATCTGGGTTTCAGGCACTAACTAATGATATGTCCATTGGACTTGGGCACACCACCTATCAGTGCTTAGGGCACCCTGCCCCTACTCACTATATCTCTGGAAATAATGGGCATTGGGCATTTAGTGCACATGGGAGTAAATATATACAAGGCATTATTATGGGATGGCTTTATTGGCAATGTGATGTTCTGTGCGGATTGTGCCATAGGAGGAAAACGTTTTAAGGCCAATGTGGACACGGTGGGGGTGCGGGTGCCATATTGCTCACACGTTTGGGGGTCACCCATGCTGTGGTTAGTTTGTAGGTATGTGAATAGTAAGTGAGCACTGAGGTATGTCATATGGTTTGTGGGTGCTGAGATATTGCATTTACGTGAGCCAATGTCAAGGTCTCCATGCAGATACTGAGATGCATTTCTGGTCCTCTCTCTCTTTCTCTCTCTCTTGGAGACAAATAATCTGGGATGGCACTGGGGGAAGGGGAATAAGGCTAGAAATGTTGTATTTTGTATACTAAACGTAAACATGAATTTACTGCACCCCAAGTCTATTCAAACAAATGATTTATGCTTTCAAAGTTGGCCACAGGGGGTCACCATCTTGTAACTTTGTTATACATCTTTGCAAGACTAACACTGTGCACATGCTCGGTGAGGTCTGGGCTGCTGCTTAGGGACATAAATTATCAAAACAGCACAAGTCAAATAATATCTGCCAGAAGCTGATACAGCAAGTTCTGCATGGCTGGGAAGTAAGGCGGGGGCTCCCCCTGCTGTTCATAAGTATGATTGTTTCCCTGCAGAGCAGTTAGGGACCGCCTGACAATTCCTATACACAGCAGTAAATGAATGGAGAGTTTCTTTTAAAATTCTTTTTATTGAAGTTTCAATAAAATACAATGACTTAACAAAATAAAATACATATGTTTCCAAAAGAAAGAAATTTACATGATGAAATTTCAAAGATTTTTTCATGAAAACAATAAAAATAAAAAAAAACAAAATAGAAACAAATTGACCTGTTATTTCATTTCAAAATAAATACAATGTGGCCAAAGCAGTGACATATGTGAATGACTTAGATTTTACAAGGTTACCTTATTCGTTCATAATCTCATTTTACCCCATAAGTTTAAGAATAAATTCCTTTTTATTTGTCTCCAAGGATGAAATATAAAGGGACCATCTACATTTAATTCTATTCCTTTAGTAGGTTTTCCATTCTAAATCTAATAACGTCCTGAGTGCATAAATTAAATAAATATGAAAGCACATCTTTTAGAGTTGGGGGATTCTCCCTAATCCAGCAAAGAAATATTGATTTTCTAGTAGCCGCCATAACTAACCAACAAAAAGACAATATTTCATCAGTGACAATAATCGAAGGTCTAATATACGACTGTTGAAAATAACCTTTCATATCTAACAAAGCAAACTATGGGTTCAATTTTAAATCCAAATGGATTGTTTTTTTGATAAAACCAATATTTTTTTCCCATAGATTTTTAAGAAGTGGGCACTCCCAAATATAGTGGAAAAAATCAATGTGCTTTTCTTTACACTTTGGACAAAAAGAAACATTTTTAGAATCTATAGTACTCTGGAATAGCAATCCATAACCCATATGAATAAATCGAAATTGTTGGTCTCTCCAACTCTCAGAAACTATATTAGTTCGGAACATTAGAAAAGAATTCAGGAGATCCTTGGAAAAGATATTTACCCCTAAACATAAAGACCATTTTTTACTTGGATTCTCAAGTGGATCGAAATCATTAGACAATGAATTTAATAGATGAGATGAAATCCATGAAATACAACTTAGCTGAGGATCTTCAATCAATTGTAATATTGAATTATAAAACTGATGATGTTTTAGTTGCGACTTTGTTTCATTACCAATTAGTTGCAAACCATGTCTAATCTGCAAATAACTCAATCTCTCTTTTTCTGAAAGACCATATTTTTCCTTAATTAATGGAGAGTTTCACTGCATACAGTCAGGTTTCTTATAAAAACAGTACTGATTTTTTAATTGAAGTATATTGGAGATAGGTTTCTTTTTCATTAAAGAAAGTTTATTTTTTTGCCTTTACATGCCCTTTTATGGCAGGCCTGTTGGTATGAGGTGCGACCTAGGGTTTCAGGGTGCAGGAATGATGTTGGGGAGATGACAGCTGTACCTACTGTAACGTGTAGGTGTGTAAGTGACATTTATTGGGGGTGAAAGGAGATTCCACCCTGTGACTCACTGAGTGTCTCAAGAGGTCACGCTCTTTCTTTTTAAGCTGCTGTTTTTCTTATACACTTTGTTCCTCTGTCTCTGTGTATCTGTAACTGTTTGCTCTTTGGCCCCACTGACTTTACTATAGAATAATGGCGTCACTCTGGCACGGGGTGGCATTTCTCTGTACATTTGCCAGTTGGTTCTCAGCAGTGACTTATGGCACCAATGATAAGTGGAAGGAATGGAGAAGAGCAAGAGCCATGTGCTTCCATCTTTCCCCTACTTCTCGCTGTTTGTATAGTAACGGAAGAGCCTGGGTGGGTGCAGCGGGAAAAACAGGCTCCTATACAATATATACAATATGGTGCCTCACTCACACAAAATATACATCCTGGCACCTGCCTGGCCTGTTTGTTTTCTGCTGGTGATGTGTTGACAGTTCCATCTTAATTATCTCATCTGAAACCCCCTATGTATGTGTATATGTACAGTATGTGTATGTGTATCTGTACAGTATGTGTATATGTATATGTACAGTATAACTTTCCCCGGGACCCCAGTAAAAGTGAGTGATTCACCTTGCCTTTCTTATCCTTATTGGGCCCCTGTCAGTCAAATGTATTTAAATCATTTGACTTTATGGGGGGAGATTGTAGCTTTCTTATAGTATATAGCAATGGTAATATGTCCTCATTGGTATGCATTAGTGGCTGCTGATTGGCCAAAGCTTACCTGCAGAGGTAAAGGCGCTAAACTGGGAAGTTATAAATAGAGGCATGCGTCTCGAGTTAGCTCAGGCGCGTGCAAGCTGGGCAGAGGATTTGTTCCCACCCATCCAACCTGTTTATTTCAAGTTAAGAAATATACTATATAAATTTAAAAAAAAAAATGATTGTCTCAGCGGGAAAATATGGAGAATTGTTTTATTGGGGCTCTTGACTAGTATATATGGCAGAACCAACTTATAATTTTTGGCAGCCTATGTTTGTTTCATGTGCAAGGCTGGCTAGGTGAAATTAAGGTAATATTAATTTCTGCGGCCATTCTCCATCCTATACTGTGTTTTTTCTTGAGTCTTTATTTTACAGTTATGTGTTATAGTAAATATATAAAATGATAGCATGGTTCTGGATATTCATGCTACATACGCCTCCCATGTTCCCCCGTGGTTGCAAGGTCCAATCTCCCCATAGATCTGCCTTTGATTAGATCACTGCCTCTGCCTTGTCACCCAATGCCCCAGAATTCTGCCCAAATCTGTCCTGGGGAAAGAGCGTAGGTGAAAGAGCCCATGACAGGAATGTGCGTGTGATTTGCATATACATGTGCCCACGTCTCCTAAATAATGTAAATCATTCACTGATCTGCCTACACTGGATCTTGTGTCACCCTGTCTTTTATGGTATTATTCCTATGGCAGACTGAGTGCCGTTTATCATTTATAGAAGCGGTTCAAGACCCAGTGCCACTTACTGTATATACAGCTGTACCCAATGCCACATAGAGTGAATTTATTTATTTATGAACTGGAAAGTGGAAGCGTTAAGGGTATATCTGTAAATGGAGAGTGGGGGGAGTGGGGCCCGGGGGGGGTGGGAATGGCGTCCTTGCTTGAGGTATCAATACCTCTCCTACCTTTATGATTCCCTGGGCAAAGACACATATTCTTCTATTTATAGTAGGGCACCGTACACTCCTGCCATACTGGGCTCACCATGGCACTAGTGCCCATAAAAGCAGCAGGTCAGCCTGGAACTGGGCCACAGCCTGGGTTAATCACTGACTTTGCAGCAGGATAAATATATCCGCCCTGCTGTAGTGTTTGTTGTCACCTTGCTGCTCGTGTTATCTGGGGTGTCCTGTGTGACGCCATTAACTCTTCTCTTGCCAGAACGTTGTTTGGAGAGTAACTACATGCCACTAACATCACTCACTATGGTCAAGTTCTTGTGAAAAGCAGCCAACTATTGTATAGGAAGCAATTAGTGCAACATCTGCTTTTGGGGCATAACCAAAAAGTTATTATATAATTATACAGGCATATCCACCATTAGGAAACATAGGTATTCCCCTGTACTAAGCACAATTCAGCAGGAACAGCCCCTAAGTTTGCTCATAGCCTGTACAGAGAGAAACCATAAAAATATGGCGGCATAAGAATTCCCTGTTCTAAGCACAATTCAGCAGGAACAGCCCCTAAGTTTGCACAACAAATTACATAGTAATAGGCAGAAGAGGTACATGCCTAGTGAACGCCCCCACACTTTGTCTTTTCTGTGTATCCCTAGTTCTGGCTCTGAATAAAAGATGTGCCGGCTATTCCCTGGTACTAAGCACAGTTGAACACATTTGTGCCATTTAGGCCTCACCTCGGTTCCCCAGGCAAAGAACTGATACAGATTAACAGATCAGATGGCATCCCTCCTTTCTCTGCTGTAGGCTAGTGTAGTAGGAAAACTTCGGACGACTTTGGAAAAATGAAGCGCTGCGTATGCCATCCTGCCAGCGATTCACATTCTTGCCAGCGGGAAGGCATTTGGGGAGATTAGTCGCCAGAAGAAGATTAAATTTGTTTCTGGGCAATTAATCTCCCCGAATCTTACTGTGTGCCACCAGCATTAGGAGGAAAAATCTACATCTAATGATAAAAGATGTTGTGGACCCAACTATTTGCAACATAATTAACTGGATTGAGTTTGAAAGTCAGAATTGCTTGAAGTCTTGTGACCATTTCATTTACATGTTTATAAAGAGTGGTTTGCTGGGAGTCCCAAATAGAGAGTCATTTGCCCTCCAGAATCACTGGCTAGCTGATTTAATAAATACATTCATAGAGAGTCCTCATCTACTAAACATTGATCTAATTTCTCAAAAACCTCTGGTCCCCAGCTGGTAAGCAAAATCACCCCCTTAAAGGAAAACTATACCCCCAAAAGTAATATTAAAGCAACAGTTTATATCAAATTAAGTAGCATATTAAAGTATCTTACCAAACTGGTATATATATATTTAAGTAAATATTGCTCTTTTTAATCTCTTGCCTTGAACCACCATTTTGTGATGGTCTGTGTGCTGCCTCAGAGATCACCTGACCAGAAATACTGCAGCTCTAACTGTAACAGGAAGAAGTGAGGAAGCAAAAGACAGAACGCTGTCTGTTAATTGGCTCATGTGACCTAACAAGTATGGTTTTTTTGGTTTGTTTTTGTGCACTGTGAACCCTACGATCCCAGGGGACGGCCCTTGTTTTTTAAAATGCCTTCTATTTATGATTACCCAATGGCACATAATGCTAAAATGTATATTATTCTGAAAATGGTTTATTTACATGAAGCAGGGTTTTACATATGAGCTGTTTTATGTTTTTTCTTTTATAGAGACCTACATTGTTTAGGGGGTATAGTTTTCCTTTAAGAAATTGGCGGAAAAGTGGTCCAATTATTTACATACTGATATCACACCTAATCAACTTGTACTTTCCATTCACAAATATAATAAGACCTTTACCTCTGGAGAGTGCAACATTTCAAACTGGTCCACCTAGGCTATGGGAAATTGTACAAAAAGATAGCAGGGTCAGGCTGTCAGCCCTATTGTACAAAATGTGCTCAGCCAAACGTTGACTCATTTCATTACTTGTGGCGTTGCCCAAAAGTACGTACTGTTTGGTTAGCCCTGGAAAAATTTATGAATCTTAAACTTAAAAATCAAGTCAAATTAAGCCCAGACGTTGCATTACTCCACCTGAATTTCCCAGGGCCAGAAGTATCGGGACACCCAAAATCTCAAATTAACTTGTCTTCCAGTCTTATTATGATGTTTACAGCGGCCACAAAGAAACTGCTGTTTTTAAATTGGTTATCTGAAAACACTCCATCATTAATGGATATCCTGACTGTCTTAAAGGAGAAGGAAAGGCTGGAGACACTTGGGGGTGCCAAACGTAAGGCGACTTACCAAAAACCCAGGGCTGATGCTCCTATCGGGAGAAATCTGCACTGGCCCCAGGTTATAGGAGCGAGCACCATGGAGAGATCTAATTCTGTCTTCGCACAGCTGCACATGCGCATTAGAACTAAAAGCCGAACTTTAACTTTAAAGTCGGCTTTTTCGTTCAAATGCGCATGCGTCAGTCCAGGGAAATGTGCAGCTGCGCGAAGACGGAAGTAGATATCTCCGTGGTGCTCGATCCTATAACCCGGGGCCGGTGCAGATTTCTCCTAATAGGAGCACCGTCCCTGGGTTTTTGGTAAGTCGCTACAATCACTTGGGGGTGCCTAATGTTTGGCACCCCCAAGTGTCTCCAGCCTTTACTTCTCCTTTAAGGCCCCCATACACAGCCGATAAAAGCTGCTGACAGACCGGCAGTTTATTGGCTCGTGTGTGGGGCGGCCAGATGACGATCAGGCAGGGTAAAGAATCACGTTGGATCAACTGTTCGTTGATGCAGTATCGCGATCCGACCGCCCGTAAGGCCTCCATTCTGATCTGATCGTTGGACCCTAGGGCCCACGTTCGGATTAGCCCGATATCACCCACCTCAATGTGGGTATATCGGGGAGAGATACGCCCGCTTGGCAACATCGCCAAATGAGCGGATCTCTCCGTGTATGGCCATCTTTAAATCACCTCTGCTGGCAAGAAGCAATAAGTAAAGACTGCTGGACCTCATCTTAAACAATCTTTTATCAAAACGGGGTCAATATTTTGGGACCAATTTGATTCCAGTTGCAAATCTCAAACTTTGGGAATACTTCTATATCATATTGAAAGGCATTATTCGACTTGTTTAGCGTTTAATATTTGCTGAGCGTTGTTAGGTTTTGTTTAGTACGGTTTACTTACTTCAGATCGAATAACAGTCTAGGTGATGAAACCAACAATTATTTGTAATTTTTATACCAGGGGTACCAGGGGTGCCCAAAAGGTAGATCAGGATCAGTAGACCTTTAGCTGGTGATCAGTAGATCTCAAGACACTGTCAACAAACAGCTTGTCTATATAACCCTCCTGTTTCATTCTTTTCATTCAGATATTTATTATGTTACGTTTACATAATTAAAAAAATAGAAATAGTTCTTTGTTAAATATAGCAATATACATTTTCTCATAAATCAATATAATGTTTAAGTAATATTTTCCATGGAACAGAATGCTAACAATGCTTTTATGGATGTGGATCATAATGCGACAACATCACTAAAAGTAGACTCCTGTTTTATACTATTAGTCACCTTAGACTTCTGTTAAAATCTTGCTTGTTTATGTAAAACACAATAAAAATCTTGACACATCCGGAAAAAAACAAACAGATCAGATGGTACAGGTACATAGAGTAGAAACTGAGTGCATCCCTGTATGGCAGTGAAAAGGTTAATCTCTATTGTTAGTAAATATTTACCTTGCCTGACTCACCTGCATAGTAACTCAGCTTCTCCTTCTTTATCTTTATACTCACGTCAATGGAGAGTTTCCTTCCCCACCCTGGGTGCACCTGCTTATCTCTCCAGGTGCTTTCAGACTGGCCTTCTTTCCCATCATGCTCAGCCAACCACTGTTGGGACATGAGCTTACCTGTAACAGGAACCCAGCCTTTGCCTGATGTTTAAAGAGGACTTTATTTACCCTTTAAATCAAGAAGTGTTGCCTTCTGAGTTGGGAATAGTATGTAGTTTGAATAAACACTGATGTTCTATATTCCATTATAGAAGTACTAGCTATGGGTGGCTGGGAGTTGCTGCTAATCTAGACCATGAATGCCCAAGCAAACTGTTGTTGGACTACAATTCCCAGCATCCCCAGAGAGCTAGTTTGATCAGGAAGCCCAGAAACTTGTTAAGTGATCTTTCTGGCCTTGTAGATATTCTGTTGTGGGGGTCATTTTTAGGAGAGGTTATAACATTTGGCTTTATAATGCCCTTTAAAAATTCACAAAGTGGCTGAATAAATGGTTTGTGTTTCTATTGAATAATCAGTCGTCACTCCCGTCCTTCCTGCCTTCGGTTAATGAGACTCTAAAGTCGCCTGTGCGCCAGAGACAGGAACTTGCTGTTTATCTGATGTTATTAGAGCTCTGGACAAAGACCCCCAGAATCATTTCTCTTAATAGTGCCACCCCCGGACACTATAATGTAATGTCAATACAGCCACTTCCCTCCTGTGTTAATAACTGCTGTTGAGATGGTGAGAGTTCTACTTCAGCAACAGTGGGAGAGAGAGCCATGGGAAGTGGAGGAACTGTTCCATATCATCCTCATCATCACCAGTGGCGCCTCTTGTGGCCATACATAGGCATTATGATTATGAGGAATTGACTGTTAGAGTGGAGGAATATGGCAGTTCCTACCCATGCAAATATGCAGAGAATGACAGTTGTGCAGGTGTATTAACCCCATGTAAGATACCAGGACCCGAGAGCTTTGTATTAACAAATAAGTGGTCAGACTATCAGTATTTTGTGCAGTTTTGATCTCCAGCTGAGGGGGGTGCTGCACTCCATTTGCCCCTCTGTCCCTCTCTCTTATCTCACTGTTACCCCATCTGTCTGTTAACTCCCACAAATTCACCCTGGATCAGTTCCCTAATGGGTCCAGCAGATGGGGGTCGGCGTACATGATAACCGCAGACATGTATCAGCGGCAGGTCAAGTGGTTGCCATGGAAATGCAGGAGGGATGCTGCAGTATCTCTGGGAGACGTATGGTTATGGGGGGAGGTTGCCAGGCTGCGGCACAGCAAACAGGGAGCCCTTAATAGCCATTCCTGTTAACCCCATGTTGTCCAACCACCATCTCTTTCTTTGGCCGCTTAAGTTGTTCTAATGAGCGTCTTGGTGCAATGCCAGTGCGGCTGCCCCCTCTGTGGGGAATGCTCAGCACATAATGTTCCCTGCGCCCCCCCCAGCCATATGCCAATATTAATTATTCAGCAATCCGAGGCTTCCGCTGCATAGTAATCACAGTTCCTGCTGTATAGTGAGGGGGGCATCAGAGCATCATACTGCGTTGTTAGAGGGCATATCAATCACCATGGATACTTGACTTATTCCCAAAGTTCGACATTCAATTTCCATCTCAACCAGCAGCTTGTACTCCACACACACACTGTTGGTGCCATAGAAATGGCATCATTGTACCTTGGTAGTGTTGAACCCAGCTCACCATCATTTCTAATTAGCATCCTCCCCATACAGTCGAAAAGCCCCAACCTACAGCTAACATTTTAGTCAGGGGAGGGCCTTGCTCTTGTGCGCAGTCATTGGTTGGGCCTCAGGGGTGGGGCTTGTTCTCATGCACTAACACTGGTCTGGCCTCAGGGGTGGGGCTTACTATCATCCGCTGACACTTAAAGGGGCATAATCATCCCCAAATTTCTCTTAATATATCTGGCTTATTTACATGCTTCTGGAAATCTAATTGGCAGTTTTTCTTATATCCATCTGTGGTGGGTTCTGAAGGTCCATTTGTTCTCAGCGGCCCCACAGCCCTTACTCTTGTCTGGTGTTCTGGTTTCCAGAAATAACACAAACTAATTTCCTCCTTTGGAGTCACCAGGTACAAGAGATGCCAACTATTTGTACAGGTTTAGCCATTTCGCTGACATTTCTGCCAGAAAGGAAGTAGCCGAGCGAGGAGCAGGAAATGCACCCACTGACAAGCAGAAAGAAACCACCGCAAATCAATTGCATTAAAAAGTAGAAGGAAAGGTTAAAATTAAGTAAGCTTTATCAGAAAGGTCCATATAAATACACCAGTAAACCCTTAAATTAATGCTGCTCTGAGTCCTCTGTCAAAAGAAACACTGCATTTCTTTCCTTCTATTGTGTCCACAAGGGCTTCTGTATCAGACCTCCAGGGCACGGCATGAGCATGCTCAGTTTGCTCCTCTCTCCCTCCTCCCCTCCCTGCTGTAATCTGAGCCCAGAGCTATGAGTAAGTGGGGAGAGACACAGGCAGGAAGTGATGCCACACCAAGCTAATATGGCAGCTGCTATCCTAAACAAAGAGAGAGATTCTAGAGCTGTTACTCAGGTGTAGTAAAGCATTCTACAGTATAAATAAGACGTTCTGGCTTGCACAGTTCTGGTTGGTTAATCTATTGGCATCAACTGTCTCGGTAGCTGTCCATCGCCTTTAAATCAGATTCCCACAACATTTCTGCATATAATGCAAGTACCACCAGCAGAGGCAAATGTCCCACCATTACTCATGGCAGACACTTATGACTATTATGCCCCCTAGCACAATATACCGTTTTCCCGGTATGACTCTCGTAATTCCGAATCGTGTTGCTTCTCTATGGATCTCACTGGATTGTTTCCTAAGGATTTTGCTCTTTGTAGGTGGATGCACTCCGAGTCTTTGTAAATTCTAATTCCATCAACTTGGAGTTCCCCGTGCTGTTTGTGGTGCGCCAGCAGAAAGCCATCCTCTCCTGGCAGGTGCCAATGGTCTTCAGAGGAAAGTAAGTAGCCTGGTACCACAAATGTTGTCTCTTCGTCCTGTTATCCCTTGTGGGGGCATGGGCTGGGCACATGTGCAGTATAGTAATCCTTGGAGGCCAAATTGTGCTGCCCATGTACCTACCACTGGGGGCACCTGTGAGTACAGGAAATATAGTCTGGGCCAGTTTGTTTTATAAAGGGCTTGTTCACCTTTAAATTAAGTTTTAGTATGACGTAGAGAGGGAAGATAAATTGCAATTGGTTTTCCTTTTTTATTATTTGTGGTTTTTGAGTTATTTAGCCTTTTATTCTGCAGCTCTCCAGTTTGAAATTTCAACCATCTGATTGCTAGGGTCCAAATTCCCCTAGCAACCATGCACTGATTTGAAACAGAGACCGGAATATGAATAGGAGAGGCCTGAAAGAAAGATGAGGAATAAAAAGTAGCAATAACAATCAATTTATAGCCTTACAGAGCATTTGTTATTTTAGATGGTGTCAGCAACCCCCATATGAATGCTGGAACAAGTCAAATAAATACAAAACTACAGTAAAACCCCTATTTTACATTTTTTTAGTTGACCATAAGAATATGGTGTAAAATTCCGGAAAATGTAAAATCAGGGAAATGTATTTATTCAGCAGCTCTCCAGTTTGCAATTTCAGAAATCTGGTTGCTGGAGTCCAAATTCCCCTAGCAACCATGCATGGATTTGAATAAAAGACTGGAATATGAATAGCAGAGGCCTGAATAGAAAGATAAGGAATAAAAAGCAGCAATTACAATACATTTGTAGTCTTACCGAGCATTTGTTTTTAGATAGGCCAGTGACCCCAAATTTCAAAGCTGGAAAGAGTCAGAAGAAAAGGGGAAATAATTTGAAAAAATCAAGGCCAATTGAAAAATGGCTTAGAATTAGCCATTCTATAACATACTAAAAGTAAACTTAAAGGTGAACAACCCTTTTTTAAAGAAGAGACACATATTCTTGGGGTAAAACATAGCGATTTTGCTGATGGGTGGGTGACTAACAAATTTTGCAACCTTCATTAATTTTAAAAGACAAAGAAAGGCAAAACGGCTGATGTGGAGCCAATTTATAACCCTCACCATTTTCAGATGATCATAATCGCTAATCTCCGCCCTTCGATTAAACAAAGTAGCAACCTGAGTGGTTTTCACTGTCCTAGTCCTTTAAGGGAATACAACCGATGATTTCTTGCTTGCCATGATTCATTCCGCAGCTTTGCCGCTCACTGGTTATTTTGTTTCGCCCCCAGTTTCCCAAGGATGTACACTTACCAGGACGTGAGCCGCACGCTGTGTCCCGCCGAACCTCAGGAGGAAGCGGGGTCCCTGGAACAGTTTATTTATATTGACATCGCCTCCATGTCACCCTCTGTTGTTCATTATGAACTCATAGTCACCCGACTGCTTTACTTTCAGCTACAGTGAGTTCTGCTGATTATTACTGGTCTCGCCAGCAGGGAAGTGCAGTCTGGTCACCCTCAGAACCTTCTCCATCAGCATCAGTGTCTGTGGATTCAAGGGGAAGCAAAAGGGATACTGTCATGACTTTTATGAAGTCATAGTTTTTATTTCTAAATGACACTGGTTACACTGCAAATAATTCACTCTACCATATAAAATTTCATTCCTTACCCAACAACTGTATTTTTTTAGTTGTAATATTGGTGTGTAGTGCATCTCAGGTCATTTTGCCTGTTTATGTGCTTAAAGAAAGAGCCAGTGCTGCACTATGGAACTGCTTTCTGACAGGCTACTGTTTCTCCTACTCGGAGTTGCAGTGGGACTTGGATTTTTACTATTGAGTGCTGTTCTTATATCTACCAGGCAGCTGTTATCTGGTTACCTTTCCATTGTTCTTCTGATAGGCTGCTGGAAGGAAGGGAGGGGGTGACATCACTCCAACTTGCAGTGCAGCAGTAAAGAGAGCACAAGTCACATGACTGGGGGCAGCTGGGAAACTGACAATATGTCTAGCCCCATGTCAGATTTCAAAATTAAATATAAAAAAACTGTTTGCTCTTTTGAAAATCAGTTCAGTACAGAAGCCTGCTGGATGCAGCACTATTAACTGATGCATTTTGAAAAAACATGTTTTCCCGTGATACCTTTAAAGTTCTTGCTATATAATTTTATAAAATAGAACTGATTAGAACGAGGGCTCAGTGGGGGGTGGCCACTGCCCAGAAGGGTATTTTGTAAGCCCTGCTTACAATTAATTGGCATTTCTCCATATGTTTTAGGACGTCTGTACCTTTCAACTTCAGTGCGTCGCCATCTCAGCCTCAGGTATGTCACAGACACAAAATAGCTTAAATTCTCTACAGACTGGGGCTGAATTAGAAATTACAAACTTATCAAAATTATCTGCACGTTCCATTTCTGTAAATTCTTGGTCTGGGTTTCTCATTGGGTGATTCTTGATCACTGTATCTCTCCTCCCTTTTGCTGAAATTTCTGGTACTGGTTCTGACATTGTTACTGTATCCAACATCTCTCTCTCTTTGTGGTCACGCAGTATTTCCTCTACACGTTTCCCAAGGGTGTTGATTCCGTCATCATCAAAGTGACATCTCCTGAAATCTACCCCTGCTCGGTGGTGTCAGTGCAGGATATTTCGGTGAGTCTGAATGAGGTCTGTCCTGTCTAAATGCTTAGGGTGAGGCCTCCATGATAAAAGAACTGAACAGAAGCAGTGATTGGGGGCTGTCCCCTGATCCCTCAAAATGTGGGGTTTTGAGTACAAATAATCTTTATTGTAACATTATGAAAATATACAAACTCCAAAAGCTATGGCCTTACCTGTTGTGCCCACGGCTTTACGTGTTGACTGCCTATGGGTATGAAATGCGTAAGACTGTAGACTGTGGGGTTGAGTACAAATAATCTTTATTGTAACATTATTAAAATATACAAACCCCAAAGTCTATGCTTACCTGTTGTGCCAACGGCCTTACATGGGTATGAAATGCGTAAGGCAGTAGACTGTTGAGTTGGTATATTTTATTGATGTTATAATGAAGATTATTATAAAAGATAGGCACAAAAAACGTGTTAGGCCTTTGTCCTTCATGTCAAGCATATATGTATTCCCAAGGGGATATACATAAGAAGAGATCAGCGCAAACCACTGCTGTGGTGTTATGCATGTAGAGAAAAGCCCTTTCTGATTCCTCCTCCCGGGTCGCCGCTCCTTCCAGGTTCCGGACCAAAAATAGGAACCAATGATAGAGTAATAACGTCAGGAGTTATGCGCATTCAGTCCAACAAAAGTTCGTATAGGGTCCCAGGGGATAGTCCTGTCGGCTTGCTCCAGACTCCCTCGTGGTGCCTTTCTTGGGCCGTTGTATGCTCCAATTGTGCCTAACGCGTTTCGCTGTAATCGTCAGCTTCCTCAGAGACGCGTTAGGCACAGTTGGAGCATACAACGGCCCAAGAAAGGCACCACGAGGGAGTCTGGAGCAAGCCGACAGGACTATCCCCTGGGACCCTATACGAACTTTTGTTGGACTGAATGCGCATAACTCGTGAGGGTAAATGTGAGTGTAAAGTTTTTTAACTGATTTTAACTAGATTTTAATAAAACGTTATTACTCTATCATTGGTTCCTATTTTTGGTCCGGAACCTGGAAGGAGCGGCGACCCAGGAGGAGGAATCAGAAAGTTCTTTTCTCTACATGCATAACACCACAGCAGTGGTTTGTGCTGATCTCTTCTTATATATATCCCCTTGGGAATACATATATGCTTGATTTGGACTTTTTTTTACAGTTGAGAGACTGTGAAGGGATCGGCAAGAAATAATCTAGGAGACTGACATTTTTAACCAATTGCATTCGTAAGCAATATATGTTTCTTTGTCCTTCATGACGCAATAAATAACTAATAAATGTTTTTGTTTTTTTAAACTTTTTGGTTGTTAATTGGGAAGACTCACATCTTTTCATTTGGTTTAATATACACGCACCCTTAGACTGGGGTGAACTGTGAGTTTCTATCCCTTACTATTGTTGACTTTTGTCACTGGACTATAGTATACTTGGGTAGTGCCTATAATTTAATTGGCAGAATTGTCCCATTTTTTGCTGTAGACTGTGGGGTTTGTATAATTTATTGATGTTATAATAAAAGATTATTATTAAAGATTATGATTGGAAATATTTTTGTTATAGTATGCTATTGATACTGGGGTTCTTTCTGCACTACAGCACACAATATCCTTCAGCTTATTCGTAATATTTAGTGGCCATCAGATGTCATGGCCTAGTTCTCTATTGGTCACCTCCCCCCATATTAACTGTGTATTTCTGTACCCAGTGCCCAGTGTATGACCTGGACTATAATGTGGAATTTAACGGCGTCTACCAGACTATGACAAAGCAAGCCGCCATCACTGTGCAGGTGAGATTAGTGCTTTTTCATATCTATAAAACTACTCTGATGAGCAGCTGGACAAAAGCAATAATTGAAACTAACAATGAAGACCAATTGAAAATTTAAAGGTGAAGTAGCTCTTTTAAGTGATGTGACTGTCATATGGACTTTTTGTTTCTTTTCCCCGGGATCAGAGGAAGGACTACCCTGGGGGCAAGTTTTATGTGGTTTTTGTCATCAAACCTGAAGATTATACCTGCGGAGGCACCGTGCCACAGTCCACTCAGGGTAAGATATTGACCACTGCTGGCAGGGAGAAAGAACTAGGAGTAATTATTCTCCTGCATCCAATGGAAATGCCTTTGTCTCATTTTATTGTAAATTGTATATTTATTAATAGGAAGGGGATTAATAAGGGTTGACTTTAAGTTTAATAGCAAATGAAGCATTTTCTCTTTCATATTGAGGTGGGATTGTATTGGTGCAGTGAAGTTCCCCTTGAAAGGAAGATTTAATATAACACATTTGCATGAGAATGAATTTCTGATTTGTGATTGGATGATTCTGTCACTGCAGGGTCAGGAAATCACACCTGGAACCTGAAGAGGGTGAAACACTTGGAAGTGACCGTCAGCCCATCAATAAATGGTAAGATCTGCACCAGCTTGTGAAACGGGGGCACCTCTAGCGGCAGTGGCACCTCTATTCCCAGTACAACGGTTAGATACAGTATATAGGCCTGCCTGGTAGGAAAGTCTAATGGCTGCAGCCAGGGCTGGACTGAGAGTCAAAACAGGCCCTGGCATTTCAGATACACAGAGGCCCAATCAGCCCACACAGAGGCCCAAACAGACCCCACCAGCCCACTAAATACTGATTTTCTATGGGACCTTATAGCAGCCCCTCTGGCATTTGCCAGAACCCACAGATTGCCAGTCCGGGCCTGGCTGCAGCCTCTCAAGTCACTCAATATAACTTGTGCCACAGGTAGGTTCAGTATCCTGCTCCTTAGGGAACAGACCCATTTTGGCTTCCTCTGTATCAGTAAGGGAAGTGGGGCAGGTGGGCACTGACTGGTTTTAATTGTACCCGAGTTGGTGTTGTCCTGGGTACTTTTCCCAATATGGATTATACAGTATGTAAGGTCTGAATCTGCAACAGCACCAACTATTTATATGACCACTAGGGGTGCTGTGCTGAGGAGAATATCTTAGCTACAAACACTAGTGTGCTTATTTCTTATCCAGGCTACATAAGGGGGTCCAGGAGATCATGTTCTGTATTTTGTCCCCAGAATCTGCGTATATTCAGGCTACACTTCTGTGTCTGCTCTACTTCCTGGTCTTCTATGTGGGATCACTACTGGTGGCTTTTGTGCACTATATAAGGTGGGTCTGGGATATCATAGGATTAAAGTATTGCTCAGACCATTCTTGCACCCTGCTGTCATACTGTTTACCCCCTGCTCATAGACTGCTTTCAGCCTCCACCTTAACTGCTCTCACACCACTTCTTGACTGATTGCCCCCTCCCATTGGCTGATTGCCCCCTGCCCATAGATTGCTTAGGCATTGCTCATAGACTGCTTGCACTGATCTCCTAGACTGCTCACAGACTCTTTGTTCTTTTCTCATATGCCTGGACACAGCCTGCCCATAGACTTCTTGCAGCCCTGCCCTTGGACTGTTGCTTATAGACTGCTTCCACTACTGCCCATAGACAGTTTTCAACCTGCCCGTAGACAGTCACTTCATTTGAACTCGATCGCTTTGCAGCCTTTTTTTACCAAGTGCACAAATAATAATACTAATATCTTATCAGCCCATTACTGCCCCCTGCAGACTAGCCCTGGACTGGCATTCTGGAAATACCGGTTAATGCTGGAGTAGCTGTCGGCTGCCATAGACCAAGGCTTTATATTATGCCTGCAGGGGCTGTTGGGCCTTTGTATAAAGTGAAATGTCAATTCTGTATCCCAGTCTAAATCAGCATGCAAGCCACATGTAAAGTAAATGAATGAATATGTGTGCTCTTTTGCAGCATCCACAGAAAGGAGAGGAACCTGAGGGGCAGCCCCGATGAAGGTAAGAGAGGAGGACATTATCTTTCTAATTAATTCAACTTGTTCTCAGTGTATTGTGTCCCATTTCCCGAGGGGTGGGTGTAAATTGCCCAGTACTTCTATGCCAATCCTCAATGCCCATAGAGACAGCTGGCTTCTCATGTTTGTGTTGCAGGTGAAGGTAGTGTGGCAGCTTCCCACCCCATTACAACCAGTACCCCAGAGGGGAGCAGCTATGGAGCAATAGGTAAGGAATGGGGAACATGCTTTCACCCTAACATGTTAGGCATGGACAATGTCAGTCTTTATATCGGGTTTTATACTCATATAATAAAGAAGAAGAGCACTTACCTCATCCTCAAAGTGCTAGAAACTACTATTACAATATGTTCTACTACTACTATATGCCATGTTCCTTCTGTTCCTATTGAGCTGCTACATTGCTTTCCTCAGCTGATGCATTCTCCCGAGGTAGAGATTTCCCTTCTTACTTATATAGTAGAGTTAAGGTTGGGAATGTTGAGTTGCGTAGAGATAGAGAGATCAGACAAGTATTCCAGTATATGTCATAAGGGTCCTGTTGCTCGGCAGAGAAGGTATCATGGCAGCTCCCAATGGAAGGTGATTTCTATTTACGAGTGAAAAGGGTGCTCTTAGTTCCATATGAAGGGCTAAAGATGCCAAAGAATTAAGCTGGCAGGGTGCATCAATGGCAATCACAAGCCAGCGGGAATTCATCAAGTTGGAAAGGTGAACAGATGGCTCAATGGAATATTTTTGTCCCACAGATGAGTCCAGCCCCAGAGCCCGAAAGCTGACTCCTCCTCCCATCCCTCGCCCCCGGGTCTACTCAGACAGCTCCGCGGATGAAGAGAGTGACTTTGATGCCATTCCAGAGATGGAAAGCGACAAGAACGTCATTCGGGCAAAGGTGCTGGGAATTTACCACTGCGTGCAAGTGATCTGTATCCAAGCAAGTGCTGGGGTAGCCATTAGGGCCCCTGTTGCCATAAACAGAGCAATCTGCCATTAGAGCCGGTGGATGAATGAGCAGATATTGGCCAAATTAACCAATAAGGTCGCAAATGATGGTGAAATGGCAGATTGTATTGAATATATGGCAAAGGGGCAGAGTGTTTTAGGCTGGTGGCAGTTAGGAAGACTGTGTTGGATTGAGAGAAGAGGGCAGATTTTGGAACGTTGAAAGTGAATAGGAAGCTTGACTATAGCTAATAACGGGGCAGATTGCAGTAGGTTGATAATAAGAAAGAAATTGGTAGATTGGTTTGGGCTGATATGGGGGGGCAGCAGGTTAAACATGGATGGGAAGATTTTGGATAATGCTCTAATTCTCTGTGGCTGATTGCAGACATTCCTATATGTGTCGGATCTGGCAGTGAAAGACCGCAGGGTCGTTAGCAAGAAGTACAGGATTTATTTTTGGTAAGTAATTGATGGAGGAGACCTTACTGACTGACTGGTTTTCCTCTACCCAACACTGTGGCCCAAAGTGGTTTTAGGATCCTATTGCTCAGCTCTGACTCTGTAACACAAATCAGCCGCACAATCCTGTTACCAGTCACATTGTCGCTGTGCTGCTCTGACCCATGACGATATGTTTCCAATAGAGAATGGGCACCTAACAGACATTATTGGAACAGACGAGCATTTCCGCTACAAATAAAATGTTTATTTAATGTGCATTGTACTGCAGTGTATTTGATTGCAGTTGGTCAGTTTGTGGTATGGCGCATTCATGGTTATTCACTAAACCTGTCTCAATCTGCAGGAACATAATCACCATTGCAGTGTTCTACGCACTGCCTGTCGTCCAGTTGGTTATCACGTACCAGACGGTAGGTACCCCTGCACCAGGCTGTCATATCTCAGTGATCCCCCACTATTTAACTGTAGTGTTGGTAGGATCCACTAACCCAGCAGAACCCCTTCTGGCTAAACATAGACCTGTCCATTCAGTTTTGTGTGTATCCCTCTCCATCAGGTGTTGAACGTAACGGGTAACCAAGACATCTGTTACTATAACTTCCTATGTGCCCATCCGCTGGGTGTTCTCAGGTAAGTGGCCTCTTCTTCTTACCACAACCCCTACCACAAAAACATAGCCACTGGGTCATAATCTGGACACCATAGACATTAGACCCAGTCCCTTCTCTTGCACTGGGCTCTAAGAAATGGTCTACTAAAACTACTACTACCCAGTAGTCCTGCTATTGTAATCTTCTCAACCTCTTGGAGGCACTGTTTATCTGATAATCTGACTTCCCTTCTGTATTGTTCCATTCTTTGACCTTAGTGCCTTCAACAATGTCATGAGCAACATGGGTCACGTCTTGTTGGGTTTCCTCTTCTTACTCATTGTCCTCCGCCGAGACCTTCTGCACAGGCACCTTCTTGAGGTCAATGACACCTATGTCACGGTATGTGTGGGGAAGGCACAATGTGGGTGGGGTTCTGTTGGTCTGGTTCCTTTTCTTACGGTTACTAATCCCTTACATTTCATGCAACCCACCTTGATGCAAAGAAATCAGCCCTATTGATCCCATCTTGTCTTCAGAGGATGTGGTCAGAGAGTACTTACATGCATGTTATTAACTCAAATTCTGATCACAACGTTAATTCAGTTTGGCTTGAGGACCATATACCACCTTATTAAACTATTGCTGTGGTTTTAACATTTTTGGATTCAAGTCTTTCCCTCTCTGAAACATTTTGTCAGGGCCCCTCAATTGTCATTCCAAGAAAGACTATTTAGAGCAACAAATACTGTAAGTGTTCAGTCTCTCTCTAACTGACATTCAGTCAGTGTTTGGTCAAGCTTACAACAGATACCAGTTGGCAAGAGAATTATTTTGTACCCACATGTGACAGTAGGGAAAGAGTGGTAGAAGTGGCAGCCAATCAGCCCAGGCATGGATACCCTGGTTCCACCAATAACCTGTGGCATTGCTGAGCATGTGACTAAAACAAGGCTTAAATCTGGTGAAATGACTCTCTTCTCTGGCGCAGGATTACGGCATCCCCAAACATTTTGGCCTCTTTTACACAATGGGCGTGGCCCTCATTATGGAAGGTGTGCTGAGTGCCTGCTACCATGTCTGCCCTAACTACTCCAACTTCCAGTTTGGTAAGTAAGGAACGTGCTCCCCGCTCTTCTTTTTTTCTTATTGGTGGGACGTCTAGAAGGTCCCCTGAGCCTCAAATGTCTGAATTATTCAACCTTTATGTTCTGTGCTTATTATAAAGGTAAACTTCACCATTAATTCTTACCTACAAGGCTTGCATTGGCTGGGTTTTGGCTACAATAAAGATATTAACTAGTAATAACTGCCCCCTCCCCATGTTACATTAACCCAGGCAAAATCCTCTTCTCCCAGATACGTCCTTCATGTACATGATCGCTGGGCTGTGCATGCTGAAACTGTACCAGACGCGTCATCCAGACATCAACGCCAGCGCCTACGCGGCCTACGCCTCCTTCGCCCTGGTCATCTTCCTCGCAGTCATGGGAGTGGTGGGTGCCATTGTTGGTTAAAACTTGCCCATCTGTTATCATCAACTTTTTGCCCTTTTTAACCTATTAACTATTTTATTGTTATTCAAGTAATATTTTTCTGTGCCCCCCAAATCATGACTCCAGAGGCTCATTGGTAGGGGTGCAAGAGGCCGGAATGATGTGTGTGGGGAGAGATATGTTATATAGTAGGCATAATTAATCTTACATTGTGTGTGTTGTTTTATTATGGGGAAGGGAATGGATTTAATTTTATTCCAGGCACTGACCCCTCTTGCTTTTCACCCCATAGATATTTGGCAAGGACAACATCTGGTTCTGGGTGATATTTTCCATTGTCCACGTGGTGGGTTCCCTAGCGCTCAGCACTCACATCTATTACATGGCGCGTTTCAGGATCGGTGAGTAGGAACAAGGCTCTCACCTGCTGATCTGTAATGAGTCAATCAGATGTGATGTGGATGCTGGGAGTTGTAGTTCAGAGTAACCTAAGCCTCAGGTTAAAAAGAGAGTGGGGTCCTGGGGCAATTCTCAACGTGGCAATGTTTTCTGCTTCTCCGATTCTCTCTTTCACTGTTTCTCTCTTTCCTTTCCTGCCGACCTGTCTCAGACGTGTCCAACACAGGTAACTCCTCCCTCTCTGTAAGCCTGACTATTTGAGTAATTCAAAGGGAAATCATTTCACAGCTGGACAATTGTTTTAAAATTAACTGCTGTCTGGTTGCTAGGGATCACCCTAGCAACTGGCTAGCAATTTGAGTGGAAAAAAACTGGAAGGGTAATAGCAAAGACAGTTAAGACAATAAATACAAATTATATTTTGGCTTCCAACCTGCTCCCTAGTTGCTGGGGACACTGTCCATGGCAACCAGACAGCACTTGGTGATAGATTACTGTAGTGATTGCCTTCTAGGAAATCAGTATCTCAGGTAATAACTATGTGGTTTTGCTTAAAGGTGTGGATCACCTTGAAGTTAACTTTTAATATGTTTTAGAATGGCCCATTCTAAGCAACTTTTCAATTGGTCTTCATTTTTTCTTTTTTATAGTTTTTGAATTATTTTCCTTTTACTTCTATTTGCAGCTTTCAAATTGGGGTCACTGACGCCATCTAGAAATCGAATGCGCTGTAAGGCTACAAATGTATTGTTATCGCTACTTTTTATTGCTCATCTTTCTATTCAGGCCTCTTCGTATTCATATTCCAGTCTCTTATTCAAATCAATGCATGGTTGCTAGGGGAATTTGGATCCTAGCTACCAGACTGTGGAAATTGAAAGCTGGAGAGCTGTTGAATAAAAAGCTAAATAACTCAAAAAACGCAGTGAAGACCAACTGCAAATTGTATCAGAATATCCCTCTCTACGCCATACTAACAGTTAATTTAAAGGTGAACAACCACTTTAAGACGGGCAAGTTCCCTCCTACTTTTCATATTATTGGGGGGATATTTCATTTTTGCCTAGCAGAGCAATCAGCTGCTGCTTATTTTTCCCTGAATTTTAACTTAACCCTTTGCATCTTCCTTTAGATTTTGGCATTTTCAAGCGCATCACCCAGGTGCTGTACACAGACTGTATGCAGCAGTGTAGCCGGCCTATGTATTTGGTAGGTGACATCTTGTGAATCCCCAGGGTTATTTTACCACTCTTGCAGCTCTTAAATGCAGAACACTGGTTGGGATGCTGGGAGTTGTAGTCTTGTATGCTAACATTAATATATTGCTGACAGTTAGTTCAGACAGCTGGGAGTTGTAGGCCTCTAAATGATGAAAGTGCAAGTGATACCTGGAGGGGCTCGTTAGTTCCAGATAGCTAGAGATGGGTAGAAGATGGAGTTAACCAGTGTCAGACCCCCATAAATGTCTTTTTAGGATTAGCAGATTAGAGACACCCCCATAATCCCCCTCATTCACTCTCACTTCTCTCTTTCTTACAGGACAGGATGATTCTGCTGATTGTGGGAAACATTGTCAACTGGCTTTTGTGAGTATCCAGCATGGATCCATGACATTACCAGTACTAACAGCTATTTATTTAAAGGTACAATAACACCAAGCAATGAAAGTGTTTCAATGGAACGACAATATAATGTAGTGTTGCCCTGCACTCTTGCAACTGGTGTGCTTGCTTCAGAAACTGTACTGTAGTTTATATAAACAATCAGCTGTGTAGCCATGGGGGTAGCCATTCAAGCACAGGATTAGAGATGCACCGAATCCACTATTTTGTATTCAGCCGAACCCCTGAATCCTTTGTGAAAGATTTGGCCTAATACCGAACCCTAATTTGCATATGCAAATTAGGGGTGGGAAGGGGAAAATATTTTTACTTCCTTGTTTTGTGACAAAAAGTCACGCGATTTCCCTCCCCACCCCTAATTTGCATATGAAAATTAGGATTCCGTTCGGCCAGCAAGAATTCGCCCGTATCCGACTGAAAAAGGCAGAATCCTAGATTTAATGCATCCGTACACAGGATACAGAGATAAGTTCTGAAGAATCCCATTGTATGCTACAGAGCTTGTCTGTTATCTGCTTTGTATCCTGTCTTTTCTCCTTTTACAGCTTTGAATGGCTGCACAACAGCTTGTTTATATAAACTATAGTAGTACTTATCTGTTTCCTACTGTGTATCCTGTGCTTGAATGGCTAACCCCATGGCTACACAGCAGCTTGTTTATATACACTATAGTAGTACTTATCTGTTTTCTACTGTGTATCCTGTGCTTGAATGGCTGCCCCCATGGCTACATAGCAACTTGTTTATATGAACTATAGTAGTACTTATCTGTTTTCTACTGTGTATCCTGTACTTGAATGGCTGCCCCCATGGCTACACAGCAGCTTGTTTATATAAACTATAGTAGTACTTATCTGTTTTCTACTGTGTATCCTGTGCTTGAATGGCTGCCCCCATGGCTACACAGCAGCTTGTTTATATAAACTATAGTAGAGTTTCTGAAGCAAACACCTTGTTTTACCAGTGCAGGGAAACATCTTTATATTGTCATTACTTTAATTTTTTTACTGTTCCTTTAAGGTGTCCTTAGAATCTAATTGGCCACTCCGCCGCCTCTTAAACTCTGCGGAGGCCTACGGGGGTCCCTTATTGAGTTTATAAACTCAAGACTAAAGGCTATGATACATGAATGTAAAGACGTGGCTGCCCACAAGGCTCTGATAAAAATTAAGCAGTGCTTCTTAATATATGGCCGACTTTTCTGGGAGCCTTTCTGTAGCATCTATCAGGGCTTTCTGGGAATAGTAGTGCAGAAATAGTTTTCTGTCGCTAATACACCTCATGCTTCATCTTTCAGTGCCATATTTGGCCTGGTGTTCCGGCCTCGAGACTTTCCCTCCTACCTGCTGGGCATTTTCATCTGCAACCTGCTTCTTTACCTGGCGTTCTACATCATTATGAAGGTAATGGAGAGAAACGTACCTCATGCTTGATATTTCCCTTGTTCTTCATGTTGTCTGTTTCCCTCACAAGCAGAGCACTTCCTGTCAGCCATGTTTTCTGTCTGCTCTCTAAACATCATGTGCTCACTAAAGACCCATAAATTCTCCTCTCTCATCTTCTCAAGTTGCGCAGCTCAGAGAGGATCCAGATGTTGCCGCTCTTCTGTATCATTGCCACAGCGGTTATGTGGGCTGCCGCCCTGTACTTCTTCTTCCAGACCCTCAGCAGCTGGGAGGTAAGTCCTTAATTTTACTTGGACACTGACTGACAACACTACTTAGAAGGGAGAAAGACGAGTAAGTAGCAACAATACATGTGTAACCTTACAGAGCATTTGTTTTTACGATGGGGTCAGTGACCCCCATTTGAAAACTGGAAAGATTCAGAAGAGAAAGGCCAATAATTAAAAAACTATAATAAAGAAAAAATTAAGGCCAATTGAAAAGTTGTTTAGAATTAGCCATTCTATAAGGGTTTTTTACTACAAAGTAAGATTCAAGGATACTTTATTTAATCTCAGGAATTGTGAACAGTTTCCTTGTATTGTTTGTCTGCATTTGAAACATAAGAAATAGAGACCTGCAGTTCTGATACTTAAGTCTCATATCATGATGCATACTATCCAACATTTGAAACTAGGGAAGGACAACGTAAAACGGTCATTGATCATTACCAAATTTTACCCCCCCCAATACCATGGGAAAGTAAACAGACATGCCACTAAAATCACTGCAGAAATGGTCAAAAAACACTCCATTAACAGGCCAGTAAGATCACTGCAGAAATTAATACCTCATTGATGCTTACACAGGCAGAATGCCACAAAGCCCCATAGTCTATAGAAAAGTTATTGCTGCAGTTCTGAGTCTTAGACTGAAGATTCTGTTATTCTACTCATTTTCAAGATTGATTGATTGATTGATTTTTGAGATCGAAACAGCACAAATGAATGGCAAGTTTGTGAAATAAACTCAGTAGAAGGATGGAAGGTTCAAGGCAAAATGCAGACGGATTCAATATATTAATAGTGCTTTTATATTGAGGTGCCGTGGGGACTATGTCTTTATACAAGGGATTCTTAAACTATGGTTTTAGACCCAAACTTGGCTCTGCGTAGTCTTTAGGATGGATCAACATGATACTTCAATGCAATAAATAGATCTAATATAGTGAATAAAGTACCCCCTCTTGTAAAATATAAGGATATTATAAGTTACCGAGGAGTTTCATGACCATATAAAAACACAAGGCCGAGTGTTTTTATACAGGTCATGGAACTCCGAGGGAACTTCGAATATCCTCATATTTTGCAACTGGGGGTACTTTATTTATTATAATACACAAATTTTAGTGAGTCATGTGACAGAAATGACATCAGAACTCACCGTTTATAAGGATATAATTTACATAGCTTTTGTGTATTATATTAAATATAATTAAACCCAATTTTTGAGTTTCAAGGTGTATTTTTAAGGGTATTTATTGTCTAACGTCATTTTGCTTCCCCCTAAGGTAAATATTCGAAATAATAGCCGTAAAGGGCACAGAATAATAAAGGAGAGAAAAGCTGATTCATCAGATCCTCCCTGGTCAACATTACAGCTCTGTGTTATATAAATTAGGGACCCACCTGATTTACTTAGATAACTTTTTGGATTTAGTCAAAACTGAACTGAATAAGAACCCTATTTTGCATATTCAAATTTGAGAAAAAACAAAAACATATGCTGCATTCAAATGTCCAGAAGTCACATGAATTTAAAGTTTGAAATGGTTTAGGTCGAATATCAATCTTGCAAAAAGTGCTGTGATTCTCTTCAACCACATGGTGGATTTGGTGATTCCATCATGCACTAACACCCAACTCTGCCCTCCTTCTGTGGCAGCAAACACCCGCTGAATCCAGAGAGAAGAACCGCTCGTGTATCATCCTGCACTTCTTTGACGACCATGATATTTGGCACTTTCTCTCGGCAACGGCCATGTTCTTCTCCTTCCTGGTGAGTGGTGCTCCTCTCTTGCTCAAATTTATATAAACGTTACTTATAATGCTATAATTTATAGCGATTGTGCTATGGAAAATTCCTATCAGTAATCATAGCTTGGAATATAATATAGGTTTATAAATCTGCTCTAAACATAAGAATAATTCCATATGGTACATCTTTAATGATGGAGATGTTCTTCCACTTTGAGACAGTATCTACTTTGTCGTGTGTCTGATATGTCCTTTATTCGTATTGCCATTTGCCCACGATATCAGGAACTGATCTGTGTTTTCATCTTGCACCATCTTTGTATCACACTAAAACAGTCGTTTCCAACCTTTAGCTCTTGCTCAATATGAAGATCTAAAGGTGGCCATAAACACTCATAATATTTTACATTCATACTATATTCGGTGCTCATATGGCATGTAGATGGCAAGGATATCAGTTGGCTCATCCATCAGGCAGGTCGGAAAATTTAGCAGTTTTACATCGGCCTGCTGGTTCGTCAGATACAGGTAGAATTCTATTGTTTCTACCTGTATATGTGACAATTCAGCTCAACACATCTGTATTGAAAACAAACTTTTCCTTTCCTGAAATCAATGGTGACAGGGAAGATCATAATTGTAACATCTATGGCCACTCAGCTCAAGAAATGACTACAAACATAGGAAAATATTGGTGCATCAGTCATTATTTCAATTGCACCAAATACAGCTGACAACTGACCTTCAAGCTGGCCTTTCAGGCGTATCTAGGAGAACCATTCTTCCCACTTCTCAACCTACGATAACTGGCCTTCAGGCTAAGCACCATCTGCCATTGCTTAACATGAACGATTTCTTTTGAACTTTCAGGTCCTCCTCACACTGGATGATGATCTGGATGTTGTACGCAGAGATAAAATCCCAGTGTTTTAAGTGAAGACCCTTCACCAATGGACTTCTCCTTCATGGATCAAGAAGCTTGATTACAAGCTGAAGCTGCTCGAGTAAAGCACTTTGCAGCTGTCCAACAGAAAGGATTGGATAGGACGATGGTGCCAATAGTTGGAAAAAAGTTTCATCCTCTCCTCAGCCAACCAGTCTGCTGATCAAAGGATTATACATGCTGCCTACAATTACTGCCAACCCCAGGGCTTGATTCAGGGCCATCTGGGATCCCAGCCCTAGCTTTTATATTACTGCACAATTTATTTGATGTTCTAAAATGCGTGAATCAGATTTTCACATACGTGGTTCCATAACTTATGTCCTTCCCCAGGGCAACCACAGTGTGAAGCATGTCAGTAGATTTTGCTGGCTGAGTGAGTGGTAGAATCCAACCCCAATGTTTTTATCCAGGACTTCAGAAAGAAAAGATAGCAGATAACTTTTAAAAGTGATGGTCAGTCAGATCTGAAAAAATAACCAATAGGACAACATTACCAGTGGAGATTTTTGGGTACTTTTTGCACAGCCTTGATTTGCTGAATCCACTTTCAGATCTGCTCTAACTTTACCCACAAACCCAAGGAAAACAGCTGGAAACTTGCTGATTCTACTGGGATTTTTTGTTTTTCCTATTTGAAATTTTCTTTGTCCTGACATTACCCGTCTGGGTGCCAAGGGTGAAGTGTGTCACCTTGCGTGGAGTGTGGCTGCTCATTATGTTGTGACTGCTGAGTTTGGTGTGAACTTTACAAAGTAAATGTATGTGCTTGTTGCTTCAAAGTTCAACGTACTTGGGTTCAAACCATGTACTGCTTGTATCCTTCCTGCCATTGTTATGGAGACGGTTAATACATTTCTTCTCTTGCATTTATAAATTTTTCCACGAGATTCGCGGATACTTTATACAGTTTTGCACAGGTGCGAGTAAGACATTTTTTTAAGCTTGTAATTTATTTAAAAATGCTTAATATAACAGCACATCAGATGTTTGCCTTGGCCTAAACTGTGCCACAAATGTACTAAACCTATAACTGCAGACTTTCAAAGAAATGAGTCCATTATTTTGTGACAGCTGTCTCGGGCTGGTTTATTTGGTCACGTTCCTTGTGGAGCTTTGAGAGCTCGTTCCTTAGCTGCCTGTTCCCAGTGATGTCACATTGGAGCGTGTACAGCTCAATATATGAACTTTACCACATTATATAGCTAAGGGGGTTGTTTACTCTTGGGGGCATATTTATCAAAGGTCGAGTTTGTTTTTTTTTTTTTTTTACCTCAAATGACCTCGAAACTCGAATAGTATATTATTTAGGAGGAAACTTGAACGTCTAAAACTCAAACTAATATTAACGACCTGAAAACTAGAATTGAAAACTTGAATGTCAGGAAGGCTATTAACATCTTCAATTAGGTTACTGGTCCTCTGCCATGGACTTCTACCTGAACTCGACAGGTTTTAGGTGACGTACTATCGAATTCAAGTTGTTCCCAGGGTTGAGTTTTGACCAAAAATCCAACTCGAAAATTCAAATTTGAATTTACCATTCGAACCTTAATAAATCTGCCCCTTAAAGTTTTTTTTTCAAAGATATTGATTTACATCAAACAGGTAATTTCCCAATTCAGTCAAGAACATAACATTTGAGTGAATACAACAACAAATTGGAGCCTTAATCAAATTCGCACAAAATCTAGACTAACTATTTTAAAAATGAGTCCCTTAAATCTAGCGATTTAAATTTAAAACATTTTATTCAGTTGGGGATTAGGCTGAGGGTTAAACTGAATTCTGGTTTTGGCACATTAAAACATGGTGTCTTAAATATTTGACTTTTTATAAATCACAGTGATCTGCAACCGTGTTTTATCACTTCCATTCATATAAATTACCAACATTTGACAGTAGTGTACCAAAAATATTTGGACATTATAGTTTCCTGCCTCCCAGAGTTTACAGTCCAAATACTGGCGACTGCGGAACTCCATAAGCTACTTGCCTGATTTCAACCGCTGATACCAAACTCTCCTCTAATCAAATCATTTACTTTTTTAAACCAATCAGAATGGTGGGTTTCATTAAAAATGATGTACATAACAAAATACTATCTCAGAAAGAAGTTTTTAAGGCTTGGGTTTTGTATATCATTGAATTTGCTCGACATATGTCATTTTAAGAAAAAGTCAGTTCTTGACTTTTGGGAATACTACAGAAAATCCCAACAAAATTGAGAATTTTGGTGCCACGGTCTACTCCACACAACTTATATATAGATCTGCAAATTTTGTGACAATATACCACATTTGTTGTATTGAAATGACAAAACTAATTTTAAATTCATCCGACGTTGTAACATGATAAAGGAGTTTAGAAATCTTTTCAATTTTGTCTTTATTGCCAAAAACTTATAAAATCTAATAAAATTCTTTTGGAGTCTGATTTGGTGATTCACTTATCTAGTTTCGACTTTTAATTCCACTTTTGAATTTAGGACGACAATACAGTTACATGAAATAAATCATAAAAATTCAAAACGATGAGTAAGGCTTTGTAGAGTAAAAGGTATGGGCAAATACTATATGCTCGCTTGAGCATTTCTGAGTAGAGTTTGCCTATCATCAATGCTCTTCTCTGCCAGAGGGCAGTATCAGTATGCTGGGTGAAACCCTTTCCTTCAGTGGCACTTTAACAGAGGCAAGAAAAAGCTGTCATTCACAAATGTAAGATCTTAGTTGCTTTCTTAGTGCCTGCTACAGCCTGACTGGACTTTTGATCTGCACACTGGGCTCTACGGTCTTCCACTTACCTTGCCTGTTGTCTTGTTGACTCAGCTATATTTCTGCTGCCTGCCCCAGCCACTAGCCTGTTTAATTACAAGTTGCTATACTTACTCCAATGCTCAATCACAGGGACATTGATCCTCCAGTTCCTAGCACCAGAATTGGTTCAAGAGCAATTGTAGAATATGTGATTGATAGTAAAGTGCTTCAATACCTTTCTTGTATTGCCACATTGTACTTGTTTGAGAAACATTATGAGATAAATGTATAATTCACCTCTACTTTCTATAAAGGGATGACTGATTATGAATGCACTTCCATCCTTGCATAAGCATCTATTGTTCTTTGACAATGGCCTCTTCTTTCCAAATAACTGTAATAGCCTTTCCTTTATAAAAATCATAGGCCTTTTACAATAAAGGTGGTCATACACTATAAGAACCACTCGTTTAGTTAGTGGGTCTTAGCAGATCTTTCCTCCGATATGCCCACCAAAGGTAGGGAGATATCGGCTAATCCGTTCATTCAGGGATGAGGACTGCATCAATTAGCCAAAGTGGTCCTCGATCGCAGGGGAAAATCAAACCCATCAAAACAGCATCTGGACCATTTCTGGCTACATGTCGGTTGGGGAGGTCTGATTGGTCTAAAGGACCTGAATTGGCAACATAAATCTGCCCATGTTAAGGCAGCATCTGGACCATGTTAAGGCAACATCTGGACCATTTCTGGCTACATGTCGGTTGGGGAGGCCTGACTGGTCTAAAGGTCCTGAATTGGCAACTTAAATCTGCCCATGTTAAGGCAGCAAGGGCAACTACTTGCAACCAGGCAATAGTCTGATATACTTGGGGCAAAGCCAACATCTAATGGTTAATTGCAAGATTTCTCTTCCTTCTTTGAGCTCTTGGTGCTTCAGACTGGCAATCAAATCAGTCACTGACCAATCAGACGACAGCACAAGATGTGCAGTAATTATTTTTATTACTAAAATAAGTTTGAATCTTTACAAAGAATTATTACAACCAGATTGTTTTGTTAAATAAACAAAGCTCAGAAGACTCATTTTGATATGCAAGATCTGAAAGCCTTTATAAAAAAAAAAGGAGGCCAGTACCAACCAATCCCGATACAGAAACAGCCACAGATTCAAATCGGAATCACATAGTGCAGGATAAAAACAAAAACAATGATTTTATCTTAAAGAGTACAAAAATATTCAACATATTTACAAGAGACAATCAGCAGTCTCCAAATTACAAGTGTACATTATATACAGCAGGAGATTCCACCCCTGTCACTGTGCAGCAATAAAACTTGCACCAATTCACATGTAAATGTAAAGAGAATGAATGTTCTGAGCTCAGAATAAGCTAAATGCCCACGTTGTAACTGTGATGGAAACAATATGGCTGTCACATGTATTAATATGAAGAAACACAAGTTTAGCGCAGGAAGCCAAATGTACCGCAATTCATATGAGTATTTCATCTTACAAACTGCTGCCCCACAACAAGGACAGGGGTTACCCCTTCCATGTTCTTACACAGCCGAGCTGGAATCATGGCCCAGGATATGGCTTATGTTGTGTGCCGGTCTGTTTGAGGACTGTTTTGAAGAATCTGATCCAGAAGAGTGAGAAATGGAGAGTAGGGGGGACATGGCAGAGCCATCAGTGGGAAGAGCAGTGGCAATTTCTGGAAATAGGGACGTTAAGTTAAAGTTGGACAGGTGGGAGGGGTTGGCCATGTGCATTGGTGGCATGTCTGGAAGAAGAGGGAAGGTGGCTTGAGAGAACCCCACAGGCCGTGGTGGGGATAATATGGTTCCAAACCTGTTGTTCAAGCCAGTGCTGTTGGGTTTTTCTGTGCCCGGGTTTGGAAACATCTGATTGGGAAAATAGGGGATGGTAATGTCATTGGACAAGCTTGGATGGGCAGGTGAGTATGGGGGATAAAAAGATGGCAGTGGATTCTGGGGATCAACGGTGATAACTGCAGGTGTGCGAGTAGCAGCAGTCTGGGTAACCGGAGGAATGAATGAGGCGTTTGCATTGATTGGGGGATTCATCGTCCCCTCAGGAATAAATGGGAAGCCAAAGTTTTGAGTCAGACTGTGCTGGTCAGGAGCGGGATTGTCGCTGGAAATTTGGGCATTGTCTGGCATGAAACGTACAATACCCGGCCTTTTATCATTTACCGGCTGCTGACGTCCAATTATCATGCTACTGGAACCAGTTAAGGGAAGGTGTGGAAGAGCATGCTCAAACATATTACTTTGCCTTTGATTTCCTGGACGATTCCTCTCTGGTTGACGGCCCTTGGAGTCGGCATTGTCTGGCATTAGATGTCGTGAGTGCTGAGTTACAGGGGGATTAAGCTGCCTCACATTTTGCCTCTGATCAAGGTTGCTATGGGAAACGGACTGCTGGGGAATAGTCGGATGCACAACCCCATGCATGTTAATGGAAACCTGAATGTTTAAATGGTTTTTTGCACCTTGAGCCTCATGAGGTCGCATGGCGTTTGACTTCTGCATTGATGCATTAGGGCTGCTGCTGCGACCTGGAATTTCCACAGAGGAGGTAGAACTGGAGAAGGGAATACTTAAAGAATGGCTCCGTGAAGTCACTTGTGCAATGGCCAAGTCACAACTTTCCCTATTCTGTCCATCTCTTCGAAAGTGAACAGAATCACGGGAAGCAGGGCAGCTGTATTCAACTCCCCCAGGGGCTGCATTATATTGGGAATGTCTCTGATTACTGGAAATCAGCCTCTGGCCCACCCCGACCTGTTCACCGATATGTGGAGTTAACAAACTCTGCATGAAGCTCTGGTGGCAGGAATTTTGACTATCACGAATCGGGAGTGTATTTGAGAGGGGTACTTCAGGTGCTGGCTGGTATGAAAGATGTTTTTGTTGATCCATGGATAAATTTGGGTTCTGTGTAATTCTATAAGCTTGAGACTGCACGCCCCTCATGGAGGGGCCGGAGTTTGTGTCATTAGGTCTCAGAGTCTGGGCATCAAAGCTTCCCCGTTGCTGTTGACTAGATCCACCTGCCTTAAAAGACTGACAATCAGGAAGGCGTTGGGAATCCGTATTAAGAGAGTGCTCGATGGATAACTGACCCTGTATATTATGGACCTCCAGGCCTTTGTTTCTAGAGATATCCAAATATTTTCTCATTTCAAGTTGCTCTGAGAATCTGGAGCCTTGAATAGAAAGTCCCATCCTTTGCTCAGAATTTGAAGTGCTCTTGCCTATCAGGGCTTCAGCAGAATAACTAGATACTCTATTCCTTTCTTGTCTGTGTGGGGTGCATGTCATGTTTGTTGGTCTGGATATGATGCTTGGCTGGGAAACCAATTGCTGCTCCAAACTCCTTGAGGTCATCAGCCTCTGAACTTGGTTGTGGCCAGGTAAATGCTCAGAAGATACTGGTGGTCCTTGGGTTCTGCTGCCGACATCTTGTTGGTGCTGGTGAAGTATATCCTGTGACACATGACTCTGTGGATGTGTACCACGGTGGCTCCTGTTGGATGCAGTATTCTCACATGTTTTGTCTGCCTGGGAAGGCCCAAAGTGAGGCTGCATTTGCTGCTGGATCGGCTGGTGATGAGTCTGGGCTCCTTTTGGGCAGTTTTGCTCAGACAAATGTTGTTTATGTTGCAAAGACATCCGTGTGGGCTGGCTGTTCTGTACAGGAGCCTGCTTCTTCTGCATCTGAACATCCTGCTGGATCAGTCTTTGCTGCTGCACACTGCGAGACTGTGCATGCACAGCACTCTCTGCATGAGCACCATGGTGCTGCTGCTGATACAAGTGATGTTGCTCTCTTAAAAGGCTAGCTTGTTGCTGCTGCTTCATGTATGGAACACTACTATGGTGTAATGGCCCCTGATGATTTGGAGAGTGCTGCTGTATTAAATGCTGACTCACCATCTGCCCATGTTGATGCTCAGAAACAGATGTCTGAGAACTGCAACGGAGGTCTGACTGTCTAACAAAACTATTACTAGAAGAGAATAAAGGGACAAGTCCAGCTTCATGCACTGTATTACCACCAGACACAGATGAAGACGTATTGGAAGGCATGTGACTGACCATTATTTCATTCTGCTCTCGAAGACCATCCGGGGCTTGGATTCTTTCGAGTCTCAGTGGAGCTTGGCACTGCTTTGGTCTCTTGGCTGTTGAAAGCAAGTCATCCTCATGTGCCGAGCGCTTGTTAGAATCCTTCCGGTGCTCCTCACTTTGTTTTAACAGAGACTCAGTTGTGTGCGTAACTTGCATGACAGTGCTCCTCACAGAATGCAGCTGTTCCTGAGAATATTCAGATAAGGCAGAGGATCTGTGAGCCTGGCTTTCATAATTACCAGAGGGCAAAACTGGTGTAGATGTAGGTGTAGAGGGTGTAGGCAAGGGTAGTACCTGCTCCAGTGTCTGAGATGCATTAGCAAAGTTAACGATGGAATGGGTTGTGCCGCCATGTTGGATCAAGTTTTTAATACTTAAACTAGTTACATTTTGGGATTGAGACAATGGAATATTAAGCGAGAGGTTTGTTGTGTTGATTCCCACAGGACAGTTATTTTTTTCCCCCATTGGATCAGCAGTTGGGATGGGATTTGTGTCAAGAGGTGTAAAGGAAGTGGATTTTGCAGGCAGCTGAATAAAGCTCTGTTTTTCAGTCAGAGGTTTATAGTGATTTCGACAATCAGGCGTCAACAATGCAGCATCAGAGTTACTGGAAACAGGAGCTGGGGTTTCAGGCTGCAGTCTGGGTCTTCCTTTTGCCAGGTTTTCTTGCTCAAAAATGGCCCTTGCAGCTACTGCAACAATATCACTTTGTTCAGCAAATGGACAACCAGTATATTCTGGCACTGGGGCAGCGTTAATGGTAACATCTTCCCTACTTGTATCTGGCAACATGGAGGCAACAGAAAAATTGCGGCTGCTACTAGAGCTCGTGGACATGGGCGAGTCCGTTTGTCTGCTATTAACAACAGAACTACAGACTCCCATTTCCTGCTCAGTAGTACCTGACTTATTCGGGGAAACAGAAACAGCTGCTATAGGCAGCAGGGATACATCCTCCTTTACTTGTTCAGAAGACACAGATTCTTTGGACTTCTTTTTGTAGATCAGTTCATCTCCAACCATTTCTTTTGTGGATACTACTAGAGGGAGAGATTTCCCCTTTCGATCACCTAACAAAATCTGTGCTTCTAGCAAATCTGTTGCAGTTAAAGCGGCAGTGTTTATTTCACTTACACAAGAATCAGAGCCAGTTAAGACTTGGGAAGGCCCAGCTGCGGATACTCCTGCCTGACTGGTGCATACCCCAACAATTGTATCATGCATGGGTTGCTGACAAGTAGGCTCTGCAGAAATGTTCAGCGATTCTGATGACGAGTCTGGTATCTGAATTATACAAGCATCTGCACCAGAACCATGATCGCTGGTGGATGACAATTCTGAGGGACAAGACTCTCCAGATTTAGGAAGTAGTCTTTCTTCCATGCCACTATTTAACACAGCCAAAGTAATGCTTTCTTGGATTCTCTCAGGATTACTACCTTTGGGTAAACTAATGTCGGACACATTTGAGTCTACTTGGGCAGAAGTTACCGCACGTGCATTTTCCTGATGTTTCTGAAACTCTCCAGTACAGGGCAGCTTTGAACTCTCTACACACAAGGACTCAGATTTATCCAATTTATTTGAGGAAATATTGTCTTTTCGAGTAGAAGCTGATTTCTTAACACTTATTTTTTTTATTGCTTTCTTGGCTTTTGTAGTTGGTGATCCGCCTGGATGTTTTGCACATGCAGCTTTTGCTGGGGGTGAAGTAATAGATGGACTTTCAGCAGTGGTTGAAGCTCCACTTGTAGAAACACAATTTAAGGGGATATTGGCAGATGATAAAGAAGCTGCAGAGGGATTAACACTAAACTGTAAGCAACTTTGTCCAGCTATTTGGGAGATGCTCTGGCTAAGGTTGGCCAAAGCACCAAAGGTATTCAAGGCAACATTAGTGTTGGGGTCTTCATTAGTGGTGGGCTGGATAATCTGCATGTGTGTTTGACTTGATGTGCCAGCGGAAGGAGTCACCGGCTGTAATGCAAACAATTGTCCATTTAGAGAAATCGTTGGTGGCTGTTGGTTTGAGCTCGCTGCGGAAGTAGGCACAGACTGTGTGGTGGAAGGTGCTACTAAGGTTGCAGGCCTTGGCAGTATATGAACAAGGTGCTTGCCACCAAATGTTTGTGGTGGAGCTGTGCTTTGCACAGTGTTTGAAGGGCAGACAGCAGGGTTGGCTGGATTTAAGGGTACTACAACAGGGGGTGTTGCTTGAGTTTGCATTAAAGGAAGAGGATTTTGATTAGGTGCTGCTTGGATTATTACAATTTGCTGGCCAACTGTAGGCTTAGGAGCCTCTGCCCGGATAACAGGGGTACAAGGAGCTGGTGCGGGAGGTTGGAAAAATATAATATTTTGATTGGCTGGAGCAGGGTTTACAGCTGGTGTGACTGGTTGAGCCACTTGTATTACCTGTACTGGCTGATTAAGAGGAAGAATATTGGTTGCAGCTTGTGGCTGGGATATCAGTGATTGAACCTGTACAGGTTGGCAAGAAGACATTTTTACCATGACTTGTTCAACGGGCTTGCCAGTGTCTGTCAAGTTTATACAATGTGTTGGTCTGTTAGCAATGACTTCTTTGGGACACAGTCGCTTTTCAGTTAGTAACATGGGAACAACACTAGGAGGCACTTGGCTTAATGGCTGTATGGTACTTCTTGCTATTTGTAAAGTTGTCCATGTGGTTTGTGTGTTTCCATGTGAGGGAACCCGAGCTAAACTTCCAATAGATCTCAAATCCTGAGTTGGTAAAGCACTAAGAGACCAGCTGTTTTCCAGTGGTGTTGCAGAACTTGTACAGACAGTTGATCCGGTTGCTATTTCCACAGCAGCAGTGACAACCTCTCTGGAAGAGTTTGCTATGTGAAGGCTGGAGTCAGCAGTGATATTAGGAAAAATCTCTTGGATGACATCCTTTACTGCACAGCTGGAAGATCCTGGCAACTGCCCCTGGAGCAAATTTACAGATTCCTGTAAACTTGTTCCAGACACACTAACTAATGGCACTTCAGGAACGAATGAAGACAAGTTGGATGGGAGGCTTGAAGAGATGGATGGAGATACTTTTGGCAGATTATCCGGATGTGTTGTACCTTCATTGCCTTGCATTCTGTTCTCTCCAATCAGGGATGTCTGGGTGGAAGAGCACTGTATCTGGCTTGCTGAACTGTTTAATAGAGGATGACATGCAGAACTGATGGGGACAAGAACTGACCTCTCAACCGTAGAAGAAGTGATGCTAACAGTGATTGGTGCTGGAGTGGTTAAAGGCAGACACAGTGGAGCCTGTTGATTGGATGAAGTTATAGATGCAGCACTTTGTTGCCATGCTTTACTTTCCAAAAGAGACATCCCAGATATGGTGATAGGTGTTACTATATTACAGGTCCTCTGCACGGGCACAACGTTAGCAGTTTGCTTCTGTAGGTTGTTTCCCACATTGAATGTAATTCCGTGCACTGCTGCAGTGGAGTTGTTGGAATTCAGCTGATTTCCACTGAGGCACAAGGGCTTTTGCACCTGGTCTGCCGGAACAACCAAGGAAGCTTTCAAGTTCTTATGGCTTCCTTTCCAATGCAGGGTGGGATCATCATACAAGCAGATGTCGTTGCTTTTAAGAAGTTCTATGTAACGAGCATTCTCCCTCAGAATTTCTGCTAACTCCTTTCTAAGCTTTCTGATTTCGATAGCTGGAGAAAATAAGAAAAAAGCATATGATTAGGCAACCTGCACCAAAAAAGATGTACAGTGTGAGGGTGTGGCTTAACCATTACATGCAGTGTCTCTTTGTTCAGACTATGAACAAACAGAAAATCTTAAAATCTTCACTTTTGCAAAGCATGCCACCTGGGTTGCTACTTAGGAGATAACACCATAGGAGGGTTATGGGAAGAAACAAAGAAGGATGCAGTCAAACAACTTGACGCACTGGCAGCTTATACAAGGCTAAACCACAGAGGCACCTTTACATAATCCAAGGAGAAGAGAAGTAACTGTAGATATCAGGGTTTTAGATGTCATTTATTAGTTGTTATATTCTTGTTATCATGACAACAATTATAGAACAGGACACTAATACAGAACTACTATGTTGTAGAAGAACCTCAAGTTTAAAGGTCATTCTGTTCTTATGGTTGTAGAATGTTTACACAGAACAAGGAATACATCTATTGTCTCATGTCACAAGTAATACCTTTCCATTAAAATAAATAAATAAATACAACAAGAAAAATGAATGCATAAGGGCTGCCTCTAACAGCATGGTTCTTGTGGAGTTACATTATTCCCCAATGGGTTTCACTTACCTTGTTCTTTGTCTCCCCCATTCAGCAACAGCTCATCATTTTGCCTCTTCAGTTCTGTGATGTACTTAAAAGCCTCCTCCAAGATCATATTCTTACTCTGAAGGGAGCAAACAGAGAATCAGGGGCAGTTTTACGGAGGCCAAACATGCCCCATTCCCTCTGCTGCTTTTGGGATGCAAGTCTGGTGGCAAAGTGGCTAATCTTTTACTCTACAAAGTAATTACAGAACAATTACAGCCTATACACGAAATAGGGATGGTGCCTGGAAAAATTCTAATTTGCGCTGTAATGCGCCAGTACACAGAACTCAGTGGCTGTGGGCAAAGTTAGAGAACAATAAACGGTACCTGCTTCAGGGCGGGGGAACAGGGTATGAGGTCTCCAATGCGATTTATTCCAGAGTTTATTTTCTTCTTCCGATGCCTTTCCACTAAATAGAAAATCAGACATATATGTTGGGTTACAGAATGGCAAGTGTGCAATGATAAAGGACATAGGCACCTCAATTTTGCAGTAAATCCTTTCAACCATCACTTATTGCACTACATACAAGAGTCAGGAGATGAATCACACAACAACTTTAATCCCTACTGGACAGTTACATGAAGTACCCCATGGAGAGGTGCCCTCTAGCCTATGGTAAACACATAATAAACACTTGAATGTATATGTTATGGGTGGAGTTTAACTCTTTCCCTGCCAGTCGATTTGTCCTAAACGCAAACAATTACTGCCAAGCAGTTTTTAGACATTTAGTACTCTTTCAATTTAAGGGTCTTTTAGTTTACCCAGGAAAACAACATATTGGGTTTTTTTTCCGGACAACCTGCGCTTTCAAAATATGCTAGAATTTTGGTGTAATTCCACTTCCGTAAAAAGATATAGGCTCTTAAGTGTCTAATACAATTAAAAAAAATCACATATCAGAAACATAATTTATTTTACCGTATGTACGCGACCACAGCTCAGGCCCAGACTGGCAATCTGTGGGTCCTGGCAAATGCCAGAGGGGCTGCTATAAGGTCCCATAGAAAGTCAGTATTTAGTGGGCTGGTGGGGCTGTTTGGGCCTTTATGTGGGCTGATTGGACCTCTGTGTAGCTGACATGCCAGGGTCTATTTTAATTCTCAGTCCGGACCTGCCACAGCAGATTTGGAAAGTTCTATATCTCCTGAATGTGCCAATATCAAATATATATAGTTTTATGGAGATGTCTCACTTGTATAGATCAAAATCTCCAAGGCACCACTCCCCAAAACAGTATACTTCTGATTTCAAGGCCAAACACTCCACTAACAGTAGGTTTACCCTAGAAAACAACGCATTATTAGAAAGATCAGATTCTGACAAATCAACTACCAAGTTTCCTAAAGTTATAATTTTTTATAGAAATTGGTGAATTTTTTTAAAAACATCATTAGGTACCAATGTAAAACACCCTAAATATGATTGCCAGGAGTCCACTGAACATTTTGATGCCCAATATCTATTTGTTTACCTAAGCATGTGGCATATAGGGGCCCCAAAATAAACACATTTAGTTTTGGGGGGGAGGGGCAAAGATAGAAAAAAGTATGTTCAACCCAGAAAACCATATATTTTCAGAAATTACACATTCGACCGAATCCAATTAGGGTATACATGTCTTTCTACTTCAAAGCTCTAATCCGCAAACCTTTCCTAAATTTGTTAATTTTGGTGACATTTCCAAAAATCACCGCAAAACTTCCACCCTGCTGCATCGTATTTCCCACATATTATTGGGCATCACAACAAATAACCCCAAATATAGAAGCCTGTGGTCCTCTGAACAGTTTTATGTCCAATATATATAGGTTAACCTAAGAATGTGGCATATGCTTAGGTTATGGTCTGTCATTTCAGGTACTGCAAAATCAACACATTTACATAGTTTGGGGGGGGGGTAAAGGTAGAAAAAAGCACATTCACCGCAGAAAAGCTAAGCTATAGACGGCGGTTTTTAGGACATTTATGAGAATTGCCTAAAAATATTTCAAATGGCCAGATTTATTTCGCCCAATTCCTTACATACAATTGTAAAAAACCCTAAATATTGATGCCAAGGGTCTACTGAATAGTTTGATGACCAATATGCATAGACTTACCAAAGCAGGTGGCATGTGTGGACCCCAAATAAAAATAGTGCATATGCATTTTCCCCGCTGCCGATTCGCCTTCTGTGAACAAAGACCCCTACTGTGTATTATCTGCCACAAGACCCTCCTAACAGCACAAAGACCCCACAAAACCATATATTTTTTGGAAAGCACACATTCTGACGAATCCAAAATAGGTCATTATGTCTTTCTACTCCAAACTACCATACTGCAAAGCTACGCTAAAGGCAGTGGTTTTTATGACATTTCTGAAAATCGCCTAAAAATATTGCAACCAGTCACACTTATCTCACTCAATTTCTTACATACAATTGTAAAACACCAAAAATATTGATGCCAAGGGTCTACAAAACAGTTTAATGCCCAATATGCATAGATTTATCAAAGTATGTGGTATGTACGGACCCCAAATGAAAAAGGTGCTTATGAATCTTCACGCTGGTCAACTCAGCTGCTGAAAACAAAGCCCCGACTGTGTTATGTACCGTAAGACCTCCAAACTGTAAAAAGACCCCCAGAAAACTATATATTTTTAGAAAGCACATATTCTGATGGATCAAACAAAATAAAATATATCTTTCTATAGCAAACCCCAAAACTATACTAAAGATACAATAGAAAAAATAATGCAGGGATAAAATTGGAATAAAAAACACAAAAATTATGCAAATCAATGAAATAACAAAAACAGCTTAATTAGTGGCCAAAATAGATTATTTAAATGGCACGATGCCAAAATAAACAAACATTTTACAAGGGTTAAAAAAAACACACAAAATGGTAAATTGAAAAAGTAAAAAAAAAAACCCTCTTGGTGAGTTTTTTATGTATACGTGTGTACACTTCTAGAAATTGCGTAACAGTGTGTATATAAGGACTGACATGACAGCCCACCAGCCTTGTTGCCCAGGGGACTATCAGTGCTGAACACACTCTGCAGAGGCAGCTAAAGCCGGCGATGCAGAGAGAATAGTGATTACCTGTAAAGTAGGGATGTACCGAATCCACTATTTTGGATTCGGCTGAACCCCCGAATCCTTTGTGTCTCCTTCTGCCCAACCGAACCAAATCCTAATTTGCATATGCAAATTAGGGGTGGGAAGGGAACACTTATTTTACTTCCTTGTTTTGTGACAAAAAGTCATGTGACTTCCCTCCCCACCCCTAATTTGCATATGCAAATTAGGATTCGGTATGGCCGAATCCTGCTGAAAAAGGCAGAATCCCGAACCGAATCCTGGATTCGGTGCGTCCCTACAGCAAAGACGTACATTGTATGTCCTTGGCATCTAAATCCCCTGCCTACCAGCCTGTACGCTATCCGTGCTTGGCAGGCAAAGGTTAAAAAAAAGATAAATGGTTACGTTTCTCTAAGTAGTAAACCAGTTGAAAAAAAAAAAGTGTCCCTTTAAAGGGGTTGTTCACCTTTGAGTTAACTTTCAGTAAAATGTAGAGAGTGATATTCTGAGACAGTTTGCAATTGGTTTTAATTTTTTATTATTTAAAGTTTTTGTGTGATTTAGCTTTTTATTCAGCAGCTCTTCAATTTGCATGTTAAGCAATCTGGTAACTAAGGTCCAAATTACCCTAGCGACCATTCATTGATTTGAATAAGAGACTGGAATATGAATAGGATAGGACCTTACAAGAAAGATGATACATAAAACATAGTAAATAACAATACATTTGTAGCTTTACAGAGCATTGGCTTTTTTAGATGGGGTAAGCAACGCCCATTTGAAAGCTGGAAAGAGTCAGAAGAAAAAGGCAAATAATTACCAAACTATAGAGAATAAACAATGAAGACCAATTGACAAGTTGCTTAGAATTGGCCTTTCTATAACATACTAAAAGTTACCTTAAAGGTGAACCACCCTTTTAAGGCATCACAGAGCGGACATTACAAAGGAATACAGACACTTGTATCTAACTTACCCTCATTGTGACTCTCCCTGTTCTTCTTCCTGTGATTAAAAGTATAAAAAGGAAGTATCAAATGCTGACACAGTTCTACTAGCAGGTACCAGCTAATACTTGCACTGCTAACATACACCTAACCATAACAAAGAGAATGCTGAACACTTATGCATGAAGAGTTCATGATATTAGTATTGTGTACGTTGCAAATACCATGAATGTGTAACCTGAGGGCCCCCTGCGCTGTTCAGCAAAATCTTAACTAACGCCTAAAGTGTCTCCTAATGCTTCCCTGCTCAGTTCTATACCTCATTGTTATAGTAGCAATAGCAGTGCAGCCTACGCTTCTGATGTCCCAACCAGCTTGAAAAGCAGTGGGCACGCAAGTTACACATTAATGGAATAGAAGTAAAAAAAATACACTAAGTTGTACTAACGATTCACCAGGAATGACAGGGACAGGCAGTTACTATTCTAATGATGCTCTGTGAGAGACAGGAGTTAACAGTTATTATTCTAATGACACACCAGAAAGAGAAAAGCTGGAAGTCACTATTCTAAAGATATATTAGGGGACACATCGGTTTGCAGCTACTATTATAACGATACATCAAGAGAGATGGAAACTGACAGTTGATATTCTAATGATACACCAGGGACACAGGAGCTGGCAGTTACTGTTCTGATGATACACCAGAGTAGATACACTTGTATAGATTGTAATGACACAGAAGAAGTCTACAGAGAATGGAGGCTACGACATTGAATAATTATTCTGTCACTTTCTTACAGCACTTTATAATATTTCCTCTGCTTGTTCGGGATTTAAAATTGACTGACGAAGAAACTTAAAAAGCACGGACTTTGGGTTTCACAGCAGTAAGTAAAATGTATCACAAAGTTCACCCTCCCTACTAACAGCAACACAGAGCAATATTGCACTCTTGTCCCTACCTGTGTTTAGTCTTGGGAGGGGAGTTGTTCTGAGTCATCTCCGGCATGCTTGTATAGAGGATGCCTGGTGGAAAAGCCATAAACAGCACAGGAGAGAAATCTGGTTATTGTACATACAGAGAATACCTGTCCAACCAAGCTGCTGTATCAAGTCTCTTCAGCCTAGTGACGTACTGAGGTCCTTCATTTCAGAGATTCCCACTGTAGCCCCACCACTGGCCTGACAAGCCTCTGTTTACTATGTGTTCACATGGCTTCTTGTGTTTTGCACTGATTCCTGCCCCTCTGCCAGACTTGGAAAAGGTGCATTATACTACAAACAAGGCTACATATAAATAGTAATAAAGATGGTAAAACCCTGCTACCATTTATTTCATGATTACTAGTAGCCTAAATTAGTCTACTGAGTCGCACTCACAAGTGATGCGCTGGTCGCCTATAAAAATAGAACCAGGCTGGGAGAGCAAGCAGAAGAGCTCAACACGAACCAGCCCTGCAAATGGGGGACCAAAAATGTTCCCCATCGTTATAACCCCTCAGGTGTCATGTCCCCCATCATTATACCCCTTCAGCAGCCATGTCCCCCATCTTTACCCCCTCAGTAGTCATGTGCCCCATCGTTATTCCCCTCAGTAGTCATGTCCCCCATTGTTACCCCCATCAGAGTCATGTGCCCCATCAGTACCCCCCTCAGTAGTCATGTGCCCCATTGTTATCCCCCTCAGTAGTCATGTCCCCCATCGTTATCCCCCTCAGTAGTCATGTCCCCCATCGTAACCCCCCTCAGTAGTGATGTCCCCCATCTTTACCCCCCTCGGTAGTCATGTCCCCCATCTTTACCCCCCTCGGTAGTCATGTCCCCCATCTTTACCCCCCTCGGTAGTCATGTCCCCCATCTTTACCCCCCTCAGTAGTCATGCCCCCCATCTTTACCCCCCTCAGTAGTCATGCCCCCCATCATTATCCCCCTCAGTAGTCATGTCCCCCATCGTTATCCCCCTCAAAAACCATGACCCCCAATATTATCGCCTCTCAGCAGTCATGTTCCTCATCATCATTCCCTCAGTAGTCATTTCCCCAGTAGTCATGTCCCCCCCTTTATTATGCCCCTCAGCAGACATGTTACTCATCATCATCCTCCTCAGTAGTCATGTCTCCCATTGTTATCCCTGCTCAGCAGGAGTCTCCCATCATTATCCCCCCCCCCCAGTAGTTATGTCCCCCATCGTTATCCCCCCCAGTAGTCGTGTACCCCATAATTATCCACCTCAGTAGTCATGTCCCCGATCATTATACCCCTCAGCAGCCATGCCCAGCACTTTGTTGTTCCTCAGTCTTTTGCTCCTACATCTTGTGGCCCCCCCGGCCATACGTTACTTATTGGAACCCCAGAAGGAGCCCCTCAGCGCCCAACTCCCTTATACCTGAGACGCCACTAGAAATGAGGAGCAGCCCAATCGCAGGCGCCTGCCCCCTTGTTAGTCCCGCTCTGTAGCCTCAATACCCAGTTGCTGTATCCAGCTTGTTCCCTGATTGCACCCGGTTACTTGGCACAAGCTCCCGCACCTCTGAATCTCACAGCCCCGGGGTCGGTCCCCGACGGGGCCTCTCCCCCTCCCGAGTGCTTAGCGAACCCACAGGAAGCAACACACTCTAACTTCCTGCCTCCGGGAGATCACGTGGAACTCACCGAACCACGTGACTAGCTGAGCCCGTCATAGAGGAGGAGGCTCCAAGACGTACCGGACACGTTTAGGAGCAGAAGGATTGAAAGGAAATGGTGCGGTGTGAAGTAGATTGGTGCTCAGCGACTACGTGACAATGGCGTTGGTGCACAATTTGACCTACATTTACTGACAGGGCAACTTCTCTCTCCAGTCACAGACTTGTTTATATGTTGGTGGGTGTTGTCACTTCCCCACGCCCCCAGTGACATCAGCCCGCCCCTGTCCTGTTTTGTCAGAGGCCAATGGTGCAACGTTGGGTATAGAATTCAAAGCCTTCTTTGCTTATTGCTTGCCGCAGGTTACTGCCCCAGGGCAAATACAACTGCTTCTTAAATATGAGCCCCCAATGGTTTACTAACCTGCACTTCAACATGGGAATTTATTTATTCCTTTAAAAATCACTTTGCAGAGTTGCTGTTGGCAGCAGGCTGCAGCTCCAATAAGAGGGGAGTAAATATTAGCAATAAGTAATACATTTGTTTTTAGATGCGGGATCAACAACCCCGTTTGAAAAGTCAGAAGAAGAAATCAAATATTTTGGAAACTATGAAAAAAGAAAAAATGAAGGCCAATTAAAAAGCATCTTAGCATTAGCCATTCTGACATATACTAAACGTTAACTTCAAGTAACTAATAAAAAAAAGATTTTTACAATAATGAAAATATTATTTAGTGTTGTCCTGCAATGGTAGAACTGGTGTGTTTGCTCTAGAAACTTTACTATAGTTTATATAAACAAGCTGCTGTGTAGCCATGGGGGCAGCCATTCAAGCACAGGATACACAGTAGATAACACATAAGTACTACTATAGTTTATATAAACAAGCTGCTGTGTAGCCATGGGGGCAGCCATCCAAGCACAGGATACACAGTAGATAACACATAAGTGCTACTATAGTTTATATAAACAAGCTGCTGTGTAGCCATGGGGGCAGCCATTCAAGCACAGGATACACAGTAGATAACAGATAAGTACTACTATAGTTTATATAAACAAGCTGCTGTGTAGCCATGGGGGCAGCCATTCAAGCACAGGATACACAGTAGATAACACATAAGTGCTACTATAGTTTATATAAACAAGCTGCTGTGTAGCCATGGGGGCAGCCATTCAAGCACAGGATACACAGTAGATAACAGATAAGTACTACTATAGTTTATATAAACAAGCTGCTGTGTCGCCATGGGGGCAGCCATTCCAGCACAGGATACACAGTAGATAACAGATAAGTACTACTATAGTTTATATAAACAAGCTGCTGTGTAGCCATGGGGCAGCCATTCAAGCACAGGATACACAGTAGATAACAGATAAGTACTACTATAGTTTATATAAACAAGCTGCCATATAGCCATGGGGGCAGCCATTCTAAGCTGAAAAAGGCACAGGATACACAGCATATAACCTCTGTAGTATACAATGGGATTTGTCAGAACTTAAATGATATCTCCTGTCTATCCTGTGCTTGAATGGCTGCCTCCATGGCTACACAGCAACTTGTTTATATAAACTATAGTAGTACTTATTTGTTATCTACTGTGTCTCCTGTGCTTGAATGGCTGCCCCCATGGCTACACAGCAGCTTGTTTATATAAACTATAGTAGTTTCTGATGCAAACACACCAGTTGTACTAATACAGTATATTTTAATTACTTTAAAATACTTTACATTTCTTTGGTGTTACTTTTCCTTTAAAGGGGATGTTCACCTTCAGACAAATTCAGAAAGCGAACAGACCATACAATTAAAACTTTTTTTTTTTTTTATAATGAAGCTTTACCAAGAAATTTAGCTCTGCAGCTCCTCTTTGCTGGTCCTGAAGAACCTCCAATTTGGTTTCATGCATCTCCACCTTGCACAGTGTCAAACCCCAAACCACTAGTGTGCATGTCCCCTCCTTCCAGTTATTTTGTAAATCACTAAAATGGTTCTCTTGAACAGTTCACCCGTACATATCAATGACATGCAAATTAAAGGGGCACGTGCAGTAGCACTGGATCCCTAACTCCTGTCGGTTTGGTCATAGTCCACTGTTGCAAGCAGGGTTAAGAGATTTGCTGAGAATCAATATTTTTTTTTGGGACCGGTGGAAAGGAGCTGGTAAAGCTAAATATTTTGTAGATTCTTCATTATAAAGAAAACCAACATCAATGAGAAAAAATAGACCTTTGTAAAAAGTAGGAGGGGCTTGTAACAAGTAACACGTTCTTAATATCCAGGTGTTGCAGAGTCAACAATATCATCTGCCACAATATAATAAAAACTGGTATTTAATTGGGGCCTGTAGCAATTAGTTTATATTATCTGCTCCTCATATTTATGTGCAGTGCCGATCACCATAACAAGAGGGGAGATGCAATCACAGTGCCCCACTCCTTCCTTTGTTACCACAAAAAATGTAATCCTACAAGACTCACACTCATCCCAACCAATGTTGCACCCTAGGCATGTGCCTCTTCTGCCTACCCAGAGCTCTGGCTATGTGTTTTACCTAATTAACTTTAAACTAAAACCACCTCTTTATATATGTTCAAACCCATAACCCAAGTGCTGCGTGTCCAAATACCTAGTGTATCAACAGCTGAAGTTTTGTGTAGCCAACTTATTCGACTGCAATCTTGCTGCATACACTTAAGCTTAATCTCCCAACCCCTTAGTACATTAATTCTTTACAGCTATGGGAAGGCTATACTGTATATTTATGATTTATATGATTCACACAGCTTTATTTGCTAGCTTTCCTCTTACGGACCGAATAAAGCAATTTTGGAACTGAAATATTGTTTGTGAACGGAAAACCCCTCATTTTAGAAATCTGCAGCATTGAGGCTCTGTTCTGTTTCTGCCTATGGACAGTTTGCCTCCAGGAAACCCAGGGGTAATATGGTACAAATCTGATCATCACATCAGAGAGAGGGGGGGGGGGGGGAAAACAATCCCCCCCAAGACAGGAAAACTTATAATTGGTTGTATAGGAAAAACCAAGTGAATCAGTCCTTTCTGCACACAGAGATAAATTCAGAGTGCGTTCGACTGAAAGGGGTTGTTCACCTTCCAAACACTTTTTTCAGTTTAGTTGTTTCCAGATTGTTCCCCAGAAATAAAGACTTTTTTTCAATTACATTACATTGTTTATTGTTTACGGTTTTTCCAAAATATTATTTCCTGTCTCTGGTGTTTCATTTCGGCAGCTCAGTAATTCAGGTGCGGACTAAACTGTTACAATTTTGCAACATTTAATTGATACATTTTTTAACAGCATCTCTGGAATATCAATCAAATGTATCAGTTCTAATAGCTAACTGTAATGAAATAAAGGGATTCTGCTAAGCATTACATTTAATGTATTAATTTAGAACAGTTTGGGAGGGGGGGGGAGCTGCTTTAGAAGGTGAAAATGACACTTTACACTTCAGTATTAGAAAATCGGCCACAAATAGAAACTAGACAGTAATTGGAAAATGTCATTATTTCTGGTGATCTATCTGAAAACAACTAGTTGTTTGAAGGTGAACAACCCCTTTAATGGTCAGGGCACACACTCGGATTCGGGGAGATTAGACGCCAAGAAGAAGAGGAGTTTTGTTGCCGGGCCACTAATCTCACCGAATCTGAGCGAGTGTCCTTGCCCTAAATAAGAACAAAAAGCATTGAGGTTTGAAAGAGAATGCTAAAAAGAAAAGAGATTTTATTTAAAGACTATTCCAGGCCGTTCACTCTCCCAGACAAAGGGGGGGGGGGGTCAAATTGTAAAGCCAAAGAAATTCACATTTCCCTGCCGAACTGATCTCTGTCCCAGGGACATTTTCAGAGTTCAACCAACTGAAATATTTGTTTGTGTGTGAGAGATTGTACAAATCTTGGAAGAAGCATTTTTTTTCCCTCATTTTATCATTTTAAAGTGGAGAAAAGAAAAAGGTATATTAGATGTGTACATTTAGAATAAAACCCAATGGGTCCCTTTTCGTATTTGGCGACGAGCAAGTGCAAGAAAAGTGTTTGTTGCTTTTCCATTCAGTTTTCACTCTTTTGCACATCTGCATTCTGCCCCGGAGAGGAGATCTTTAGATTCTTCTGCAACACATGAGCGTCGGCCGGCTCTATCCTCTTGTAATAATTCTTCTTGGTTTCAATAATCTCAAATCCAAACTTTCTGTAAAAATCTATGGCGGATTCATTGCTGATCTGAACATGGCTGCCAAAGAAATAACACATGCTCAAGTTAGCTGTGTGCGCTCAGATTCAGTGTTATATTACTTTCACTTTTTATAGTTTCAACACAATTACTCAACTAAGTTGTAAAATACCGGCAATCAATAAAAAGCAAAAAGAAAAGAAAGCAATTTACTGTCAATATGATCACAGGAACAGATTTTAGACACCAGGTTAAGTCTAATAGACTTTACTCATATGATCTCTTTACCCTACACTTTTGGGGGAGTGAGAACTTTAGACTTTCACTCGTTACTTTTCTTGTTTACAAAAGATTTGCAAAATTAGTACCATGAGCAGGACCATTAGGGGATGAGAAATACTGTTAAAAAAAGTACAAGATTACTTACAGATAAATGTTGTCAAAGGTGCCATCTTTTTCACAAATATTTAAAACATGGTTCAGCATTTTTGTTCCTGCAAACAGACACACAAATTTTAAATTGACCAGTATTGTCTATCATGAGCCACAAAGGGGAAGGGGGGCGGCAGCACCCTCCTCTCCCCCCGTAGTTATGCCACTGGCAGGGAGGCAATTAACCCTTAGAGTAGTGGTTGCTTATAGGATAAGTAAACTTTTAAAATAAGTCAATGAATTGATGAGTGGGACTATACTAACTTCTGCAATGTACATTTATTTGTTTTTTAAATTCCAAGATATTAAAGGATGCATGTACTGCTAATTTGAATGAATTTATCTACAACAGCACTACCTGCTGGTCAGTTTCCCACTAGTCTTACCACCAAGTACTCAAGGAAGTTGTCAGGAGAAATACAAGAGTATTCTCTGATGTTCTGCTTAGGAAAAATATAAGAACAAGTGCAGAACAGTAAGAGTCAGGCCACACATGCAGATTTGGGGAGATTAGTCGCCCCAGCCACAAATCTCTTCTTCTTCAGGGCGACAATCTCCCCAAACTGCCTTCCCCCTGACCTCCGCCGGCTAAAATGAAAATTTCGTTTTCGAAGTCGCCTCATAAGGAAACATCGGGCAACTTCGGAAAAAGTCTTCGGATAAAGCTTCGTTATATGGAGTTTTATACAACAGCCTTACATTTAAACCTTTTGGTTTCACACTTGGGCAAGGGCAGATAAAAAAAAGCTGTCACTGGCAGAGAACCAAGCTTGCTTTATAGAGTATGGACCTGTATAAGCATATACATGAAATGGTAATGTCACCATTAGCCTCCACAATCACATCTGCAATAGATTTTTGTACTTACCGTTAAATGCTTTTCTCTTGTCCTACATTGGGGGACACAGGCACCATGGGGATGAAGATCCTGTTGCTTGGAGAAAGGACACTAAAAGGTTAAAGTGACTCTTCCTCAATCCTCAGTTTTCTGACTGAAGAAGAGATGACGAGCCCTTCCAATTGCCCATGTGAAGAGGGAGCACCTCCTCAATGCAAGCTAAGCACAGTATGAACCACCTGGTGTTTCAACTTGTTGGTATTTGAAAAATACCAATTATATAAGATATTAACTGATCAACGTTAACTTGAACTAATACAGGGAGGGAAGGCCTGTGTCCCCCAATGTAGGACAAGAGAAAAGGATTTAATGGCAAGTACAAAACTCTATTTTTCTCTTGCCTAGATTGGGGGACACAGGCATCATGGGGACGTCCCAAAGCTACCCATGAGGGCGGACTTTTTACCCCTAATGTCCAGGGAATAACAGCCTGCAACACTTTCCTCCCAAAGCTCACTTCGGCTGAGGCGAATGTATGCACCTTGTAGTATTTGGAAAAGGTGTGTGTGGGTGACCACACTGCAGCCCTACAGACCTGTTCTGCTGAAGCCTGGTGGCAAACCGCCCAAGAAGTGCTTAGTAAAGGAGTAGAATGAGCTGAACCCGGAAGGGTGTGGCCTTACCTCGTACCTCATAGGCCTTCAAGATTGTTGACCTAATCCATCTTGCAATGGTGGCCTTAGATGCCTTAAGGTTTTTCCGTAGTCCTTCTGGTAAGACAAACAGGTTGTCGACCTTCCTTCTGCTCTTTGTAGCCCTGGTGTATGTTCTGAGAACGAACCACATCTAGGTTGTGTAACTGTTCCAACTTTGTCTTTGGTTCAGGACAAAATGAAGGAACCACCAGGTCCTGGTTAAGATGGAATTTTGACACCACCTTAGGAAGAAAATCCAGGGTAGGTCTCAACACCATCCTGTCCTTGTGAAAAATCAAAAATGTCGGACAACAGGATAGAGCTGCTAGTTCTAAAACTCGTCTAGCCGAAGTGATGGCTAATAGAAAAACTACCTTCAGAGTCAGCAGAGGTAATGGAATTGAATCCAATGGCTCTAACGGTTGCTCCTGCAATATGGAAAGTACCATAATGAGATCCCAAGGAGGGATTGTATGACGGTATTGAGGTATCATCCTTAATGCTCCCTGCAGGAAGGTCTTGACGTTGGGCAGCATTGCAAGCTGCTGCTGAAAAAGGATAGATAAGGCTGATACCTGAATATTCAGTAAGCTTAGTGCCAGCCCTTTGTCTAAATCCTCCTGAAGGAATAACAATAGGCTACTTTCGTCCCAAGACTGTGGGTCTTTGGCTTTAGAGTCACACCAGGATATGAATGTCCTCCATACCCTGTGGTAGATGCGTGCCGAGACAGGCTTTCTGGCCCTTAGTAAGGTCGGTATGGCCTTTTTTGGAACTCCTGATCTGGCTAGGATTAGGGCCTCAAGTGTCATGCCGTTAAAGCCAGCAGTGGTGAACTCGGGTGGAGGATCAGTCCCTGAGATAACAGATCCCTTCTGTCTGGAAGGTGGAATGGTGAGCCCACTGATAAACTTATGAGCTCTGAGAACCAAGTGCGGTGTGGCCAGTAGGGTGCCACTAGAAGTGTTTCTACAGTGTTTCTACCGTTCTTGATTACCCTTGGCAGAAATGCCAGCGGTGGGAAGATATATGCTAGGTGAAACTGCCAAAGAACCACCAGTGTGTCCACTGCTAGGGCCAGCGGGTCGTTGCTTCTTGCGTTGAACCTCGGAAGCTTGTTGTTCAGAATCCGAGCTCGTTTGATTAGCCGTAGCTGTTGCAGAGCTGGTTCGTAGGGCTGTGTGGTGTTGTAATTGCACAGTGACTGCTGCAGTCTTACAGGCTTCACATATTGGCTCAGCCGAAACGCTAGCAAATTTAGGGCTGCAAGTAGCACATGCCAATACTAAATTGCATTGGTGGTATATGCAGTTGCCTGCTTGGGAAGGAACTGGTCATCTGCCCTGCCCATCATGGCTATACTATGTAGATAGTGCCACCCAGTAAGGAAGGATATTGGGGAATATTAGGCGAGTCCAGAGGAGTGAACCACATCTCCCTTAGAGTGTGATCTGTGGAGACAGAGGGAAGTAGTGAAAAACCCCCACAGTAGGTCCCATAGAGAGAGGGAAGTGTAATCCCCTAGAGAGAGTGAGTAAGGGAAGTATAACTACCTGTTCACCAAGGTGGGAAGGAATTGTGCCTTGTTCTTCCCTGTGAGAGACAGTGAGGCTGGAAACGCTAAGTGCCGGAGAGAGATGCGGATCCACCAGAGAGATTTCCCAGGCTTTGGTATAGTACCTCAGTAAGACGGCGCACGTGAGGTGCGTGCGCAATGAAATAGGCGCAGCGCCAGAAAGTGGCGCGAAAGGACGCTGGGAATGGCACTGAGAACCGAGGAAGGAAGGTAAAAATGTGGTTACAGGCACAAGAGGGAGAGGGATAAAAGAGGCTGTGTCCTATGTCCCCCTATAGGGAATTCTCTGTCAGAGAATAGAAGAAAAACTAAATGCCTAGGGAAATCTCTGTCAGAGAATAGCAGTGAAAGTGAAACTAAATGCTGACATGCAGCAAGTAATGGGGGGAGGGAGGAGGGAATTGACTTACCTCCTCGTGCCAGCCAGGAATGCTCAATAAAAGGTGTACCCTCCATGTGGCTACTGGTGCAGCCTCCGGGGAGTGGGAACCAGTTGCCCAGGGTAGTGTGGGGGGAGCCCCCAGCCTGCGTAGAGCGGGAATGCTATAGAGCATCTTCAGATCAGAAGTCCTTGGCTGGAAGGGTTCTGGTAGAGAAACACTGACCCCCAGTAGCGGCATGATACTGAAATCTGTACCATTGCTCCCATTCTCCTTCTGAGGACACTTAAAGAAAACTGGGGATTGAGGAGGTAGGCGAGGATGAAGCCCAGAGCAGGAGGAGGAGGAGCCACTTTAAGCTTTTAGTGTCATTTCTCCAAGCAACAGGATCTTCATTCCCATGGTGCCTGTATCCCCAAATCTAGGCAAGAGAAATGTAAAAAGTTAGCAAGTTTTACAATTAAGCAAACTCCTTACCTATTCCAAGCCTGCGGTATGGGGCCAGGCACCCAAGTGTCATGATATATAGCCGTTTCTGATTCTGAGAGTGATCCACTCTACAGCATACTGCACCCACTGCAATGTCGTTGAAATATGCTGTGGGGGGGGGAGAGGTACAGTAAGGGGTCAGCAAGCAAGCAGAATCATTCATAAAAGACAAATCTCAGCCCTAGAATGTTGCTGGGGTGAGGAATCTAACAATATCGATGACACAGAATGAGCAGCAGGGCATGAATGTTGGGTCTGTTGGGTTTCTATTAGTCTGCTATACCTACCAGTAAATTATTCGCCATGTGGAAATAGAGTTTCTACCAAAAACAGTGATCAGGTTAGTGATGTCTAACTGCTATTATTCTGAATACACATATATATATATATATATATATATATATATATATATATATATATATATACACACATACAGTACTTGAAAAAACCGCACACACAGGACTTTCACAAGAAAATAAGCCCCCAAGGGCTGTGACTTTTATTCCTCAACGTTTCGGCTAGTATACTCTAGCCGTCCTCAGGCTAGAGTATACCTCCTGAGGACGGCTAGAGTATACTGAGGACGGCTAGAGTATACTAGCCGAAACGTTGAGGAATAAAAGTCACAGCCCTTGGGGGCTTATTTTCTTGTGAAAGTCCTGTGTGTGCGGTTTTTTCAAGTACTGTATACAATTCCGCTACCAGCACCTAGGCGATTGCTTGCTTCATTGTGGAGTGCACCACTGCGGATTTCTATACATACATACATACATACACACACACACACCCTTTGTTTCTAAGCTCCTGTCATAAGCAGAATAATGGATTGGCAAATTCAGAAAATACGGAGACCAGGTATTGATGTCTATTGTAACAGTGCTTATTGAGGGGGGCCGACAGATGTAACATACAGGCAGGCATTAAAGGGGATGATCTATTGCTATACGCAGCAGTAATAGAAGTAATTTTGCAAATGGTCAGTTGTATCCCTTGAATGCTAGTAAAGGAAAGAAAAACCACCACATTCCAGTTGATCTAGAAGCTACACAAAAAGTCCATGCAATTCAGACCTATCAGTTCTGCTTTAAGAGTACAGAGATAAATATTATATTAAATATAATATTAGGAAAGGATAAGGTTCTGGGGATGCTGTAGCCACTTGGCTGGCCAATAACAGGTAATGAATTCCAAAGCAGATGTGCTGCTATTTATCTCGGAGGTGCTAATACGGGTTTGGAAAAGGGACAGAGCAAGTGTTCATGGTGCTTTAGGGGGAACAATGACGTTAGCAGTTGGCCAAGTTGCCGACTCAGAATTTGGAACTGCACCCCAGAGAGGTAGGGGGAAACATGGAAGCAAGTGAAAGCTGAGGTTTTAGTGGAGTAAAGAAAGTAGAATATCTGAGATCTGAAACCAACGAAGAATATTTCTGTGTGTAAAAATTGAAGTCCAGCTTTAATGGAAAGGTAAACCAGAAATATACTAAAACTCAGGGTCATGTTCCCATTCTAAGCAGAACGGTCTGAACTCTCACACTGTCACTTGCAATACTCTCCAGATATAGCAGGGGTGGGGAGACTTCATGCTCCTGCTTTCAGCTCCCCCTGCTATGCAAGCTGGTGGGTCTAACAGCTTGCACAATCAGAGAGCAGTAGACAAATGAAATTTTAATATGTTTATTTTATCTATTCTTATTCTGCTTGTTTGAAGCCTGCAAATGAAAAAAGTGACCCCAGCAAAACCAAACAAGGAAATAAAAGCACAAAAAAACTGAATCCAAGATCAATTTCTTTTACTTGTATTCCTTATTTTCATCTCAAATTCTGCCTGCCAAATCTGCCGAGTAATGCATTCACTGCATACAGATGGGCTTAGAATTTAAAGCGCCTCTCTTTAACTTAAGGAGAACGAAACCCTAAATATGAATATGGCTAAAAATGCCATATTATATATACTGAGCTTATTGCACCACCCTAAAGTTTCAACTTCTCAATAGCAGTAATGATCCAGGACTTCAAACTTGTCACAATGGGGGTCACCATCTTGGAAAGTGTCTGTGACACTCACATGCTCAGTGGCTTTGAGCAGCTGTTGAGAAGCTAAGCTTAGGGTTTGTCTCATTATCAAGCAGAAAATGAGGTTTGTCTGTAATATAGGCTGATGCTACAGGGTTGATTATTAAATTCTGATGCTAATTGTACTGGTGTATGTGCTGCCATGTATTAATCATCTATATTAATTACTAATCAGCCTTATATTGTGACATTTAAATTCTGTGTGCACTGTATATTGTGAGTGGGTCCCTAAGCTCAGTAAGTGACAGCAGCACAGAGCATGTGCAGTGAATCAACAGAAAAGGGGAGCTACTGGGGAGACACAGATCTTTACTGCTAAAAGCCTGTGTTTGCCTTGGGCTGGTACAGTAGCCCAAAACATAATGTACAACATTTCTACCTACTTCTTTAGTTCTTCTGATATAAATGAGCAGCTGCAAGAAAGAAAAGCAACACTGCAAGGATATTCATATTGAGTGTCTCCCAGCCAGTTCTCTCATCATTTCCATGAATAAAGTGCCAAGCTATAAATACATGCACAAGTGCTCAATGCTACTGCTGTTTGCCACAAAGCCCCTACAATGGGAACACGATTTCTTACCCAGTTTGGCAAGCTCCCCGACTTCCAGCACATCCTTGTAGAATTTGTCATTGTAGCTGACTGGGAAGATGACCTGGTTCAGCCGCTTCAACTGCTTTATGTTATGTGGAGTCACATCGCCCAACTCAATCCGGCTACTAGAACAAAGGAAAATATTCTGAACTATGACTGGGGACTGATAAAGGCTCTTATACCCACACTCAGAAATCACCTCCAAAGCAAGAAATCAGGATTAGTGGCCTAGTAACGTGTCTCAGTGATAAGGCTAACATTGCACTCAATAGGTAACATTGCTAAAAAGCACTGGATACGATAGACAGACGATAGATAAATGGTAATTAGATTTATACATATACACACACACGCCACTGCCTGGGTGCTTCCCTATTGAGCAAGGCAAAGGTTAAATGCCCAAAGAGATTTCTTTGACTTGCTAATAGTAGTTTCTTTCTCTGAATCTAGGAATTTTGGGATACAGGTTATGCAAATGTAAGTGGAGTCAAATGCTTTCATTGGCACAAACTAGTGTAGAGAAAAGCATGGCCTCGCAGGGTGGCATTAAACTCTGCTGTGCCAATAAGGGAAGTAAAGAGACGGAAGCTACTAGTCAGCAACATTTTTTTCTCAAATAAAAACAGAGATGAGCAAGCAACTTTGCCCAAATTTCAGTAACAGCCTCTAACTTTATTCAGACTCTGCCAAGTCTACATGAAAAGCCTCTGACCTTGCCAAGGACAGAAATCTTTACCCCACAGCTTGAGAGACTTGGCCCCAAAGTAGGCAACGTGCTCGACACAACAGTGAGCTTTTGGGAGAGCTTCTGCACACTGTGCATTCGCTCAACAAGCTCTTGCTGAACTTCTTCCAACCTACCTCATGCTAGTATTTCTGCGTCAAAAGGGAAATGTGCACCCTGGGAAAACTATTTCATACTTGCCAGAATTCAGCAGTGGCTGCATGGGTAAAAATAGCCACTGACCATTCAGAGAAGGAATGTGACGGCCTGAAAGGGATCCATGTGCAGAACTCCAACGAGCCGCTGATCTATTTGCAGCTGCTGCTAAATGGCATGTAACAAATGCCACTGAGTAGGTATAGGAACAAGATGCTTTCTGCAGTAAATGAGACTATATCCCCAAAATGCAGGGTTGCATTGTGTACTGCAAGCTCTGTATGTTTGCCTGCCCGCAACCTTCACCTGCCCAAACTCTGATCCTCGGATAATGATACAGGTATGGGACCTGTTATCCAGAATGATCGGGACCTGGGGTTTTCCCAGATAACATTTCTTTCCATAATTTGGATCTGGATACCTTGAGTCTACTGGAAATGTAAACATTAAATAAACCCAATAGGCTGACTTTGCTTCCAATGAGTATTATATTTTAGTTGGGATCAAGTACAAGATACAGTTCTATTATTACAGAGAAAATGGAAATCATTCTGAAAAATTTGAATTACTTGGGTAAAATGGGAGTCTCTGGGAGATTTCAGGATAACAGGTTTACGGATAACATCTCATACCAGTACTTATATACAATTTCATACACTAGAACCCATTTCATTGTCTATAAACTTTAAGCTACCCATTCCAAAACATATAAACTTTAAGCTACCCATCCCAAAACACACTTCCAGAAGGGCAAATTACTAACAGGCACACATTCTGCTACAGCCCCTTGTAACCCACGGCAACCAACCAGATGCTGAAAGCACACCTGTAATTACTTGACCCTCACGGGGTTACCGAAAGTGCCCAGTCAGCGGGAATCTGGGGAATGATGAGCCAGGACTCTGCACAAAAAAGCAGTTTTACTTGCTTTCCATCCCAGAGTGAATAAAAAGCCTATTGTTAGTTTATACATCTGCCTATAACATAATCCAGCAGCAGATATGAATGTGCTTAAAGGGAGACAGGAGCCCCACTGGAACATAGGAGTCTGCCGCACGTTACAAGCTGTACGACTAGCCCAGCATTCCGACACATTATTATACACCAGGGACTGAGATCATGCAAGTGCTTCATCCTAAAAACAACCCAGCCAGGGGAAAATAAACTGTATGGTGCAACAGAGAAAAGGGTTCTGTCTAGCAATGCAACTTTCATCCTCAGGATACACACAGATGCCCAGAACATTCCTTCTCTGTATATTTGTATTTATACATATGGGAGGAGGGAGGTGCCATATTGATTCCCTTAGACCAGGGATGCCCAGCCTTTAGAACCCGTGAGCAATATTTAGAAGTAAAATTAATTCGCCATTTAGTAGCCCCCTATGTGGATTGTCAACCTACATTGAGGCTCTGTTTGGCAGTGCAACTGGTTTTTATACAACCAAAACTTGCCTCCAAGCCTGCAATTAAAAAAAATAAGCTCATGATTTGAAGCCACTAGGAGCAACATCCAAGGGGTTGGAGAGCAACTTGTTGCTCATGTGCTACTGGTTGGGGATCAATGCCTTATATAGTACAGTATGAGGGTACAGCTTAAATTTCAATGGCTGTGCACACAATACTCCTCCTCTGGTGGTCAAACATATTTTAAAGTAACTAAGCTTATCCTCTGATTTTAGTATGCATATATGCAAATAAATTTCAATTGCTGCCATGGCAAACATCTCAAATATTGATATGTACGGACATGAACCACCCACCTTCTTCTAAATTAAAGACTTCAGGAGTAAGAAGTTGCAAGAAAACTGTCCAAACAAAACATGATTTTTTCAACCAAAAACCCATTCCTGAATATCGCTTTAGTCTGGTGGGCAGCAAAGAGGTTAATGTTCCAGCGCAGGGCTCTGCAAGTGTCCAAAAATAAATCCGCATCTTGGCCAGCTAGAATGTAGTAAAGGGGCCAGCTGGGCATTCACACAAAAGGCAAGAAACTCCCATATAAAGAAGGGAAACTAACCAAAAGCTGTGCATGGAATGGCCAGCTTTGATTAGACAATATTCAGACTTTAGCAGGTCTTTGGGTCAAGCATAGTTTTTATGGCTCCTAAAAACTTTGTATCATCGCAGTTTTAAAACCCATACTTTTAGTATAGAGTCAAGACGTCACTGATCAGTGTAGTGGACCAAATATACAATAGTCTGGGGGCCACGTCATATTTAGTAGACCATTTCAAGGAAAACAACATCTGTTACAAAATTCCCTTAAAATGGACTCACTATACACCCACTAGCTTCCCTCGTATAGAGGATGTTCAGCCCTGCTTAAAGTGGTTGCTCACTGAGGGATATCCTGTTCCAATTGGTTTTCATTATTATTTGTGGTTTTTGTGCTATTTAGCTTTTTATTCAGCGGCTCTCCAGTTTGCAATATCAGCTATCTGGTTGTGAAGGTCTAAATTACCCTAGCAGCAGGCGTTCATTTGAATGGGAAGCTGGACTATGACTTGGAGAGGGCCTGAATAGAAAGATGAATGATAAAAAGTAGCAATAATACAATAAGTGTGTAGCCTTACAGAGTATTTGTTTTAGGTGGGGGTCAGTGTCTCCCAATTTGAAAGATGGAAAGAGTCAGAAGAAGGCAAATTATTTAAAAATAAAAAATAAATAATGAAGGCTAGTCGAAAAGTTTCTTAGAATTGGCCATTTTATAACATACAAAAAGTTCACTTAAAACTGAACCACCCCTTTAACCAAGCTCCTTAAAGGGCCATGGTGGGACAGTGGAATTTTTGGTCCATTTCCTATTATAACACAAGCCTTTGCAGGTGTGGCCTATAAATTATCATGGGCAGCGCTTCTTACACACATAGTGCTATATCAATACAAATACATACAGTGCAAGCAAGAACAACCCAGCCATAAAAGCACCGGGCACACAGCAAAATGCTGACAAAACACGAGCACTACTGAGCAAACATCATATTGATGCCACACTATGAAAACGCTTACTCTGTGCAATACAAGGGAACATTCAATTTTAAAAAACACTCGGCCCAGCCCTCTGCCCTTCACCCAACACTCTGCTTTCTTGCACACACCATTTGCTTATTTATTTGCTTTCTGACTCTTTAAAACTTTCAAACAGGGGTCACCAACCCCCATCTAAAAAAAACCAAATGCTCTGTAAGGTTACACACGTATCGCTATTGCTACTTTTTATTAGTCATCTCTCTATTCAGGCCTCTCCTATTCATATTCCAGTCCCTTGTTCAAATTAGTGTGTGGTTGCTGGGGTAATTTGGACCCTAGCAACCAGATGGCTGAAATTGCAAACTGGGGAGCTGCTAAATAACAAAAAAAACACAAATAAAAAAAAAAGAAAACCAACTGCAAATTGTCTCAGAATATCCCTCTCTACATCACAGCATAAATTAAATTTAAAGGTGAACAACCCCTTTAATAAGCGATTGTCCACTTCTCCAAAGGTACTCACACATGCCTAGATGAGGCTGGGCATTTGGATCACTCTGCCCCCGCCGTATTCAAAGACACACTGCAACTCAGCAGGTCAATTTCCACAGACCACCTTGTCTAACCAGACTAAGACCATCTCCTCTTTGTATTAAGAAGCAAAATGGGACACAGGTCATCACTCCTTTACCCAACTGGACCGGCACCAAAGTGGCAGGCCAACGTCAGCTTGGCCACCATATGACTTATACCACCTACTGTATTACCTTGTGGATAAAACTCAAGGAAATCTCCCACACACATGTGCGTGCCTGTATCCATTTTCAGAATGGATTTAAAGCAAACGTTAACGTGCATTTTTAATACTGAACAGTCAAATCCTTAAATATCTGCAGTCCCAGCCCAAGCAGCTGGTATCTTCTAAAACAAGCTGGGGGTCAAACAATGCCCATATGAAGATATGCAGCTATCAGGACAACATTTTCCATTCAGATCTCGGCTATCAGACGGCTCCTGTACCTGCAGGCTTGTACAACATCCTTATGAATTACTCTTAAATGAACGTGCCCATTAACATCTTACTTGCTAGAGAAGGGAGGCTAGGGGTCATTTATAGGATATAGAGACCACTGGCTGACCTGTGTTATGGCAACTGTCATTGGGCCCTACAACTGTCACTGGCTGATAACAAGGAAATGCTGATAAAGGGGGAAGAACTTGCAGAGGAGAAAGGCGCCAGTTTAAATGAATGTATGTACTTAATAGTAAGTACAGGTATGAGACCCGTTATCTAGAAATCAGTTATCCAGAAATGTCATTTCTTTGTAGGGATGCACCAAATCCTTCCGCCCGGCCGAACCGAATCCGAATCTGCAAATTAGGAGTGGGGAGGGAAACTGCGTGACTTTTTGTCAGAAAACAAGGAAGTAAAAAATGTTTTCCGCTTCCCACCCCTAATTTGCATATGCAAATTAGGGTTCGGATTCGGTTCGGTATTCGGCCGAATCCTTTGTGAAGCTTGTACTTGATCCCAACTAAGATATGATTATTCCTTATTGGAGACAAAATGAGCCTGTTGGGTTTATTTAATGTTTGCATGATTTTCTAGTAGACTTAAACTAGCCATAGACGCAAAGATCTGATCGTACCAATCCTCGATTTGTGCGCTTTTCGGATTGTGTGTGGAGAACCCCAGCATTTTATCGTCCCACGGAGATCGGTCGATCAGGTTAAAAGATTTCTGCAGTCTGCCGATTATTTTGAATCCGATTTTCAGAGGGAGACTGTCGCCAGCTTTGTCTGAAATAACTTGCGTACGATTGCGCTCAGGGGCAGAACATCGGCTGATCTGTTCTTTTACTACTTTATTTGATCTGAATGTGTTAGTGGCAGGTCGGGAGATGGGGAAGTCTGATCAGTCGAGGATTCGAACGATCTGATCTTTGCATCTGTGGCGAGCTTTAAGGTGTGAAGATCCAAATTACAGAAAGATCCGTTACTTGGAAAACACCAGGTCCCCAAGCATTCTGGATAAATGGGTCCGATAAATGTAATATTGTTCTATAGTTTCAAACCTTGCATATCTCAGATCTAAAACACCTAATGAGTTTATCAGTATGGAAGCACAATGGCACGGCCTGGCGTGTCTATACGATGCCAAGATACTGTAGGAGGGGTATCGGGTGTCTACAGGGTGTGTTTATGTGAATGTAAAGCTCAGGTGGGCAAGTGATGTTATACAAATGCCTGGCAGGGAATTTTATTTGGGTTTTGCCAAAAAATCGGATTATTATTACAGTGGCGGGCAGAGAATATAGGGGATATACTCCCCACTAATATAGTTATATAGGTACCAGGGGCAGAATAACTAAGCCATGTCTGGTTGCCAAGTTTACCTTATACAAGGGTTTATACCCACCATTACTCCAAGGAGGGTGCCAGGCTCAGCAGGGACCCCCAGGGAAGGTGTCAGGGGCAGAACAGTTGCAACAGGATAGGCCCTACTGTCACCCACCCCTAGACCGGAACTCACCCTTTCATCTCTGCAGGGGGCGCTAGTCCCGGGGACGCAGGACTCCCTCGCTGTATGCCCGTGGCAGGCGTCTCTGTGCTTTGACAAGTAGAGAAAGGGGCAGTCCGGGGCGGGGACAGGAGTAGTCGCGTTGTCTGGGGGTTTCGGAGAAGCCGCCAGCCTGGGGAGCGCTAAGCCCTTTCCTGAGAAGACTTCGGTGCCTCACGCAGTCCGCCTACCACCTACCTGCACCACGTGACTGTCCTACGCGCACGCGCCTGCTCCCTCCGTGGAATGGCGCGAATGCTTCCCATACGGGAAACTCTACAGCGCATGCGCCACCCCCAAAAAACAAGCAAATCAGATCACACAGGTCAGTGACGGAACACGCTACACGGCTGCCAATCACTGCCTCGCTGGAAGATCTTCCGCGCTCGCGTACGGAACGCATTTTAGGACAGGCGCATGATGTCCTAAAATGCGTTCAGTACTACGACTTATATTGTTCATTGGCCCTTGAAAGTGCTAAAGTCAGAGCTCAGCTCATTGCCCTTCCTCTCCTACACGCTGGTCAGTAAAATTATAGGACGATTTGCTTTGTACTACTTCAGATAAATATATTCTTTTTCCCACCCTTTCTGCAAAGAAATTAGGAAGAGGGGGGCGGTCTGTATTTGGTTGTTTATTTCGGGGTTTGAACTTGATTCTTATGCAGAGAGACCAGACTGCTGCACTGCAGATGGAGCTTCTCCTGTCCCTCAGCTGTATTGGCAGGTAAGGTGCGCTTGCCCTTCCCAAAAATGGCGGGCCGGCAGTATGCTTCTCGCGATTCTTGGCGCAGGCGCTGGGGGTCGGAGTCAGCTGACCAGTGACAGACGATGCATCTGCAGTAGGAGGTGAAGCTTCCCTGGGCCGGACCTGTCACACGGAGTAGCGGTGACCCTGCACTGCAGGTAGGCCGAACACGAACAGGGATCCCAATGTTCTTGCCTAGCAGAGCCGTGTTCTTCCTCCCTGGCGCCGCTCTCTTTCATTCATTGTATTGTCCGGTGTGGGGGGGCAGAACATAGGAGGGTAGGCTTGTACATTCTGAGGGGAATGTGAGCTGAACTGGGCCAGAGACTGTGCGGAAACCCAATGAATGAGCCAGGGACTAGGTGCCTGCCCTCCAGTCTGTGGGGCCCCTGACTTTAACCAATCAATGAGCTCCCTGACCTCCAGTAGGTATTGGGCCCCTCTAGCTATTTATTGAATGAGACCAGTGGGTTTCTTTCCTCACAAGCTCCCTCTGCTTTCCCAGCGAATACTGAGCAGTCAGTGGTTGGGTCTTTTAATCAAATGACAAATATGGTGTTAGGGATGCTGGGAGTTTTAGTTGAACGCATGTAGGGAGTCTCAGGTTGGCGCAGCACAGTAGTGGTACACTCCCAGTATAGATACAAGGTGATGGCTCTTGAGAACATTTGGCTTCTGTTTATGGGGGGTTGAGCCATTATTTGTTATGGCACCAGCGTTGTGATGACTAAATGCCATCTGTGCTGAAGGCTGGGACTTTGCAGGGCAGCTGCTGTAGGGATGAAGACGGTAACATGGCATCAGGAGGGCACAATGAAATCAGGAGGTTATTATGGCATCAGAAGGACATGACGCAGACTGGGGTACGAGACGCAGACTGGGGAACAAGACGGAGCGGTAGGACAGGACGACAGAAGAGCTTTATATAAATATTTGACAACTTACAGCCATTCAGCTATTGCCACAGGGGAACTACAGTTCAACAACAGCTGTAGGACCATTGGTTGAGCTACTTTCAACCAATTAGAGCTGTGCTATGGAGATGGTGTATGGGCAGGAGGGGGCTTTGTCTCACACATATGGTTGCCACCTGGCCAGTAAAAATTAAGGTTGATCCCAATGTTATTAATAGGGAAAAATTATAAATATATTGGAAGGCCGGTATTTTTTTTCCGGAAGGTGGAAACCCTACTCACACAGCTGTGCCAGTTGTACACCCGGGCACTTGGGCACTGACTGTATCAATCACTTGCTGTTATTTGAGTTCTATTGCGGATTTTTACACCCAGAGTGAACAGAATGATTGGCTCAGAGAAAATGTCACTTGTCCCTGCAAAAGGATCACAAACGGTATCCCTGCGGGGGGGGGGTGTTAATGGAGGTTCCTCTTCTTTTTTTTTATTTCTTTTAAGATGCTGCATTCAAACTTTTTAGGTCTGAGCCCCCACTTAGCTCATACGGTATTCATTTGCCATCATTGTTCTCTATGGCTGGAAATAAATGTTCAACCCCACTGGCTGCGTTTCTAGGAATATCTAGGATAGCAAAAAAGATTAACCCTCCTCCTCCTCCTCCTCCTCCTAGTTCCTTTAACTGACCTGCCTCCCATGCACTGCTGTGAAGTGTGAACCTTCCTCAGGTATCCCCAGCACCCATCTTTTAGTGTCTTCTGAGCTACGGAGAAGTAAATTATTTCATTAAAGGGATTGTTCACTTTTAAGTAAACTTTTAGTATGTTATAGACTGGCCAATTCTAAGCAACTTTTCAATTGGCCTTCATTTTTTCTTTTTTTATATAGTTTTTAATTTGTCTTCTTCTGACTCTATCCAGCTTTCAAATGGCGGTCACCGACCCAATCTAAAAAGAAATACTCTGTAAGGCTACATATTTATAGTTAATTCTACTTTTTATTACTCCTCTTTCAATTCAGGCCTCTCTTATTCATATTGTAGTCTCTTATTCAAATCAGTGCATGGTTGCTAGGGTTATATGGACCCTAGAAACCACACTGCTGAAATTACAAACTGGAGAGCTGCTTAATAAAAAGCTAAATAACTCAAAAAACGCAAATAATAAAAAATGAAAACCAATTGCAAATTGTCTCAGAACATCCCTCTCTACATCATACTAAAAGTTTACTCCAAAGTGAATAACCAAGATTTGCGTCCGCTACAGATAATATCTCTGCATGCATTGCTTAACTGACAATATCAATGGGTGGCTGTCGTTACTATTTGTCTGCCTAACTTTTGTACCATTGCTGTGTGTCAGTTCATGGCCAGAACATCGGCTGACTTGTTATTTTTCCTAATTATTTAATCTGAATGGTTAGACAGACTGAAAAAAATGATCTTTCATGGTGTAAAGCTTAAAAATCTGCACGGCTATGGCCAGCTTTAGGGTTGTCACAGCACAGATACTCATATTTGCTTACAATCATCTGTATCCCTTTATAAGTTAAAGGTGAACTTCCCCTTTATGAAAAGCATCATGTAGGGGTATTGTGGCCTGGCCGGTAAAAATGATGGGTTATCCCAATGTTATTAATAGGGGAAAAAGATAAATATATAGGAAGGCCGGTATTTTTTTCCAGAAAAGGTGCCAACCCTACTTGTGACTCACCAACACACTGTAGGTAAATGCACTGATCCTGTTTCACTTGAATGCAGAGAGTTTGTGTGCTTACACTCTAGGGGCCCTATTACAGTCACACACTCACCTGGCTGGAATTGAACCACGGACCCCAGCAGGGTTCCACATATACTTTGCATTGACATGAGGCGGCCCAGGCTCCTACTTGTGGTTGTAAGAAAGGACAGGCAAGTAGGGCAGGATGGGCTGGGAGTTATAGTTGCAATGGCACAGGTTTAGTAAGTGACCGTCTGTCTCTCAGGAAGGGGAAGGAGTATTTGTTGCAACTGGATTTCACTGAAGCAAAACCACAAGGTACTCTGAGATGAATAGTCTTTTCTTATCATGTGATTGGGCCCAGGGGGGATTTTCATTGTGTCCCCCCCCCCCAAGTCATTTCTTTTTTTTTTTGTGCTGAAATCATACACAGCATTTCTTATTGTGTGTCATAAAACAGAACACAATTGTTTCTTATTTAATGGGGCCAAACTAATGGGTAATGTCAGATTTCTCAAAAACTCCCCCCACTTCCTATTCATTCCTATGGGATTGCTAGAATCATATTTATCCATGGGAGTAAGTTAAAGTTGGCCATTTAAAGGGGATGTTTGCCTTCCAAACACTTTTTTCAATACAGTTGTTTTTAGATTGTTCCCCAGAGATAAAGACTTTTTTCAATTACTTTCCATTATTAATTTTTTACTGTTTTTCCAAAATCTAAGTTTAAAGGGCACCAATCATGACCAAAATCATTTACTAAGTAAATACACTATGTGAAAGTTCAAGAAATCCGATTTTTAAAGCAGTTAGAATTGTTCGTATAATGTAAATGATCAGCTCACTATACCTTCTGCAAGATCTCCCCTATCTCCCCTGCAGTTCTATCTGAGGCAGGCATCTTGGATTTCACTGGCTCCTCCTACCTATATCTTCCCAGCCAACTGTAGCTCTGAAATCTCGCACATGCTCAGTTCAAATTCCTTGTTTGCTTATCAACCCTTCTAAGCTATTTTCAAATCAGCCAAACCTGTGTGTTAGCTGCTGTACAGTAGTGCTGCCCCCTGCTGGAAGTTAGCAGGTGGCAGCACTTCTAGTGGATACTTCTAGTGGAGGAGTTTACTAAAACAAGGCATTCTGGGTAGAATACTCAAAGCAGTGTTACAATCTGAGCATGCTCCTGAAATTTGCACATTAGAGTCTCTGTTAGAGTCTCAATATGGCCTCCCTCAGTGAAAGAACCCATTTGACAAAGTAAGGGATTTTTTTAAAACCTGCAGTTTTTTCAAAAAACGATATATGTAGTTTGATTACATTGAAAAAAGCTTGTACTGGTCAGATTGTTAATATGTGTTTGATTTTGGCTGTGATAGGTGCCCTTTAAAGTTGAATGTTTGTGTCTGGTGTTTGAGTCTGGCAGCTCAGTAATTCAGGCGCAGACTCTAAATTGTTATAATTTTGCCACATTTAGTTGATACATTTTTCAGCAGCATCTCTGGAGTTATTAGTAACTATTGTATCAATTCTAACATTATCCCTTATAATACATGAGTGATACTCGGAGTTCCCTGTATGACTCAGCCTGCAGCCTTGTGCCTTTATATGGTCACAGAACCCCTCAGTGACTTCTAATATCCTTATCATTTACAGTAGGGGGTACATTATCCCTTATAATACATGAGTGATACTCAGAGTTCCCTGTATAACTCAGCCTGCAGCCTTGTGCCTTTATATGGTCACAGAACAACCCCTCAGTGACTTCTAATATCCTTATCATTTACAGTAGGGGTACATTATCCCTTATAATACATGAGTGATACTCAGAGTTCCCTCTATAACTCAGCCTGCAGCCTTGTGCCTTTATATGGTCACAGAATCCCTCCGTGACTTCTAATATCCTTATCATTTACAGTAGGGGGTACATTATCCCTTATAATACATGAGTGATACTCAGAGTTCCCTGTATAACTCAGCCTGCAGCCTTGTGCCTTTATATGGTCACAGAACCAGTCAGTGACTTCTAATATCCTTATCATTTACAGTAGGGGGTACATTATCCCTTATAATACATGAGTGATACTCAGAGTTCCCTGTATAACTCAGCCTGCAGCCTTGTGCCTTTATATGGTCACAGAACCCCTCAGTAACTTCTAATATCCTTATCATTTACAGTAGGGGGTACATTATCCCTTATAATACATGAGTGATACGCAGAGTTCCCTGTATAACTCAGCCTGCAGCCTTGTCCCTTTATATGGTCACAGAATCCCTTAGTGGCTTCTAATATCCTTATCATTGAATTTGGGGGCATTATTTTCTATAGCTGGGCAAGTAATAATCTTATCACACATACAGTCTATAGTCCATGTGGTACTGAAAGAGGAAGGAGAGACTAAATTGCCCAATAGTTCTGTGGTCATATTGGATTTATGGTGTTACTGGCACTTCCCAGAATACAGATGGAATAAGTGGAAGGGTGGTTTGACTAAGAACTGAATGTAAAATTAGGAGCATTCTGGGCAGTTTGGGGCATGGGCAAATAAATCTGTAACAACCTTGGGTTGCAGAGGAGGGGTGCAAACAATTGGGGCAGGCATGTGCATTAACAGTGTTAGCAGTGAGGTAGGGCAATTCTGTAACCAGGGAGTGGGTAGTTTGTAAAAGTGCTGTACCCAGTAACAAGACAACAGGGCTGTGTCAGTTTGGGCAGTGCCTTACCCAGGGACAGGGCAATTCAATACCCAGGGACCTGGCAGTTAAATGCCCAGAGTCGGGCAGTTAAATACCCAGGGACAGAGCAGTTAAATACCCAGGGACGTGGCAGTTAAATACACCAGGGACAGGACAGTTGTCTGTTTCTTACCCAAACACGGTATAGTGTGGCAATGCTGTACCCACTCTCCCCAACCATGCCCTTGGTGCTGGGAGCTCATGGTAACTACATAGAAAGGAGTGGGGGTTATTGGATTGATGATCTAGTGCCGAGCTGCCGCACAGTGTTTTTGGGGACAAATCGCTCCAGTGATTTCCAGCTTCTGTGTGTGATGCTGCTGGAAACTCGGTGAGTCACCAAATCAGGAGGCAGGAGAGTGCGGTTGTGCCAGCGCCTGGCTTCTCTCTGTACATTTCTGCCTGATCTCAAGCAGAAATGAATTAGCTCTGGCCGTGTATATGTAATGAACAAGCTTTTATATAAATTCTACCATAGGGCTGTGTGAAGTGTCAGCTCATGTGTCTGGGCAGATTAGATGGAGTAACAAAGCAATGCTAATGCCAGTGTGTATATATCTAAATAGTGCTGGTATCAGCTGGGCACATAGCTGAATGTGTGTGAATCTTTCAGGCTTTCCCTGCCTTGTCACACGTTTAATATACAAGGAGATCTTTGCCCATGGGGTATTTGTGCCAGTGGAACACAGCTGGCATGCTTACTGTCTCTGACAGTTCTTCCTTCCAGCCCAAACAATATCCGACCAATCAGATGATTTGATCAGTGATTTCAGCCACAGGGCAGAATCTTGTTGTTCTCTCAATCCCTTTGAGCCCCATACACAGACAGATCTGTTGCCAACATCCTGCCAGACCAGCAACTGTTCACCCCAGGAATTAATTCTTTAAAGGGGTGGTTCACCTTTAAGTTAACTTTTAGAATGTTATAAAATGCCTAATTATAAGCAACTTTTCAATTGGTCTTCATATTATTTGTATTTTCCTTCTCGCACTTTTCAAATGGGGGTCACTGACCCCATCTAAAAAAAAACAAATGCTCTGTAAGACTTCTAATTAGGGATGCACTGAATCCACTATTTCAGATTCAGCCGAACCCCCGAATCCTTTGCAAAAGATTTGGCCGAATACCGAACCAAATCCTAATTTGCATATGCAAATTAGGGGTGGGAATCGGAAAAACTTTTTACTTCCTTGTTTTGTTACAAAAAGTCACACAATTTCCCTCCTGCCCCTAATTTGCATATTCAAGTTAGGATTCGGATTCGGTTCGGCCTGGCAGAAGGATTCGGCCGAATCCCGGATTCGGTGCATCCCTACTTCTAATGTTATTGTTACCTTTTATTACTCCTTTTGCTTTTCAGACCCTCTACTATTTATGGTCCAGGCTCTTTTTAAAAATCAGTACATGGTTGTTACGGTACATTGGACCCTAGCAACCAGGTTGCTGAAATTGCCGACTCAAAAAGTGCAAATGATAGAAAATGAGAACCAATTGCAAATTGTCTAGATTATTACTCTATACATCATATTAAAAGTTAATTAAAATTAATTCGTAAATCTCACAACAATACAGCACCTTCCTGGGGGAGAGACAAGCAGGCAACAAGAGTATTAAAGGACAATGCAAGTAAAACTAAAGAAGTAGGCTAGAAATGTTTGACATTATGTTTTGGGCTTCTGTACCAGCCCAAGTCAACAAAAGCAGCAAAGATCTGTGTTTTCAAAGATGCCCCAGTAGCTCCCCATCTTCTTTTCTGCTGATTCACTGCACATGCTCTGTGCTGCTGTCACTTACTGAGCTTAGGGACCCACTCACAACATACAGTTCACATAGAATAGAAATGTCACAATATAAGGCTGATTAGTAATTAATACAAGTAATTACTACATTACTACATGGCAGCACAGAAACCAATGCAATTAGCATCAGAATTTAATAATCAGCCCTGTAGCATCAGCTTATATTACAGACCAAACTCATTTTCTGCTGGATAATTAGTGACGACCCCTAAACTTTGCTTCTCAACAGCTGCTCAGAGCCCACTGAGCATGTGAGTGTCATTGGCATTAGTTTATCCGTGCTGGAAATCCATATTGTGTAAGCACCAATAAGACAAACCGAGGCATGAAAATAAAGCATCTTCTGCTGTACAAAGGGAGACTAAACCAGGGGCAGGGGGTCCTCTAGCTTTACTAGTGCCTCCTGCCTACATACTCCCCTGTATTTCCATCAGACACATTGTAGGAGGAACAGGGAATCATGAGGTTTCCATTAACTCTGATCAAGGATTTTCCTTTACAAAACCTGTGAGTCAAACTGATGTCACACTGAGTCTGTCTAGGTGTAAGGACATTAAGAACCTGGCTAGATCTGCAAAATATTTGATTGCACATGATTTCTACAGTACCTTGTCGTGATTGAATCTGTACCCTTGCTTTTCCACCTTCCTTTCCTCCCTCTCTTTTTTTTTCCTCTCTCATTGTAAATTATTTTGTATATTTTGTTTTTTTTATTTAAAAAAAAAAAAAAATTGCACCAGGCAAAAGTTGTATTTGACATAGGTGTTAAAGTGCACCACTGCGGCTGCCATATTTACCAATTTATTTATTTATCAACAATGATTTAATGAGGCTTCTACATGTTAGAAACTGAAAGCAAAGATCTAACTGGTTGCAATAGAAACCTGCATTGGGGCCCTTTAATTATCAGTAAGTTAGCCTCATTTTTACTTTCACTTTGGAGGGGTTCTGGCCCCCGAGGTGAATATGTCATGGACTGACCACAAGGGTGGGGGTTAGAGTACCTGTTGGGCAAATACATCGGGTGTTAGAGTATCCGAGCAGTGGCAACAAGATAGGCCTAACATGCAGTGGTTTGTATTGCCCTCTAGTATAAACTGAGGTTGGGGCAGGTCAAACCGGTTTTCCCCCTAATAGATGAAAGTGAATAGAGTGCCCAAGGCACTTGCTGTACATCTGAACACACTGCTTTCGGGTCGGTCACACACTGGAGTAATGGGCATATTCCTTTCTCTGGCAGGTTACAGCCCAGATTTCCCCAGCACTGAGATCCAAGCTCCTCGCATCAGCAAAGCACTGACTGTACCAGAGGTATGGCTTCCTCAACCAGCTTGTATCACTGCCAGTATCGCTGGTATATTCACAAACCAAACAGTCCATTCTTTGGCCAATACTCCTCAAGGTTTTTCTTTTGGTTTGGTAGAACTGTTGCAGAAATTCTGTTTCTTCCTATTTACTGGTGTGGGCTACAGCTACATGGAACCATTGCCCATCCATGTTCTAGATGACTGCTTTGTAATCAAAGTCGCTTTTCATGCTAATAAAACACATCCTCATTTCGTTCTTACAGACTGGGCATCTGACAAGATGGATTTTTCCAAACTGCCAAAGATCCGCGATGAGGAGAGGGAGAGCCAGTTTGGCTACGTTCATGGCGTCTCAGGGCCTGGTAATTATCTGTTCAACTTCAGTAGTTCTGTGAATGTGGTTGGTATGTTGCATGTTCGGTCAGATAGATCGTTATGGAATTGTACAGGCGAAGCCTGTTCAGAGAGATCCCATAAAGCTATAACAGCATAGGTATTCCCCTGTACTAAGCACATTTCAGTAGGAACAACCCCCTAAGTGTACTCTTAGCTTGTACAGAGAGATCCCATAAAACTATAACAGCATAGGTATTCCCCTGTATTAAGCACAATTCAGCAGTACAAGCCCCTAAGTTTGCTTATATTCTGTACAGAGAGATCCCATAAAACTATGGCAGCATAGGTATCCCCTGTACTAAGCACAGTTCAGCAGGAACAGCCCCCAAAGTTTACTGATAGCCTTTAGGGAGAGATCCCATAAAACTATGGTAGCATAGGTAAGTCCCCTGTACTAAGCACAATTCAGCTGGAACTGCCCCCTAAGTTTGCTCATAGCCTGTTACGGAGAGATCCCATAAAACTATGGCAGCATAGGTATTCCCCTGTACTAAGCACTATTCAGCAGGAACAGTCCCAAATTTTGCTTATAGACAGAAAGATACCATAAAGCTTTGCCAACATAAATATTCTCAGAAAGGCAGTGCTGCACCTTTTGCTGTTGTGTACTTCAATCCTTGTGAATATTTTAGGCTTCTAACTGGAAATGTTCCTTTTCTCCCCTTTTTTTAGTGGTCACTGCATCCAACATGGCGGGAGCAGCCATGTACGAGCTGGTCCGTGTGGGGCACAGCGAGCTGGTGGGGGAGATCATTCGTTTAGAAGGAGACATGGCCACTATCCAAGTATATGAGGAGACCTGTATCCTTTACCCTGATATTGGAAGGTAGAGAAAGTGGAAGTGGAAGTTTGCTTGTTTAGAAATATGAATGCTTTTGTATGGGGAGAGGTAAGGCAGACACATTTATATTGTCTTTTTTTGTCATTGCATGGGGTGGGGATAGTATTGTGGTAATCTAGTCTTGGCTTCCTTTCTGGCATCACCCCAATTTTGTACAGTGAGTATCTGCATATTAGCCTTCCAGACACATGGTAAGATCAGTCACCCTTTATCTGAAAGGCACAATACAGCACTGCTGGCTGCAGTTACCTGCCACTGATCAATCTGTCAGAGTAAGATCAAAAGGAAAGCTTAACCGAGACATGAAAAAGAGCAAACAAAACCAGGAAATGTTTGTACAGTATTTGGAGCCATTAATAATAAATAATAGTGCTTTATGATCTTGTATAAGCATTAAACAGGAGGCTGTATTCAGAGATGCATAACAAGAAACAAAGAAACAATGGTTTAGTACTGGAGTGAAAGAGACTGCAATGGGGTTTATTTTCCCTAATGTGCCTCACCAAGCTGGGGTATGTGTCGGAGACCCTGTGCTCCGTACCGGAAAGCCCTTATCTGTGGAGCTCGGTCCGGGAATCATGGGCTCCATTTTTGATGGTATCCAGAGGCCCCTGAAAGACATCAGTGACAGCACCCAAAGTATCTATATCCCCAGAGGTATCAACGTGTCCGCGCTGAGCAAAGACATCAAGTGGGAGTTCAACCCTTCCAAAAGTATCCGGGTGAGCGAATATCTGGGTCTTGGGATATTGTTCTGCACTCTTCAGCTGGTTGAAAGACAACTTCCAGTTAAGCAACAGCTCAAAGGGTGCAGGTTCCTACAAGTAATGCAGATCAGAATTTAGTAATATTGTAGTGGAGTCTCTTTAATAGACTGTTCAAAATTTGTTTAAGAGAGATCTTGGTACACATCTAATGGCATTGTATGGGATAACAGCCAGGACTTATTTAAGAGTATAATATGATCCATTGGGCTGTAATCCTTGCAGAATATTACATGTAAAACAATGCTAATGTTATTGTGCCTTTTCTTTTTTCTGCGTGTTCCCCACAGGTTGGCAGTCATGTTACTGGCGGGGATATTTATGGTATGGTGATGGAGAATTCCCTCATTAGACATAAAATCATGCTGCCTCCTCGCAATCGTGGCACAGTCACATACATCGCACCCCCTGGACACTATGACACATCGGTAAGGAGATTGTTCTACAAAGGCCACATACTTTGCATTCTGCATAGCTGTGTATGTACATCCAGTAGTGGGAGAGTTTGTGTCTGAATCTGTGTGTATAGCTGGGTGCCTATATGTGTGGGCTTTTCTCTTTACTGAACATATCCTGATTTGCCTTCTGTTCCAGGATGTGGTGCTGGAGCTGGAGTTTGAAGGAGTGAAGGACAAGTTCACTATGGTGCAGCTGTGGCCTGTGAGATCTATACGTCCAGTCACAGAAAAGCTGCCCGCAAATCATCCATTGCTGACTGGACAAAGAGTGCTCGACGCTCTATTCCCGTGAGTTGCACCACTGTGGGGGTAACAAGCAAAATGTTTCCACTGCAGCTTAAATAAAACCCTCATGGATATAGATATTCGAGCTTCTGGAAGGTTCTATACTGTATATGTAACCCTCTGTTAGCTGAACTGTGATGTGCGGGTCTTGCTACATACCCACCAGAGCTTTTATATAAAAGATGGCTTATAACTCATCTTTTTTTTTTTATATAAATCTGGATTATTTGGCTTGCAGCACAGCAGATGTTGTTGAAGTGCAACTCCCAGCATCCCCAATAGTTTTATATTACTAGAATTTGCAAAGCACTGTCACTGTTGCCATTATCATTTATACTATACACACACTCTCCCAGATTTCCCTTGCCAAATGCCGGCTTATGAAAAGTTATTGCACTCCCTTCTCCATACATCTGTTACTCTGTGAGGCCCTGTTCCCCTTTCCTCAATATAAATCTCTTGGGCTGGATACACTGTCTAGGCTTTGCTGTTAAACCCGGCCAAATTTATTATTCCCCCAAGCCTGCCAAGGTCTTACTACAGTGTTTAGTTTGTTCTGTGACTCCTTAGAAAGCCCTGAAATCTCCCCCAGAGCTGTTTCCAGCAATTCTAGAAGGGCACAGGGGGTCACAATGTGTATGTTCCAGTGGTATAGTTGTTATTGATCATTTGTCAGATTCACTATAACTCTGTGTAGGTGTCCACTCTGCTTAGTATCATCTCACCTACTACTAGGTGATTCCTCCCTCTTGCAGTGACATGCTGTGGGATCATATTTTCTATATGATTTAACTTTATCTGAACTATATAAATTCCTACTTTGCTAATGCTACAATATTCTTTGGGTCTTTGGAATATAACACATTGCAGTAAAATCCTATTCAGCAGGGGGAGCTGCAAACTTGTAAGGAACAACAGTTATTAAAAGCATTACTTTTTACCCCCAGCACTGAAGACAGCACCAGCATGGATTTCCATATAGAACCAGACAAGGTTACATTCTGCAAAACCACATAGTTTTATGTATTAGATACAATACAAAATCGACCACATTGAATCCATGTACCAGTTGTATCTGTTCAGTCTCACAATTCTCTCTCTTTCTGGTTTTACTCATACCCAGGTGTGTACAAGGAGGAACCACTGCAATCCCAGGGGCCTTCGGCTGCGGTAAAACTGTCATTTCCCAGTCCCTATCTAAATATTCCAACAGCGACGTTATCATCTATGTAGGATGTGGGGAGAGAGGAAATGAGATGTCTGAAGTACTGAGGGATTTTCCTGAGGTCAGTGCAGGCCTGAGACACACTGTCCGTTTAATTGTGTTAGGAGTATGAAAATATATAGAGAATTGGTCATTGTTTAATATATGCCTGAAACCTTGTAACCTATATAATAATTTCCTCTATTAAAAAGACTTCAACAACTTGTGATGGCTGATTCAGTTAATGCCTTTAAGAATGGCTTGGATGATTTTTTGGACAGACATAATATCAAAGGCTATTGTGATACTAAGCTCTATAGTTAGTATAGGTATATAGAATTTAATTAAAAGTAGGGAGGGGTGTATGTATGGATGCTGGGTTTTCATTTGGAGGGGTTGAACTTGATGGACTTTGTCTTTTTTCAACCCAATTTAACAATGTAACTATGTAACTGCCCAGTCCTGTTCCTAGTCTGCATGGCCTCCACATCTTTTTCTACAGATTTAGCTTGAGATTAGCAACTGTTATAACTTTGACCCCAGCACAAGGACTCTGTCCCAGCATAACATTGCACTTTCCATGGCCCCATATAAAAGCCTAGAGGGGAGGTGTTAGAATTCATGATGTATTTTGAGCAGCTGGATGTCTTGGCAGAATTGGGGAAACCCAGTTTCCTTATGTTTTATTGCATTTGTGATCTAATACTGTTTTGTCTGCATTTGTTTTCATAGAGTTCTAGGAAAGTGATATTTTCTCCCACTGAGACGCTTCTCTGTTTGTATTGCAGCTGACAATGGAAGTGGATGGAAAAGTGGAGAGTATTATGAAAAGAACAGCGCTCGTAGCCAACACCTCCAACATGCCTGTGGCAGCCAGAGAGGCCTCTATATATACAGGTACACATGGCCAGCTAGCTGGCTGCATGGTATAAGTATTTGGCTGTACCTTGTTATGAGGTATTCTGGGATTTCATAATCACTTGCCACTTGCTTATGTTCCAGGGATCACCTTGTCAGAGTATTTCCGAGACATGGGTTACCACGTCAGTATGATGGCAGATTCCACATCTCGATGGGCAGAGGCTCTCAGAGAAATCTCAGGGCGTCTGGCAGAAATGCCCGCTGGTGAGTATTAAATGGTCTTGTGACAATGAGATGGTAATTGAATTTCTTAGCAGATGGACACAACTTGTTGATGTTCTGCTACTGACTGTGTTAAAGGAAACTGATGCTTAAAGGGATACTGTCATGGGAACACTTTTTTTCCCAAAACGCATCCGTTAATAGTGCTGCTCCAGCAGAATTCTGCACTGAAATCCATTTCTCAATGGAGCAAACATATTTTTTTATATTTAATTGTGAAATCTGACATGGGGCCAGACTAAGGGGCATGTTTACTAACATTGGAGATAAATATCTGGAGAGATTTCTGGAGATGTTGCCCATAGCAACCAATCAGATCTTTGCTTTTGTTTTCTAACATGGCTGTGGCTGCTTAAATCTAATTGCTGATTGGTTGCCATGGGCAATATCTCCAGAAATCTCTCCAGATATTTATCTCCAATGTTAGTAAACATGCCCCATAGTGTCAGTTTCCCAGATGCCCCCAGTCATGTGACTTGTGCTCTGATAAACTTCAGTCACTCTTTACTGCTGCACTGCAAGTTGGAGTGATATCACCCCTTCCTTTCCCCCCAGCAGCCCATCAGCAGTAAAATGGGAAGGTAACCAGATAGCAGCTCCCTAACCCTAGATAACAGCTGCCTGGTAGATCTAAGAACAGCACTCAATAGTAAAATCCATGTTCCATTGAGACACATTCAGTTACATTGTGTTGGAGAAACAGCCTGCCAGAAAGCAGTTCCATAGTGTAGCACTGGCTCTTTCTGAAAGCACATGACCAGGTAAAATGACCTGAAATCGCTACAACTAAAAAAAAAATACACTTGCTGGTTCAGGAATTCAATTTTATATGGTAGAGTGAATTATTTGCAGTGTAAACAGTGTAATTTAGAAATAAAACTACATCATAAAAATCATGACAAAATCCCTTTAAATGAAATAAAGAAAAGCAACCAATCTGATTGGTGTGATTATCCCATTGAGCATCCATTCTGTGTGAGTCCTGTTCATGATGTTCCTGTGCTCTCTCCCTATACAGACAGCGGCTATCCTGCCTACCTAGGAGCCCGCCTGGCCTCTTTCTATGAGCGTGCTGGACGAGTAAAATGTCTGGGGAACCCTGAAAGGGAAGGGAGTGTCAGCATTGTTGGGGCGTAAGTGTCATGGATGGCCTTCTCATTGGTGCTGGTGCCCTTACTGCAGGGGTGCATGCGAAATTGGTAGCCAAATCATTGTGCAAAGGGACAGCTTAAGAAATAGGATCATTGTATGACTGTATACGTTTGGGTGTAAAACTGTAAATATAAACGAGTATTGATCAGGGTTATAGACACTTCACAATCACCTTACTTTCAGTGCACTCATGCACTAGTCACTTCCCGTAGGAATTAATCGGGGTGATTCCAATCAATTTGTTGCCCACCTGCTGAGCTGGAAAACACTAGGGCAACAAAATGCTCTTAATCATCCCATGTGCTGTTACCATTGGCATCTTTCCTCAAAACATAAATACAGACTGTTCAGTAGATTTTTATTAGGGATGCACCGAATCCAGGATTCGGTTCGGGATTCGGCCAGGATTCGGCCTTTTTCAGCAGGATTCGGATTCGGCCGAATCCTTCTGCCTGGCCGAACCGAATCCGAATCCTAATTTGCATATGCAAATTAGGGGCGGGAAGGAAATTGTGTGACTTTTTGTCAGAAAACAAGGAAGTAGAAAATGTGTTTCCATTCCCACCCCTAATTTGCATATGCAAATTAGGGTTCGGATTCGGTTCGGTATTCGGCCGAATCTTTCGCGAGGGATTCGGGGGTTCGGCCGAATCCAAAAAAGTGGATTCGGTGCATCCCTAATTTTTATTAAGGGCTGCTAAAATACCAGGATAGTGAGTAGGATTCCAGTTGTGCTTTGGGTAAAGAGCCATTTCCCACATCCCACGCCTGAGGGCCTGTCTACACAGCACCATAGCCAGGGACATTACATCTGCCTTTTAAGATGTCCTTACATTTTGTTGACCAGATCCAGTGGCTGGTAAATGTTTGGTTGCTATGCAGGGACCATGGATGTGTGCAAAGGAACGTGCCCGTTATTATTAATGCCAAATAAGCTTTGTTCTGTGCCTTCTATAATGACCCGTGAAGGCTGCTCTATGGGAGACATCTGTCTGTAATTTGCACTCTGGCTATGGGAAAGGAGTCTTACTGCCAAGCATAATGTGCTAGAGGATCAGGTTCATATTCTGCCTCTTATGCTTTTCCCTTTAGTGTTTCTCCTCCCGGTGGGGATTTCTCTGACCCTGTCACATCAGCGACTTTGGGCATCGTTCAGGTAATCTCCACCCCAAATCACTCCTTTTGCAATTGACAGGCACAGATTTCCTTATATAGGGATTCTATCTTTTTTTTTTTTAATATATGTTTTTATTAGAATTGTTATTTTCATTAAAGATACTGTAATACACTCTTTCTGAATTTCTCGTTTACAGAAAGCATGTACAAAAAAATAACATAAAAGGAATCTATCTTTAATAATGTAGCCAGTGTAGAATGTTTTCTCTCCTAATAATTATCATCATTATTATTATTATTAATATTATTATCATCATCATCATTATTATCATATTTGTATTTTTGTTATTATTGTACATATCCGTGGAAGCTATCGTAAAGTTTCCCTTTAACAGTACAGTGTAAAGTTATGATTTTTTGGGTTACGGGTACATGGGACATCTCTGTATTTGTATATACAGGTATGGGATCCGTTATCTGAAACCCATTATCCAGAAAGCTCTGAATTACCGAATGGCTGTCTCCCATAGACTCCATTTTATCTAACAAATCCAAATTTTGAAAAATGGTTTCATTTTTCTCTATAATAATTAAATAGTACCTTGTACTTGATCCCAGATTAAGATATTATTAATCCTTATTGGAAGCAAAACAAGTCTACTGGGTTTATTTAATGTTTACATGATTTTCTAGTAGATTTAAAGTATGAAGATCCAAATTAGGGTAAACCCCAGGTCCTGAGCATTCTGGATAATAGGCCCCCATACCTGTATTCGTATCTGAGGGAGCCGATATATTGTGAACAGGGTATTTTGTACAATGGCCAAAATTCTTATTTGTCTCCATGCACAGGTATTTTGGGGGCTGGACAAGAAGCTGGCCCAGAGGAAGCACTTCCCCTCTGTTAATTGGCTGATCAGCTACAGCAAGTACACACGAGCTTTGGATGAATACTACGATAAACACTTTCCTGAGTTTGTGCCACTCAGGACCAAGGCCAAAGAGATCCTGCAGGAGGAAGAGGATTTGGCAGAAATTGTACAGCTGGTGGGAAAGGTGAGATTCTGCTGGTGTAGTCAGACAGGGTGTCCATGATTATTACTGGTATTCAGAATCCCACAATTGTTATGTAGTATGTAAATGGCCAGTATAGCGATGACACAGGTCTTTTTATGATGATGAAAAAAGAAAACGTTTATTCAACGTTTCGGCCCCTGTTTGCTTGCCTTCTTCAGGAATCTCATGACTCCTGAAGTGGCGAGTGTTTTTGAGACCTGTTTCGGTGATCAGTAGGGTCTGTTTGGCACTTGATTAGAGCATGTGCACAGAAAATGAAAGCTTTTGTGCTCCCAGTATAATACCGGCTGTTACTTTTCAGGCATCCTTGGCAGAGTCTGATAAAATTACACTGGAAGTGGCCAAGCTCATTAAGGATGATTTCTTGCAGCAGAATGGATACACCCCATATGACAGGTCAGTGGCACTGGATTCTTTATAACTAAGCTTACTTCATTTATTCTTTAAACAACATACAAACCGCCAACAAGGTGCAAGGAGAGTACATGAGGCCCTGTCAAATCAAATCAAAACCTCGCTATAAAACATCAACCTGGCAATTCTGTTTTAGTGACCCGGGTGTTTGTCCTCTTCCCTGTCAGGTTCTGTCCATTCTACAAAACTGTGGGGATGCTGTACAACATGATCGCCTTCTATGACATGGCTCGTCGTGCTGTGGACACCACCGCTCAGAGTGATAACAAGATCACGTGGTCTATCATCAGGGAACACATGGGAGAGATCCTCTACAGACTGACCTCCATGAAATTTAAGGTCAGTATTGTGAGCAAAAGGATACACTTCATACAAAATGATGGAATATTTTTATGCTTCTGATGTAATAAGGATTTTAGCTATCTGCTTTATAACCAATCACAAACTACCTTTTAAATGAATGATCTGTATTTTTTGATGACCGCATCCCTCCTTGAATTCATGCCATGACTGCCCATGTATTACCCTGCCCTTAATCCTCCTGTCCGGGTGTGTAACATTCATTGCTGTTTGTTTATATTGTAGGACCCAGTAAAGGAAGGTGAAGCCAAGATCAAGGCTGACTATGCCCAGCTATTGGAGGACATGCAGAATGCCTTCCGCAGCCTGGAAGATTAAGAGCTGCTGTTGGTCTTTCCATTTCTGCCATTTCATCATCTCAGACCTTCCGCCCTTGTGCCTGCTTGGGCTTCTCTATATTTACAAAAAGAGATCTATTGTTCCTTATTCCATATTTTAGTAGGTCTTAACAGAAACAGACTTTCCATTCCAGTGTCCTGGCTGCCCGGTGTAGCTGTGAATCCCATTGATGTGCTGTATGTTCTAGTGAAGCCTGATGTATTGAGCAGCTGCTGTTACATCAGAGAGAGATTCTGTATCCAAATCAACACAGTGTGTTTGGATTAAATGGCCCCCTTGCAAGAGCAGCAGAGCGTGTGATACAGTACAGTGAGAAAAAGGGAACATTCCTTCCACTGTAGGCCCAGTAAATAACCTCCAGTGCAACTGATCTCACTGTTCCCTTTTGCTCGACTGGGTCCATTGACATTCAGTAACCACCCACCCCCATTTAAACACCAGCTTGTACAAAGCTATTTTCAAGTAGAAAACCTACATAATGCGGCAGCAGCAAATATGCTTATTTATTGTATATTGCCACAGGTTTCGGTCGGCACTGAGTTTAGCATATTTTTCTTTTTCAGTCTCTCTGTAGCTTAGGAGTAGTGAAAAACTGAATATCGCTGTACATTTTGTTCATCAGTTATTGCTTGGGAACTAATAAAATATAGGCTTGTGTTTGCTGTAGCACCCTGTGCCCACTGTAATTGGGGTGCAGCAGTAATGCCTACAGGTATACGTAGATTCTGGGCAGAAAATGTTTGCCTTTGCTTTTAAGAAAGGGTTAAAGCTAATAGGTATTTTTCTTCTAAAGTGTTTACATTCCCTGCACCCTTAGCTCTGGCCCCCTGGAAAATCCCCTGCAGGAATAGAAAGGAATGTGGAAGGAGTGTTGACATTAAAGTAAAACACTAGAGGGAACTGTTTCATGGCACTGTGCATAGATCAGCTAATGCTTTATTCTGCCAACATGCGGTATTGCTCCTTAGTCATTTGGGCATTGTGTTTGTGGCTTTATTCCTGGCTATTGTAAGCACAAAATCTGTACTTTGCTGGGGCCCGTATGACCATCGCCTTTTCACTGCTAAATTAGAAAGTTTGGGAGCCATGGGATGTGTGCGCAGAACCTAAAACATTCTTGCCCCGTGCGGCCCAGGACCTCTGCCCCCTGCGGCCCAGGATCTGTTCCCCCTGCGGCCCAGGATCTGTTCCCCGTGCGGCCCAGGACCTCTGCCCCGTGCGGCCCAGGACCTCTGCCCCGTGCGGCCCAGGACCTCTGCCCCCTCAGCCCAGAATCTCTGTCTTGTGTAGCCTGCCGGTGCTTCTGAGTAATTGCTATTAAATTCACTGTAATATCCTTCCCATCCCTTATTGATACATTTTGTCACCCTGTACTAAGTGTTGTAAAATTCTCAAGATGAAATTTAAAAAGAAAAAAATACTTAGATGTTAATAACCTTGGAGTGTGTGAAAAATTGTGCAGCTATGTATAGAAGATGAATTTGTGTATTTATTTACTGTGCAAAGTCAGGCTCCAGTCTCAGCGCTTGTGCTTCATTCCTTTTCTTGTTCCCTGTACTTGTCCTGTGTGTTGCACCTTCATTCACTGTATCCTTCCTTCTCTTCCTTGCCTGTGTGCACTGAAGGAAAACAAGGAAACTCTGATTTCATGACCTGAAGTGTAAAGTTGTTACATTCTTGAGAATAAAATATGACTATAAATTTCATACCGTGTTGCCTTGCTGATTCATTCTGCAAACAAAACAGAGAATGAACTACAGAAGAAAACCACAGGGAGCACAGTCACGTAGTATTTAATTTCATGAGTGATACTCATTGTATAACTCAGCCTGCAGCCTCGTGCCTTTATATGGTCACAGACTCCCTCAGTGACTTTTAATATCCTTATCATTTACAGTAGGGGGTACATTATCCCTTATAATACATGAGTGATACTCAGAGTTCCCTGTATAACTCAGCCTGCAGCCTCGTGCCTTTATATGGTCACAGACTCCCTCAGTGACTTTTAATATCCTTATCATTTACAGTAGGGGGTACATTATCCCTTATAATACATGAGTGATACTCAGAGTTCCCTGTATAACTCAGCCTGCAGCCATGTGCCTTTATATGGTCACAGAACCCCTCAGTGACTTCTAATATCCTTATCATTTACAGCAGGGGGTACATTATCTCTTTTGTACAGATATAACAAATAGAAGAGTACATGTAGGACTTGCTTACAAAGCAGAACTAGCTGGGGCTGCTGGGATTTCTTTTGGCTGGGAAACAAGAACGCTTAATGTAGATTTTAATTCAATGTGTTTTTATAGCCAAGACCCTGCCTTTGTACGGCCAGTTGGACAGTGAGAGTTGCAGTTCAGCCACAAGCTTTATAACTTATTATTGCAGTTGGTCAGTTTTAAACCGCACAGAGAAACATTTCCTCACATACTGAGAACAAAGAATGTGACAAGCAACGTGGGGCTCATTGCGGTGGAGGCCTGACTTGCTACACAGTCATCAGAGGGCCAGGGAAAGATCAATCCGCAGCAGGGTTGCCAGGATGGAGGTTTTCTAGCCAAATTGGGCTACTAATTTAAAGCCCAGACGGGTTTTGAATGTACAAACTAGCCAAGGTAGGGATTTGGGCCTTTGGCTGGTTTGTATTTTGAAAACCAGCTAAAGTTTTTTTCTTGCCCTAATGTAAAAAGCCTGCGTCTCCCAATGCATGTGGGGTAATGTCGTTTTTGTTTACTAATTTGCCAACTGCCAAGATCGATGTAAGACTACAATACCCAGCATGCAATGGGAGTTACTAGATTTTGGGCCCTGTACCCCAGTATACCCCTATAACTCCTGCCCCCCCCATCTATTGCATTTTGCTTCATAGAAAATTTTTAAAAAGACATATCTTCATATATATTAGTGTACTATTTAGACATTTTTTCACTGCACATGTGCTGTTTTTGGGCTTCTTTTGAAGTGCCTCTTGGCTAGTTTTGGGCTGGTTATGTAACTGAATTTGGCTGGTTTTGAAAATTACACCTGGCAACCCTGATCCGCAGCCACACAGCTTAATCCCTGTAGTAGGAACTCTCTTATAGACAGTGCGCATGTGTGAGCCTTGTGGAGAACGGATGGTGGGAAGGTGTTGCTGTGGGGATGTGGGAGGCGTTGCTTGGCAACTGAGAATCCTTTCTGAGCATCTTGCAGCATGGAGGTGCCCGACGTCTCTTTGAAAGTGGGAGAGATGGAAACGGCTGAGGTGTTCATAGAGGGAATATCACAGGAGAATGGAGAGCTGAACAGTGAGGAAAGTGAGCTGCCAGAGGTGAGGGGAAGGTCTCTGGTGCTGAAAGCTTTGTTTTTTCATCTTCCTGTTCTGGGTCCTACTGATCCTGCACCCGAGTCACAGCTCTCACTGGCACCTTCTCCCATTATATCTACAGTCCATTCTATACATAACTTCCAGTAACTCCCAGCACTTCCTGACTTCTGCTCCCAGTAACTCCCAGCACTCCCTGACTTCTGGTCCCTGTCTCCCAGTAACTCCCAGCACTCCCTGACTTCTGCTCCCTGTCTCCCAGTAACTCCCGGCACTCCCTGACCTCTGCTGCCTGTTTACCAGTAACTCCCGGCACTCCCTGACCTCTGCTGACTGTTTACCAGTAACTCCCAGTAACTCCCGGCACTCCCTGACTTCTGCTCCCTGTCTCCCAGTAACTCCCAGCACTACCTGACTTCTGCTCCCTGTCTCCCAGTAACTCTCAGCACTCCCTGACTTCTACTCCCTGTCTCCCAGTAACTCCCGGCACTCCCTGACCTCTGCTACCTGTTTCCCAGTAACTCCCAGCACTCCCTGACTTCTGCTCCCTGTCTCCCAGTAACTCCCGGCACTCCCTGTCTTCCAGTAACTCCCAGCACTCCCTGACTTCTGCTCCCTGTCTCCCAGTAACTCCCGGCACTCCCTGACTTCTGCTCCCTGTCTCCCAGTAACTCCTGGCCCTCCCTGACTTCTGCTCCCTGTCTCCCAGTAACTCCCGGCCCTCCCTGACTTCTGCTCCCAGTAACTGCCAGCACTCCCTGACTTCTGCTCCCTGTCTCCCAGTAACTCTCCGGCACTCCCTGACTTCTGCTCCCTGTCTCCCAGTAACTCCCGGCCCTCCCTGACTTCTGGTCCCAGTAACTGCCAGCACTCCCTGACTTCTGCTCCCTGTCTCCCAGTAACTAAAGTTTTCCTTGTTTTGCAATAAGATAAACTTTTTCCTAAGATTCAGTAGGAATGGACTCTTGTAGGCCTTTGGAAGCAGGTCCTCTGTAAGTCCAAGCAGGCTGGGGCAATATTTATATATATTTGGCATCCTTTTTATGTAAAAAGCTGCCAATATTGTCCATATTATTAAACTTATAAACATACTCCATAGCGTTAGCAAGTTTACATAAAAGTTTAGATGTAACACTTTAATCAAATTAACTCTGCCGACTGTTGTGAGCATGAACGACTTGTTCCAATTCACCTTCACACCTGAAAAACTGCCAAATACCTTGACATCTAGTACATTTTCTAATAGCACCAATGTTTTTAATTGAGTACCACAGGGCTCTGTACTTTCTCCTTTGTTTATCAACTAGTTTATTAATGACCTGGAGGTGGACATTATCATTGCTGTCTCTTATTTTACTGATGATACTAAATTATGCAAAACTATAAGTTCTATGCAGGATGCTGCCACTTTGCAGAGGGATTTAACTATACTGGAAAATTGGGAAGCAAACTGGCAAATGAGGTTTAATACTGATAAATGCAGAGTTATGCACTTTGGTAGAAATTACATAAATGTGAATTGTACACTAAAAGCAGTGTGTTGGGAGTTTCTTTAATTGAGAAGGATTTGGGGGAGTTTGTGGATAACAAGCTGTGTAACTCTAGGCAGTGTCACTGGCTACTAAAGCAAATAAAGTTGTGTCTTTCATAAAAAAAGGACATTAACTAAAGGGATGAAACATAATTTCACCTCTTTATGGGTCCTTGTAAGACCTCACCTTGAGCATGGGGGCAGTTCTTGGCTCCAGTCCTTAAAGGAACAGTAACACCAAAAAATGAAAGTAATGACAATATAACGTAGTGTTGCCCTGCACTGGTAAAACTGGTGTGTTTGCTTCAGAAAATCTACTATAGTTTATATAAACAAGCTGCTGTGTAGCCATGGGGGCAGCCATTCAAGCACAGGATACACAGTAGATAACAGAAAAGTCCTGAAGAATCCCATTGTATACTACAGAGCTTATCTGTTATCTGCTACACAGCAGCTTTTTAATATAAACTATAGTAGTACTTATCTGTTATCTACTGTGTATCCTGTGCTTGAATGGCTGCCCCCATGGCTACACAGCAGCTTGTTTATATAAACTATAGTAGTACTTATCTGTTATCTACTGTGTATCCTGTGCTTGAATGGCTGCCCCCATGGCTACACAGCAGCTTGTTTATATAAACTATAGTAGTACTTATCTTTTATCTACTGTGTACCCAGTGTTTGAATGGCTGCCCCCATGGCTACACAGCAGCTTGTTTATATAAACTATAGAAGTACTTATCTGTTATCTACTGTGTATCCTGTGCTTGAATGGCTGCCCCCATGGCTATCAGTGTCGGACTGGCCTGGCGGGAAACCGGGAAAAAACCCGGTGGGCCCCGACCCTTAATGGGCCCCTGCTGTGCCAGACCCCTCTCCCGATCAGTTTTTTTTAAAAAAAAAATAGTTTTCTACAGGCGCCACTGAGGGCAGGGTGGTCGGAGGGGGCCCCTGGACAGTAGGCCCTGGTGAGCCTTGGGCTCCACAGTCCGACCCTGATGGCTACACAGCAGCTTGTTTATATAAACTATAGTAGTACTTATCTGTTATCTACTGTGCATCCTGTGCTTGAATGGCTGCCCCCATGGCTACACAGCAGCTTGTTTATATAAACTATAGTAGAGTTTCTGAAGCAAGCACACCAGTTGTACCAGTGGAAACCAACAGTTCATGATATTTTCACTACTTTAAAACACTTTAATTTTTTGTGTTACTGTTTCTTTAAGAAGAATATGAATGATCTGGAGAGAATGCAGAGATGTACAACTAAACTAAGAAAAATGGATGAAACGATGAGGGTAAATTTACTGGGTTGTTTCTCTGGGGAAAAGGTGCTTATGAGTGGACATGATTACTAGTGATGAGCGAATCTGTCCTTTTTTTGCTTAACTGAAGAATTCTCAAAACAGTGCATTGAAGTAAATAAGCGACAGAATTTTTTCTGTGCAACAGTTTTTTCTAACCCATAATGCATTAGTCAATGGGTGCATTTCTTGTGGCAAATTTTTTGTCTCGCTGACTTTTTTGCCTTTTCGACTTTATTGGCCAAACACATTGAATTTAATGGGCGTTATTTCTTATGATGACTTTTTTTGTTTCTGTGACAATTTTGGTGACTTTTTGGTTGCGGCAAGATTTTGCATGCAGATTTTTGCTGCAGTTTCGCGAAGAAAGATGGCAAAGTGCAGAATTTCACTGCAAATCCATGTTTGGTAAAAAAAAAAAAATGCACTCATCGCTAATGATTATTCTAGACAATACATTAGAAGGCATTATAGAAAGACAAACAATCTTTTTCCCATAGAAAAGATCACCGCACCAAAGGCCACCCCTATAGACTAGAGCAGGGGTGCCCAGACTTTGTTACTCTGGGATCTACTCTCGACACCTGGCCTCCGTCAGGAGATCTACCTTCATAAAACGAGTGGGCTGTCTACCGTACAGCAGAGGAAAAAGTATCACAAGCCCATAAAATGGTTATAATTCTATCTAGATTAGATTTAACTTGATAAAATGTATACTTTATATTTGTTTTCCATGCTTTTATCTACCATTCCCTTTTTGCCCAGTGTAGTGGGAAAAAGATGAATAAAAAATAATTGCAGGAAAATTATATATTAGAACTGTAATTATAGTTCCTATCTAAATTGTAATTCAGCCAGTGGAGAAAAACATTCAAAACAAATCTGTTCAAACAAAGGCAATACTGTATTTATTACAAAAGCACAGTAGCAAGTTTCATATGATTTGCCCTGTAACTATAAAATACAATCTGATTGAAAAAGTACCTTCAAACTAACTGTAGTGTTGCAATAACTGCCTATTTATATACTATTTATCATTCCTCCTCTTCTCACTCTAGTTTGCTAGAATGGGAGGAGGAGGAGTGAGTACGGGAAAAAAATGGGGAGAGATTGAAAAACGGATAAAGAAGTAATGCGTGTTACTGAGTCCAGTCTCAGCCAGAGGGAGAGTGCAGACTCTGTTTAATCACAGTGAATTAAACTTGTATTATAAAACACAAACCTTAAACATGAATGAGTCAATACTGATACACAGACTAAATTTTGCTGCGGGGGCAAATGACTTCCATTTATTCAATGTATACCTACAATCTGCTTCACAGTCGCAATCAACGCAGAAGATCTAAGAACTTGTATTTAGAAGCAGATATAGTGACATCCAATAACCTTTTACACAACATTTGTACACAAATCACAACATACATCTCAGCTGTCACAACCCCATCTAATCATCTAAACATGCAGGCTGTTCAGCACCGCGGCTGTGGCGCAGCAATGCTTTATTTGCGTAATTTTCCCCGCATCCACGCATTCTCATTTCGCAAGACTTGTGACATCACAGCTACGAAGTGTGGTTTCAACTACTCAAGGCGGGTGAATGGGTCAGGTCAGGAACATTAGGCAGAGCATCAATTGGTCTGTATCCATAAATATTTATGCTGATTAAAGAGTACATTTTTTAACTTTAAGAGAATGTTTTGGAATATATTTTTTTGGACTTGACTTATGTGCCCTTTTGAGCTGGGGGCTATATTCCAGCGTTTTTTGACAGGCCTTTTGTCAGGACTGCCAGAAGTACGCAACCCAGAAGAACTCGACGGCGCTGTTTACATTCCCGGCGGTCACAGTGAAGATCCAAGATGGCGGCACCCATGCTGAACACATGGCTGCAGCGTAGCTGCATGATGATGTCATCACTGGTGCCGGGATCTCATCATAAAAGGGTGCGCAAAACATTGTGACGGCGCCCAAGAATAGGATTTGCTGCCATTAATCCTGGGTTCCTGTTTGTTTCCTGATTCCTGATTCCAGCTTGATTCCAGCCTATTTCCAGCCTGTTTCCAGCTCCCAGTCTGTTTCTAGCTCCTGCCTTGGTTCTGACCCCCTGCCTGAACTCTTGATATTTGATTCTGATCTGCCTGCCCTCGTTAACTCCTGCCTGTGACCACTACTACTGATTCTGCTTAACCTTCGGATACCGCAACCTTGCTCCCTCAAGAGGGCTTCCTCCTTGATCCTGACTACCTCCCTGGAGGGAGCTCCCGGCTCCCTGACATTATTCTTGGGCCATGGATCCCACTGAGGAAGCTCAGCCAGATTTCGGCAGGGCCTTTCAAGGTCTGCATACTCGCATGGAGGCGTACGAAGCTCGGCAAAATTTTGTCGGACACACGCTGGAGGCGATTTTGGAAAAGTTATCCATGCTGACGCCGACTATTCCAATGCCGACAACGCCCACACCAGTTGCTGCCGACATGGCTACACAGTCCTCCACTTCTGGTCCACGTATTCCTGCACCGCCTCTCTACAGTGGCGACCCTCAAGCCTGTTGTGGTTTTGTGAATCAGTGCCAGATCCGGTTTGCCCTGCAACCTGCAGAATTTGTCTCTGAGCGAGCAAAGGTTGGTTTAGTAATCACTCGTCTGGCAGGGAAAGCGCTTGAATGGGCATCTCCGCATTGGGAGAAAGAATCTCCTTTATTAGATGATTCCAAAGCCTTCCTTCAAGAATTCCGGACGGTGTTCGATGCTCCCGGTCGGGTGGCGACCGCTGCTTCTCGTCTGTTCCAGATTCGCCAAGGGAATCGCAGTGTAGCGGAATATGCCATTGATTTCCGTACTCTCGCTGCAGAGACTTGTTGGAACAATGATGCCTATCATGCTGCCTTCTACAATGGACTCCCTATCCGCCTCAAAGATGACCTGGTCTCCCGTGAATTACCCACGCAGGTTGAAGACCTCATTGCCTTGTCTGTCAAGGTGGACACCCGTCAGAGAGAACATCAGGCTGATAGGGATCGAGTCAAGAAATTTCAACCCATGTTGGCTCCTCGCTTCCAAAGACCGCTGTTACCTTCTACCCCTCAGCAGCCTTCTGTTATTCCTCCGGGGGAACCTATGCAAGTCGGAAGAGTTCGTCTCTCTGAACAGGAGAAACTCCGGAGACGTACGGCTGGACTTTGTCTCTATTGTGGTGGTCAATCCCACTTTGCCAACTCTTGTCCTGTGAAGCCTCCGAGTTCCCCTCTTCAAGGTGACCCGGGAAAGTCTCATGTGAGGGATGTTGTTCCCAAATGTCAAGAGAACTCTCACAGGTTTCTTCTGCCTTTACAGATCCGTCTGGCCACTAAGACCATTGTTGGCTCAGCATTCATTAACTCTGGTGCTGCCGGAAATTTCATGGACGCTCTCTTTGCTAAGTATATGAATGTTCCACTGTTTCCATTGACTCCTCCTCTTCGAGTAACCTCCATTGATGACAGACCCCTTGAATCTGAGTTTATTTCCATGACGACTGGGGAATTGCCTGTGCAGGTTGGGACTTTACACAAAGAAAAGTTATCGTTCCTGATTATTTCCTGTCCTTCTGTTACTGTCGTCTTGGGGCTTCCCTGGTTACGCCTGCATAACCCTATCATTGATTGGTCCTCGGGGCAGGTTTCCCGTTGGAGTCCATACTGCCAACAGCACTGCCTTCCTGTTGAACCCATCCAGAGGGTGAATATTTCTACGTCAGATTTGAAGACGCTTCCCTCCTTCTACAAGGAATTCTCTGATGTCTTCTGTAAAAAGTCTGCTGAATTTCTCCCTCCTCATCGTCACTACGATTGTCCAGTTGATCTCCTGCCTGGAACCATGCCTCCTAGAGGTCGCACATATCCTCTCTCCCCAGCAGAGACCGCTGCCATGAAGAAATATATCCAAGAAAATCTCCAGCGGGAGTTTATTCGCCCTTCTACTTCTCCTGCAGGGGCTGGATTCTTCTTCATGGAGAAGAAGGATGGAGGCCTACGTCCTTGTATTGACTACCGGGGTCTTAATAAAATCACCGTTAAGAACCGGTATCCCTTGCCTCTGATCGCAGAACTTTTTGACCAACTGAAGGGGGATAAAATCTTCTCTAAGTTGGATCTCCGTGGGGCGTATAACCTTATCCACATCCGGGAAGGTGACGAATGGAAGACAGCATTCAACACTCGTGATGGGCACTATGAGTACCTCGTAATGCCCTTTGGTCTCTGCAATGCACCCGCTGTCTTTCAAGAATTTGTGAACAACATTTTCCGGGATCTCTTGGGAAAGTTTGTGGTCATGTACCTAGATGACATCCTGATTTTCTCCAAGGACCTTGCAAGCCATCGCTCCTAGGTGAAGGAAGTACTCTTTCATTTGAGGAAGAACTCTCTCTTTGCCAAACTGGAGAAATGTGTGTTTGAAGTGTCCAAGATTCCTTTTCTGGGCTATATCATCTCCCCAGAGGGTTTCGAGATGGATCCTGTGAAAGTATCTGCAATCCAAGAGTGGCCCCTACCGCTGAGCACTAAGGCAATCCAGAGATTCATTGGTTTGCCAATTACTACCGGCAGTTCATTAAGGGTTCTCTTCTCGCATTGCTCCTATCCTGGCCCTCATCCGAAAAGGGGGTAAACCCAGCTTGTGGCCCCCGTCTGCTATTGAAGCCTTTCAATCCTGAAGGATGCCTTCACTTCCGCTTCGGTTCTCCGCCATCCTGATCCGGAGTTAGATGTCTTCATCGAGGTGGATGCTTCTGCAGTTGGAGCTGGAGCTATCTTGTCCCAAAGACATCCCTCTGATGGAAAGTTGCACCCATGTGCATATTTCTCTAAGAAGTTCTCTCCTGCCGAACAAAATTATGATGTAGGAAATCGAGAACTCCTGGCTGTCAAGCTTGCCTTAGAAGAGTGGTGTCACCTCCTTGAAGGTTCCTTGATCCCAGTCACGATCTACACAGATCATAAGAATCTTGAGTTCATTCAATCTCTCAAGAGGTTGAATCCCAGACAAGCAAGGTGGGCTCTCTTCTTCTCTCGATTTAACTTTGTCTTGACTTATCGCCCTGGCTCCAAGAATCGGAAAGCCGATGCTCTGTCTCGAAGTTTCACTCCGGTGGATCGTTCTCCTGAAAGACAAGAGCCAATTATTCCTCCTGTCAAGATAATCGCTTCTTTGTACCCTCAATTTACTGATCAGATTCTGGCTGGTCAATCTTCTGCCCCTCCTGATACTCCCATCGGAATAGCATTTGTACCTCCTGAACTTCGTCTGCCTATCCTGCAACAGACTCATAGCTCCAAGCAAGCCGGACATCCTGTTCCTGCTAAGACTCTAGAACTTATACAGCGTCTAGTCTGGTGGCCGAATTTTTTTGTAAAGATGTCAAAGACTTTGTTGCTGCTTGTACCGTTTGTGCCACTTCCAAGCCTAGCCATTCTTGCCCTAGCGGGTTACTACAGCCATTGCCTGTCCCCTCTCGTCCTTGGACGCATTTGGCAATGGACTTCATAGTCGAACTTCCTCCCACCAGTGGGAATACCGTTATCTGGGTCGTCATAGATCGTTTTAGCAAGATGGCCCATTTCATCCCTTTATGGAAGCTTCCATCTGCAGTGGAGTTGTCGCAGTTGTTTATTCAATTCATTTTCCGCCTGCATGGCTTCCCGGCGGAGATTGTCTCTGACAGAAGTTCCCAGTTCACGGCAAAGTTTTGGCGTTCCTTATGCAAGGTCTTGGGTATTGCTCTCCAATTCTCCTCTGCCTATCATCCCCAAATGAATGGGGCAGCCAGGCCCGGATTTGTGGCAGGATTTTAGGGGGGCGGCATGCTGCCCAACCACACCTACATTGGTCCAGATGATGAAAATTTGCACAAAAAAGGGGATGGGACAGGGGCGACAAACGGCAGTGGGCCTAGGGGCGCCCACTATGTAAATCCGGCCCTGGGGGCAGCGAAGCGAGTGAATCAAGCCTTAGAACAATTCCTGAGAAATCATGTCTCCCTCTGCCAAGATGATTGGTCTGACCTTCTCCCGTGGGCGGAATTTGCTCATAACAACGCCTGTCATTCATCTACTGGAAGATCTCCATTCATGTCTGTGTATGGCCAACATCCTCAAGCCTTTCCACAAGACTTTGTTTTGACTGATGTCCCAGCCGCTGATGACCATGCGGCCCATATGTCCGCTATTTGGGCTGCAACCAAGTCTAATTTGGAGAAGAGTGCTCTTGTGAATAAGACCTTCGCTGATCGGAGACGTAGGTCCTCTCCTCTCTTCAAGGTTGGTGATAAAGTTTGGCTTTCTTCCCGAAACATTCGTCTGAAGGTGCCATCTCCCAAGTTGGGTCCGAAGTTTGTGGGTCCATTTCCCATCTTGGAGATTATCAATCCTGTGGCTGTCAGACTTCAGCTTCCCCCTGAGATGCGAATCCCCAACGTGTTTCATGTCTCCTTGGTGAAACCTGCTACCTCCAACCGCTTTTCTGTTGACCAGTCTCCCCCTCCTACTATCTCTGTGGATGGTCAACAAGAATATGAGGTGGAAAAGATCCTTGACTCCAGAATCTCCAGGGGTTCTCTTCAGTACCTCATCAAGTGGAAGGGCTTTGGCCCAGAAGAATGCTCCTGGGAAGGACACTCTGATGTTCATGCTCCTCGTCTTGTGAGGGATTTCCACGCCAGGTTTCCCCAAAAGCCTTGTCCTGGTGGTCCAGAGGCCCCCCGTGGGGGAGGGGGTACTGTCAAGACTGCCAGAAGTACGCAACACAGAAATACTCGACGGCGCTGTTTACATTCCAGGTGGTCACAGTGAAGATCCAAGATGGCAGCGCCGATGCTGAACACATGGCTGCAGCGTCGCTGCATGATAATAATAATATAAATGCAAGTTATACACTAAATGGCAGTGTGTTGGGAGTTTCCTTAAATGAAAAGGATCTAGGGGTCTTTGTAGATAACACGTTGTCTAATTCTGGGCAGTGTCATTCTGTGGCTACTAAAGCAAATAAAGTTCTGTCTTGCATAAAAAAGGGCATTAACTCAAGGGATGAAAACATAATTATGCCTCTTTATAGGTCCTTGGTGAGGCCTCATCTGGAGTATGCAGTTCAGTTTTGGACTCCAGTCCTTAAGAGGGATATAAATGAGCTGGAGAGAGTGCAGAGACGTGCAACTAAATTGGTTAGAGGGACGGAAGACTTAAATTATGAGGGTAGACTGTCAAGGTTGGGGTTGTTTTCTCTGGAAAAAAGGCGCTTGCGAGGGGACATGATTACACTTTACAAGTACATTAGAGGACATTAGAGACAAATGGCAGGGGGCCTTTTTACCCATAAAGTGGATCACCGTACCAGAGGCCACCCCTTTAGACTAGAAGAAAAGAACTTTCATTTGAAGCAACGTAGAGGGTTCTTCACAGTCAGGACAGTGAGGTTGTGGAATGCACTGCCGGGTGATGTTGTGATGGCTGATTCAGTTAATGCCTTTAAGAATAGAGATGGCGCGAACTGTTCGCCGGCGAACTTGTTCGCGCGAACTGTTCGCCGGCGAACTTGTTCGCGCGAACATCGGGTGTTCGCGCTCGCCGGAAGTTCGCGAACGTCGCGCGACGTTCGCCATTTTGGGTTCGCCATTGTTGGCGCTTTTTTTTGCCCTCTCACCCCAGACCAGCAGGTACATGGCAGCCAATCAGGAAGCTCTCCCCTGGACCACTCCCCTTCCCTATAAAAACCGAAGCCCTGCAGCGTTTTTTCACTCTGCCTGTGTGTGCTGAAGAGATAGTGTAGGGAGAGAGCTGCTGCCTGTTAGTGATTTCAGGGACAGTTGAAAGTTTGCTGGCTAGTAATCGTGTTGATACTGCTCTGTTATTGGAGGGACAGAAGTCTGCAGGGGTTTGAGGGACATTTAAGCTTAGGTAGCTTTGCTGGCTAGTAATCTACCTTCTACTGCAGTGCTCTGTATGTAGCTGCAGTGGGCAGCTGTCCTGCTTCTGATCTCATCTGCTGACTGCTGCAATAACAGTAGTCCTTGTAAGGACTGCTTTTATTTATTTTTTTGTTCCAATACAGAGCAGTATCAAGCAGATTACTAGCCAGCAAACTTACTATCATCTGTCCCTGAAATCACTAACAGCTCTCCCCCTACACTATCTCTTCCAAGCACACACAGGCAGATTTTTCAGATACATTTTTGCCCTTGATCCCCCTCTGGCATGCCACTGTCCAGGTCGTTGCACCCTTTAAACAACTTTAAAATCATTTTTCTGGCCAGAAATGTCTTTTTTAGATGTTAAAGTTCGCCTTCCCATTGAAGTCTATGGGGTTCGCGAACCGTTCGCGAACCGCTCGCATTTTTGCGCAAGTTCGCGAATATGTTCGTGAACTTTTTTTCCGACGTTCGCTACATCCCTATTTAAGAATGGCTTGGATGATTTTTTGGACAGACATAATATCCAAGGCTATTGTGATACTAAACTCTATAGTTAGTATAGGTATGGGTATAAAGAATTATAATTAAAAGTAGGGAGGGGTGTGTGTATGGATGATGGGTTTTCATTTGGAGGGGTTGAACTTGATGGACTTTGTCTTTTTTCAACCCAATTTAACTATGTAACTATGTAACTATGATGACACTGGTGCCGGGATCTCGTCATAAAAGGGCGCCCAAAACACTGTGACGCCCAAGAATAGGATTTGCTGCCATTAATCATGGGTTCCTGTTTGATTCCTGATTCCTGATTCCAGCTTGATTCCAGCCTGATCCCAGCCTGATTCCAGCCTGTTTCCAGCTCCTGCCTTGGTTCTGACCCCCTGCCTGAACTCTTGATATTTGATTCTGATCTGCCTGCCCTCGTTAACTCCTGCCTGTGACCACTACTACTGATTCTGCTTAACCCTTCGGATACCGCTACCTTGCTCCCTCAAGAGGGCTTCCTCCTTGATCCTGACTACCTCCCTGGAGGGAGCTCCCGGCTCCCTGACACCTTTATAGATTGCAGCAGTTGACTAATAATTTTGAGGTCAGGAACATTAACATGATCAACTGGTAGACTGCGATCATTGTTTTGGGCACCCCTAGACTAGTATTTAATTTGAAAGGAGTGTAGGGGGTTCTTCACAGTGAGGACAGTGAGGTTGGAAAATGCACTGCCAGATGACGTTGTGATGCTGATTCTGTAAAAGGAGTTTGGATGATTTCTTGGACAAGCAGAATATCCAAGGCTATTGTGCTACTACAATCTAGTTTATTACAGGCAGAGCCGGGCCAAGCCGGGCAGGCGCCCTAGGAAGCCTGCCCGGCTGCTGCGCCGTCTGGGTATGCGAATAGATGCTCGCGTCTGGGTGTGCGAATAGAAGATTGTGCACTTGCGCGAATAGCAGCTTGTACGAATGCGTGGATAGGCACTCGCGCGCGTGCGCAGAGTGACGCTCATAGATGAGAACAAGTGGGCGGTTGGCAGAGAAGAGATCGGACATGGGGTAGGAGTAAGTATGTGCCTGGCACCCCTCCACCTTTGTGCCCTAGGCACGTGCCTACTCTGCCTACCCCTATTTCCGTTCCTGATTACAGGTATCAATATATATAATATATAAATGTGAGTGTATAGACAGGTCTGTGTATATATATTCTCTGGGGTTCATTTATTCCTTTGGAATGGTTCAGCATGATGGACTTTAGTCTTTTTTCAACTCAAATTAACTCAGTGACTATAAGTGTTTCATCTGCATAAATAGACAGTTTCTCCTCCCAGTCAAACAGTGGCACTACCCAGGGCTTACTTGTTATTATAAAGGCTATTGTGAGAGCAGACACAAAAGGAAGGCAGTGGACAGGTGGGGGGGGAGAAAGTAACCTCTGCTAAATTTAAGGTGGCTATAGACGTTACAATTACAATCTTTCCTGGAAAAGATCTTTCCAAGAAAGATTGTTTGTTTCGATACACACGTGTAGAGCTGAATCATCAGATATACAGGTAGAAACCAGGGCCGGGCCAAGGGGTAGGCAGAGTAGGCACATGCCTAGGGTGCAAAGCTGGGGGCGCCTGGCACGTACCTCCACTGTCGACTACCCCCAGTCTGGTCCCCTCTGTGCCCAACTTTCTGTAGTTTTTACTTTTTGGTTTTAGTTTTTGTGCTCCTGCGTATGCACGTGAACGCAGACGGGCGCCAATTAGCGCATGTCCACGTTTGCGCCAATTCGTGCATGGGCAGGAGTAGGAACCAGTCTTTCTTGCACATTTGCAAGTAAGCGGTACCTTGACATGCGCACTTGTGCTAAGCCGGCTTGCCTTGGGCACTTGTACGGCGCGGCCCTTGTAGAAACAATAGAATTCTACGTGCATCTGATGATTCAACACTGTGGCCGATGTTCGGGTGCCTTCAAGGGTACTCAAGCTGTATTACTAGCTGTATTACTACTTACTGGTACTTATGAGACCAGTATGCTTAATGATGATTTGGGAATTCATTTGTTTTTCCACAGCAACCTACCTGCTTGACATTACCACCACTCAATACTTCTAGGTATCATCTTTGGGTCTTCGAGATCTGGCCTGTATGGGAGGGAGACACAAAAGAAACAATTTCAGAATGTCTGGTGGTGGTAACATCATGCTATGGGGATTCTTTTCATCCCTCTATAATAGAAGGATCTATGGATATGCAGAAATGGTCTGCTTCAGAATAAACCCTAGGAGAGAGTTCTCAGCAGGACAGTGATCCCAAACACAAGAGCAAAGTAAAACAAACGTCTTTTATTGGCCCAATCTCTGAACTGAACTGTCAGAGACTGGGCTCTGAAAGTGGGACTGAAAATCCATGGGACAGTTTTTTCTTTTAATCTAAAGATTATATAAATGTCTGTATGTTTTTGCTTGTGAAACCAGTTTCTGATAATGTATTTCTGTTTATAGGCAATGAACGAAGGAGGTGAGAATGTGGTTCCTGAAGCAGAGAAAATGCTAATTACCTGGGCCTCAGACTGGAGCTTCTGGGTAAATCTTCAGTAGAGTGTTCTGTAAAACAACTGGCAGCAGTGAGGGTTATTGTGCTTACTAAGTGTTACGGTATAACTTTGCTATGCATGAAGGTTCAATAACACACATACATTACAATGCCAAATAGCCTATTTCTGCCCCCAAGATAGGAGCATTTTAGGGCTTATATGGGACACAAGTGCTGGGGTTCGAGAGGGTGGTATTGTCCTCATGGAGCCTACCAAGCTCTTTGCCTTGCACCTCTAGACCGAGCAATAGTAAGGTGTAGCTTTGTGGACAGGGTTATGACACGCGCAAATGGAAACTGTTATCAATGAAAACAAGGAAGGTTATTTTCCTATAAAATATTGAAACATTGCCTTTCATTGCAATTGTTATTTGGTTTTTGATACATGAGACTTAATTTGTGTGATCATTAGAGACAATCATCCTGAAAACAGCATGGAATTGTTTGAATCCGTCCGTGGAGCTGAATGAAACGACAGTACGGGTCCAATAAGCACAGTCTAGCAAGCAGCCCAATATACAGATAAAGGCAAGGAACCCGTACAACGCAGCACTTTCTGCCTGTATGGAACCTGTGATCCATAATGCTTGGGACCTGGGATTTTCCAGATAACAGATCTTTCTGTAATTTGGATCTTCATACCTTATGTCTACTAGAAACTTATGTAAACATTAAATAAACCCCAATAAGCTGGTTTTGCTTCCAATAAGAATTAATTATATCTTAGTTGGGATCAAGTGCAAGCTACTGTTTTATTATCACACAGAAAAAGGTAATATTTTTTTTAAAATTTGGATTATTTGGATAAAATTGAGTCTATGGGAGATGGCCTTTCTGTAATTCAGATCTTTCTGGATAACGGGTTTCCGGATAACAGATCCCAGAATCTAAGGAAGGAATTACTATGGTAGGTCCCAGTATTTCACTTAACAGAAGGAGTTTCTTTCATCAGTGGGTTACCAGGTACAGGTATGGGACCTGTTATCCAGAATGCTCAGGACCAGGAACTTTCAGGATAACGGATCTTTCTGTAATTTGGATCTTCATACAGTCTATTAGAAAATCATGTAAACATTAAATAAACCCAATAGGTTGGTTTTGCTTCCAAGAAGGATTCATTATATCTTAGTTGGGATCAAGTTCAAGCTACTAATTTATTATTATAGAGAAATAGGAAATCAATTTTAAAAATTTACATTATTTGAATAGAATGGGGACTATTAGAGACAGCATTTCAGTAATTTAGAGCTTTCTGGATAATGGGTTTCTGGATAACAGATCCCATACCTGTATTTTAGACAAAGGGCAGACCTGAAAATGTTGAAGTGCTCTATTGTTTATACCTCTACAGTATAAAGTATAAAATGAAGCCGAGGACCAGGGGAGATCGGAAAATGTATGCGTCTCATAGGCTTCCCAAAGCAGACTGAAGTTGCCCTTATTTTTGCATAGGTGATTTACAGTAACATTGGACATTGGAAGTTTTGTTGCGCGCTCTGGAAAAGATTAAGCACGGGCAATAAAATCTCTCATGCGCCACAGCCCAAAGGTCCTTTATATTAAAATGCACCCTAAATCTAGTTGCGCAGTGTATCAAGTCCACCTTGCCCATTGACCTCCGTTTGGACCATCCTGATCTACATCATGCTAAATAATTAATATAGGGTGAAGTTCACCTTTAAAATAATATATTGCATAGATAAGTACTGAGAACAGTGCTTGTGTTGTGTAGTGTTTGGGAGCTGTGCTGATAATAAAGCGGTGAGCCTGCTAGGTGCCTGTGTCCCTAGTGATAAGCACCCGGTGGGACCCTGTACTACACAACGTTGCCATTAATAACCTCCCCTTGTGTATGTAATCTAGAAACAGCTTTGCACTCAGCTTTGTAAACAAACATGCACATTACATGGATATGGCTCTCAAAGTACCCTTAACACCAATTGGCATCTAATGAGAATATAGCATTTATTTATAAAGGTTAAAGCTCTCAAAAAAGTATTCTCTGCAGCATCAGATTAGAGGTTTCACAATGTTTGTATGTGTGTAGAGAGCCATTGAATGGATGGGTACCGTACAAGTCACCATACATGTGTGTCTACCTACCTTTGCTTCCTTTGTTTGAGCCAACAGTGCAGACGATCAGAGCTGCCTCACCTACTGATGCTACAGGCACCTGTTGACATGACCATGATTCCATTTTAAAAAAGGTGGGCTCCCCATCCCAATTGTAAAGTCCACCAGGTGCCACACCCGCTTTCCCCATGCAAATACCTTGATTTTTTGTAGTTGTGATTGGAGCCAGGGGGGTAGTCAGGAGGCAGCACCCAGGGTTTCAGTGAGAGCGAGTCTGGGTCAGTGGGGCCCACTGGGTTTTTTCCCGGTGTCCTGAGGGTCCAGTCTGACCATGTTGTCATGCAGGATGGTTTCTCAAACCCTGCTCCCTACCTGGCACACATGTCTGGACAGTCGGGCAGTATGGGCATGTATAGCCAGTTGTACGTATGGAGCCACTGGTTTTTATCCAACTTGTCTGCTATGTAGGGTCGGACTGAAGCATTGGTAGCCCACTGGGGCTGCAACATGAAGGGCCCTACTGGCAATCACAGGGGGCCCCTCCCGACTTCTAAACTCCTGCCCCCCTACCGCGTGGAACGCCACTGTGCAGTGGCAGAAATTTTTTTAGGGGGCTGCCCCCATGGCTACACAGCAGCTTGTTTATATAAACTATAGTAGTTCTTATCTGTTATCTACTGTGTATCCTGTGCTTGAATAGCTGCCCCCATGGCTACACAGCAGCTTGTTTATATAAACTATAGTAGTTCTTATCTGTTATCTACTGTGTATCCTGTGCTTGAATGGCTGTTCCCATGGCTACACAGCATCTTGTTTATATAAACTATAGTAGTACTTATCTGTTATCTACTGTGTATCCTGTGCTTGAATGGCTGCCCAGCAGAAAGAATCCCAAGGCACACAGGATAATTGCAAGCAAGCTGCCTTGCGTGTTTATTGCGAAGTGCACTCCGCAATAAACACGCAAGACAGCTTGCTTGCAATTATCCTATGTGCCTTGGGATTCTTTCTGCTGGATTGTTTGTGAGGCGGCCGATCCTCTACCTTCGTGCACCAGGTGTCATTACTTTAATTTACTAAGGGTGTGCCAGAGCCATAGTTGAACTACTTGAATGGCTGCCCCCATGGCTACACAGCAGCTTGTTTATATAAACTATAGTAGTACTTATCTGTTATCTACTGTGTATTCTGTGCTTGAATGGCTGCCCCCATGGCTACAAAGCAGCATAGATATCTACAGTATAGATATAATATGGTGATCAATGTCACCATGCCTTTCATATTCGGAGACGCTCTCTGTATGTAGATAATAGAAGGCAAAATGGAAATGAAAAATGAATTTTCTGGCAAGAAGTCTAATAGATAAGGGTTTTATTGCACAAAATATAAACAAAACAGAATAATATTTCTTTTGGGAATGTGTGGTGTTCATATATTGAAAACTGAAAAACTGAAATTACGGGTTTGATATTTGCACATTTTTTCCTGCTCTGTATGTTGCTACTGAATCTTTGTTGTGATAGGTGCTTTGTAGTGTGTAATATGCGTTGTATTGTTTGGGCCTAAAAATTTTGCAATTTCAACCCACTGTGTATATTTTTTATGCAGATGAGACAATAAATCAGACTTGACTTGACTTGAATGCCTGCCATAAAGCAACCCTGGGCAGCTGAGTGTTGCCAAAAATCAAGCATAGAGGTCACATGACTACCAGGGACCAAACCTCCTTTTAATCTTAGTTTGTCAACATATTTAGTTTTTTCTTGCAGCCCCTTCAGTAAACACTGGCAATATATATGATATACACACCTGTGCACAGAAGCTAACTTCCCCTGCTGGAGTCCCTTTATTACAGGGCAACTATTTATTGTTATTTCCCTAAAAGCAAAGCTCTTGTGATACAGGGGCACAATAATGACTACATATTATTCTGTTAATATCATATAAGAACATTAGTGATGGGCAATTTATTTGCCAGGCGCGAATTTTCACTTTGTTTTTTTGGATGCCAAAAACTGACGCCTGCATCCAAAACAAGACGCCAGCAGCGTTTCTTGAATTTTTCACAGTTTCATTAATTTCGCAAATTTTTCGGCAAAGCGAAACGGGATAAATTCGCCCATAACTAAAGAACATTCCAAAATTTGTCTGCACTGCCAAACTGTGGGATCTGCTATTTTCCTTTATTATGAGTCACGGAGCTGGAAGAGAATTATGTCAGTGGAAATGTTCTTCCTCCCTGTTTCTCTGTACACTTGGTTTGTTCCAGGTGCCTCCGCTCTCTATCACTCTGCCTGGCTCAGTCGGCTTCAGGTAAGAGCACAGGGATGAGGGAGGCTGCTGTCTCTCGCCCCGAGGTCACACAGCACAAAACCCTTTGGAATCCCGTCCAGCTTTCTGACTTGCCACAACACTGACTGACAGCAAAGGTAAGATACACTCGTCTTGTACACAAACCAACACCCCCTTATAATCAGCTGCCATTCATTTCTGGCACCCTTGGCACTCCACATTCAGGCGCTGTCCCTGTAATACTTGCAAGAATATTTGGCAAGTTACTATGATGTTTGCACAGTGATTATGTGTCTATGACATTTATGGGCAGATTTATCAAAACTCAAATTTCGGTTTTTTTTTTTCTTAGTCTAATAAATTTGAATATACTTACAACGCGAATGTGAGGTTATTTAAGAAGAAATTAGAAACATCTAATATTCGATTGAATAGGAACGATCGAAAATTCGATTCGTACTCGATTCAAGTTTTTCCTCCGTAAAAACCCAGGATTGACTCAACGGACATCTGGCATTGACTTGTACATGAACTTGGCAGGTTTTGGTGAATATTCAAACTAGTACTGTTTTCATGTTCGAGGTGTGATAAATCTCACATTCGAATTTACAGTACATTCCAATAGGGGGATTCAAATTCAAATGTGTGAATTTTGACACCAAAAATATTCGAAAATGTACTATTCGACTAAATCTGCCCCTTAGAGGTTGCAGTCGGAATTCATTGCTTTTTTTTGTTAAGTTTATTACAGGCACATCCATGATGGAGAATAATGCTTATCTAAGCTAAGGATTTGGGTTAGGCATCAGTGCTCTGTGTTCAGTTCCATGCAAGGACTGAAGTTGATGATTGCATTGCAAGGACGTTGAATTATTATATAGAATTTATTCCCACTGACTTCATAGAATTTATTCCGACTGTGGCTATCACTGGGGTGTAGTCTTGCCTAAATTCAGCCCTGATATTCTGATCAAGAAGGGAACTCCCATTGTTACAGGATCTGCAATTGCACTAGTGCCCAACAAGATGTTACTAATGATTTTCTTTATAATCATAATAAAGCTAGATTTTGCTCAGTCTGCTTTCCATGCACTGTGATGGTATGAAGCAAAAGTGCCAGCAGTACTGAGACCCAATAAGCACAAGGGGGTTTCGGCACAAGACCGGATTATTACGGCAGAGGGGTTCTCCATAGACTGAAGTGAAACAGCACCCCATGTGATTATAAGTATAAGTTTTAATTCCATGCCGTGAATGTGTTTTTTGTAAGTTTTTATTTAACATTTACATTTTTAACAATACAGAGGGAAAGCACCCTTGGTTAAGAGTGGAGCAGAAAGAAAGGAAGGGATAGAGTGAACGAAGAGAAAAAGGAGGCGCCATGTTTTTCTTACTGATTCTTGGGGCACTGCTAAGGCAATGTATTCACTTCCAGCCATGTTCCTCAGATAGCTTCAAATTTATCAGGGCATCTGCGGGCCTGGTATACCAGTTTCTGCTTGGGTAAGGAGTCATTGATAAATTATTGTTCAACGCAGGCGGACCCATGGATTTCCAGTGTTGCAGTAATGCCTTTTTTTGCATAATAGTGAAATTGCAAATAACACAATTTGGCTGGGGGTGTCAGTGGCAAGCCCTGACTGGCTATCTGTAGGTTCTGGCAAATGCCAGAGGGGCTGTTGTAAGATGCCATAGACAGTAACTGTTTAGTGGGCTGGTGGGGGGCTATTTGGGCATCTGTGTACTTGAAATGCCAGGGCCTATTCTGGATCCAAGTCCAGATCTGCTCAGTTTCCATGATACCCAAAAGACAGAAGCTGGGTGACAGTATATTGGGGAGCGCTAAGGTAGTTTCAGCATACATAAGAACCTCCTGCCAAATACCGTTGGATTATTGGGAATTCTCAGAAGACATGAAAGAATGTACCCACAGTAAATGTGTTGTCAAAATTAGTTGCCTATACAATTAGTTCTATATTTAAATACAAACATTCATACCCCTCAATTACGGAACCAGTATGGCAAGTTGTATTCACAGTGTATGTCTGCATGTAGGAAAGCAATGATCTGTGCACACAAAACAGTTGTGAACTCATGTCTATGAGAAAACAAATGGAAGCTGAAGTTTTTCAATAAACAGAACTGGGGCATTTGTCACATTGCCAGCTCGGTCCTTATCATTACAAGATATGCTCCTTCTCTATAACGCTCACTGCAAACTGAAGACTCACTTCTCCTTTCTCTTCCATGCCATATGCCAAATTTAAATTGGTTTATTTGCATACTGATCTCCTTGGCTTGATTCCTGGGAGAGCAACATGCACCAGCCTGTAACATACAGAATGTTCCTCATACACAGGCAACCTGACTCAGGGCCTGAACTAGAGGTAGGCAGAAGAGGCAGCTGCCTAGGTCTTAATTATAGGGGGTTCTGGCAGCTACCTCTAAAATTGTCTTCTGCCTACACTATGGGGCCGATTCACTCAGCTCGAGTGAAGGGTTCGAATGAAAAAAACTTCGAATTTCGAAGTTTTTTTTGGGTACTTCGACCATCGAATTGGTTAAATTCGTTCGAATTCGATCGAAGTCGAACGAAATCGAACGATTCGAAGTAAAAATCGTTCGACTATTCGACCATTCGATAGTCGAAGTACTTGCCCTTTAAAAAAAACTTCGACCCCCTACTTCGGCAGATAAAAGCTACCGAAGTCAATGTTAGCCTATGGGGAAGGTCCCCATAGGCTTGCTAACCTTTTTTTGATCTAAGGATTTTCCTTCGATCGTTTGATTAAAATCCTTCGAATCGTTCGATTCGAAGGATTTAATCGTTCGATCGAACGAAAAATCCTTCGATCGTTCGATCGCAGGATTAGCGCTAAATCCTTCGACTTCGATATTCGAAGTCGAAGGATTTCAATTCGAGGGTCGAATTTCGAAGTATTTTTAACTTCGAAATTCGACCCTTCGTGAATCGGCCCCTTAGTCCGTGTTTGCACCCTTCAGTCTTACTCCCCTTCCTTCCCTCTTTCACCCACCCCTCCGTCGTTCTCCCCTACCTCCTGTTACCCACCCTTCAGTCGTTCTCCCCTACTCCTGTGTGCAGCCATGTTGTGTCATGATGAGCAATTCGGGGCAACTTTTCATTATGCACATGCGAGTGACCGGACATGGCTGCTCGCACGGTAGTTCCCTCCTGGTGCTGGTAGCCTAGTGCTGGCGGGGGGCATTATTTTTAAAAAAACTACTGTTATCTCCAACCGGAATGTGGGGTCTATTAGCCTGCACCTTTGGTTGAGAATAACATTTTTACCCAACAGGTGCCCTTTAAAGGCAGCTTTTAGAATTGATACAATAGTTGCTAATATTCCACAGATATTGCTGGAAAATGTAGCAACTAATGTAAAAATGTAGCAAATTGTAACAGTTCAGATGCTCCTGGATCACTGAGTAGTGTCCTGCAGCGGGTCGGGTACCAACGGGTCTTCTCAATAGCGGTTTTTACTCCTTTTTGTGATCACGCCTACTTCCGATAATGCCACTTCTGGTTTACAATAACAGCACTTCCTGATTGTTAATGGTGAGCGGGTCGCGAGTCCGAGTTGCGGATAAGGTACTTGTGGGTCGGGTAGCGGGTCCAAGTGGGTAAGAACGCGGGTTGCTGGTCCAGGTTGCGGATTGCAGGTTACGGGTACAGGTCGGGTATGGGTTTCAAAAAAATGGACCCGAGCAGGACTCTATCACTGAGCTGCCAGACTGAGACATTAGAGACAAGAACATTCAACTTTAAACTTACATTTTGGGAAAACAGTAAAAAATAAAAGATGGAAAGCATCAGAAAAAAGTATTTGTTTATGGTGAATAACTCAACTGAAAAATGTGTTTGGAAGGCGAACAATCCCTTTAAGCACTGGGGTTGCCCATCCAGAAAAACGTGATCTCCTTGTTAACAAGTCACAATCTGCTGCTTTTGCTCCCAGTGCCTAAACTCTACAGGCAGCAAAACAGGGAATGTTTCATCATGCAAACCATAACCTACATTTTTACATTACTGTAGTTGCTCCATTTTTCAGCAATATCTGTGGAATATTAGCAACTAGTGTATCAATTCTTACAGCTGCCTTTAATGAAACTCGTGGATTCTGCACTGCAGGGACAAACATAACAAATGTATCAAATTAAATGTATCAATTTAGAATAGTTAGAGTCGGCGACCCCCCCCCCAGAGCTGCTTTAGAAGGTGAAAAATGACACTTTACACTTCAATATTAGAAAAATGGTCACATATGGAAAATAGAAAGTAATTGGAAAAAGTCTTTATTTCTGGTGAACTATCTGAAACAAACTGAACTGCAAAAAACTGTTGGAAGGTGAACAACCCCTTTAAAAAGGGAATGTTCATATTTATATGACATTTTATTATGTTACAGATGGATCAAATCTAAGCAGCATTCAGTGGCGTAACTACCAGGGGAGCAGGGGGTGTTATTGGGCCCGCACCCCCTCAGGGCCCCCCCGGCAGCTCACACGCCACGATTCTAGGGCGGTTCAGGGTGTACGGAGGGGGGCGGGGGGCCCGGGAGCGCGTCCCTCGCCAGGGCCTGCCCCCCTCTAGTTATGTCACTGGCAGCATTTCAATCATTATTTATGCTGTATGGAATTGCTGTTAAGAGCCACATGCACCAGGGGAATATGAAGCCTCCTGCTTGCTAGAACTCCATTTCTAATGTGTATGTTGTAGTTTTTTCTTTTTTGTTTTCTAGTTTTATAACAAGTTTTTATTTTCTCCCCATCAGTGACGTGAAATAGAGGGTGTAAGAAGAGGGGGGGCTGGTCCAGAGATTGGGAAGTAATGGCCGTGTTGTATAGGCCTGTGCTAACCAATGGACCACCTGAAGATAGTCCCATGCTCAGGAGAGCCTCTCTGGAACAGCCCAAGGGGAATGATGAGGAACAGAAACCCACTGTAAGTAAGAGATCAAGCAACTCCCAGTTTCCCTCTGCTCAGTTGTGGGTTTCCCCACCCCAAGGGCCTATTTTTTGCCTAAGCATGGCACAACTGAAGTGTGCCAGTGCCAATTCCAACTTCCTGGTTTGTTCTGTTTTATACAAAGGGCTTTTCAATGAGCCATAAATAGGCAATCAGAAAGAGAAAGAACAAAGTAGAGAAGAGAGGAAGTGAAAAAGATTCCTGCCAATGACATTAAAAACTAGGTAGAAAAAAGAAGCAAATACAGTGGCTCATGTGACAGCGAGTGACATCATTACGGCCTCAATTCTTCTAGCAACTTCATGGGAGAAAATCCAATGGGAAATTTTTGCAGAGAATTTTTGCCAGTGGAATGTCTTCACATCACACTTGTTATTGTGCAAGTGGGATTTAAATTAGGGATGCCCCATATTCAAGATTCGCTTCGGAATTCAGCCACAATTCAGTCTTTTTCAGCAGGATTTCGGGAGAATCCTAACGTGTATATGTAAATTGGGGTGGGGAGGGAAATCCAGTAACTTTTTGTTACAAAATAAGGAAGTAAAAAAAGTTTTTTTCTACTTTTTCCCGTTCCTGGCCCTAATTTGCATATGCAAATATGTGGCCAAATCTTTCATGAAGGATTCAGGGATTCAGCTGAATCCTAAATAGTGGATTTAGTGCATCCCTGATTTAAATATGCAATGTTACTGCAAAAATACAGTTTATTGATGGAACTTTGAGGAAATATTTGCACTTTTTCCTGCAAATCGGTTATTGGCCTTCAAGCTGTGCTACTTATTCACTGACCTGGACCCACTTTCCGGTGGGAGCATTTGTACAATAGCATATTCCATCAGAGAGAATAAGACCTACTAATGGCCTGATTTGGCTGTACGGGTGTATGGGTGTAGCGATCCCCTACACTGTGTGTCACCACAATTCTGAGACTGGCCGCATGTACTGTGTTGTTGTGCAGTAAATATCACACTTTCAGCAACAAAGGAGCCATGGTTCCTGGTTAACAAGTGATCACTAGAATACGCGCTGGTGTTGCCTTGCAGAGCCGGGTGAGTGCGACATAGCCACTTTAATTATTCAGCTAGTCATTTAATACTGCCTTTTGCATGTTTTATAGTTCAGAAGATGTCACCTTTTCTCACAAAGCATCCTTTGTGTTTTGCTCGCCTGCTGGTAACAGAGCATCTTCGTTGGCCTGTAATCACTGGTTTTACTTTAAAAGATGCAAATTTAACCTTAGGCCAATGCTTTCAACATAATGGCAGCGATACAGTTCCCTAGCTCTACCTAATGCCATCCCACTACAAGGGGCAGACTTGCCGGCCTGTCCATTGGGTATATTTATAAAGAATTAGAATTGCTTTTCCATTGCATTTCATCATTTGTCTGCCTTTTATAGATTTTTCATTTTTTTTTTCTAGACAGTATTGTGTCTACTCTGACCGCTTGTGGCCAAATCATAATTGTTCTCTTTTCAATAAAACCAGTTGGTTGGCTATCCTTTGCTCAATATATCATGATGTTGGTCTTTATGTACATCATCCTCATCTGTATATGGTCTGATCGTCAGTATCCTCTAAAACTTTCTGTTGTGTGGGTTTTCTGCTGCAAAATGTTGTCTCAAGGTTGGTTGCTTTACTGTGTCATTGGCTCGGTATAATTGGCTCAGTATAATTGGCTCGGTATAATAGGCTTTTATTCAAGTGATGTCTGTCCTTAAATGGATTGTGGATACACTGCCCCATATAGCAGACTCTAAGGGAGTTTGACAAGACACCCAAATTGTGGCATTTGTGTACTGGAAACAATAGCAGGATTACTACAATACAGTGGGGGTCATTTATCAACACTGGGCAAATGTGTCCATGGCCAGTAACCCATGGCAACCAATCAGATTGCTGCATTCATTGTTCTACTTGCAGCTGGTTTCAAAAAGCTAATCACTGATTGGTTGTTATAGGTAACTTCCCATGGGCAAATTTGCCCAGTGTTGATAAACGAGCCCCAGTGTGTCTTGCTGTTCAGTAGAAGATGTATTCTGCTCATTATAACAGACTGTAAAAAACATTTTGGAAAGGTCCCCAAAATATAGTGTGTGTTGTCAGGTCAGTAAAGTAGTGTTTACAGGAGGCTGCCAAGATCTGATAGTAAGATGTTGTACAGGATCTGCTCTATGTGTTAGACAAGCCAGAGAACACTGACAGGTTCCTTGTCTACTCACCACCAAATATACTTTTATTAATACACTGCCTTCACTGCAATGGTGTGTTGTGGGGTGCACTTTTGGGGTGCTAACAAATTGCTAAATTGCTTCAATAAGAAAGTAAAATGTATGGAATGTAATGCTGATTCTGCCCCGTTAAGTGGTACTGCTAAATAAATAGCTCAAAAAAGATATTCCTTTGTAATATGGAGTGGTTCACCTTCAGGTTTTATTTTGAATTATTTGTATAAAATGGAGTCTACGGGAGACGGCCTTTTTGTAATTCTGAGCTTTCTGGATAACAGGTTTTTGGATGACGAATCCCATAACTGTATAGCCAAGAACAGTGTTGGAGCTCTGAGGGGTTTCACAGTAACGTATGCATCGTTTTCCTCAGTCCAGCAGTCAGACCCATTCCAGATCCCATCTGTGTTTGCAGGGTGCATTCCCATTGTTAATGTATAATCGATCTACATTGCATCGGATATGCTCGACACACTCCCACACGTTCTGTCAGTCTATCCAGCTGCCTCCGGTTAAACAATATTCTGTGTCCTGATTATATTTCTCTACATGTTTCACCTGGAATTAAGGTAGACCTGGACTGGGATTGACAATAGGCCCATGCGTTTCAGGTACACAATGGCCCAAACAGCCCCCCACAAGCTCACTATGTGACTGTCAATGGCAACTTACAGCAGCCCCCCGACATTTGCCACAACCCATAGATTGCAAGTCCAGGCTTGAATCAAAGGACCACAGCTTCCAAATGCTTAAGCTAAACGGGTCACTTACCGTCCCCCTGAAATGGAGCACAGAGACCTGTGGCCTAAAGATCAGAACACAGTGTACAAAGAGCAACACAATGGCCAATTGCAGCCTTTCCTTGCACGTTGCACACAGCTTTCTATAACATAAATCACCCAAGATTTGAGGAGCAAGTTGTGTCAATAAGACGTTTCAAATGAGCCGACTGAAGCTGATATATTGGAAAGTCCTGTTCTTATGCAGGTGGAGAAGCAGTGCAATCTCTGTGTGATTCTTTAGCAAGCGGTGCCCATTGCTCTCCATTCTTCACAACTGCAAATGTTTATTGAGTGTGACGTTGTGTGTCTGAGCAAGGCCATTCATTTACTGAAACTTGCCATCAAGGCTAAATCTGGCCACAGATGCAAAGATAAAGTCGTCTGAATCCAAGTTTCACATTATTTTCAGACTGTGTGTGGATTGTCCCAAAAATTTTTGTACCATGGAGATCGGTCATTTAGAAGGTTAGAAGATTTCTCTAATGATAATATTTCTGCATGTATCGCCTATCTGACCATATCCATGGGAGACTGTCACTTCTATTTGTCAGACACAACTTTCGTACGAATGCCGTCATGGGCAGAACATCGTCTGATTTGTTCTTTTACTACTTTATTTCATCTGGATGGTTAGTGGCAGGTCAGAACATTGCGATGTTGTCAGAGACAAGGGTCAAATCTGCATGTCTATTGTTGGCTTAAAGTGCAAAAGGCATCTTTTTCTACATAAATGAATCTTGCTACTAGCGTTAGCACCCAGCAATTAATATTGATTAGGTGCTTCCTCTGTCCTTGTTTTACAACAAAATAAACATTTTGCCCATAATGTGCCTTTATTTGCTCTCATGTACCTTGTGCTGCCCCTTGCATGACATTTGCTTCTATTTGTATGCATACAAGCATATTGTTTAAAAGGAGCAAGCAGCAGTGCATGTGGGCACAAGGAGCATTGTGAGCCCAGCACTTTACAATTGCTTAAACAGGTATGGGATCCATTATATGGAAACCTGTTATCCAGAAAGCACAACATTACGGAAAGGTCATCTCCAATAGACTCCATTTTATCCAAATAATCCAAATTTTTAAAATGATTTCCCTTTTCTCTGTAATATTTAAACAGTAGCTTGTACTTGATCCCAACTAAGATATAATTAATCCTTATTGGAAGCAAAACCAGCCTATTGGGTTTATTTAATGTTTATATGATTTTCTAGTAGACTTAAAGGTCCCCCGATCGATATCTGGCCAAAAGTCGGCCAGATGTCAATCGGGCAGGTTTAAAAATTGAGGACCGAAACGGTTCTTTGATGTGGTTCTCAATATGAACGCCCATAGTTTGTTTGTTGTGATCCTAGGGCCCACAATCAAATTAGCCCGATATTGCCCACCACAAGGTGGGCATATTAGGGAGAGATCCACTCATTTGGCGACCTTGCCAAGCCAGTGGCTCACTCTATGTATAGCTAGCTTTAAGCATGAAGATCCAAATTATAGAAAGGTCCATTATCAGGAAAATCCCAGGTCCAGAGCATTCTGGATAACAGGTCCCATATCTGTACAACATTTAAATTACAGGGTTCCAGTGTGCATAGCAGTGACAAGTGGCGCTAAATTCAGATTGCACTGATGTAGGCCTATGTAGCCAAAACATGTTGTGCAGGACTTTCTGCAAATAAAGAAATTAGATTTTCAAACAAGAAAAAAGTACTCTCCGGCTATTATGTTCTGTACTTGGAATCTTTGCACTCCGGCATGGGGCTTGCAGTCCGTTGAGAAGCACAAATATACATATGACTAAATGAAGGACAACCCTGTATTTTTATTTGATGAAATTTCCATTTAAATGACGTTTCCAAGGCAATAAAGCAAGAAGTACATTTTTTAAGACTTAATTAATTTTGGGGAAAGGTGGAGAGATTTTCTCAGGTTTCCCTGCAAGTTCCACTGGCATTAGGGCCCACACACTCAGCTATTTAAAGCAGAGCACTTTGGACAAATTTCTCTTGAGGCGGAATGCAAATTTCTCATCCTTGAAGTTCCAGGACACACTGAGTGTATATAAATACAACTTGCCTGTTCCTTGTGTCACCAGTCATGTGCCTGAGTCTGGCCGAGATATGGTTTAAACAAAGAACCAGGGGCTGCACTGCACTGGGAGATGAAGACAGGATCAAGAGTAGAGACTGGTGCGGAGGGATTGTCTGAGGCAGCCCCCACTGATAAATATCATGTACGCAACCTCTTCCTAATAGCACCCACATTGCACTACGACTGGGTCCCTTTGTAACCATGCCCTTCCCTTTCTGCAGGTCTCAAGCTCCACTTACAAACAAAGAAGCGAGGAATTTCGGAAGATCTTCAAAGAGCTGCCAGAAAGTGAGAAACTGATAGTAGGTAAGAGAACACCTTGGTAGGGTGATGGATCCAAGCACCCTGGGTGATTCACTGTTATTTTAGAAAGAAACAGGCACCCTAGTACCAAACTAGGTCAGGCCCTTGGGTAAAGGGATTCAGTGCCACGCAGATTGTTATCACAATAAATAGAATAAACTGTTTACCTTGTGGTACATCACGTCCTGCTATCTGGGACACACTGTAAACCCACACAACTACCATGTTATTTCAGGTATGCATGAGTGACTACAGTGTAATTTGTACCCACAACATTCCTTCTCTGTATGTTTGTATTTTACCGTTGCCATATTGTTTCCCCAAAGCAGCACATAGTGGCGTAACGATAATGAAACAGAACCATGCTGTGGGGTCTGGGCAATACTGTGCTGTAACTTGTTGTGTGTATTTGTATATGTGAGGTAGCTGCCAGGTTACATTGAAAATGAAGCACCTTAAGGGGGTGGGTCACCTTTGAGTTAACTTTTAGTATGATTTAGAGCAGTGATCCCCAACCAGTGGCTCATGAGCAACATGATTCTCATTGACCCCTTGGAGTGGCCTCAAAGCAGGTGAATTCTTGACTTGGAGGCAAGTTTTGGTTGCATAATAACCACATGTACTACCAAACAGAGTCTCCCGTAGGCTGCCAGTCCACATAGAGGCTACCAAATGGCCAATTACAACACTTATTTTGCCTCACTCTGGAACATTTTTATGCTTGTGCTGCTCCCCAACTCTTTTTATATCTGAATGTGGCTCACAGGTAAAAAAAGGTTGGGGGCCCCTGATGTCGAGATATTCTGAGACAATTTGCATTTGGTTTTCATTTTTTGAGTTATTTAGCTTTTCATTCAGCAGCTCTCCAGTTTGCAATTTCAGCCATCTGGTTGCTATGGTCCAAATGACCCTAACAACCATGCATTGATTTAAATGAGAATAAGGAATATTGATAGGGGAGGGTCTGAATAGAAAGATGAGTATTAAAAAGTAACAATAACAATACATTAGTAGCCTTACGAAGAATATGTAAGTAAGTGACCCCCTTTTTAAAGCTGGAAAGAGTAATTTAATTAAAAAAACCAGCGTCGGACTGGGCCGGCGGGACACCGGAAAACACCTGGTGGGCCCCAGCCTTCATGGGCCCCTGCCGGGCCCAGACCTGGCCCCCATTGCTGGCCTGCTTTTGGGCTTGTTTCGCCTGTTTGTGCGAATACGCATAATTTTTACATATTCGCGTCACTGCACTGCACTTCCGTCTGTTTTCTTGTGCTTGCGCATGCGCAGCTGCGTGGTTTTTTGCTGCTGTTTTTCCTTCTCAATGTAACTGAATGTGTCTCAGTGAGACATGGGTTTTTACTATTGAGCCTGGTTGTTCTACCAGGCAGCTGTTATCTTGTGTTAGGGAGCTGCTATTTAGTTACCTTCCCATTGTTCTTTTGTTTGGCTGCTGGGGGGGAAAAGGGAGGGGGGTGATATCACTCCAACTTGCAGTACAGCAGTAAAGAGTGATTGAAGTTTATCAGAGCAAAAGTCACATGACTTGGGGCAGCTGGGAAATTGACAAAATGTCTAGCCCCATGTCAGATTTCAAAATTGAATATAAAAAAATCTGATTGCGCTTTTGAGAAATGGATTTCAGTGCAGAATTCTGCTGGAGCAGCACTATTAACTGATTCATTTTGAAAAAACCTTTTTTCCCCATGACAGTATCCCTTTAATGCATGCGGCGTGTCAGATGGTTTACTGAAAACGGAAGTGAAGGAGAAATCGCACGTTACAACTACATTGATCTGACTGTCGGATGAAATCGCATGTTGTTAATAACCACACTGATCTTATTGGCTGGGAATGGGGTGATAGATACACATAAAAATCCAGTATGCAGAGTGGGCAATCATACCCTTCCCTTTACCCTACCTTAGAATAGAATTGCCATTGTGTCACCTGTGTGGGATTTACTTGTGCTCCAGTCACTGGGAAGGAATTTACAATTGCACAAATTGTGTTACACTGAAATCTTATTGTCTTGTCTTTGTTTGTGTTTTTGTCTACAGATTACGCGTGTGCCTTACAGAAGGAGATTTTACTTCAGGGACGAATCTACCTCTCCGAGAACTGCCTGTGCTTCCACAGCAACATCTTCCGCTGGGAAACCACAGTAAGGATCTCTGCAAACTCAGTTTCCTTTGCATTGTGCTGCTAGCATTACCTACCTAAGAGAACAATAAAGTATTTCAACAGGTAGTTGGTGTTTCCACCAGGGATGAACCAAATAAACATCAGTTCCTTTCAAAATTTATTCAGCTGAATTCCAAGCCAAATTTGTAACCCTAAGTTGTTTATTAAAATAATTGTATTGTCTGTAAGAAACTCAGTATTAAGCAACAGCGCACTCCAGGGTCTTTCCTCACAAATCGCTCAGCTCCAGATAATAGGTAAAAAATCCATATACTTTGTTTGAACATACAAAAGATTATAAACAGCGTCTGAGGTCTGACGCGTTTCGTGTTTGCACATTTCCTCAGAGACCTCACTTCCCATCACATTACCAAGACTTTAAACGTAACCACCCATTTTGCATATTTAATCAATCAGTTATACAATTAAAATACAACACATACCCCAATTCAGTTAAATAGTTAAAAACAATTGATTAAACAGATCTGTTCATAATTTATGTATAATTCATTTACTTGCTCAAAAATATTTAATGTGTTAAATGATCTTTCATTTATCCGATATGAGGTGTTTATCGCTCATTAATCCTATTACCATTTACAATCAAATTATACCATAATACTATCCACTGGAGACAACTTATCAAATTACATCAATGTCATTTTGTTTCAAACTTAAAAAGAAGCGATTACAGTGAGGTGGATGCAATTGTATAAGAGAGAACTAACTTGTGATAAATAATGATAGTTTTAAAAGTAGCAACTGATGTTGAACACTGAGTTGAGATCTACGGGTTGTCTAGTATGTAGTTTGTAGATCCATTTAACTTCTGTTTTTAATAATTTCGCTTGCAGGTTTCCACCCCTCGAGCCTAGGCTAACCCTTCTATCCCTTGTAATGAAATCCACTCAACCTCCCCTCCATTACACTCCCTGAAGTGCCTCGACACTGGGTTATTTTCATTCCTAGATGTAATGTTATTGAGATGCTCTCTTATCCTGTTCTTTAGGTTTCTCATGGTATACCCAACGTACTGTTTCTGACACTTCAGGCACGTTATTAGGTAAACAACCAATTTGGTGTTACAATTAATGTAACTCCCAATCTGATGAGTCTCTCTTGTCACACTGCACATGAATGTATCAGACACCCGAATTACTTTACAAGTAATATATCTGGTGGAGCCATACTTAAACATTCCACTGCTATCCAGCCATGTTTCAGGTCTGGGCTCCTTAATGAACAATTGAGAAGAAAGGAGACGTTATCATGGCGGGGACTGAGTCCTCATAGGTAATCCGCCTGCCAGTGGAGCAACAAAATCCGATCTGGCTGCGGTGAAGTAATCATCAAAGAATGAAGCAGTAGTCTGGCTCAACCGGTTCCAAATATAATGAGGGTACGAACCATTGCATTAAAACATATACGGCTTTATTGAAGACGCTTAAATATAGCAAAGTAGCGGGCAGGGGAACAGTGCGACGCGTTTCGTGACATAAGTGTCACTACTAGGTGCTAGTATCATACCCAGGGTTGGTGCCTTCCTTGCCACTACTTGTATGCCTGGCTCTAATAGTTCTTTAAATTGCTTATCCCCATAGAGTATTGGCAAATGTTTATTAATCTGTGTGAACCAATTCCGCTATCCATTATTTTATTATTCCAGCCCTTCCCATTTCTTAACATTTCATTATTTTGACTCTGTTCACTCCTCCTTTCTATTTTACCCTTAATAAGTTCAGTCCTGTTTGAATCTAGTGCTGATTTAAAGGCCTTTTGTAAGACCTTAAAGGAATTGTACAGTGTAAAAATAAAAACTGGGTAAATAGATAGGCTGTGCAAAATAAAAAATGTTTCTAATATAGTTAGTTAGTCAAAAATGTAATGTATAAAGGCTGGAGTGATTTCATGTATAACATGTCGGTCTTAACACTACTTCCTGCTTTTCAGCTCTCTTGGGTTACACTGACTGGTTACCCTGGCTACCAGGCAGTAACAAATCAGAGACTTGAGGGGGGGCCACATGGGTCATTTCTGTTGCTTTTGAATTTGAGCTGAATGTTGAAGATTAAGTGCAAACTCACTGAACAGAAATGTACCATGTGGCCCCCCCTTCAAGTCGCTGACTAACTCAGAGTTATAGAGCTGAAAAGCAGGAAGTTGGATTCTGGCTGTTTTATTAGACATCCAGTCACTCCAGCCTTTATACATTACATTTTTGCCTAACTAACTATATTAGAAACATTTTTTATTTTGCACAGCCTATCTATTTACCCAGTTTTTATTTTCACACTGAACTGTTCCTTTAATACCATACCCCTTACTAAGGAACTTATCTCTGAGTTTACAAGACTCTTCCGCAAATTTTTCTACCATACTACAGTTTCTATGTAACTGTAGAAACTGTCCCTGGGGATCCCCCCATTTAGGTGACGTGGATGGCATGAGTCTGCTCTCAGTAGAGAATTCCCCATAAGGGGCTTGGTATAAACAGTGGTCACAATGCTTTCATTTTCAATGCTGATCCAAAGGTCTAGGTATGCAATGTTCTTAGTGCTGTAACAGCTCGAGAACCTATGGTTAAGGTTCTCATTATTGAGGCTCTAATGAACTCCTCAAACAGTTTTTCACCCACTGCCCATACAAACAGGAGGTCATCTATATAGCGACAAAATGTTACAACATGTTGTAGGAGTGTATTGTCTCCCCCAAAGACGTGGATCTCCTCCCACCAGCCCATATAAAGATTTGCATATGTGGGAGCAAAACGTGCTCCCATGGCTATCCCACGCTCCTGGAGGTAATACACTTCCCCAAACATGAAGTAATTATGTGTGAGGAGATACCATGTGGCCTCCAAGATGAAATGTATCTCTCCTTCCCAATATCCACTGTATCTATTCAAATGTTAGTCAATGGCTATCATGCCCTTTTCATGAGGAATGCTGGAATATAAGGATGTTGCATCCGCTGTTCCCCACCCAAAAGCATTATTCCATTCTAGGCTATCTACCAATGCCAACACATCCCTTGTGTCTTTTAGGTAGGAGTCCAATTGTTTCACCAAAGGCTGTAATAGCCGATCTATCAGCTCCGACAGCTCCTCATTTAATGAGGAGACCCCAGAAATGATAGGTCTGCCCTTTGGTGGTAACTCACCCCTATGCACTTTAGGGAGATGATAAAAAGGGGTTTTGGTACTATAGTATCCCAGGTCCTATCTGTTAGCAGACCTAATTGTTTTCCAAAATCAGCAATTTTTTCTAGTTCTTTTCAAAATGTATTCATTGGATTGGATTATATCAGATTCTTATAAGTATTCACATCAATCAATTGTATAATGGCTTCCCTTTCATAATCAACTGTATTCATCACTTCCAGGAGCCCCCCCCCCTTGTCCGCCTGTTTGATGGTGATTGTGTTATTGGTACTTAGTTCCCTTAATGCTTTTTTTAATCAATTGTAAGGTTTCCTGAATTATAGGGTACCCGGTTTTTATCCCATAAATTAATTCGATCCTTTTCCACAATATCCTGAAATACATCTACCCGATCACCCCGACTATTAACCGGGTAAAAGGCGGAAATTCCTTCTCATATTATGATTAATTAGCTGTGTATTAACACCTACTGTGCCAAGTGAGAGTTCACCACTATCCCGCAGTAATGACTCCAGATCATGAGCTGCTCGCTGCTCATAAAATAGTGGTGATCTCGTGAAGCTATCCTGTGTGTCCCCCAACTCATGATTATGTGCAGTGTGTTCAAATATTTCATCTTGATTGACACTAATATCTTCCCTGACAGTGGGCGTGTTCCTTTCAATTTGTAAATAGTGTTTTCGTAAAACCAATTTTCTGATAAATTTACTCACATCTATCAGTACATCCAATACCTCAAAATTATAAGTGGGGCTAAAAGACAAGCCTTTTTTCTAGAAGTGATGTTTATGCATTTGTTAATGTAAAGTCCGACAGATTCAATAAATTACACTCCGCTTCTTGTTCATTCGATCTCTCAATGTGTCTCTCCGGTCTTCCGATTACTTTTCTGTAAGAAACTGTCACATAACTGTAAAGATTCAGATGTCTCTACAAACAGCAGCCAGGTCTCTCTTATTTGTATTTTTTTTTATATATATACATTTATTTTATGTTAGATTTAGACAAAGAAGAGGCAACCCACTCCAGAGTGGGAATGATAAGATGATAGCCTTGGTTTCATTGATGTCTAATGGCTTTGCAGCAATGCCATTCTGCAAGGATTAAAGTGGCACCTGTGCTGTGAGTGTTTAATGCATGCTCCCCCTAGTGGCAGCTTTCAGTATCTAGTTATAATTAATACAATATGGGATAAAGTGGCTATACACTGCACTTGCTTCATGGTGTAAACATTGCTGTATTTGCATGCGCAAAAGGACCTGTTATATGAAGCATGCACCAGTCATAAAGGTTCAGGTACCCAACCCTCAGCTCTGCTGCTGGATTTAGCCACAAATTATCCGATGGCAGCAGGGGAGATATATTTTTTTACACATATTTTAATTTATTATAAAGGGAAGCCCCCCTAAGCGTCCTTACACACAGACCCGATGTGGAATAAATGTCCCCAGTACAAATATTGGTCAGTCACCTATCAACCACACACTACACCAGGCACTGCATTTGCCACCACAGAGCAGGAGCAGTGCTTTTTAGATACAATGAGAAAACAATTTGAAATACAGAGAAACAACTAGATGTGTCGTTTCTGAAGAAACCACAAGATGTTGGCTTTGAAACGCAAGAGGTGTTGCGGCCAGTTGCCCCTGGTGCATAGAGAGTACACAAAGTTGGTAGAATCTGCTTTAAAACTGTGAAAATTGAAGCAGATCAAATTGTACCATTAAAATCAATCAAAAAACCTGATTGTCTGTTTTTGGCTCCACCCTCTTTTAAAATTTGAATCCCAGTCCCCCTGTGACCGACTGTGCCAAGTTTGATGTCCCTGCCATTAACTATGAAAGAATGGCAGCAACTTATACATTGATTAGCAATAGGTAACATTTGATTGGCTGTTTTAAGCTCCACCCAGTTTTCTGAATTTTCAACCCAGTCACCCAGTCATGGTCTGTACCAAGTTTGGGGCCTCTGGCTTTAAAACTGTGAGAATGGTAGTATTTGAAACTTTTACATTGTCAAGTCAATAGGTAAGATCTGATTGGCTGTTATTGGCTCCGCCCACTTTCCCTAAATTTTGACCACAGTCAGCCAGTGAGTAATTGTGCTGAGTTTGGGACACTTGGCATGTACGGCGTAATAATAGCAGCAATTTGGCGTTTTTCATTAAGGTCAATGGCTGAAGTCCGATTGGCTGTTGTTGCCCCGCCCCCTTTTTTTCCCTAATTCTGAACCAGAGTCACCAAGTGACTTACACTTTAAGGTTTCAGAATCATGACATTTAACATGTAAAAATGGCAGAAATTTTTATGTTTTTCTATTGAAAATCAATGAATGACATTTGATTGGTTGTTGGTGGCTCCACCCACTTTTCCTAACTTTGAAGTGCAAACACCCAGTGACCACATATGTGCTATTCGAGGTCCATGACATCAATAACGTGCAAATGGCAGCAATTTTAATTTTTCCCCATTTAAATCATCAAAGAAATCTGATTGGTTGTTTTTGGCTCCACCCACGTTTCCAGATTTTGATCCCGGTCCTCCAGTGACCAACTGTGCCAAGTTTGAGGACCCTCCCATGAACAATCTAAGAGCGGCGACAGTTTTAACTTTTCCCATTGAAACAAATGGCTAATATTTGATTGGCTGTGGTAGACTCCGCCCGCTTTTCAAAATTTTAACCCCAGTGACCCATGGTGCCAAGTTTGGGGTCTCTGGCTTTAACACTGTGGGAATGACAGTGTTTGACATTTTCTCATTGAAGTTAATAGGGAAAATCTGATTGGCTGTTTGTTGCTCCGCCCGCTTTTTGGAGTCCCCAAAATGTGACAGAACTTTTCAGGTTGACCCCATGACTAAGTGACCCAAGTTTGGTGAGTGTAACTTTAATGCTGTACGAGTGGCAAAAGTTTCAAATTTTCCAATGAAAGTCTATGGGAAAAAATGGGGTCTTTGGGGGGCCGCCACAGGGCCACGGAGGGTGGGATTGCTTAACAGAGCACAAGCAACCTATTTGGGTATGAGCCCAACAAGTGTGCAAAGTTTCATAATTGTACCCCTAAAACTCTGGGAGGAGTAGCGTTTAGAAAATTGCTAAAATTTCATTGGCTGTTGGTAGTAGGGATGCACCGAATCCAGGATTCGGTTCAGGATTCAGCCTTCTTCAGCAAGATTCGGATTCGGCCGAATCCTTCTGCCCAGCTGAACCGAATCCGAATCCTAATTTGCATATGCAAATTAGGAGCGGGGAGGGAAATTACGTGACTTTTTGTCAGAAAACAAGGAAGTAAAAAATGTTTTCCCCTTCCCACCCTAATTTGCATATGCAAATTAGGGTTCGGATTCGGTTCGGTATTCGGCCAAATCCTTCGTGAAGGATTCGGGGGTTCGGCCGAATCCAAAAAAGTGGATTTGGTGCATCCCTAGTTGGTAGCTCCGCCCACTTTGGGGTGCCCCCCCAAAATACATATTTTTATTCGGGGTGGCACCAACAATATGCAGTCCGAGTTTGGGGAGTGTAGCTTCAAAACTGTACGAGCGGCAGCGATTTGAAAATATAATACGAAAAAAGGCGTCTTCAGTGGTCCGCCGCACGGGCGCAGTGGGTGGGATCGCTTACTAAAGGACAAGCAACGTACTTTGCTATAAGGCGAATAGGTGTGGAAAGTTTGGCGCTTGTACCCCTAAAACTGTAGGAGGAGTAGCGTTTAGAATATGGGGGGGCGCTAATAATAATAATAAAGCCAACATAATAAGAAGAAGAAGTAGAAGAACTAGTAGATCAATATGTTGGCTTTGAAGAAGTTTGTGTCAATTGCATTTGGAATGTAGGATTAAAGTAAGCCCTGTTGATTATTCCTCCTGTGTGTTTCCAGATTTGCTTACAGCTCCGGGATATCACTTCTATGACAAAGGAGAAAACCGCTCGACTTATTCCAAATGCCATACAGGTCAGCACACAGAACGAGAAGGTAATGTGCAACTCCTGAATTTGAGTCCTTCATTATGAAATGCGGTTGTACCAGATTCATTACATTGCTTCAATTGGATGATTAATGTTAATGAGAGTATGTGATGTTGAAATAGCTATAGCCATATAAATATATATAGTGCTGGGCAGAGCCGCCATCAGAAATTACGGCCCCCTAATTATCTGGGCCCCCTGGTCCCCACCCACCCCAGATCCTGTCCCCAAACTCCACCCCAGATCCCGCCCACCCCATACTGTAGTAAAAAGTCTACATAGAAATCAGTGCTAAAAATGGTAAACCCCCTCCCTCACAAGTTATAAAAAGCCATTGGTGGTCAGAGCCCTCTTATAATTTAAAAAAAAAGCATTGGTGGTCAGGGTCCCCCTAAAAGTTGAAAAAAGAAATCATTAGTGTCCAGGCCCCCCCTATAAATTAAAAAATAATTACACCAGGACCCCTTATAAAAGTTTTTATAAAAACATTGATGGTCAGGGGTCCCATAGAATGTTTAAGAAAAAACATTGGTGGCCAGGGGTTCAATTACATTTAAAAAAATGAACTTACTTTAGGTTCTTTAACAGCTTCTTTGGTTTCCTTCAGCTCCTTTTATAGCGTCGGGTCTTTACACGGCTTTAGGGCTTCAGCCGCGGCTCCTTTCGTAGCTTCAGGTGTTTTCACCGCTTTAGATTCGGGTCTTTGGTGGCGCATGAACTTTGCGAAAGTTTGTAACACAACCGGTCCCCCCTTTAGGCCCAGACCCGGTACAGCTGTACCTACTGTACCCCCCTGATAGCGGCCCAGGTGCTGGCTAAACACCATACACATAAGGCACTTGTACGTTACCACTGCAGTGTCCAACAATAATGCCACAAGGGTCATAGTTTCTTGTACATATCTCAACAGCTTTGCCAATACAGGGGTCTGTGTTCCATTGTTCCTATTGCTTCCCAACCTGCCACACCCACTACTTACAACACAGTGCACAAACAAACGTATGACTTGTGACTGTTGCTCATATTCTGTGTATAAATGAGTGAATGTTACACATGATTCTCCTATTCCAATAGGCGACTGTCAGTTAGTAACTGGGAAGGCATACAGTAATGATGGTGTTGACAGATGGCTGCCAATAGGGAGCAGTAAAGCAGTACTTAATGATCTAGCCATGGTATATTTCCATCTGCAAGTATTATGCTTATGCAAGGAGCAGAGCAGAGTCCCAGGATGCAATTGCTTCTGAACCAAAGCTTAACTAAAGAAGTAGCTAGAAATATTGTACATTATGTTTCTTATTTTCTGCTCATTCACTGCACATGCTCTGTGCTGCTGTCACTTGCTGAGCTTAGGGACCCACTCACAATATACAGTACACATAAAATATAAATATCACAATATAAGGCAGATTAGTAATTAATACAGTCAGGGGCGATCCTGGCCCCTCCGCCGCCCCCCCTCCCCCATATGCTTACCTTTTTGCACCTGAGGGGGTCCGGGGGGGGGTCCACCAGGGCAGCAGAGAGGGCCAGTGCACTAGCAGAGAGCCTAACTGCGCTCTCTGCGCTAGAAGAGCCGAATTTCCGGTTAGAAAACCAGAAATTTGTCTCTTAAAGTACCAGGAGCGACATCTTTGCCGCCCCTGGTACCTAGTGGGGCGCTGCCGCCTGAGGCGACAGTCTCAAGTCGCCTCATTGGTGAAGCGCCCCTGAATACAGATAATTACTACATGGCAGCACAGAAACCAGTGCAACTAGCATCAGAATTTAATGATCAGTCCTGTAGCATCAGCTTATATTGCAGGCCAACCTCATTTTCTGCTTGATAATTTGCGACGACCCCTAAGCTTAGCTTCTCAGCAGCTGCTCAGAGCCCACTGAGCATGTGAGTGTCACAGACACTTTCCAAGATGGTGACCCCCTGTGACAAGTTTGAAGTCCTGGATCATTGCTGCTATTGACAAGCTGAAACTTTAGGCTGATGCAATAAGTTCAGTATACAGTATACAATATGGCATTTTTAGCCATATTCATTTTTAGGGTTTAGTTCTCCTTTAAGTGAGCAGCATGGAGAGTGTGCACTTGTACCCCTTAGCATTGTAGCACTTGCACCCCAGGGTATCGTAAATGGCTCCTATTGTCATACCAATGAGGATAAATAAGCAAACATTTCTAACCTGGCACCACTGTTGACTCGGTCCCAAGGACCCACCTGAGAACCTGATATCAAGGGCCCATAAGCCAGAGCATGAAACAGTTTTCTTGTTGTTGAGAAAAACACTGGAATTCCCATGTTTGAGAGGTTCATATCTGAAATATGCTCATTCAGATGGATACATGGATATGGATATGGATTATGAAAACATAATATGACTTTGGACCTTGGATGAAGACTGATCTCTTACCTTTTCTGCACAGCTCTTCTTTACGTCGTTTGCTACAAGAGACAGAAGCTTCCTAAATATCTTTCGCATGTGGCAGGATGTGCTTCTGGATAAGGTGAGGTGGAGTGAAAGTGTAACTAGACCATTGAGGGATCTCAGTCACAAGGTTTCATTTACTAAGTGTATCCAAAGTGCAAAAACCAGTGCATAATGCATTGTCCCACAATTCCAGCATCTCGGCACTTGCTAGGAACGTTTTCAGCAATTCTTGTGCCATTTTGTTAATTTCACTAAAGTTGCAATTTTTAGCAGGGCATGGGTATATTGTTTCACGCCCTCAATTTGCATGTGATTCAGCAAATGCAATACAAGAAAATAGAGCTCCGGAGTAGGAACACCTCTGGTCAGTGACAGGTGCAAAAGCAACAGCAACCAACTCATTTTGATGCCATGGGCTAAAACAGGGCATACTATCCCAGTGGCAGAGATCATATCAGATCCCCAATGGAACCAACAGTCCTGCCCTGCTTCATGGCTGAGATTCTAGCTATCTGTATAACAGAACATTCTGTCCCAGTGGCTGCACAGAGCCTATCTGATCCCAATTGTAAGCAGCAGTCCTGTCCTGCATTATGGCAGCTGAGATTCTAGCTATCTGTATAACAGAGCATTCTGTCCCAGTGACTGCACAGATCCTATCTGATCCCCATTGGAAGCAGCAGTCCTGCCCTGCTTTATGACAGTTGAGATTCTAGCTATCTGTATAACAGAGCATTCTGTCCCAGTGACTGCACAGATCCTAATTGATCCCCATTGGAAGCAGCAGTCCTGCCCTGCTTTATGACAGTTGAGATTCTAGCTATCTGTATAACAGAACATTCTGTCCCAGTGACTGCACAGATCCTAATTGATCCCCATTGGAAGCAGCAGTCCTGCCCTGCTTTATGACAGTTGAGATTCTAGCTATCTGTATAACAGAACATTCTGTCCCAGTGACTGCACAGATCCTAATTGATCCCCATTGGAAGCAGCAGTCCTGCCCTGCTTTATGACAGTTGAGATTCTAGCTATCTGTATAACAGAGCATTCTGTCCCAGTGGCTGCACAGATCCTAATTGATCCCCATTGGAAGCAGCAGTCCTGCCCTGCTTTATGACAGTTGAGATTCTAGCTATCTGTATAACAGAACATTCTGTCCCAGTGGCTGCACAGATCCTAATTGATCCCCATTGGAAGCAGCAGTCCTGCCCTGCTTTATGACAGTTGAGATTCTAGCTATCTGTATAACAGAGCATTCTGTCCCAGTGGCTGCACAGATCCTATCTGATCCCAATTGTAAGCAGCAGTCCTGTCCTGCTTTATGGCAGTTGATATTCTAGCTCTATGTACAACAGAGCATTCTGTTCCAGGGCCCTTTTTTGCTTTATTTTAATTTTCTATGCTCCTGGACGAAACGCGTTGAGCAGATGCATTGATTTTGTAATCGCTTTTTCTTTTTTTGTTCGAATAAAACCTTTTTTTATTTGATACAGAGTATGCAATCCACTTCTTACTTTTTGAGCTCACATATATTGGAGACTTGGTTGGGCAGCCTCCTTCTGGATTAGCCCCTCGCATTTTCATATGAGTGTGCTCCTTCCAACATTCTGCTTCTTCGTTATTACTCAGTCCTACTGGCACACACACAGAGTCACTACAGGTCACTAGGATACCACAAACTTGTTACAGCTCAGTGCCACTGGGTACATAGTCACTACAGGTCACCAGGACACAAACACACTGGCTCAGTCCCAAGTATAAGTATTTATATTCTGTAAGTGTCATGGTTCCAGGTGTATCTGAAACTGGGCACTTGTGTGACATTCAGCACCTTGGTCAGGTGTTCACCTTCTCTTTTATTAAGAACTATGGCTTGTTATGCAGGTAGGAGTTAGAGGAATGTATAAGAGGCAGTTCCACCTTAAACCTCCTGTTCCCCATGCCGGTGCATGACATCTCTTTGTATAACAATCCTAGTGCACCTTACTGAGAACTCATATTAACTTACACCTCCGTTATCCTGCCCTAGTGTGCGGTTTGGGTCAGAGCTGCAGACACCTAGAAAACCATGAGTGTCATTCATCTAGAGGCAGTAACACACAAATATAAATCATGGTGTTTAGATTTTTACATTCAAGCCCTTGTTTGTAGTCTAGAATTGCACCCCAGCCCCCCGCCTCACAATAAGATATATGCAAAGTAGTAGTATTCAGGATTTTATCAAAATGAACTGTCCTTCAGACTGTCCCTGGTTTGGCTGCTTTACTTGCCAGTAGACCTTGTGTTCCAGTTTAGGGATTTCTCAGGGTGAATGTTACCCCAAAATTTCTATGTGTCTATAACCTTATTATGAGCTAAGGGGGCCCAGCCTTAAGTCAATTTAGGGGGTAATTCGGGGTGAGTGCTTATTTGTGCCCTGGGTACCCCTGGAACTATAGCAGGGTGACTGTTACCCAAATGTTTCTATATATCTGTAACCTTGTTATGAGCTAAGGGGGCCCAGCCTGAAGGCCAGTTAGGGGGAGATTTGGGGTGAGTGTTTATTTGTGCCCTGGTACCCCTGGAACTATAGCAGGGTGACTGTTACCCCAATGTTTCTATATATCTGTAACCTTGTTATGAGCTAAGGGGCCCAGCCTGAAGGCCAGTTAGGGGGAGAATTGGAATGAGTGCTTATTTGTCCCTGGGTACCCCTGGAATTATAGCAGGTTGACTGTTACACCAATGTATCTATATATCTGACTCTTTATTGAAATTGCATATAGCCTGTGTAGTTAACTGGGCCTCAGGTAGCCATTGGGGCTGCTGTATGGCAAAAATATTTATTTGTATTGGCTGAAATGCTTCTAATTAACTTCCCTACAACAGTCTCGTTTATTCAGCCTTCTATGTGATTCAGAAGTGGCTAGTGCTCTGCAATGTTTCACTGGATTGTGCTCAAACAAGTTGTTGTGCTATAAATATTGATATACTTCGTTCCATCCCTTGCACTTGAGTTATCTGATGACATGAACGTAACCTTATCTATGTGCAAACCATACAGCAATACAAACACTAATGTTGTGTATGCAACACTTCTCCTTCAAAGAAACCTGCTCTCGTTCCTCTGTTTCCATGTGTTCATTAGCATAATGGCCCTGGGCCATCTCTGCATCAGAGGGGCCTAATTATGATTAGTCATAAAGACATATAATGGCCCATGTCATAAAAACACCACTAGACGTTTGCTTGCAAACAGGTAACCAATAACTGCTAGCGGCTGATGGGATACTAGACTTGGCACAAATGTTGCTGGTGTATATATCAGGGATGTGCAACTGCAGCCCTCCTGCTGCAACTCCCGGCACCTACTGACAACTGGAACTAGTGGCTGACAGTACCACAGGGCTGGTTCATCAGACTGATTTTTTTCCATTCTGGGGCATAGAGTTCTGTGCAGACTTAATTAGGAGCTAATCAGTACTGTCGGATGTGGAAGTGATATATGTCTATTTAAAAGGGAGGTGGCAGCCCTTCTCCTAGAATCTCAGAATAAAACCTTTGATATTAACTGGCTACTACTTCCATAACAGCTCTTATTGCATTGCCCCTTGGAATAACTTATCCTTATTCTTGTGTATAGGGAGTGCCGTGACTTTAAGAAAGGGCTCACCTGTGCAGGTTTCCTGTGGGCGGGGTCGTGGGACAGGCTGAACTGCACAGAACTTTCTATCTTGTAGCTTAACTAGGAAGTCACAACAGTGCTGAGTGCAATGGTTACAGGTTAGCAGTGTGGTGTGTGTTTTGGGGGACTGACTGCTGAATCCCCTCCATGAGTCTCCTGTCACTGTCACTCCTACAGTCTGGATGGAACCCACGTGAGTATTGAGAGTGTGTCTGGCCTGGGGCAAACCTCCCTTGTTCCAAATGTTTTGGCTTTAACCTTTTCTTTGCCAAAGCTGGCTTATAGGGAACATTATAGATGCCTTTGCTCCCCACTATAAACTGTGTCTCCTCATTCTCATATTCCTGGACACTTAAGTCTATGTTGGAGGATGCTGGGGTGCTATAGTTCAGCAGCATCTTGTCCTACATAGCCGAATAAGAAGCACTCAGGAGGGTTACATCCAGGCCTTGGGGCTAATATTGTTAATCTCAGCACGTCCTCCTGCTGGTGACATCATGTTCATTACATTTGAAATGAATGGGTATTTTTGGTTTTACGTTGCCTTTGAACAAGAAATCCCAGTATTCCCCCTGATTGTTGGTATATGACTTAAAATACTTTCATCACCCTTGCAATCATCACTCTAAGCTGACCCTCTAGAAACAGCAGGCTGCACTGATTTCTATACAGCCCTGTCTCTGGATTGCTACGTGACCACTGTACTGAATTTATAGATAGGTCAGTTTTTAAGGAAAGAGATGGCAACCCCATTTCCCAAATTGTCTGTGGTGCACCCCAACTAGCCAGTTAAATGGTAGCATTGAATGTAGGGAGGGGTAACTAGGGAACCACAGGCACTGGGTCCAAAAACTGTACCCTGCCCCTGCCCAGGACATGCCTCGCACACTCTTTTGACTTTAGGCCTCTATGTTGCCCATGTGGTGTCTCCTACAGCCGGGGGCAGTTGCACCCCCTGTAGTCAAGTCTGGTGAGGGCCACACATGGTGGGGCTCAGTGCCTCCTGTCCAGTATGGCTCTGGTTCCCACTTGCATTGTGTCCTGGTGAACCTAAATGCCTTCCCTTGGGATAACTGGGTGCTCTGTGACACTTGGGGGTTTGATTGTGAGCTCCATTCACATGCAGTAAAGAGAAGGAATTTGGAATGGAAACCTGCCTATAGTGCCGGCACATGATTTATAGAAGGCCTGGCTGCATTTCTATGTCACAGCAGCAACACCAAATTCTCTGGGGCACACTGCTTGCAAACTTTAATATGATCCAGCCAATGGCTTGCCAGCTGTACTATTTCTAATTGTACAAATCTAACAATAGGTTTTAGTCACTTCCATCTCCAACTTGCTGCTAATGAGTGGAAAAGTGACATTTCCCCTTTATGTGCAGCTCCCAGCATGCCAGGGAATGGGACGTGTTTGCCCAGGGAGGAGACAGGCCGGCTTATCAGAATTTTCCATAATGCAAATTTAAATTCACTTTAGGAATGGTTCACCTCTAAGTTAACTTTACCTATGTTACAAAATGTCCTATTCCTAGCACCTTTGCGATTGATCTTCATTATTCTTAATAGCTTTTGAGTTGTTTGCCTTCCTCTTCTACCTCCTTCTAGTTTTCAAATGGAGGTCACTGACCCTAGCAAGCAAAAAAAAAAACACATTGGTATTGTAATTTCTTTCCTTGGTTGTTCAGCCCAGTGTTCTTTTCCCCCTCCGTCTCACAAGTTTCATTCCATGTGGCTGTGTAATTCCAGATCCTGCTTTTATCTTCCTTCTTATCTTCCTGCTGCCGGAGATTTCCCAGAGCATCATGTGCTGGGGATGGGGTGTGCCAGTTATTAGGGTTTATGACCCAGTGCTGATACTGTATAGATCACATTCACGACGGGGTCATAGGTAACGGTATTACTTCTAGTAGACAAGTAGCTGCTGCTAAATACAAGCTGGGGGTGTTGCTGGTTTTGCAACCTGTTGCCTCTTATGGATCCAAGTGTTTGGGCTGATGGTGAAATGCAAGATACCTTGTACTGCATCTATTATGGGCAGGATACCTTGCATGTTCTTAGCCCTTTCTTGCCCTGTTTAAAGGAGAACTAAAGCCTAGAAATGTTGTACATTGTTTTGGGCTTTTGTACCAGCCCAAGGCAACCACAGCCCTTTAGCAGTAAAGATGCCCCAGTACATCCCCATCTTCTTTTCTGCTGATTCACTGCACATGCTCTGTGCTGCTGCCACTTACTGAGTTTAGGGACCCACTCACAATATACAGTACACATAGAATAGAAATGTCACTATAAGGCTGATTACTAATTAATATAGAGAATTACTACATGGCAGCACAGAAACCAGTGCAATTAACATTCAAATTTAATCATCAGCCCTGTAGCATCAGCTTATATTATAGACAACCCTCTTTTTCTGCTTGATAATTAGTTGAAGACCCCTAAGCTTAGCTTCTCAACAGCTGCTCAGAGCCCACTGAGCATGTGAGTGTCACAGACACTTTCCAAGATGGTGACCCCCTGTGACAAGTTTGAAGTCCTGGATCATTGCTGCTATTGACAAGCTGAAACTTTAGGCTGGTGCAATAAGTTCAGTATATAAAATAAGGAATTTTTAGCGACTTTCATGTTTAGGGTTTAGTTCTACTTTAATAAGTCCCTATTGGTAAGTATTGCACCTTCCCCACTCACTAGCTCGGTACCTGATCCCCAGTGCTCGCCATACAATACCTTCCCTTCACCCTATTGTTCTTCCATGCCTTCTCTGGGCTGTGGGCCACCGTGGGAATATGTGCCCTGCTCACTTATCATATCCCCAGGCTTTTCTGCCTATAATTGCCTGTTTGTTTTATATCTAAATACTGCTCTCATTGTCTCTCAAATAGCAGCTCTGTATACAGAATATTACACTGGTGTGTTTTTAAACATTCAGTGGTTTTGTTTAATCCTCCCCAACTCGTTTCTCATCTTTATCACAATACTTGTTAAACCTCTCACCCCCCAGCAATCTGTGCTGTAAATATGCTGAATGAATTCAGTTCCTGATCCCCAGTGTTTATCTGGGATGCAAGATGCAAAGAGTTAAATCGGTGCCAGGCAATAATCTCCCCAGACCTGATCCAGTTTAAATTACATAATCTTCCAATTAACTTCATATTATTCAATGTTATTGAAAACAAACCTAAACTTGGTCACACAATTAGTTTGCCAGTCCCACTTTCATACCAGTGCTTATACTTCTACACCCCCCCCCTTGCCATTCTGTTTTGCTGATACCACCTGTGTAAGTGTTTCCTAAATCCAGTTTGGCTTGAGGGGCCATCAATGTCTGTCTGGTCCTGCCTTGTCCCTGCCAGTGGCACACGATAGGCTGGCACTTTAGCAGGCCCACTCCAGGCTTGACCATTGGACTGATCTGGGCCAGTGTCCTTATTGCTTCCTGTCAGTGTTTAGTGGAGTAGTTTAAAAGGTTTGTTCACCTTTAAATTAACTATTAGTATGATGTAGAGAGGTATATCCGGAGACCATTTGCAATTGGTTTTTCATTTTGTATTATTTGTGGTTTTTTAGTTATTTAGCTTTTTAGTCAGCACCTCTCCAGGTTGCGTTTTCAGGAGTCTGGTTGCTAGGGTCCAAATTCTCCTAGCAACCATGCACTGATTTGAATAAGAGACGAAGTATGAGTAATAAAAAGTAGCAATAACAATACATTTGTAGCGTTAGACTGAGCATTTGTTTTTTTTAAATAGGGTCAGTGAAAGCTGGAGAGAGTCAGAAGAAGAAGAAGGCAAAAACTATATTAAAAAATTAAGACCAATTGAAAAGGTGCTTAGAATTAGCCATTCTATAACATACTAAAAGTTTACTTAAAGGGGTGGGGGTGGGGGTAACCTTCAAACAACTAGCTGTTTTCCGTTAGATCACAAGAAATAATGACTTTCTCCAATTACTCTCTGTGTCACTGTTTTTCTAATATTGAAGTTTAAAGTTTTTTATTTCACCTTTTAAAGCAGCTTTGAGAGGGGGGTTGCCGACCCTGTAAACTGTTCTAAATTGATACATTTAGTTTATACATTCTAATCTTTGTCCCTGCTGAGCAGAATCTCTGGGTTTCATTACAGGCAGCTGTTAGAATTGATACAATAGTTGCTAATACTCCAGAGATGCTGCTGAGAAATGTATCAACTAAATGTTGCAAAATTGTAACAGTTTAGAGTCTGCGCCTGAATTAATGAGCTGCCAGACTCAAACACCAGAGACAGGAACATTCAACTTTAAACTTAGATTTTGGAAAAACATTAAAAAAAAATAATGGAAAGTTGTTGAAAAAAAGTCTTTATTTCTGGGGAACAATCTGAAAACAACTGAACTGAAAAAAAGTGCTTGGAAGGTGAACAACCCCTTTAAAGGTGGTCCACCCATTTAAGTCTAGACCTGGGAATTGAGTTTTAGTGTCCCTCTTAATCATTCTTCCATACACGTGACTCCAGTGTCGGACTGGCCCACCACTATACTAGGAAAACTCTCGGTGGGCCCAGGTGTCAGTTGACCCTTCTGCATCTCACTATTTGTAACAATTTCATGTTCATTTGCTAAATTTTTATGGAAACATTATAAAGGTTGAGTGAGAAGTGGAAGAAAATTAGCTTGGAGAATGGGGCCCATGGTCTAAGGTTTTCTGGTGGGTCCCTGGTACCCCAGTCCAACACTGTACGACTTAATATGTCCCTGGCCTATTGATTGTATGTAGGTTCATAGACTTGGTGTTCCATTGCTGATAAGGAGCCATGAGTGAGGTTTGGCTAAAAGGACAGGATGTATCGTAGGAATAGTTCTGCACATGGAACTCTATGTGAGGAATGAGTATGATCACTGAGGGCAAGGAGTTTCTGTGGGTTCTATTTAAGTGTAAATACCTCTTTAAATGCTTGTTTATTTAAACTATAGTAGTATTTATCTATCTACTGTGTATCCTGTGCTTGAATGGCTGCCCCCATGGCTACACAGCAACTCGTTTATATAAACTATAGTAGTACTTATCTTTTATCTACTGTATATCCTGTGCTTGAATGGCTGCCCCCATGGCTACACAGCAGCTTGTTTATATAAACTATAGTAGTACTTATCTGTTATATACCGTGTATCCTGTGCTTGAATGGCTGCCCCCATGGCTACATAGCAGCTCGTTTATATAAACTATAGTAGTACTTATCTGTTATCTACCGTGTATCCTGTGCTTGAATGGCTGCCCCCATGGCTACATAGCAGCTCGTTTATATAAACTATAGTAGTACTTATCTGTTATCTACTGTGTATCCTGTGCTTGAATGGCTGCCCCCATGGTTACATAGCAGCTCGTTTATATAAACTATAGTAGTACTTATCTGTTATCTACTGTGTATCCTGTGCTTGAATGGCTGCCCCCATGGCTACACAGCAGCTTGTTTATATAAACTATAGTAGTACTTATCTGTTATCTACTGTGTATCCTGTGCTTGAATGGCTGCCCCCATGGCTACACAGTAGCTTGTTTATATAAACTATAGTAGAGTTTCTGAAGCAAACACATCAATTGTACCAGTGCAGCAGAACAGTACATTATATTTTCATTACGTGAAAACACAAAAAATTACCGTCCCTTTAAGAATCATTACCGTATGGTTTTTCTCTGCCAATCCAAAAACTTGGACTGTAACCTTCATGGGTCTATAACTCTTTTACTTGCCATCACTGCCATAGATTAAGTGAACTCAGATCTTGTTATAGGGGTGCAGGGGGCACAGTCACCTGGGTTCCAACAAAGTGCGAGTGTGACTGCTCTAGTTTATTGAGAAGGAGGTTTGTGGTATCTACACCAACAAAGGTTCGCCTTTCAGTCCCGTTGCGTAGATAAGCCATGTCAGCAAGTGCATTCATGTCTCTCTATAGGATCAGGCTTAGGGTTTCAGCGCCTCATCAAGGAATTAAGTGCAACAGAACAAATATGGGACAGAATTCAGACCCATTATCTAAACACAATGGCAGGTTGTTTTAATCCTGATGCACTTTATTGGCATTGTGCCTAACCTGAAATTGAAGCCGCTGCAGGGGTGCTCAATCGGGTGCAAAGTTTGGGCTATGTTGTGTTAACCAATGTCTCCATAGTTTTCATGGCCACTGGCACTTTCACCGAGTCTCATGTTATGATGATTATTATTATTATTATGGATTTATAAAGCACCAACATATCCCGCAGTGCTGTACAATAACTGGGTACATACATGAAACATTCAGATTTCACTAAAAATGTAGCCAATAACGAATACAAGAGATAAAGAGGGCCCTGCCCTAAAGAGCTTGCATTCTAAAATGACAATGGTTTGGAAAACAAGGCATATGACAAAGCCCAATCTGAGAATTGATATGTGTACATCAAATGCAGACCCAGCTGAGCATACTGTTTGTAATCCAATGGGATTGTAAAACAATTAGTTGAGGGGCCCATAACTAACTGATGGTTGGGGCTATAAGAGCAAAAATGTTTTGCTCTGGGTTGTAGTTCAGCAGCGGCTTGAGCCTCCACTAATGATGAGGGCCCCAACCATCCTGTATTCCCTAAGGCAGTGCTGTCCAACTTCTGTGGTACAGAGGGCCGAAATTTTTCCGGCCTACATAGTGGAGGGACCCACTTTAAACCACGCCCATGTTACCACAATATAATGTCCACATTAATTATGGTAACACACCAAAAAAACAAATGGTTGGTGCTCACTGCAGGGATATCATATGTGAAAAAAGTTGTCTCTCCTCTTACCCTTGGATAACAGCACCCCCAGCACATGATTAAACACCTTACCACTAACAATAATTTCTTTTCAAATACTAACAAACCCCCAGAACAAATACCAGGCTTATGTTCCACAGGCAGAGTATGGCACATACACAGGGAGCATATGGAAGGCAGAACAGAGCAAGAGACAGGGAAACCCATCAGAACCAGTCTAATATGTACTACATACAGTGACACAGTGCTGGTGCCCCATTAGCATTTTGTATAACGTGTGAACAATGGGGGCAGTTTCAGTCTGGGTCTCAGGTGTGAACAGAACAGGGCTTTGAGGTGTAACAATAGAGGGGTCACTGATGTGAACAATACAGGGGATTAGTTTGAATTTGAGGTTTAAAAAATGCGGGAACCAGTTAATCTCTGTAGTGATACCATTTAAATCTTACAAGCAAACACAGCAGGTATGTGGGGGGCCACACAAGGGGGGATCGCAGGCCACCAATTGGACAGCCCTGCCCTAAGGAATAGCCTAGCACACTATGTTATATATACTTTACTGCCTGCTTTTGTGTCAGATGTCACACGATAATAACTGCCCTCATTGCACAGAGAGAGAATTCATTGTGAGTTATGGGACGACCTGTTCTGCTTGTTGTTGTCATGCTCGGTGGGATTGGTCATCCGCTTTTGTCATCTGTGAGTTATGCTCTGTTTTGTGTCCAATCAGGGTTGCTAGTAAACAAATACACAGTAACTGGAAATTACACCCTATTTATTGCTATTTCCCCTTCATTTATATTCAAATAATAACATATGGGAGATTAGTTTATTCAGTTTCCCAGTACATTATGAGCTTCTTGTGTGCCCAGAACATTCCTTCTCTGTATATTTGTATTTATACACATGGGAGGAGGTGCCATATTGATTCCCTTAGACAGTACAGTATGAGAGTATAACTTATTGTTTGCCCAGGACATGCTTTCTCTGTATATTTTATTTATACATATGGGTAGGAGGTACAGTAGGGGATACATTATTCCCTATATATTTCACATGAAATATCAGCCTTTAAATATACAAAAATCCAGCCAATGTTTTTAAATAGCCCAGTTCGAAACGGTGAGCTAAATAAAAAACTTTTTTGCTATTGCTGAACAAATCCTGTGAATGCTGTAATTTCCTGCATGTTTTATACATTTTTCTTGCGGGCACCCGGGTGTCAACGGTGTGCACTAGAAGAGGCAAGAATTATGGGCCTTTACTGTATATGTACCCCTTATTTAGTCGGGTGCCTAAAGGCTAACGTGATTGGATGATACCCAAATATGCTAAATCTATAATACTTATCAAATCATTGTGCCAGATGGGATTTAAGAGAGCAGTCCAGCCCTGAATTGAGTGGCTGCTTTATAAGCCAATTTCTTTGACTATGTCATTGCAATTATCCATTATAAAGTCCTTATTGTTTCTGACCAATTGTGCATATTGCCCCATGTCTGGAGGCCATAGTGTTTAATATAGGTTTCCTTTTTTCTCTGCAGACGCTGACCAAGAAGGAATTCTGGCAGTTGGTTCAGCAGAGCTATGGCACTGAGCTTGGCTTGAATAATGAGGAGATGGAACACATGTCTGTGCCAGCGGAAGATAATGGGCAGACAAGGTAAGAATACCTGCGCCCACGTCACTATTCACAACATGGCTCTTTACATAACCCCAGAGCAACCCAAAAGATGGCTGCCCCCATGGCTACACAGCAGCTTGTTTATATAAACTATAGTAGTACTTATCTGTTATCTACTGTGTATCCTGTGTTTAAATGACTGCACCCATGGCTATACAGCAGTTTGTTTATATAAACTATAGTTGAGTTTCTGAAGGAAACACACCAGTTTTACCAGTGCAGGGCAACACTATATTATATTTCCATTACTTTAAAACACATAAATTTTTTGGTGTTACTGTTCCTTTAAAGGACTAGTAACATAAAAAAAAGCTAAAAAAAAAACTCGTTAATATACTACAGGAAAAAAAACACCAACACATATTAAACTTTAAATCGCAAACTCTTTATTTGGAAATAAGTTACCGAAACTCGGCTTGCGCTCCTCTTCAGAAAAGGTGTCACGGCGACGAACCATCGTGTAGCGCTCAGTTTCTCCTCCCTGGCTATCTTCTATAAGGAAGGCAGGGAGGAGAAATTGAGCAACGCACGATGGATCACCCGATCGCTTTTTCTGAAGAGGAGCACAAGCAGAGTTTCGGTAAGTTATTTCTAAATAAAGACTTTACAATTTTAAAGTTTAATATGTGTTGGTGTTTTTTTTTCCTGTAGTATATTTTAGTATATATTTTTTTTTTTATGTTACTGGTCCTTTAAATAGGCAAGAAATGGTGGTTTGTTTTATTCCCCTGGTGTAATGTGATTGTGACAATTAACAATATTTCTCTTTCTGTTGGTCAGGGCCTCAGGAAGGGCAGTTTTAGAGGATTGTGGAGAAAAACCAGAGAAAATGCCTCGGGGATCTTCTGTTTTGCAGGCCACAGAGACAGATTCACCTTTATTTAATCCTATGCAGTTGGTGAGTTCTAAACACCGTCTCTTCCATGCACTGGAGCTCATACAGATCCCTAGAGCTACTCCCTGTAATACTAGGAATGAAATCAGACGATGTACTGTACTTGGATTCCAATGGTGCATCTGGTACTGGCAGGAAAAAATCTTTAATAAGTGAATCCTTTATGCCTGGTTTAGGCATGTTTCTTTTATTAGGATATAAGATGCCTGTTTCCCCTCTCTAGACTTTGGGGAACAGAATTAGAGGCCTGGGGAATCATCTGTTTGGATATGAGGTCTTGGGACACACAGTTCTAGAACTATAAGTTAATAGTTCTTGTAGCTGTGTGGCCTGTGAGATGAATCTGTGCCATGGGCTGCCGACCTTAAAGGTCCTGCTTAATTCCAAAACCAGGCACCAGGTTTCCTTACTTTTTCTGCAAATGATGTTTTCTTCTGACCACAAGGCACTTTAAAGCTGTTCAAGTATGTCAAACCTCCTGTGCAGCTCTTCGTGTATCAAAGGGTGCTGGGAGTTGTAGTTAATGGTTGAATGGTTAATCATTCAGCAAAGTCCATGTAGATCATGGGGGGAGAGTCTTTTCTTTACATTCTTCTCAGGTGATGTGCCAGAGTAGTTGAATGGGATTTGCTCAGCCTAGTTAACATTGTAGCTGGTTAACCTGTGCCTAACTGGACCTTTTGTGCCAAGCATGAGCTGGGTATATACAAAGAATGTGAGAGATCCCAGTTGGGTTTGTTTGTAGCTGTTCAACATTTAGACGTTACTGCACTGCTCCTATTGTGATTGGGCTGTAGCATATTCTGCCTTTCTAGGATAAGTAAATCTTTAAAACAAGTGAATGTAAAATTGATGAGGGGGCTATTCTAAGCACCTTTGCATTCATTATTATTTTTCTTTAATTCCAAGATATTAAGGGATATACATGTATTGTTAATTTGAATGAATTTAGTTACAACAGCACCACCTGCTGTTTACTTTTCCACCAGTCTGGCCACCAAGTAGTCAAGGAAGTTGTCAGGAGAAAGAAAGAGGTTGTTACGATGTTCTTCTGCTTAGGAAAAAAACATTAAAACCTTTTCTCAAACCTTTCCTAAGCAGAAGAACATCAGAGCAGCCTCTTTCTTTCTTCTGACAACTTTCTTGACTTCTTGGTGGTCAGACTGGTGGGAAACTGACCAGCAGGTGGCGCTGTTGTAACAAAATTCATTCATATTAACAGTACATGTATCCCTTAATATCTTGGAATGTAAAATAAATACATAATAAATCTAGCAACATTTCTTAGAATAGCCCCCTCATCAATTTTACATTAATTTATTTTAAAGGTTTCATTTTACTTATCCTTTATACACGGCTTCTGGGCAGACGATCAGCAGGGAAATACGAAGTGCCACAAAGCAATAGATGTTGATAGGGCTTGTATCTTGCCCTCCTACTCCAACCCGGCTCTTGATTCTTCTCTAGATATTGAGGCAAGCACAAGCAGAAGAAATACAGGGGGAGAAGGCAGGAGGCAAGAGCCCCCAGTTAAGCACAGAAAGAAAGCACAGCCTCTGCACCCAAATTGGATCCCCTGCTCTGGCTCTGGACCTGAATGGTAATGAAAACCAGCATTTCGACAGGAGCAGCTTGTCTGATTCAGGGGATGAAGGTAAGGAATATACGACTCGAATATATACACAGATGGGCCTCACCATTAGGAGACAGTGTATGTACCACAGGTATAGGTATCCTCTGTTTAAATACTGTGTACACTGATAGAGAATGATGCTGGACATAATCATTGGCTCTGTGACAACACTGTATAAGCCCAGAGGCACAGCATTGAAGAACCTGGCCTCTGACACTGTTTCCTCTAGCTCCATATCTTCTCAGGTTATCAGGTTTGCTTTGGTACCTATAGAGCATGGTCTTTGCTGATCCTTAAGGTTTTACACACATTTTTATCAATAGGTGATTTATTTTTAAAAAAAGTTTTCTCATTATTCTGTGGCTTTTATTTTGGATAACTGTTATTCTCTTTATCTTACATTTTAAATGCAAAGTATCCTTGAAATAGTTTAGTTTCCCTTTAGTTCTGTTTGGGACAGCAATGAGCAGATGGTAGAACACAGGATAATGAATCAATGATACCTGCGTTGGCCCTGACTGACCCCCAGTAACTTGTGTTCTGTGAGACAGAGGATACCAAGTACCCAGAAGAGCAGATAGAAGGGAAGCTCTACATTAACCATGTGTATCAAATCCGTGCCGAGAGGATGTTCCAGCTTCTATTCACCCAGTCTCGCTTCATGCTCAACTTCATGACATCCCGCAAAATGTTTGGTGAGATCTGTGTTTGTGAATCACTGTCCTGTCCCAGGGTGCAGCTAATCGAGTGCTCTTGGGGCTAGTTTGTCTGTAGGTATAAGCAAGATCCATACTTCAATGCTACAAATCTCCCTAGTGGGGATGGTTTGGTATTTGCTAGGCTAATAATAGACGGTCTGAAAGGGATCAGGGCTGTATGAAAGGTCAGCATACCCCTGTAATGAATGAATGAACCTCCCTTTCTGCTATCCTTGAGTATTGTAGTGACCAACAATTATACTGAATGAACAAGAGGGACTCTGCTGATAAAGTGCATTTACTTACACAGTACATATATTGAGCCTACAAAGGCCCTCTGTCAAGTGTCAATTGGTCAGAGGGTCAATGTGGGGTGTTACAGGTCAGTAGTGGTGTAGCAGTTGAACTATACGCTAGTGCAGTGACCCCCCTCCAACCAGTAGCAACCGAGATCCCCCAACCAGTAGCAACCGAGATCCCCCAACCAGTAGCTACCGAGATTCCCCAACCAGTAGCTACTGAGATCCCCCAACCAGTAGCTACCGAGATCCCCCAACCAGTAGCTACCGAGATCCCCCAACCAGTAGCTACCGAGATCCCCCAACCAGTAGCAACCGAGATCCCCCAACCAGTAGCAACCGAGATCCCCCAACCAGTAGCAACCGAGATCCCCCAACCAGTAGCTACCGAGATTCCCCAACCAGTAGCTACTGAGATCCCCCAACCAGTAGCTACCGAGATCCCCCAACCAGTAGCAACCGAGATCCCTCAACCAGTAGCAACCGAGATCCCTCAACCAGTAGCAACCGAGATCCCCCCAACAGTAGCAACCGAGATCCCTCCCCAACCGGTAGCAACCGAGACCACTCAACTGGTAGCAACAGTGATTTCCCCCCAACCGGTAGCAACAGTGATTTCCCCCCAACCGGTAGCAACAGTGATTTCCCCCCAACCGGTAGCAACTGTGATTTCCCCCCAACCGGTAGCAACTGTGATTTCCCCCCAACCGGTAGCAACTGTGATTTCCCCCCAACCGGTAGCAACTGTGATTTCCCCCCAACCAGAAGCAAGTGAGATCCACCAACCAGTAGCAACATCCCTTGGATGTTGCTCCCAGTGGCCTCCAAGCAGGTTTTTATTATTTTCCCTGGCTTGGAAGTTTTGATTGCATAAAAACTAAAGTTTACTGCCACACAGAGCCTTCTGTAGGCTGCCAGTCCACACAAGGGCCACCAGTAGTGAACCACAGTTTATAATTGGCACATTTGCTGCATGTTTGCCAAGCAATTCATCTTATCTATAGTTTGGGGTTGTTTCTCTCCCCTCCAGGATACATTCATTCCTGTTCCTCATTAACCTGTTCTTTGCCTTATTGCACAGATCTGGAATATAGCCCCTGGCAGTCAGACAGCAACGGGAAGCAGACACGGACCCTCAATTATACCATCACCATTAGCAACCCTCTGGTGGGAAAGTTTACTACAGCCACAGAGAAGCAGGTAATGAGCCTGGGGACATAGGTTATCTGCCTACACTAACTCCAAATAACTGCCTATACATTGTCTGTGCATAGGCCTGCCACTTACCCATAATTCTATTATCATGCTAAAACTGAATCTGTAGAGGCGAAACGCATCTCCTCAGCATATTATTGTATTCCAGGTGTTGTTCAAAGGGAACCAAGGAGAACAGAACTATTTGGTGGAAGTGGAGGTTTTCACACATGATGTGCCTTATCACGACTACTTTTACACAGTGAATAAATACAGCATTATTGGAATATCCCAAGACAAATGCAGGTTACGGTGAGTAGCCACAGGCTGTAGTGCTTTGGGTTTAGACTGACAGATTACAGTGATTACAGGGAGCTTGCACTCCTTAGAGTACTAAGTCAGTGTATGAGGGAGCACTGAACACACGGAGTACCAGTCCAGTTTAATAATCCTCTCCCAGCAATGACCTAGTGACAGGCTGCTTTAACTGCTTCAGGTCTGAGAAGAATTCATATGTGAAAGCCAAATTGTACTTTGTTCCTTTTCTAATGCTGTAGCGAACAGTCATGCCAAAGTTGGGCCAAGTAGTAATACCACTACTAAGGAAATACTACTTGGCCCTGCACTCCACCACAGTCCGCCTGCACTCTACACCTCCGCTATCTTCTCCATTGCCACTGCCTCCACCACCATCGCCCATCCCAGCTGTCACTAATGTGTCTGCTGGGGTTTGTATACTTGCAATTATTGATGATTAAAATGCCCTGGATCACTTCAATGTGCACTTGGGAGTTTGTGAACACTAATTGTCAGGTATTGTGTAGCAAGCCATGGAAGCCATGGGAAGGATGGGCTGCAGCTCTTCTAACATTCATATCTGCCCATCCACGCATCAAGAAGACACATTAGCATCTACCCAATCAGTACTGCTTCCCATCTCCACTGTGCCATACATGCCTGCCTACCCCTAGTTACAGCCCGTAGCCATGCCATAGAGAGTAGAATTAAGCACTCTACTGTATATTTAATTTCTTTCTGTCTTTTTCTTTATTCTATAGGGTCTACACAGATGTCAAGTACAGAAAGCAGCCCTGGGGCCTGGTCAAGACTTTCATAGAGAGGAACTCATGGAGTGGCCTGGAGGATTACTTCAAGCAGATGGGTCAGTCCTCCTATCCCTGAATAGGCTTTAAACCCTCCATAAACTCATATCTCTGTACCTGTCCTTTATATACACTACTGGTTTTGCTTTACAGTCTTCCTGTGGCACACTCTGACAGGTCTCACCGATTATGACGTTATATTTATTTTAGAATTCCTTGCTGTTTATTATATACAAACAGTTGTCCAGTTATAGATACCATATTGCTGGGATATCTTACTAGGCGGTTGTTGTTTTTTATGCAGTAATGAGACCTGTATTGGGGATTCCATCCTGCCCTTGGGAGTGGATTTGCTTCTTGTAAGTCAGTGCATGTAACTGATGTCATTGTTCATGAGAACCTTCATTCCTGCAGAGTCTGATCTAGTGATGGAAGAAAGCAGTTCAGGTTCCTTATTGGTAGAGGCTGGAAAATCCATGAGGAGAAGGAGAAGGAATCTGAACCGCAGCCTTGGGGAGCAACTTCCCAAACATGGCGCCCAACACGATTCTACAGATATGGGACTGGATATGAGGAATGATCATACAGGTGTGCCCAACTGCTGGCAATCTAAAGAGTATTCACCATGTACTGACATATTAGATCTCTATCTCACCAGCTGCTTCACACTAGGGACCAGGATTCAATTAGGGATTCAGAAGATTACCAGCATTTTTTTTTTTGCATTTGTTTGAATGCTTAAGGTTGAATCAAATCCTGAAAGTGTACATGTCTATAAAATACCAGCTATCTGGCTAGGATTCGGTTTAGTATTCAGCCATACCTTTTGTGGGGAATTTAAGGGTTACACTGGCGAATGAGCTTAGACTGCTTTTTTGTCTATGAGACTGTGTTACACCACTTGCCCTGGCCCACTGAAATCAGTTTTTTAAGAAGACCTATTTGGCTGTGGGAAAGGGAGAAACCCAATATGGGGAATTGCAGATAATCCGAGCTCTGTACCTGGATAAATACTGCAGGAACGTTCGTTATACAGCCTGACCATGGGAAAGAGATTAGACCAAGGAGCTCTGAAATACGAGCAGAAATGGCCGCCTCATGTGTTACTGACAGCTCTGATTCATGTTTGAAAATACCCTTAGCCCATAACAAGATTAGCAATATATCGAGCAGCAATGTGCCTCCCTTCTGTTGTGTCTCATGATGAGTATATAGACCTGAGCACTGGCATTCAGCACACACCTTACTTTCTTACATCTGAGCCAGTTTATAGATTTTGTACCTCCTTTTCTCCCATACAATTTCAAATATTTGGCCTAATCCTTTAATATCAGACAGGGGTTACAGAAAAAATAGAGAATGGACAGGTTATGAAGCAAATGCCTATGAAACCTCTTCCATCCTGTAAGTGATTGGCTGTGTTTGTTTTCTCTTTAGGCAGGAAAACCGAAGGAAGGAACAATACACTTATACTAGTAATGAGTATCTTGTGAGTATCTGTGCATTGCTGTTTCAGGAGTCATGAGATTTTGGGCTGCTAAGCCTTGCAGTGCTAAAGATGCTGTTCAATAACAATTGTTACGTGCAGACAGCCTGCATCTTGTTAGATCTCGACAGTGCAAGATATTGGAACATGGCTTCTGATTGGGTAGGACTTAGAGAGTAACGGAGCAGAGAAACTAACCTGCAAGTTTAGATATATGTCTCTGAGCTATTAGGCTTTATCTGTGCTAAAAAAACAGCCGTTCTGGGTTCATAGTTGGCCACAGGCACATAAAGGAGTGATTTGCAGGTGTCCTTATGTGAAAGTTAAACTGTCATATCTGGCATGAAGGCAGTGTTCTGTGTGTAGCATGAGGTTTGTAAAAAAAATCTGTTTTCGGAAGGCTTTACTTTCCATGTCTTTTTGGCTCATTTAGCCGGTCTCACCCTATCCAGGTTAGTTTCTCTGTTATGTGAAATCTGTTCTTCTGTATTCCTCAGCCTGGTTCTGTTGGTCCTACTCAACGTCGCCCTGTTCCTAAAGCTGTCTAAGATTGAGCATGCAGCCAAAACCTTCCATCAAGCTCAGCAAAAGCAGGAGCGCTATACCAGGTAAGGCATGATGTAACTAGCCAGTGCCACAATACTGTAATTAGTAGTATGTGCAGAATATTCCTTCTAGTACTAGCTATAGCCACATACTTCTTATTATAAATATTATTATATAGTGAAAAAAGTACCCCCTATTGTAAAATATAAGGATATTCTAAGTTACCGAGACGTTCCATGACCATATAAAATATGTTTTATAAAATTTATGTTTTATACAGGTCATGGAACTCCTTGTGACTTCTAATTTCCTCATATTTTGCAACAGGGGGTACTTTATTAATACTCAAGTTTCAGTGAGCCCTGTGACAGAAATGACATCACTAAGCTCTGATTATAACTGGTGACATCATTAAGCATCATTTATAAGGATATCATTTACAGGATATTCATGGCTCTTGTGTATTCTCTTGTGTATTATATAGTGAATAAAGGGCCCTATTGTAAAATATAAGGATATTAGAAGTCACGAGGAGTTCCACGACCATCAGCCGAGTGCTTTTATACAGGTCATGGAACTCCGAGGTTACTTCTAATATCCTCATATTTTCCAACACGGGTACTTTATTTATTATAATACACAAGTTTTAGCGAGTCATGTGAGAAAATGACATCACTAAGCTCTGTTTATAACTGATTGCATCACTAAGAATAGTTTAAGGATATTGTTTACAGGATATGCATGGCTTTTGTGTATTATATTATTTTAATATTATAAATAGAAATATATAGAGAGTTAATATTCTGGGCACTCCGAAAGCTTTGCCCTTGCACTTTCTACTTACAAAAGTGAAGAATACATCCTGCTGATATACAGAATATGCAGAGCTTCAGCAGAATAAGGTTATATATAAATAGTCTTGATTTACCACATATAGAGAAATATTCTTCCATAATCTTGCAGCATCCCCCCTGGTGGGATTGGTGGAACGGATCAGCCCTACAAAGAAAAGGTATTGGGACCAGGGTTAAGGGGACTACTGCAGGACTCCATTTCAACCATTGAGCAGGTAATGGTGCTAGCAGGACTTTGATGCATCTGGCGTAGGAATCGCATTCAGTGCCATTTTCAGTATTCTCTGCACCAGTCAAGCCACAAACCGAGGCAACTGTCTTATACAGAATAATGCAAGGCTGGCACAGTAAATACAGTCTCGTAGAAGTGCCCTTACAGAGAGCCCATCTAAGTATTAGTACCAGTTAGGGATGCACCGAATCCACTTTTTTGGATTCGGCTGAACCCCCGAATCCTTCACAAAGGATTCGGCCGAATACCGAACCCGAACCCTAATTTGCATATGCAAATTAGGGGTGGGAAGGGGAAAACATTTTTTACTTCCTTGTTTTCTGACAAAAAGTCACGCAATTTCCCTCCCTGCCCCTAATTTGCATATGCAAATTAGGATTCGGATTCGGTTCGGCCGGGCAGAAGGATTCGGCCGAATCCGAATCCTGCTGAAAAAGGCCGAATCCCGAACCGAATCCTGGATTCGGTGCATCCCTAGTACCAGTCTGTATGGGCAGTGCCCCAGAGAATGCACATTGCAAAATCATTTGATCCCACGTCCGCTTTTACAGTTGGCTCATCCCAATGCTGCCTAAACTCAGGGAGATCCGCTTGTTGAGCAAGATCGCCAAATTGTTCTGTATTTATTTTAGCCCCAATTCTAACTGGGTTCATTCATTTTCATAATCATGGACCTGATCCAATTTCAATTGTATTATTTGCAGACTTGGCTGAGAGTAGTCAACTTCAGCCTGTGTATTGTCAGCTCCGTTCTCTCATTGACTACAGGTTGGACTAAGCCCTATTAATATTCTCAAGCTGGTGCTACATGAATTGCCAAGATCATTTGGGCCCTGGGCTAACAAGATATTATGGTGGCCTAATGAGATCTATTGGGAGGCCAAGCTGGCAGCTTTTTTTAATTGTCCAGTGTATGGCCAGCTTTGTTCTTTGGCTAAAGGTTAACCCATTGGACATTAAGACTGGTGTTTCTTTTTTTTTTAGCTGAAGAATTCTCTGCTCCTCCTTCAGAAAAGCTTTGATCGGCTCAGCAGGACGCGGGAAGAGGGTGCTGCTGGGAGTTAGCACCCCGACATGACTTTGGGGGGGATATATGTTCCATGAAGGAGAAACATTTGAGCTTTTTAATGGCAGAGAACTGGTTACAGAGACTGGGAAGTTTTCTGCTCGCTGCTGGCGTCACCCCCTCTTCCCCACTTTTATTTAAATCCATGTTGTATTTGTGAATTGTAAATTTCTTTTGTTTTTTTTTATGAAATTCTCAAATGTTCTAGAATTCTTGCTCTGTTTAGTGTCATTGTGAAGAGACGCAACAATGTCCATTTTCTCGACTTCACAGGCTGCAGTTGTACATGGGTGTTTATAGTTTATACTAAAGGGATGGCACCGACTGACATTGTTGCTCCTGAAGGATAAGTAAACCTTTAAAATAAGTGTAAATTGATGAGGGGGCTATTTTAAGCACCGTTGCAATGTACATTCATTATTTCTATTTTTTTTTAAATTCCAAGATATTATTTATTTTTCTTTAATTCCAAGATATTATGGGATACACTTACTGTTAATATAAATTAATTGTGTTACAACAGCGCCACCTGCTGGTCCTTTTCCCACCAGTCTGACCACCAAGTAGTCGAGGAAATTGTCAGGAGAAAGAAAGAGGCTGCTCTGATGTTCTTCTGCTTAGGAAACAAAATTAAAAACCTTTCTCAAAACTTTCCCAAGCAGAAGAATATCAGAGCAGAGTATTTCTTTCTCCTGACAACTTCCTTGACTACTTGGTGGTCAGACTGGTTGGAAAATGACCAGCAGGTGGTGCTGTTGTAACAAAATTCATTAATATTAACAGTACATGTATCCCTTAATATCTTGGAATTAAAGAAAAATAAATAATGGATGTATATTGCAAAAGTGCATATAGCCCCCTCATCAATTTTACATTCACTTATTTTAAAGGTTTACTTATCCTTTAAGGAAAGTAGCAGGTGGGTTAACTTCCGTTATTTTGTCAGGAGTAAATGAAGGGAATATTTAGCTGAGAATAGCTAATGCCCATTTGTGCCCCCCCATCTGTTGCTTATGGTAGTGCTGCTGGTTAAGTTTAGTGTAACCCCCAAACCCAGTTGTATGGGGATCATAATCTATTTCCAGTGGGAGAGACTGGTATTGCCCCTGCCCAGGCCTCTCCAATTAATTCATCATTTTATCCTTAGCCCAGAATCTTGCATTTGGGCTGTTTTTATCTTAATTTCCTTTGGTACCTTGGGTCTTCTCTCCGTATGAGGAGAATCAAGTAGATTTTGGAAGAGTGCAAGTGCCTTTATCTACAGCGTGTGCCTATTGGGTCCCTTTAGAACCCGACTCCTCAGACATTTGGGGTGTTCCTCCCATTAAATACAGGGGAATGTGACAGCGACAAGGTACAGATTTCCGTTTACTTTTGTATTTTATTTCTTTGGTGGCTAAATATTTATATTCAGGTTCTAATGCCCCCAAATATCTGAAGGTGGGTTATTTATTGAATAGTGTGCATAGGGATTATTTATTTGGGTGGTGTATTGGCATTAGCTGCACTGCTGTCTCCTCTTTGGTGCCTTATACAAGAGCTGTCTATGCTGTATAGTTTAACTACAGCTCTCAGCAACCCTTTCTTCCTAAAGAACACATGATGGTACATTCCATTTAAAGATTATCCCTGTGTCTCATTTGAATGGTTTCTGAGGGTGATTGATATCTCAGCTGAGATAGGGAGGATGTAACAATTCCCAGTGTCATTACTGTGGCCCCTTTCTCCCAAAACTCCGCTCCTACCCCAGGGTTGTGCCTATTGGCAGCTGGGCCCTATTATTCATCTCACTCGCCATAACCACAATTAGGAAAAATGCTTTCCTCACACCCGCCTTATCCATCTGAACCCAGGGTGGCGCTGGCAGAGCCAAGGGCAGCTATAAGATCTGTTATCCAGAAAGCCCTGAATTTAATCAGTGCCATTTCCCATAGAGTCCTATTTAACTCATTTATTTTTTAAGACACAACTTTGTACCTGAATTATATTGGGTTTTTCTAATGTGTAGAAGCCATAAGGTATGGTGACCCCAATTACGGAAAGATTTTCTAGAAAACCTGCAGATAACCTATAGACTAATAGGCAGTCCGGAGGCTGTGGGGCGGGTGTATAAGTGCAGCTAAGGATCTAATGAACAAGCTGGAGACTGAGCTTTCCCTGACCAGCTCCTCTACTGCAATCCATTCCAACCTACAGACTCATGTCACCCAGTTTGCCTTTTTCACAGATGTACAAAGATTTTCTTGTGTGAAATCAATAAAAGTTTTAAAACCGAAATCAATGTGTCTGTGTTGTAAGGCTGGTTCTTCCTGTATAACAGATAATTTCATAACAAATATTTATAGATTGGGCTTTACAAATAAAATAAACTGAATATAGTATTCCTGTTGTAGGGCTTTTCCCTGCTTGTATAAATGTGTAAGTAACTTCTTTCAGGCTTCTGCTTTTCTCTGGACCCCTCTGCCTCGAGCTGTCAGACTTTCTCCTTCTTTCCAAACGCTCCTTAAAGACCCACGGTCCAGAACAGCCATCAGAAATCGCAGGGCCCCATACGACAAAATTTCCTGGGCCCCCTGGGCTGCGCCCACTGCAAGCCCCACCTACAGGTCCGCTCCCACCACACAGTTATAAAACAAAAAAAATATTGGTGGCTAGGGTTCCCACATGTTAATAAAAAATAAAAAGATATTGGTGGTCAGGGCCCCCCATAAAAAAACATTTGTGGCCAGGGCTCCCCCATTAAAAATTATTGGTGGCTAGGACCCCACATGAGAGAAAAAAATTGGTGGCCAGGGCCCCCCCACATTATGAGAAAATTGGTGGCCAGGGCCCCTTAAACGTCCATGCCTCCCTGAAGTCAGCAGCTCTCCGAAAGATGGGGGGTCCAGCTAATCACGTAAGTGTGGCGTGGCTGGCCCCCCTTACCCTCGGGGCCTCCTACAACTCTCCCCCCTGTCCCCTCGATGGCTGCCCTGAGCAGTTGTGCTGACAATAGCGCCAGTAAAAGGCGCCAGGCCCCACTGCAAAGAAATCTTCAGAGGGACCCAGTGAACTCTGACCCCCATCCACCCAACCCGACCCATCTAGAGAGTAGCTTAGAGAGAGGTTATTTTTCTTGTTACCTATAGAGGAAGCAGACCCTGCAGTCCAGGGGCCCCCTAACCTTTTTGGGACTTACAGACACACATTATTAACAAAATGAATTTATTAAAAAAAAAAGGAAAGGTGCCTGGGAGTTGGAAGCAGCTCTGGCAGTGGGAATTGGTGTCACACATTCTGGAAGGACTCGCAGGGAGCTCACACCTGAGCCAAGTTCCACATGGTGTCTGCCCTGTTGGGGAGAAGGTTCCCCATTGTCACTACCCGTATCCGGGTACAGGGCCGCATGCCATCGACACGTCAGTAGGTTGGATCCAGTTTAGTTCATGAGTGGGTTCACTTCAGTAGGTGGGTAGAGGTCCTGGCATCCACCATTATTTTTGGAGGGCACCAGTTTAGTTCTCCCTGTAGGTATGTGCTGGTGCCCACATTTTTCATAAAATATCTGGGGTTTGTACTTGTCCTCTTGTGTTTAACCCCAAAATCACGGTCTAATTGCGTGTCTGTGTCCTTGGCGCCACTGTACCCACTGGAACGTGTAAACACCTCATTTACAATAATCAGTGGCACCGGCGCCCCTATAACGTAACACAGTTTGTTCATGCCATCTGTGACGATACTAGTGGGCGTGTCCAGGGCCGCCATCAGGGGGGGACAGGGGGGACAAGCGTACCGGGCCCGGGCATGAAGGGGGGCCCGGCAGCGCTGCATTTTTTGAAGATCCAGGCCCCCCTTACGAGCGCCCGAGCCGTACGTCTTGCCTCTGTGCTGCCGAATGCGGAAGTGCCGAAAAGCCGAAGCCGATGCGCCGAAAAGACCCGAAGTCACGGAAAAAGCCGAAGTCACGAAGCGCCGAAAAGACCCAAAGTCACGAAAACAGCCGAAGCCGAAGTCCTGAAGCAGCGCAAAGACCCGAAGTCACGAAAACAGCCGAAGCCGAAGTCCTGAAGCGGTGAAAAGACCCGAAGTCACGAAAGGAGGTGAAGTTGAAGTACTGAAGCCGTGAGTTCAATTCCACTGAACACCAGTTTGTGTATTTTTTTTTTTTTAATCTCCTGGCCACCAATGTATTATTTTAATATTCTATAGGCCCCTGCAACCAATCTTTTTTTTTTAAAACATGTTTTTTTGGGGCCCCAATTTTTTTTTTAACTCGTAAGGGGCCCCTGACGCCAATGGTTTTTTTTTTTTTCAAAAAAATTTTTTTTTTTTTTCAAATTTTTTTTTGGGGCCCCAATTTGTTTTTAACTTATACCCTTCCGACTGTGTTTTTAACTTATACCCCTGCCGACAATGTTTTTTTTTTTTTCAAAATATTTTTTTTTTTTTTAAATTTTTTTTTGGGGCCCCAATTTGTTTTTAACTTATAAGGGGGCCCCTGACGCCAATGTTTTTTTTTTTTTTTTAATTTTTTTTTGGGGCCCCAATTTGTTTTTAACTTGTAAGGGGGCCCCTGTAAGGGGGCCCCTGCCACCAGTTTTTTTTTTTTTCAAATTTTTTTTTGGGGCCCCAATTTGTTTTTAACTTATAAGGGGGCCCCTGCCACCAATGTTTGTTTATTTTTTAGTTTTTTTTACATTTTTTTTGTTGGGGCCCCAAGTTTTTTTTAACTTATAAGGGGGCCCCTGCCACCAATGTTTTTTTTAAAAAAAAAAATTTTTAATTTTTTTTTTTTTGGGGCCCCAATTTTTTATAAGGGGGCCCTGACCATCAATAGCTTTTTACAACTTGTGTGGGGGGGGTTACTTTTTTAGCGCTGATGTCTGTGTGGTCTTTTAACTGCGATGTGGAGTGGGCGGGAAATGGGGTGGAGCTTGGTCGTCAGTGTGGGCGGGGCCCAGGGGGCCCCAAAAATTTTGTTGTACGGGGCCCCGTGATTTCTAATGGCGGCCCTGGGCGTGTCTGTTCCCAGCCCCTCCTCCTGGGGCTTTTTGGGTGGCGAAGTAGGGTAAATGTCCTCCTGCTGGGGCAAAGGGGTTCTTCTGTTTGGGAAAATGGTTTTACTTCCTTGCGTGATGTAACACTTGGGGGTGAAATGGTTGGAGCACACGCGGTACGGGTTACTGTTCTTTGCATCCATGATCCGCTGAGCAAAGGTATCGTGGTGGCCTTGGAGCTGTAGCTGGTGCAACCAGCAACGATGCATCTGGGCATGACTTACACCTGGGGCAGATCAGTGGGGGGAAAAGGCAAATCTGATGAAATCAGGGGAAATTGCAAAAATACTATCCCACTGTTACTATAGGCACCATCTCTCCCTACTATACCTGCTATGCTATCCCACAGTCACATTCCCTTCCCAGAGACGATTATCCCACTGTTACTATAGGCACCATCTCTCTCTACTATACCTGCTATCCCACAGTCACACTCCCTTCCCAGAGACGATTATCCCACTGTTACTATAGGCACCATCTCTCCCTACTATACCTGCTATCTCCCACAGTCACACTCCCTTCCCAGAGACTATTATCCACTGTTACTATAGACACCATCTCTCTCTACTATACCTGCTATCCCACAGTCACACTCCCTTCCCAGAGACTATTATCCCACTGTTACTATAGGCACCATCTCTCCCTACTATACCTGCTATCCCACAGTCACACTCCCTTCCCAGAGACTATTATCCCACTGTTACTATAGGCACCAACTCTCCTACTATACCTGCTATCCCACAGTCACACTCCCTTCCCAGAGACTATTATCCACTGTTACTATAGGCACCATCTCTCCCTACTATACCTGCTATCCCACAGTCACACTCCCTTCCCAGAGACTATTATCCCACTGTTACTATAGGCACCATCTCTCACTATTATACCCAATTGGATTTTATCTTCTCAGTAGAGGGGTGGCCTGACCATCTTTCTGCCCTTGGGAGGCCCTGGCTTGTGTTACGGGGCTCGTTCACTTATGTGTATTTATTTCTTGCCTATTTATATGAATAAACACATATATATACCCATATACGTGTCTGTTTTAATGGGTGGAGTTGGTGTCAGACACTGGTACTAACATTCAGCCATACTGTGACCCCTGGAGGTTTTACAGAGATGAAAGACCCAATACACGGGCCGATAAAAGCTGCCGACAGACTATGTCGGCAGCTTATTGTCCCAAGTGTGGGGTCATTCGATGGGCGTCCCCGATCAATATCTGGCCGAAAGTTGGGCAGACGCTGATCAGGCAGGTTAAAAAATCCCGTCGGATTGCGGCTGCATCTTTTCATTGATGCGGTCTGTGATCTGCCCGCTGTTTGGCCTCCATTCTGATTGCTTGTTGGGCCCTAGGGCCCACGATCGGATCAGCCCGATATTGTCCACTTCAATGTGGGCATATCGGGGAGAGATCCGCTTATTTGGCGACATCGCCAAACGAGCGGATCTCCCTGTGTATGATCACCTTAAGCCTTTCTCATTGGGGAGATAATGATAGGGCCCCATTGTTGACTACATTCTCTAGGGCGCCCCTGTCTTTTTTTAATTTAGACTTTGAACCCTTAGTGGGTTTAATGAAAAGGGGAGCCCCACATAATGGCACTGAGAGGGGTGGGGGACGCAGCACTTCTTTATCTAATTCCCTTTCGTCACAGATTGAGGAATAGAAGTGATACTAGATTTGTGGATTGGCAAAATACCCCTTATTACATGAACCCTCTGCCCCATTACCTGCACATTACCTGTGCCAATAAACTCAGGTGCCCATATAACGTCACAGCCCAGGAGCGCTAATGTACAGGTCGACATTACTTATTATAGCACTGCAGACCTGCCTCCATTAAGGATTCTTGGGACCCCGTAAGGTTTTGCTGGAGCACCCCTTCTGTTCAGCTGACTGCAAACCCTATGGCGAGATCTTTTTAACCTAGAAAAGGGCACTGGTTGGGGGAGCCCCGCATTGGATACAGGGCCACCATCAGAGGGGCACAGGGAGTACTGTTGTACCAGGTCTGGGCCTAAAGGGGGGCCCAGCTGTGCTTAACTTTATTAAACCCTTGACCACCAATGTATTATTTTAATACTCTATAGGCCCCTGCCACCAATGTTTTTTTTTTTTTTAAATATTCTCTGGGGCCCCTTGTGTATGGGGGGTGTACCTCCACTTCTCTTCCCAATTAGACCTTTATACTTGTCTCCCCCACATGTACCTGTAACTGTCGGAGCAGTTCTTTAGTTCCATTATATTTGGGTGCAGCCATAGTAGGAGCACACTCCCAGTCTGAACGATGAACTCAGGTGTAACCAGGCCATTATATATATATATATATATATATATATATATATAAATAAATAGTATTGCTTGTTACTTCTTATTCCTTGTTTTTATTCAGGCCTCTGCTGTTCATTTCCAGCTTCTCATTTAAACCACTGCATGGTTGCTATAGTAAATAGGACCCTAGCAACCAGACGGCTGATTTGATTCCTAACTGAAGAGTTGGTGAACAAAAACCAAAAATGAAGCCCAATTGCTTTAAAAGATAAGTGTGCCATGCTAAAAGTTAATGTAAATGAGGACAAACCCTTAAAGCAAGAATTTTTATTTTATGTAATTTTAATAAAAACACTTAAAATACAAGTACAAAAAAACAGATGGGAGGGATGAGTTCTGCACAGAAATATATATATACATAAGATACACACAGGTTACACCTGTGCCAGGTATTAACCTGCCCCTCCAAACTGTGCATGTTTATTATGGGGAGTCCAAAACTCGAGCCTTCTCCTTGTACTTCTCCAGCAGCTCCCGAAGATCCAGCAGCAGGTCCTCCTTCATGAACTCCTCGTACTCCCGCTCCACCTTCAGCCGCTTCTCCTCTAGGTGTTTCTGAAGGATACACAGCATTAGCATGATACAGAGAGGCAAATGAAAGGGCAAGTAAATAGCAAGTTTGATATGATATATGAATGGAAAAGGCAGAGTTTAATGTGCAGCGCAAGGAAGGAAGTTGGGATTCTACTAATGAAACAGAGCAGGTGTCTCTATCCATCTCTTTGCCTTGGACAAGGAAAAACTGTACACTTACCTCTATCACTGCAACATGGTTGGCCACAGCATGCACCACACGGACCAGCTTGTTCTCGACTTGTCTCATCTCTTCTTCTGTCCGATGCTCTACCAGCTGCAGCCTGACAAACAGTAGGAGGCGCAGTTACTCATGGTGCAGAACTACAGATCTGACAGCAATGTTTATGCCATGTTCCTGTGATCAGAGCCCCTTAAATATAATATACTGCACTCCTTAAGCATGGCCCATCAATCCAAAATCTCTAAAGTTGCTTAAGACAGTTTTTGATTTTCTGATGCTCCTAAAATCTCAGCTGCCATAAAGCAGGGCGGGACTGCTGTTTCCAATGGGGATCAGATAGGATCTGTGCAGCCACTGGGACAGAATGCTCGGTTATACAGATAGCTAGAATCTCAGCTGCCATAAAGCAGGACAGGACTGCTGCTTCCAATGGGGATCAGATAGGATCTGTGCAGTCACTGGGACAGAATGCTCGGTTATACAGATAGCTAGAATCTCAGCTGCCATAAAGCAGGGCAGGACTGCTGCTTCCAATGGGTATAAATAGGATCTGAGCAGCCACTGGGATATAATGCTATGTTTTCAGGGATCACTTACTCCTGCTGCTCTTTTTGAAGATCCTTCATGGCTTCATCCAGACTTTTGTTGACTCCAGACTCGAGCAGCTGCCTGTGTTTCTCCAGTGACTCAATCTCAGAGATCCATCTTTTCTCATGCTCCTCGGACTCCTGATGACAGTCCATGAAACAGACAAGTGTGAGTTAAGGGGGCAAAGTTTGTCACATGTTACCCTTTTGCAGGACCAGTATAATCTGAGAGAGGCACAGTAAATGAGGACTCACCTCTACTTTCTGCTGATAAATCTCCTCCAACTTCTGAGCTTCGTCTTTTTGCACCTTCACCTCATTCTTTTTCTCGCCTATAAGGGTGTTCAGCTAAAGCAGAAAAATCCATAAAACGCTGTAATAATACCCAGAAGGCAAAGCCAAAAGTGGCCTCAGCCAATCAGGTTAAAATGAAAGAAACCAAAAAGAAGGTCATTTTGCCAAGTTTCCATTCCTCACCTGCTCTACCATGTCCTCAACCCCCATCTTCTTATTGGTGGAGCTGGCAATATGGCCCTCTGACTGCGACAGGATTTCCACAAGTGGCACCTTCACAAACAGAAAGAAAGATCAGAGATGAGCGCTGCTTATTGTGCGACCAAGTCTCTCCCATTGGGGAGATTATTTCCAGTCTGTTTCTTACATTGATCTTGTTCCGGTAGTGCATTAAGCTGCTCTGCTCACTGTCCAGGTTGCACTGGATCTGAAAGTCATAGCCATTGGCAAACTCGGCCGTAGGAGGGATCAGACGCACTTTCCTGCCAATCTTGTGGAATTCCGACAGTTGTGTCTCCACCTGGAGAGAGAAATATTTGTTCCCATATTATAGCCAAGCAGCACCGAAAAGAACTCCCAGTCGGCTTGCAATAGCCTCAACTCTGGGGTCTGTAACAAAGGGTTGGGTGGGTCTGCCAGAGCAATCAGCAAGCTCAGACAAATTCTTGTGGCAGCTGTTGATGTGCTGCTTGCTATTGGCTTGTGCCTTAGTCATCTGAAGGATGGCAAGGGTCACTAGCCATTATTAAGCCACAGCTCAGTGCCAGTCCCTAAACACACATACCGACTCCTTCATCTTGGCGTATTTCAGTTCCTCGTGCCACAGCTGCTGTTTGTCCTCATCCAGGTCCTTGGTCAGTTTGGCGATCGTTTGCTGCAGTTCGTTTTCCTCGTATTTTATCCTCTCTATATCAGCCACAGAGTACTTCTGGTTGTCCAGGATGTTCTTCAGGCGTAGGTTCTCCTGTTGAATGGCTCTGCTCTCGAGTTCTAGGAGAACACAGACGCAGTAAAATCTATTTAACGGGACATTATTAGCAAATTAGGAGTTGAGAGATCGGCATACATTGAGCAATATGATTGGGTGGTCTGTGCTGCAAAGTCCCTCCAGTTGGCAGCACTACTCCCCCACCAAATGGAGCTACCTGAAAATATGGACATGGTTGAAAATTTATTTTGGGAACCTAATTTTATTGGTGTTAATGTGCACTAGCAGGATCAACAACAGCCCCAGCCCCCTGGTGATAACACAATTGCTCACCTGTGGCTTCCAGCTCCTCGCTAATGCTGCTCACTCTCTGGTCCAGCAGGGTGGAATGGGACTCGATCTCAGTCAGGTAGTTCTGGTATTTCTGGATATCAGCTTGCAGGGAAGCCTTTAGCTTTCTCATGGAGGCCAGACGGTCCTGTGAGCAGAACATTAAAGTTACTCCAATGTTAAAGCCCAGTGGCGATTATGAAAGTTCTTCCCCAGTCTAGTAACCAATAGCAACCATAAATAAACTTCCTTTATTCTAATTGCACTAAACCATTAGAATCAAAAGTCTGATTGGTTGCGGTGTATGCCCTTGGGATACTGGGAGCTGGATTTTAGTGCCACACTTATGGCTACACGTTGCACATATGAATATCACAGATACTGACGGGCTCGTTCTCTTTTTCCTTTTCCAGTCGCTCTATTTCTTCCATCAGTCTCCTGGATTCCTGTTGCAGGGCTTCCAAGTTGGATTCATCCACGTGATAGGCTTCCTCTGTGGGGAAAGTTCAGGCAACAGCAGGTTAAACTGAAAATGATGACAGACCGTATGTCATATCTGGCCAATATCCAGGGGTGGGCATTGACATGGTTTCTCTTTCCTCAATCCCATCTACCATGAGTATACTTTAAAAGGAAGATTGCCTTAATATAACTTTAAAAAAACCCAGTTTTTTGCTTCTTACTTACTGAGCCTGATGCACACGTCTGTGTCATACTCTTCAAATGTGTCACGTCCTTCCATGAACTGATCATAGCAGCGCACGGTGTAGTCCAGGAACAGCTGCAAACACAAAACAGCATTTGCGAGATCTGGACCAACGTTTCTAAAGCAAACATTAACCCTTTTGCTGCCAAACTGGATCACTGTCTTTATACGAACAGTAACAGCAAAAAAAGTGTTTTAAAGGAATAACAATTTAATGTTTAATGGGGGCAGCCATTCAAGCACAGGATACACAGTAGATAACAGATAAGTACTACTATAGTTTATATAAACAAGCTGCTGTTTAGCCATGGGGGCAGCCATTTAAATCTGAAAAAGGGAGAAAATGCACAGGAAACACAGCAAATAAGCTCTGTAGTACATAATGGGAATCTTCAGCAATTATCTACGGTGTATCCTGTGCTTGAATGGCTGCCCCCATGGCTACACAGCAGCTTGTTTATATAAACTATAGTAGTACTTATCTGTTATCTACTGTGTATCCTGTGCTTGAATGGCTGCCCCCATGGCTACACAGCAGCTTGTTTATATAAACTATAGTAGTACTTATCTGTTATCTACTGTGTATCCTGTGCTTGAATGGCTGCCCCCATGGCTACAGAGCAGCTTGTTTATATAAACTATAGTAGTACTTATCTGTTATCTACTGTGTATCCTGTGCTTGAATGGCTGCCCCATGGCTACACAGCAGCTTGTTTATATAAACTATAGTAGTACTTATCTGTTATCTACTGTGTATCCTGTGCTTGAATGGCTGCCCCATGGCTACACAGCAGCTTGTTTATATAAACTATAGTAGTAATTATCTGTTATCTACTGTGTATCCTGTGCTTGAATGGCTGCTCCATGGCTACAAGGAGGAAGCAGGAAACCTGTGCTGGTTCCACTTTATGGAGCACAGCACCACACAAACCCTTGTAATGGTGAACCAAACCCACCTGGTTAAAGTCAATTCCGTTCTCGCTTTGCTCCCCCATCGGAGGGTCTTCAAACACAGGATTCTCGCTCCTCAGCACACAGCACAGCTATGATTGGACAAAAACACTCTGGTAAGTACCAATGATCAGACAGAAATGGCCAGGCACCGGGTTGGATGGAAATATTCAATAAAAGGAAAAAAAATGTCCTAAAGTCTATAGAGGGGAGAAAAGGTTCCACTCCTGGCAGATACTTATTGTCTGATTAAGGGGCCATGGTCTATGCTGCTTTACCTGCTGTTTCTGCATTATACTATAACCTTTGTCACATTTGCTGCAATATAGAAGTAGCGGCTCATTAACCAATCAATCCATGGTCTCTGGACACTTTCCCCAAGAAGGGAATATTCCGGTGACGCTAAAGGGCCAAATCCTCTGCTGTATAAGGCCAACTGAATCACATGCACACATGGGGCTAACACAGCAATGAAATCGAAATACCTTGACACAGTCGATTAACCAGACGAGAGCGGCCACAATCTGGGGCCACGTGTGGGGGGCACCAACTGTGTACATGGAGCTTTTCGACAAAGCAAAGGGATACCTGGATAAGGGGAGGGTAAGAAGCAATAGTTACCCACTTGAGCAAGACCAAGGAAATCTCTATTCAATATGAATTTTCTGCCCAATGTTATTAATCATTATTAGTAGCGATGCACCGAATCCAGGATTCTGCCTTTTTCAGCAGGATTCGGCCGAATCTTTGTGCCTGGCCTAACCAAATCCTAATTTGGATATGTAAATTCTGGGCAGGAAGGGAAATTAAGTTAAAAACAAGGAAGTAAAAAAAAAAATTTCCCACTATTTCCTTACCCAGGATTCACATATGGTTCAGTATTTGGCCGAATCTTTCAAGAAGGATTAGGAGATTCGGCCTAATCCCAAATAGTGGATTCGGTGCATCCCTAATTATAGAATATTAGTTATAATTATGCGAATATTAGTCATCTTGGCAGGGAGAAGTCGGACAGGAACAGCACTGACAATATCTGAAAAACATCCACCCTCCTATTGTACAGCGCTACAGAATACAATGGCGCTTTTACAAATATGTATTGGTAATAATCAGCAGATATCAAACAAATCATTATGGAATCCAAGAGGAACACATTCAGTGGCTCATCAGTACCTACCCGAGTTCTTTAAATATCCTGGGAATCTCCTCTTCAAACTTGGACTCGGGGTTCTCATAATTGGGACATATAAATGTGTAGATGAAGGCAAAGATCTTGAGGAAATCCTTTGTAGATGGGCCCTGCAGGGACTTGACCGTGAGAGCCTGGGAGTAGCCATTCTCATTCAGGAACTGAAAGGACAAAGGTACAGATTGAGGAATATATTTTATTTGGAATATATTTTATTTGGAAGAGTGTGCAGGGTTTAGTGTGAGGGAACGGCTGGAATATTTGGAATTCAGAAATATAGATATAGTTGCATTGAAACGCATTGCCCTTGTTATGTAACAGAGAGTGGACAGTGCTACTTCATCCTATATAAAAGGTCAATTGGACCTTTTGGAATTAAAGGAACAGTAACACAAAAAATGAAAGTGTCCTAAAGTAATGAGAATATAATGTAGTGTTATGCTGGTACAACTGGTGTGTTTGCTTCACAAACGCTACTATAGTTTATAGCATAGGATCAGCCTGATGAGTATGTGCAGAACCTTCTGTGTTTTCATAATGGGACAGCAGCCCCTCACATAGTGCAAGCAGGTATTCTAATTAATGCACGAGGGAGTTGCCAGCCTTGCCTCCAGCCACCAGAGCACATTTGGAAAGGGCCAGAGGAGGGTGTCAGTACTCACCTCGCAGAGCTGCCGTATGCACTGCTGTATAAATGCCTTGTCATGGAGAGGCCGGGGGTCCTTTATTTTCTCAGTGCCGCCAAAGGCTCCGTATTGACTTGTCCGGGCTGTCCCGTTACTCGCTCTGTGGGGGAAGAAGCATTGATCTCTGTTGCACAACAAAATTGTAACTGGCATCTAGTTGCTATGGTGACTGACCCACTACTTACCTATAATTAAATTATACCAACTGCAAAGTGCAAACGTAGTAGCAGTCTCAACTGTTGTCTCACTAGTCACATTAGACCAACCCTCTTTTTTTGAGTCCCTAATTAAAGGGGTGGTTCACCTTCAATTTAACTTTTAGTATGTTATAAAATGGCAAAATCTAAGCAAATTTTCAATTGGTCTTTATTTTTTATACTTTTTGGATCATCTGCCTTCTTCTTCTGACTCTTTGCAGCTTTCAAGTGGAGGTCACTGACCCCATAAAAAAAATCAACAAATGCTCTGTAAGGCTACAAATGTATTGTTATTGCTATTTTATAGCTTTTTTGCTTTGTATTACTCATCTTTCTATTCAGGCCTCTCCTATTCATATTCCAGTCTGTTATTCAAATCAAGGCATGGTTGCTATTGGAATTTGAATCCTAGTGACCAGATTGCTGAAATTGCAAATTGCAGAGCTGCTGGAATAAAAAGCTAAATAACTCATAAACCACAAATAATAAAAAATTAAGACGAGTTGCAAATTGTCTCAGAATAGCCCTCTCCACATTATACTAAAAGATAATTTAAAGGTGTACCACCCCTTTAAAGGAACATTAACACCAAAAAATGAAAGTGTTTTAGAGTAATGAAAATATAATGTAGCGTTGTCCTGCAATGGCAACACTACTATAGTTCATATAAACAAGCTGCTGTGTAGCAATGGTAGAAATTGAAAAAAAGACTATATGGCACAGGATAAACAGTGGATAACATAACACCATTATGTTCTACAGAGCTTATATGCTATCTGCTGGGTAACCTGAGTCTTTTCTCCTTTAATGGCTGCCCCCATGGCTACACAGCAGCTTGTTGCTATAAACTATAGTAGAGTTTCTGAAGCAAACACACCAGTTGTACCAGTGCAGGGCAACACTACATTATATTTTGATTACTTTCATTTTTTGATGTTACTGTTCCTTTAACACCAAAGTGTCCTGAGCTAATCAGCCTGGTAAGCACATGGTTAAAGTAATGAGGGCACTCACCTCTTTCCGAAAAAGCTGGTCTTCTTCTCAGATGTGCCGGAGTGGGGCTTGCTCATGCTCAGCTTCCCAAAGCCCTGTCTGTCTTTGCTAGGAACAAGACAAAGGAATCAGATTAGAGAGAAATACTACAGAATGGGAGCATTGTGGTGACGCGGTGTATGGAGAGCACTCAGGCACATGCCTAGTAGTACACTGCCACCCTGTGTGACTGCCATTGGGATATTTGTCTGTCATTCTATTCCTTGATTTATTCACGGTCCTCTTAACCGGCTGAGGAAAAAGCCGACACTAACAGGCCAATAAGAACTTACTTCTGTGGAGTGGTGAGACCCATGCGGTTGGCATCTTGTACCCGTAAGGGCAGAAGGGACTGCCTGTTGGTGACAGAGCTCCTCCTCATGTTTCCTGCTGGGAACCAAACAAAGTGTTATGGAGGGAAGCAAACCTGGCACTTGTGGCCCCTTATCTTGCTCCTGGAACAAGATGAGGCAGAGCACTCTCTTAAATCACTTAACATGTAGTAGCCTGGTGTACAGCATAGAGGGTACGGCAACCCCCAAAAGAGTCAATAGACTAGAGAATATGCAATATGCTTGATAAAGGGGTTCACCTCGAAACGTTGCACGTTCGCACAAATAAACAGCAAAGGGTAACCCTGCCTTTCAATCGCCCTGTGTGTCAGTGTATCTCTACTCTATTGACCCTTATCCTGCTCCTCATCATTAGATCCAGGGTTGCCAGTTCTAATTTTCAAAACCAGCCATGGTCAGCTACAAAATCAGCCCACAACTAGCCAAGAGGCACTTCAAAAGTAGCCCAAAAATAGCACAATATGTGGAGTGAAAAAAAGTCTTAGAAATAAATGCATATATGTGAAAATACGCCTTTTTCAAAGGTTCGCGGTTTTGTATTTTTCCATTAAGCAAAATGGCACAGATTTGCTCCACCAGGGGTGTATCTACAGAGGGTATAGAGGCCTCATAATAAATAAATATTGGTAAAACAGGTTAACCTCTAGACCAGTGATCCCCAACCAGTAGATCGTGAGCAAAATGTTGCTCTCTCTTGGATGTTGCTCTCTCAAAGCAGCTGCTTATTTTTGAATTCCAGTCTTGGAAGCAAGTTTTGGTTGTATAAAACCAGGTGCACTGTCAAACAGAGTCTCAATGTAGGTTTACAAATCACATAGGGGCTACTAAATGGCCAATCACAGCCCTTACTTGGCACCCCAAGAACAGTTTTCATTTATGTGTTGCTCCCCAACTGCTTTTACTTCTGAATGTTGCTCATGGGTTTAAAAGGAATCCCTGCTCTAGACATTTTGGTGGCCAGCCAATTTTTGCCCCCAAATTGTCTGAAATTGAGGAAAGTCAATGGATAATGCTTAAGAGTGATGGGGGATATTGGGCCCAAAATCTGGTAACTTCCAACTTCTACACAACATTGCATGCTGGGTATTGTTGTCTTACATTCAACTTGGCAGTCGGCAAATTGTTAAACAAAAACTACATTGCCCAACATGCACTGGGAGACGCAGGCTTGGCACAATCGGGCAAGGAAAAAAATTTGGCTGGTTTCCAAAGTGAAAAAAGTAGCCCAAAGCCGTTCCATGGCTAGTTTATACTTTCAAGACCCGCCTGGGTTTTAAATTAGTAGCCCAATTTGGCTGGAGAACAGCCAACCCTGATTAGATCAGTATCATATAATAATAGGCTGCTTGTCTGCCTGGGATTCAGTTACAGCTGGAGTTACAGCCAGTCCCCATGTCCAGCTATTACTATCCATACAATACAACTCCCAGCATGCTTAGATGTATAATCGGATCCCAGCACCATCCCCGTGCAGGACGAATTACCGATTCCGCCGCTCCCCGACTCTTCCTCTGGCGCTAGTAGAATTCAAATCCGTCGCGCGTCTAACGGACCAATCAGCGCAGCCTCGAGTGACGCCATCAACTAGCGACCTGAGTGGGTGCCAGGAGCGCCCTCTGCCGAGAGGAAACACAATGACTTTTACCGTTATGAGAAGGACTGCGGCCAGGGCTAGAGGCTGGCTCCAGACACAGCGAACCTTTATTTATAGAACGCACAGCCCGGCCCTGACCCCTGAACGTGTTTGGGTTTATTTCGTTCTAAAAAAAAAAAAAAATGTAGACGTGAGCAGTATAGGGGCGTGGCACCGACGGCGACATATTGATACACCCGGAAGTTTGGGTTTATTAGACACCGGAAGGGGTACAGAAAGAAAAGGCTCTATTGGAGCCGTAGAGGTGAGAGGATCAGACATGGCCGACGAGGATGAGGATCAAACGGTAGGAACGTGAAGTTGGTATATGTCGGAGCGGGGATATAGATAGCCGACGTCCTGTTTCATGGGCACGCACTTTTTCCTACGATTGATTTCTTGTATTTCCCCCCCTAAAAATATTTTACTTTATGCACAAAAATTCAACTAATTTGGAAAGTGTTAAGCTCACAAATAGTCCCGGAAGTCACGTCAGCTGCCGAATAATGAGTTTTATGGGGTAAATACACAAAATAATTCATTGCCCCCCCCCAAAACATAATATATTTCTAGAAAGTACAAGTGCCATCTCCCATAGTATCCATTATAAATAATTTTTTTAATAATCGTTTCCTTTTCTTCTCTGTAATAATAAAACAGTAGCTTGTATTTGATCCCAACTTAGATATAAAGAATCCTTATTGGAAGCAAAACCAGCCTATTGGGTTTATTTAATGTTTACATGATTTTCTAGTAGACTTAAGGTATGAAGATCCAAATTACAGAATTTACAAAGGTGAACAACCCCTTCAATACGTCTCTTTTTCCCCACAATTTTCTTCTTCGTTCTCCGATATCCTTTCCTGGTCCTGGCATTTGTAATAGTGGCCAACTGCAAAGAGGTGTTTTCCCTCCCCGTTGCATTATGTATCTAATGGAGTCCACTTGGTCCTGTTGCCCATCATCTCTAGGGAATGAACTGTGCATATTCAGCTCAGAACGTTCCATTAATCCATTGTTTTTGACTCCTGCAGTTTGAGGATGAAACCGAAGAAGCTTCTGGATCAGCTGAAGGAGGACAGGGGAGGCGCAAGAGGCTCTTTTCCAAGGAGTGTAAGTTTACCTTTAGATCAGGGAAAAACCTGTTAATTGTGCAGGCAATGGGGTGATTCAGATTATACATGCATGGAAAGGTCCCCAGAGATAAGCTTATTTGGCAGTGTATGGAGCCCTTCTCTATCGAACCACCCTTATTCTGCTTGTTGTAATCCGATCATATCAAGGAGAGAGATTCTCATTTGGCGACCTCGCCAAATGAGCGGATCTCTCTATGTATGGCAGCTTTAGACTGGCACACCATAATATTTGAAAGGAGAACTAAAGTGTAACTAAATAAGTAGCCTAGAAATGTTGTTTTGGGCTTCTGTACTAGCCCAGGGCAACCACAGCCCTTTAGCAGGGAAGATCTGTCTATCCAAAGATGCCCCAGTAGCTCCCCATCTTCTTTTCTGCCGATTCACTGCACATGCTCTGTGCTGCTGTCACTTACTGAGCTTAGGGACCCACTCACAATATATAGTACACACAGAATAGAAATGTCACAATATAAGGCTGATTAATCATTAATACAGATAATTACTACATGGCAGCGCAGAAACCAGTGCAATTAGCATCAGAATGTAGTAAATAGCCCTGTAGCATCAACTTATATTCTAGGCCAACCTCGTTTTCTGCTTGATAATTTGTAACAACCCCTAAGCTTAGTTTCTCAACAGCTGCTCAGAGCCCACTGAGCATGAGTGTTGCAGACATTTCCCAAGTTAGTGACCCCCACGGTGACAATTTTGAAGTCCTGGATCATTGCTGCTATTGAGAAGCTGAAACTTTAGGCTGGTGCAACAAGTTCAGTATACAAAATGTCATTTTTAGCCATATTCATTATAAGGGTTTAGTTCTTCTTTAATAGGACTTTAGGTCTGGAGTGCCCTTTTCACCTTCCATTGCAGTTAATGATGGGGATCTCCCTTAAAGGGCACCTGTTGGGTAAACATGTTATCCCCAACTAAAGGTGCTGGCTGAAAGAGCCCTTATTCCATTTTAGGATAACAGTAGGTTTTTTTTTTTTTTTAAACAGCCATGTTGTGTCACTCGCGTGCGCATAAAATTTTTACCCAACAGGTGCCCTTTAAGAACTTTTACTTGAATAATTGTTATGCAGAATTCAGTAGTTATAGTCCTGAGCAAAGTGCCCATGTTTCTGATGCTCCTCTGTATGGAAAATGACTTGCACATTGTGGTCTCTTTGCTAGAGATTTGGCTTAGTGCATGCCTGTTTCTATGCTGGAGCTTCTGCTTTGCTTCTATCGGCCCGAACGACTGCCATGTATTTCCTTCCTTGCAGTACGCTGTATGATGTATGGATTTGGGGATGACCAGAACCCTTATACAGAGTCGGTGGATATCCTGGAAGATCTGGTGATCGAGTTCATTACTGAGATGGTGAGTAAACAAAATCTGTATCCCATGGAGTGGCACCTGCAACCCCTGTCCCAAACTCTGTAAATGACAGTGAACATAATGAGATGTAACGATTAGCCCTTCCAAACCTCTACAAATGAAATGGCAGGGTTTAGAGAAAAGGAGAGGCAAAACCTGCTGCGTGGGCTATTTCCATGTACAACATAGGAGCTATTCATTTCACTTAACTCTTGGGGAAAACAGGATCTCTGGGGTAACATCATCTCCCACAAGGATACTTGACAGTGCAGGGAATCAGAGTATCATTCTCATCACCACCTTTTTTAAAGCTTACTCATTACAGGAGGCCAGAGTGACTGACTGAGGTCCTGTAACAGGATTTCTGTGGCTCAGTGGTAAAGGCTTATATAAAGGTGAATTTCTTGTATTCTACATGAAACTGTTACAGTAAATTCACATATGCAGGTAGGTGGTTTCTCCTGTATGCTGCTCGCTTAACACATTCACAAACTGCTATTCCTTTTCTTAGATCCACAAGGCAATGTCTATTGGGCGCCAGGGCCGTGTACAGGTGGAGGATATCGTTTTCCTGATCAGGAAGGATCCACGCAAATTTGCCAGAGTCAAGGATCTGCTGACTATGAATGAGGAGTTGAAACGGGCTAGGAAAGCCTTTGATGAGGCCAACTATGGCTCTTAAAAGCCTCGATGGGAGATGCCTGTGCGTTATCTGTCTGTACCATTGTTTACCCAAACTGGTTAAGGAAGGCTGTATCTGCCAGTGAGTTACTCTTTTTGCTTTTTGGCTACACCTGAAAATGTTCCTATTGAGGAGTGGGCCTGTGAGACCTTCGGACAGAACTGTTAACGTCTAAGTGATAAGCTGTGACCTGCATCACTAAGGGCCAATTGTGTGGGTGCTGTAGGCTTCAGTTCCTGCCCGTACATGTTAACAGCCAATGTCATAACTGTTTGTGTGTATCTAGGTCTGGGCCTCCATTTAACATTTAATCACTGCGTGAAAAGTTTTCTGTCATAAAAGCATCGCAGAGAAGACGCTGTAACCTTGGCACCTGGATTTTAGGACAATTACAAAAAAAAAATAAAGTGTAGTTTTTGTCTTTAATTATGTGTATTGTGTGTTGAGATGTTCAAAGACTGCAAATAAACTCATTTTATACCAATGCCATAAATATTCCCTCTTTATTATTACTGGGCACAGTTCTTTGGTGTTCGTTTGGTTACTTGACAGACTGTGGGTAAATGAAGGGGTATGTGCCCACTGCAGTTGTGCCTCACTCCAACACTCTTACTGGCCAGGACCCCTGCTGGCTATTGACATTATGGGAGGGATAAAACTAGTTGGGCCTCAGACGAGCCAATTCGGGGGAATGGGCCAAAGGTACCACCTTTCTGTAAGTTGCGGCTTAACAACATGGAAAGAATATTAATATAACCATTGCATATATTCAAAGGGAAAGTATCCTTATTTGGTAACAGCTGGAGGGCCACCGCTGGAGCAGAGATGAATTAAGGTCATGAGCTAAAAAATGACCTTTTGAGTTAGAACTGATAAGCCAGTAGGAATGGGAGGCCCAATACCTCTAATGAAGAACCATGCCTTATTAATTGGGTTGAATATTATTTTTTTTTTCCATCTAATTGCCCCTTCCTAGTTCTCTTTAGTATGAGTGGAATGAACATTAAATACCTCAAACAGTTATTACCTGGATATCTAACACCGAGGTTCGGCACTTACTTACGCTGTGACAGAAGCACCAATATGGCAGTTTGTCGGCTTCAAGCGCCTGGTGTTAACAGGCAGGGAGGCGTAGCAATAGGACGGACAGGGTACGGAAGCCGCAGAGGGATTGGGGCTGAAGACGCGCTTACTAGAAGCCTCTATAGCTGTTGCCTAGTGCGCATGCGTCCTGTTGTGGTATTCCCTATCTGGGCATGTGCAGTTTCTTTCTCCCACACGCAGGACAAATACCGGCTGCTGTGGAGACAGGCCGAAACCCGGGGACAGCAACGGAATAAGAGTGGGCTAGACGACACCGAGCGGGACACAGGCGCTTTGGGCTTATTCATTGCAGTCGAACGTGTGGAATCTGAACCAGGTGAGAGTGTCCGCTCTGCGTCAGAAGTGGCACCGGGGGGAGTCAGCACCGCCCTGAGGGACACACAGGGGCAACAAGCACAGACTGGGGGCTCGGGGGGGGGGGGCAGTAAACACCACACAAACTGACCTGGTGTCAGAGAGGGGGCAATGATCACAACCCTGGGGGTACAGAGGGGGCAATGATCACAACCCTGGGGGTACAGAGGGGGCAATAATCACAACCCTGGGGACACAGAGGGGACAATAATCACAACCCTGGGGGTACAGAGGGGACAATAATCACAACCCTGGGGGTACAGAGGGGACAATAATCACAACCCTGGGGACACAGAGGGGACAATAATCACAACCCTGGGGACACAGAGGGGACAATAATCACAACCCTGGGGACACAGAGGGGACAATAATCACAACCCTGGGGACACAGAGGGGACAATAATCACAACCCTGGGGGTACAGAGGGACAATAATCACAGCCCTGGGGGTACAGAGGGGTCAATAAGCACAGCCCTGGGGACACAGAGGGGGCAATAATCACAACCCTAGGGGTACAGAGGGGGGGCGATAAGCACAGTCCTGGGGGCACAGAGGGGGCAATAAGCACAACCCTTGCAGGGGATACAGTGGGCAGTTGGCACAGCACAAGTAATCTACTCAGTAGGCAGCCCAACAGGGATTGTTGAAATATGTTGCCCAAAGAAGTCCCCCAGTTATCAGGACCTTTGGCCACAGATCTAGTGGTTGAAGTATGGCCAGCTATACTAATATAGTAACTGAGGTTGCACAAAGACTCCATCCAAATAAAAAAAAAAAAAGGGTTTCCAAATTTCCTAGAAAGATGAAAAACTGCCTTACTGAATATGTGGGACCAGTCCGTAATAGAGTGTAGTAAAATATGTGTTATATTGGCAGTTCACCATGAAATCCATTTTTATTATGAAATGCAGCAAACAGCGTTAGAACACAACTTGCAGTTTTTTTTATTCTTGGTTATTTATTTATTCTTGGTGGTTTTTGAATAACTTAATGGTTTGTTTGGATTTTCTGTATGTCTTTTATCTGGTTGCTTAGGGGCCAAGGCCGTGAGTTTAGTGGCAGACTGGAAGGCGAATAGCAGAATAAAGACTAAATTAGGGATGCACTGAATACAGCATGCAGGCCCACTGGAAATAATTCTTTTGTAGGGCGCCTTTTAAATTAAAAAGAATTTAAATTTAACTGTCGCTAATATATATAAATCTGTGAAACCCATTTAACTAAGTCTTTTAATGTATTTTTGTAGTTTGCTTATTTATTTCATATTTGTGAGTTCCTAAACCTAATATTTTTTTCCCAGCTGAAACCACCACACATGCTGAGTGTCACTGACAGATGTACTCTGCTGTGATTGGCTGGTTCCAGCACAAGTTGACAGACTGTAAAGGTCTGTGACACATACACACAACACGAGGGACTTGTTTGCAGTATAATAAAGTTAGGTTGAAGAAGCTGACCCGATGTGTAGTCATGGGGTCAGCCATTCAAGCACAGAATACACAGTAGATAACAGATAAGCTCTTAAGAATCCCATTGTATACTACAGAGCTTGAGATTTATCTGCTGTGTATCCTGTGCCTTTTCTCCTTTTTCGGCCGCTAGTGATGTGTGGGTCAGGGTTTTCCTGACCCGCACCCGACCCTAACCTGCCCCTGCTCCAGCCTGCACCCGCGCTTCCGGGGTCCTTTTATAGACCCACCCCGCCGATGACATCACAAAAGAGGTGGGGCGAGCAGATGTGAGAATATAAAACAGGAACCTGGAAGTCAGAAGCCACCATTTGAAGGTGGCAGGCGGGGAGAGCAGGAGAAGAGCTCAACCCGCACCGCCACCCGCGAGGAGCAGAGCGAGGTCGACCCACTGTTATCAGGTCGGCCCGCACATCACTATCGCCCCCCCCCCCCCGTGGGCTGTCCACCTTCCAAACACTTTTTTCCAGTTCAGTTGTTTTCAGATTGTTCACCATAAACAAATATTTTTTTTAAGTTGCTTTCTATCTTTTATTTTTTTACTGTTTTCCCAATATTAAAGTTTAAAGTTGAATGTTCGTGTCTCTAGTGTCTCATCGTGGCAGCTCAGTGATCCAGGAGCATTGAAACTGTTTCAATTTGCTACATTTAGTTGATACAATTAGTTGATACATTTCTCAGCAGCATATGTGGAATATTAGCAAAGATTGTATCAATTCTAACAGCTGCCTTTTACAACTCAGGGATTTTGCTTAGCAGGGAAAAATATAATAAATGTATCAATTAAATGTACCAATTTAGAACAGTTAAAGAGTCTTAGACCCCCCCAGAGTTGAAGGTGAAAAATGAAACTTCACGTCTACACGTCAATATTAGAAAGAAAACGGTCACAAATAGAAAGTAATAGGCTAAAGTCTTTATTTCTGGTGAACAATCTGAAACCAACTGCATTGAAAAAAGTGTTTTAAGGTGAACAAGCCCTTTTAAGGATTTTTTTGGTGCTTTTATGTAGCGTTGGCCACACATTTTATAAAATGCGGTGATTTTTCTCCATACTGCATGATTGTTGTAGCCTAGGCTGATAAAGGGACACATCCATAAAATACAACTGTTCCCAACCTGCAGCCTTGAGAACTCTGGAGGTGTGATATTTTGCAGCCGTGGGTAATATGAACTCTCAGCCATGAATCTGGTAAAACTTGGTGAGATCTATCAGGGGGTTTAGATCAGGAGGAAATTACAAGCACAAAAAATCCTTTCAGGCTCTTTGCAGCAGTGCTGCTCCTTTAAGCACCGTGTAAACCTAGTGTGTATATTTACAAGCAGCATGCGGCAGTCTTGTGCTTGAATGAACACATTTCTCTGAAATCCACATACATTTATTCCACAATTCTTTCTGAGTTAACTATTACTTGTCTGCAAAACCACGAGCACATAGGGATAGGCTGCCCACCCCCCAGCTAACACATATGAGGTCTATTCATCCTGTCTTCAATATTTATTGGCCAGACACTTTCATACTACCTGCATTGAAGCCTATTTGGCATGTGCTTCCCTTAGATCATAACAAAGTTACACATTCAGGCAGTTAACAATCACCCTGCTATAGTTCTAGGGGTACCAAGGGCACAAATAAGCACTCACCCCAAATCTCCCCCTAACTGTCCTTCAGGCTGGGCCCCCTTAGCTCATAACAAGGTTACAGATATATGAAATATTGGGGTAACAGTCACCCTGCTATAGTTCCAGGGGTACCCAGGGCACAAATAAGCATTCACCCCAAATCTCCCCCTAACTGGTCTTCAGGTTGGGCCCCTTAGCTCATAACAAGGTTATAGATATATAGAAACTTTGGGCGTCAGGCTGGATACTTAGAGATGAGGCAAATGTCACTTGAGAAAGTGGAATTGGGAGTTTGAGTGACAGCCACCAGACCCACTGATACACTGATACACCCCGTGGGTCCAGGCTATTGCCATTGAGATAGAAGGGAAACCATTCAGGGTATTTTGGCTCCTGTCAGTGGAACTGCTGAACATTCAAGTGATAAAATACCTCTGGCCATGCTGTGTGTCTGTTGCTCAGGTTCCCCTATGTATTGTGTGGCTGCTTATTTGTGGCCCTATATAAAGACATATTTGTTATCCTTTCTCCTGGGTGATGTCCCAGTATATGGGTGAGGGGTTGCAATGGTAAACAGATGGAAGAGCAGGCCACTGTTATTAAAGGTGCCATGTTTACAGCAGCTATAATAACCCACAGCAATCTGAACTTGTTTTCCAATAGGAGAACAGTAAATGCTCACTGGTTGCTGGAGGTTACAAAACCTGAAGCAAGTTTTTTACCTTTTAGCCATTACCAAAAATGCCGATTGGTTCAGGGTGGTATCCTAGTGAACTACAGCTCACAGCTTCCCCAGGGATGTCCATTTGTTCATTATTCCACTTGTACAGTTATTTTAGTGTGATTATTATTCAGCTTGCAGTGTCCTTACAGAGCCACCACAAATACCTCCCATTATTCAGAGGGTGTTTAACTGCCGCCTGCTTTTCTCTGTACTGCCACTTGTTTCCATCACTAATCCCCCCCCCCCCCCCGGATTTAGACAGCACTTGCCGGCAGTTACTAACTAGGGATCCTCAGTGACGGCATTAATCCCTACAGCACTGCCTGCCAGCCTGAGCCCTTGCACAGCTTGGCTACTAGTACCATAGCTCTGTGTCTAGTAAATAGTTAAAACGTCTGCATCCAATGCACTCGCAGCGCTTCCATTTTTCGAAGTCGTCCTAAATTTGCTCATGAAGAAAGTTCGGGCGGAAATCGAAGCGCAGCGAGTACATTGGTGCAGACGGAAAACATGGGGAAGCAGTTCGGGGAGATTAGTCACCCCAAAGAAGAGGCGGATATTTGCCGGGCGACTAAATCTCCCCGAATCTCCAGGTCTGCCCTTACCCTAGAGTCTGCACCTGAAATACTGAGCTGCCAGACTCAAACACCAGAGACGCACATTCAACTTAAAACTTAGATTTTGGAAAAACAGTAAAAAATAAATAAAGGAAAGTAATTGAAAAAAGTCTTTATTTCCGGGGAGCGATCTAAAAACAACTGAAATGAAAAAAAGTGTTTGGAAGGTAAACAACCTCTTTAAGGGCTACCTCCATTGATAAAACATCATTTCCAACACGCTTTGGATGGCAGGACCTGCTATGAGCAAGCTTGGTAAGCAGACCTGGTGCGTTTACCCATCACAACATATTCACCCCTGGGTGACTCCTGTACAGCTGCTTTGGGGGTTAGAATGTGACCTCTGGAGCTGGAACCTGCAGTGAAGGCAGCAGTGCTGGGGGGGGGGGGGTAGCAGCCGCTCTGCAAGAGATCCTCTGCACTTATCTCAGCAATACTTTATATAGCAGGAGAAGGTCTTGAGCTGTGTACCATGAGCTAAAGTGCACTTACCTCTATATGAGCAGGGAGTTTCAGTACAGTATAGTGCATTATAAAGCCGGCCAGGTACAGTCCTTATTTGGCTAACCCTGCACTCATTTGCACTCCATTTGCCAAAGTCCTGCTATATCTATATATATATATATATATATATATATATATATATATATATATATATATATATATGCAAATCCAGCCACTAACCCTGCTGCTATTCTACTACAACTTCCAGAATCCTTTGAGAAGCAATAATGTAGTAGCTGGGTGGGGGTGGGTTTGGGGTATTGTCACATATCAGTGGGGATGGGGTGGGAGGAAAATCAGTGGTTCATGCACCTTCATGGAAGCTGATGTTATTGTGATGGAAAAAGCAAAAACATTCTAATGACCCCCCCCCCAGTCTGCAGCAGTGAGACAGCTGTATTGCTGAGTCTGTTAGATTAGACGTGTGTTTTCTGTGCTGATAGCAGGCTGTTTGCTGACAGATAGTGCCCTGCGTATTCTAATTACTTTGGCTTCCAGGCGTAACGTGTGCCAGTAGGGGGGTAATTCCCTTCCCTGCCAGTTCCAACACCGACAGATCAGAAGCTGCTTCTCTGTTTTATCCCTTTCCCAGACTTTGTGCAGACATGTGCATGCAGCAGGAGTCGAGGTGTCTACAGATGTTATAATTACAATCTTTCCTGGAAAAGATGTTTCCAAGTAAGATAGTTTGTTTCAATACACACGTGTAGAGCTGAATTGTCAGATATATAGTTAGAAACAATAGAATTCTACTTGTACCTGACAATTCAGCATAGACGCAAAGAGACCAGTCCCTGGATCAACTTGTACTATGAGCTATCTCCCATAACCCTGTATTCCCTCACTTGCTAAAAAGCCATCCCAACACTTCTTAAAGCTTCTTAATGTCACAATGGGCAGGTTATTGCTGCTGCACAGATGGACACAGTAGCTGTTTGTCTATAGGGAGAACACAGGTAATGGGCAAGAGACAAGGAACCTAAATACTGGCATCACTCAGAATATTACTGTAGCATTTGATGTTACTGAACTCATTACATATTTGTGTATTACATGCTAAAGCCAGTCATTATATAGTGAATAAAGTACGCCTTCTTGTAAATTATATAGTAAATAAAGTACCCCCTCTTGTAAAATATAAGGATATTATAAGTTACAGAGTAGTTCCATGAGCATATACAGGTCATGGAACTCAAAGGTGACTTCAAATATCCTAATTTTTTGCAACAGGGGGTACTTTACTTATTATAATATACAAGTTTCAGTGAGTCATGTGACACAAATGACATTACTAAGTTCAAATGATAACCAATGACATCACTAAGCACTGTTTATAAGGTTATTATTATTGTGTATAATATAGTGAATAAAGTACCCCCTGTTATAAAATGTAAGGATAATATGTCACCGAGGCGTTCCATGACCATGTAGATGCACAAGGCCATATAAGATCCTCGTACCATCCTTATACCATTCTTGTACCATTACGGTGCCTTTAATTCTGCTTCCTACATATGTGTATCTAATTAACTGAATTCCATTAGTAATTACTAGTCTCTTTAGCCTTTATATTTAGCAGGCCAGTTTTGCATGAAAGCTTCTCTCCTCTCTCTGCTGTTCTGCAGGTGCCTGACTCACTTTAGGGCTCTGGGATCCCAATTTTAGCCTGACACACAATGCAAAACAAGGATCTGTAACCCAGGTCCATTTAAGAGCATTCCAAATGTGTCGCTGTGATTCTGACTCAGCATACTCTTCCTGGCAGGGATTCCAGTGACTTGTTTGTAGCAGCTGCTTGCAAGCGGGATTTTGTTAGTCATTCCTCTGTGTTAGTTATTCCTATAAGAACAATTCAGCTGGAAAATAGTGAAGATATCTGCTTTGTCACATTTTTGGGGTCATTCTAGTTCTATGTTATCTGTTGTTAAGTCTGTAGAAAATGTACTGCTATCACCTACAGTGGAAATAAAGTGGCCATTCACAGGGCCCTTGGTGAGCGATCTGGTGCTGTGGCTGACAGAGGCAGGTTTTGCTTTGGCCCGTAGGGGGAGCTGCATGGAGATTAAAGTCAGCAGGTATATAATGAACCTTCCCATGGCCCTTACACTGTGATACCTACTGCATGGGGCAACTTTCTCGTGTGCAAATTAGAGGAGGCGTTTTCCTGATGTTCCTTCAGCTCAGAGTGAGGTTGCATTATGTGCTGCGTGGCCAAGAAGATCTGTGCCAGTGCAATAAATAATGCAGCAGGTGGAGCGGTCTTTGCCCTGGCCGCTCCTGCATCTGGGTCTCTTTAAAATCGACTCTGGAGAATTCAGCTTATAAATACTGCAGGCCCTGACTGAGGAGCCTTAAGATATATATATATATAGAGGTCTGGATATATATAATATATACAAAGCAGCTGATTCCCAAACAGCTTGTGATCAATAAAGATAATGCCCCTGGAGATTGCGATCAATAAAGGAGCTGTCCTCTGGCGCTTCTGGTCAATACAACAATCCCACAGCGCTTGTAATCCGAGTGCTTGATAGACTTTTAGGCATTTAAATAGAAATTGACCAGAAAGAGCAGAGAGTTAATGCAAGTACTAATGGATGTATTGGGCTTGAACTACTATAAATAGAATTAATATGGCCTGAGGGAAATGTTTTACCCTGGGGGCATGAAGGCTGAGGCCTTCTCATTTCTCCTGATTTCTTCTTCATTGGGTGCCCATCCACCTAATGGTGCCCACCTTTAAGCTGGCATTTGTTCTGGTTGTAAAACAGCTTGGCATAAATCAGTTCTCCAGACTTTGCTACATTATTTAGGAGTTTAAGGTGGCCATACATGGGCATACCTTTCTCGTTCTGCGATGAACAATCGTATTGTTAAACGATCGTCCAACGATTATTTTACCATACGATATGCCATCCACGGAGAACGACTATATGAACAGATATAACCGTATTGTTTGCTTCGTGTACGGACGAACGTTGTTCAACAAACGAGGAAAGGTGCTAGCATTGTTTCACTGTCTGTAGTATATAGTCAGTTTCTCCTTCCCTGCTCCATGCAGACATATGGATTTATGCTATGGCATAATAAACTTCTTTCACATATGAGGTGATAGGGTGATATTCCTGCAGTCAGCACCAACTTATTTCTTCTTTATTTCTTACATCATTCATATAGTTACAAAAAACGTTAGGGTCCTTCCGTATACAGTATGTTCATTGTTCCCTAAAATTTCATTGTTCCGTATATGTTCGTTGTTCCGTATATGTTCATTGCTCCGTATATGTTCGTCGTTCCGTATATGTGCGTTGGCTTGTGCTACAATCTTGACATGCGCAAAGAGGGAATTTATCCCTGAACGACTAAAAATTTTTAAACTCATCCGATCAATTTTGCGAAAGATAATGTTGAGACGAACGTTCGTCCGACGATCGTTCGTACACCATCAACCATCCAATAGATTATCGATATAATCGGAACGTTTTGGAATCAGTTGTTTGGAAGTAAAAAATCTGCCCGTGTATGGCCACCTTTAGACCCGGCAGTGCACAGCCATACAGAGACTTCTTTCAATAGCAATCACATTTACAGCTAAAGCACTGGCTAATCATATTAGCTACAGATCTGTGTGTTGGAACTTATGAAACATACAGAAACTTTCCTCCGCCTCTGGAATGTTCCCTGTGCCTTGCGGTGCTCCAGTATAACTGGCTGCTCTCCAGACATGACGTCAGGCCAATAGCAGATGACTGGAAGGGAACCAGTTGCCCTATGGATCAGCAGCAGCATAGAAACCTACAATTACTGGGGCGGTGTCTCTTCATTTCCCTGATAGCTGTGTGTGCTCTGGTGCTGCTGGCAACTTTGGATCAGCATTATTAATGCAAGCAGGACACCGATAAGCACTTGCACCTTTATAATATCCATTGAAACAAGATTTTGCTGTTAGTTTGCTGCCTCCTGGCTTCCATAGTGGCTGACACCTATGTACAGTACATTTGGGAGCAGATTTATTAAGGGTCGGATTGAAAATTTGAGTTTTAGAATTTTTTTATGGTCAAAACTGTCAAATTTGACTAGGGAATTATCCAAATTCGATTCGAGTTTTTTTAAAAACATTTGAATCTGATATTCGAGATTTATCATATTCTGGCCCTTTAAGAATTCAAATTCGACTTTGCCTCCTAAAACCTGCAGAATTACTGTATAAGTCAATGGGAGCGGTCCAGGGATCAATTTGGGGATGTTTGTAGCCTTCCTGACATTCAAGTTTTTTTTCGAAGAAAAATCTTGAATTGAGTTTTGTATAATTCAAATGGAATTCGATTCGAGTTTTCAAATCAGTAGAATTAGTCAGAGTTTTAAAAACTGGATTTTTTAAAATTTCCCCCAGTCCAATTTTGAATTCAATCAAATTAAGGTATCTTTGTGCAGCCATAAAAATATCCTTTTTCCACTTTTTCTTTCCCCGCCTATAATTTGCATATGCAAATTAGGATTTGGTTCGGTATTCGGCCGAATCTTTCACGAAGGATTCAGGGATTCGGCCAAATCCTAAATAGTGGATTTGGTGCATCCCTAGTTTATACAGAGCTCATTTTCTCCCTTTACGCAAATTACCCAGAGGAAATCAGGGAAAATGAAAACAAATTTCTTTTTCTGCTTTATAATGGCAAACGTTAGGAAATATGAACTGTTTTGTAATTAAAAGAAGTGCCCCTTATCCTCTCCGTTCATGTTTTTAGCGGTTGAGCCGACTTCATTGATAAGGGAAAACTCAAACATAACTGGAATATCGATTGCTTCCCGGGTACATAAATAAACGCTCTTCACAGACAATGCCTGATGTTCATAAAAACAAATCATTTAAACAGTCTGGGGAGCAGCAATTAAAAGGGTTGTTCACCTTCCATGATGTGGCAGCCCCAGTGGGCTGCATGGGATCTGCTAAATAGCATAAGTATTACCCAAACGGTAACTCACTTTGCTTCAGAAACTGCGGTGGAAGAGTTAAAATCATCACAGTGCAGGGAAGCTGTCAAGGATATATACCTTCATCTGTACATTTTAGGGATGCACCGAATCCAAGATTTGGTGTATCCTTAGTACATTTACACCGGTGATCCCCAACCAGTGGCTCTGGTACAACATGTTGCTCTCCAGCCCCTTGGATGTTGCTCCCAGTGGCCTCAACGCAGGAGCTTATTTTTTAATTCCTGTCTTGGAGGCAAGTTTTGGTTGCATAATAACCAGATGTACTGCCACACAGAGCCTCCTGTAGGCTGCCCGTCCAAACAGGGGCTACCAAATCGCAGCACTTAATTTGCAACACCCATGAACATTTTTCTTGCTTGTGTTCCTCCCCAACTTTGTTTACTCTAAATGTTGCTCACAGGTAAAAAAGGTTGGGGATCCCCCATTTACAGGATCAGACTCCCAAAAAGATCCTCAACCCTTGCTGCTCATTAACCCAATTGCTGTACCAGATGAATTCCAAAAAAAATCCCAATTTATATGTATAGCATCAAAACCAACAATTCCCTTCCGATCATAAGATTCCATACTAAACTTAATTGACAGAAAATGAAACATGAATGATCTCTACCAGAGGTTCCCATGCTCAATTTATAAAAGCCAGGACCCTATGTTTTTCTTTCTAAAATGTACACTGGGGGAATATTGACATTGTGTTGTACTATTTTACTAAACTATACTTAAAAAATTGTTGCATCCCATGTGTGAACTACTGTATATGCATATATATATATAACTATAACCCAGGTAATATTCCCTTTTTTGCTGCTAGTTTCATCCTTTTTCTTTAATTGCCATTAGCATTAGCACAATGGGTACAAAAAAATGGCAATTTGTTCCTTTATTTGCAAATCTGTATATACAGAGGCTGATTGGCTCATTGCACTGACGCTGTTATTTTCCATGCAGAAACCATGACGAGCTCAGGAAAAGAGAACTCTCGGCTAAAGAGCTACAAGAACAAGTCTCTAAACACCGACGAGATGCGGCGAAGGAGGGAAGAGGAAGGACTGCAGCTGCGCAAACAGAAACGAGAAGAGCAGGTGTGTGTGTATATCATGTTATTATTATTATTACTACACCTAAATCCAATTGGAGCATTCCAGCTCGCGCTAGTAGCCAATGAGAACATTAGAATTTTGACAAGGTTAAAGTAGATATCCAATAAGAGGCATGATACTCCTACAGCTCTTATTTGGCTTTGTGTGACTGTGTGTATGCACGGTATTAGCAAAGGCATGTTTACTTTACTGAATGTCACGTGATAGAACTAAATCCGTGAAAGCAAAACACAGCATCACTTTGATGCTTATAATTTGACAGTTTTCCCCTAACTATAGACAGACGTATGAGAAGGGTGGAGGCTTACAAAAACTGGATATAAAATCAGCCTATTGGATGCATTCTATGCTACTTATACAGGTAACACACAACCCCCTTTTATTTATGTGCTGGAGTGAGCATGACTCTCTGCCCCTGCAGTTGCCCCCTCAGATATGATGTGTTTACCTTCCTGCTGTTGCTGTCAATCAGTGTGGGGTGAGTGAGGGCTGGGCTTTCTAATAAGGGAAACTATTTCCTTGCGAATGTCTTTCATGGCAAATAAGCAGCTTGGTTTTAAGGGAAAATAAAGGAGGAAATTTAAGGAGCAACTTTCAAACATGTGCGCTTTGGATTGCCCACTTTGTGTCATTATCAGAGCTCCGTGCACATGACTGATCCTCAGCTGTTACCAGAGCTCATGTACAGGAGCTGATATATTCCATGCCATTTGGCTGCTTTACTTTGGGGCAGCTACACCAGCCCTATGGTGAAGGGTCCATATTTGTAATGTAGTTGTTTTTGGAAACTTTGTGCTTCTGTGTAAACACCCTTGGGCTTCATTAAAGGATAAGTAAACCGTCTATACAAGTGCATGTAATATCGATGAGGGTGCTATTCGAAGCACTTTTGCAATGTACATTCGTTATTTTTTTTTTTCTATGTACTGTTATAGGGTAGAACTTTTGATATGAAGCATAACAAAAGTGGTGTAAAGGTGATACCTTTTTTTTTGCCTTTACTGATTAATATACCATATAAATACATTGTACTATATCCTACCAGGTTAAACTTGTATGTGTCAAATATCAGATTTTATAAGTCGTGTCTATTCCACCTACAGCTCTTTAAGCGCAGAAATGTTGCATGTGCTGAGGAAGCAACAGAAGAAGAAGGAATGTCAGATGGCAACTTCCACGAGGCACAGATCAACAATATGGAAATGGCTTCCGTGAGTGCAAAGCAGAATATGGCTGTCCAGATGCATGCTCTAGAGCAAGGGTCCCCAAACCTTTTTACCCGTGAGCCACATTCAAAAATAAAAAGTCGGGGAGCAGGCATGCAAAAACTTCCTGGGGTGCCAAATAAGGGTTGTAATTCACTATTTGGTGGCCCCTATGTGGACTGGCAGTGCACCTGGTTTTAATGCAAACAAACCTTGCCTCCAAGCCTGGAATTCAAAAATAAGCACCTGTTTAAGGCCAATGGGAGCAACATCCAAGGGGTTGGTGAGCAACATGCTGCTCACAAGCTACTGGTTGGGGATCATTGCTCTAGACTAGAGATAGGGATTGTTAGAAGAGTTCCTACAAGATGTCCCACCGTGACACTATGGCAGCATAAGTATCCCCCTGTACTAAGCACAATTCAGCAGGAACAGCCCCTAAGTTTGCTCATAGTTTTTACAGAGAGATGCTATAAAACTATGGCAGCATAGTTATTCCCCTGTACTAAACACAATTCAGCAGGAACAGCCCCCTACGTTTGCTCATAGCCTGTATAGAGAGATCCCATAAAACTATGGCAGCATAGATATTCCCCTGTACTAAGCACAAATCAGCAGGAACATTTTAGCATTCAGTTGAACTATTCTGGATATTGTTTCTTTTAGACTGGAGCTATTACTGCAGACATGATAGAGATGATTTTCTCCAACAATCCAGAGCAGCAGCTTGCAGCAACGCAGAAGTTCAGAAAACTGCTATCTAAAGGTTTGTTCTTTGTATGTAATTGATAGCACTGTTCAGTATGTGCTTGTCATATAAAGAAAGTTTGTTGCATTTTTTTTTTTTTGCTAAATAAATATGTGATTTGGAGAAGTAACAGTGTGAGTCGGTCTCTTTACAGAACCTAACCCTCCCATTGATGAGGTTATAGGGACTCTGGGGGTGGTGGCTAGATTCGTGGAGTTCTTGAAGCGAAAAGAAAACTGTACATTACAGGTAAAGAGATTGAATGACATATGAGAAATACATATTTTAGTATGATGTAGAGAGTGATAGTCTAAAGCTAATTTGCAGTTGCTTTTAATTTTATTAGTTAGGTCTTTTTGAGTTATATAGCTTTTTATTCAGCGCTTTCCAGTTTGAAACTTCAGAAATCTGGTTGATAGAGTCCAAATTACTCTAGCAACCATGCATTGATTTGAATAAGAGACTGGAATATGAATAGGAAAGGGTCTGAATAGAAAGGTCAATAATAAAAAGTAGCAACAACAATACATTTGTAGCCTTGTGGAGTAAACCAGTAAACTCCTATTTGAAATTTGGAAAAAGCCAGAAGGTGGCACATAAGTCAAAAGGTATAAAAAATGAAGACCAGTTGAAAAGTTGCTTAGAATTAGCCATTCTATAACATATTAAAAGTTAGTTTAAAGGTGAATCACCCTTTCAAAAAACACCCATGACTTATAGCAGGCTATTGAGTTAATCAGAAGGCATGATTAAGCAACCGCAAGAGCCGAAGGTGATCTGCATAAATAATAACCTTAAAGAATAAGTAAACCTTTAAAATAAGTGAATGTAAAATTGATGAGGGTGCTGTTCTAATAACTTTTGCAATGTACATTGATTATTTAATTGTTTTAAATTCCAAGAGATACATGTACTGTTAATATGAATGAATTGTGCTACAACAGCGCCACCTGCTGGTCAGTTTCCGACCAGTCTGACCACCGAGTAGTCAAGGAAGTTGCCAGGAGAAAGAAAGAGACTGATCTGATGTTCTTCTGCTTAGGAAAGATTTGGGAAAGGGTTTTAATTTTTTTAAGCAGAAGAACATCAGAATAGCCTCTTTCTTTCTCCTGACTACTTCCTTGACTATTAGTGGTCAGACTGGTGAGAAACTGACCAGCAGGTGGCGCTCTTGCAACTAAATTCATTCATATTAACAATAGACCCCTCATCAATATGGCTGTCAATGGTTTCATTTTTACTTAATATCAGTTTGTAGGTCACCTCTGGAGGTAATTCTTCTTTTTCTGTTCAGTTTGAAGCAGCGTGGGTGCTCACAAACATTGCCTCTGGGAACTCCGTACAGACCCGCATTGTGATCCAGGCAGGAGCTGTGCCCATCTTTATAGAGCTGCTCAGCTCAGAGTTTGAAGATGTGCAGGAGCAGGTAACAGGGAAATTATATTGATTGAATCCTATACCTGGTCTTCCTACACTACTCACTGACTTGGTATATGGGCAAAACTATACATGACATTCTCTTCTCTCTAACAGGCAGTTTGGGCTCTTGGAAACATTGCTGGAGACAGTACTGTGTGCCGGGATTATGTGCTGGACTGTAATATTCTCCCTCCACTTTTACAGTTAGTAGAAATAATATTTGGATGTTTTCTGGACTTGTTTTTTTAAGTAGTTGTTACTTTGCTGTTATGTGTGATGATATAGTAGAAAAGATGTTCATCTTAGTCAGGGTACTAAACAGAGGCCATATCTACATTGAAGTGGGAATATGAGTATTGAACGTTTCGGCTCTGATGTAAAAGAAAACCCATTATATTGTACACTGTAAATGGGTGTATACATTATACATACAAGAATATTTTCAACATAGCATCTACTTTTAGGCAGGAGGCACATATTACTCCATTAAACAATTTTTTTAATACTACTTTACAGGTTACTGTCTAAGCAGAACCGTCTCACGATGACTCGTAATGCTGTGTGGGCACTTTCTAATCTTTGTAGAGGGAAGAACCCACCCCCCGAATTCGCCAAGGTAACAACGAGGCCTTTAGCTTGCTGACATTGACCAGAAATCTAAACACATAATTTTAGTATCAACGGCATCATTTCATACTTTTTATAACCAGCCTTCTCATTAACCAGCAATAACCTTCTTATATGAAGTCCATTTATTGGCTAGCAAGTTCAGTAAAAGCATATATGCAGTTATTTGATTAGCCAAGAGTCCTGGCTAAAGTTCGTTATATCCTTCCTTGGTAGCATCAGCATGCATTTTACTTCCAGTTTATTAGCATATGTTATATATCTGAATCCTCCTGTGCATATTGTAAGCATATTCCCAAGAGCACCTTCCTATTAGCACTTGCATTCTGTGTTAGCTGACACCCTGGGAGCAGAACCAAAGATATGAAGAGCACCTCTAATTAAATGTATTCATAGGCAGCACTCCTACCCTTTCCAGTTAGAAGGCACAACCTTAGGGGCTGAAATGAAGCCGATTAGGGTAGCAGAGTATACCAGACCAGAAAATGTCTATTAATTGGCCAAATTACAATCACACACTTTGCAGTATTATTGCTGGTGTGCTACACATGACTGCTGCTGCCTCATCCTCATTGTAACACTGTTTGCTAAAGATGCTGTCTGTAAAGATTGTCTTCTTCCTCAGGTTTCCCCATGCCTCACTGTCCTGTCCTGGCTTCTCTTTGTCAATGACACTGATGTTCTTGCGGATGCCTGCTGGGCACTGTCGTACCTATCAGATGGGCCGAACGATAAGATCCAAGCAGTTATTGATGCAGGCGTGTGTAGAAGACTAGTGGAACTACTAATGTGAGTCTTTATGACTTTATAATTACTATCAAATACAGAACTTTAGTCATTTTGTGGTTTGGGATATGGTAGGATAAACTGCTTTGTTTGCATTCAAACAATTCAAATCATACGTGCCAATGCTACAGAGTTTTAAATGTAAGTATTTTCTCTTTTTTAAAAAACATTTCTGCAGGCACAATGATTACAAAGTGGTGTCTCCTGCCCTACGAGCTGTTGGCAACATAGTGACTGGAGATGACATCCAGACACAAGTAAGTGTTATTGCAAGAGGCAACAGAAGTGTGTTGCATGGTTAGCTGATGCTTGTTCTGTAGTGTAGCCAGTAAGCACCGGAATTGCCATATGGGGGATACTTGGGCACAGCTCTGGCACAATCTGTGTGGGATTAAGAGGTTTTACTCACAGCCTGTACAGAGAGATGCCATACATGTGCTAAATACAATTCCTCAGGAGCCACAGTGATTTTATACATTGTACAGAGAGAAACTGTTAAATGATGCAGCATTGCAATTCCCCTGTAGAAAATACATTTTAGCAGAAAAATTCTCTAAAAGAGAACTTAAACCTAAAAATGAATGTGGCTTAAAATGCCATATTTTATATACTAAACTTATTGCACCAGCCTAAAGTTTCAGCATCTCAATAGCAGCAATGATCCAGGACTTCAAACTAGTCACAGGGGGTCACCATCTTGGAAAGTGTCTGTGACCCTCACATGCTCAGTGGGCTCTGAGCAGCAGTTGAAAAGCTAAGCTTAGGGGGCATCGCAAATTATCAAGCAGGAAATGAGGTTGGCCTGTAATATAAGCTGATGTTACAGGGCTGATTATTACATTCTGGTGCTAGTTGCACTGGTTTCTGTGCTGCTATGTAGTAATTATCTGTATTAATTACTAGACTTATATTGTGACATTTCGATTATATGTGTACTGTATATTGTGAGTGGGTCCCTAAGCTCATTAAGTGACAGCAGCATAGAGGATGTACAGTGAATCAGCAGAAAAGAAGATGGGGAGCTACTGGGGCATCTTTGGAGACACAGATCTTTACTGCTAAAACCTGTGGTTGCCTTGGGCTGGTACAGAAGCGCAAAACATAATGTACAACATTTCTAGCTACATCTTTAGTTAAGTTTAGTTCTCCTTTAAAGACTGATTTGTTGTAATGTAATATGATCTTTTTTTAACCAATAGGTTATTCTAAACTGCTCAGCACTACAAAGTTTGCTGCATCTGTTGAGTAGTCCCAAGGAATCTATAAAGAAGGAGGCATGTTGGACGATATCAAACATCACAGCTGGAAACAGAGTTCAGATACAGGTAATTTCTCAGCCTCAGAATTAAACCAAATCAGGCTGTTCATTTTCATACTGGAATCTGTTATATCTAGGCCACAATTACAACAGATCACTTTGGTTTTTGGCCACATATGCAATGTATAGATTTAATGCATCAGAACTTGTATAATCAAATGACAGCACATTGGACAGAACTGTATGATCTGTGACCAGTTGTCACCATTGTTGCTTTAAAGTCACATGACATTACGAGTTCCAGTTTGGTTAACAGAGATTCATCTGAATTCTGAATCACATTATTTTGATCCTTCATGCTGACTTACATTGCTAGGAAAATTGAGCCATAGTAACCAGTTGGCAGTTTCAAAAATACATTGCTAATAAAAACTGCTGATTTCTCACTCATACTAAAAGTTAATTTTAAGGTGGTCTACCCCTTTATCCCTTGACAAGTGATGGGCCCGCCATTTGCCAGTAATAAAGAGTGGATCAGATTTTGACTAAGCTCCCTCATTTCTGTGTTTTACAGACGGTGATTGAAGCAGACATCTTCCCAGCTCTGATAAACATTCTGCAGACGGCAGAATTTAGAACAAGGAAAGAGGCTGCGTGGGCTATCACAAACGCAACATCCGGAGGCTCTGCAGAACAGATCAAGTATGTCTTCCCCCCTGCACCCTAACTTTATTAATCAGCCTTTGTTTGTTTGTAACTTTTATACTTGCACACAGGTCATTTGTAACTGATCACATTAAAGTGGAATTGTGAGAGTACAGTTAGCCTTGATGCTAGGGAATTCGGTGAACCTTAGTAGTATATAATGGATCCCTCTAGGGATACACCAAATCCATTATTATGGATTCGGCCGAACCATCTAATCCTTCGCAAGAGATTATACCGAACCGAATCCTAATTTGCATAGGGGTGGGAACGGGAAAACATTTTTTACTTCCTTGTTTTGTCATTAAAAAGTCACGTGATTTCCCTCCCCGTTACTTATTTGCATATGCAAATTAGGACTCAGATTCGGTTTGGCCATGCAGAAGGATTTGGTAGAATCCGAATCCTGCTGAAAAAGGCCGAATCCTGAGCTGGGGAGAGACTTAAAGTTTTAGGGCCTAACAGGGGAACTTTGGATTCCTGTTTGTCTCATTGTAAACCTCTCTAAATCCTTAAACTACTTTTATATCCCAGGTACCTGGTTGATTTAGGTTGCATCAAACCTCTTTGTGACCTCCTGACTTGCATGGATTCAAAGATCGTACAAGTGGCTTTGAACGGCTTAGAAAACATACTGAGGCTGGGTGAGCAGGAGGCCAAGAGGAATGGGACTGGGATAAACCCTTACTGCGCGCTTATTGAAGAAGCATATGGTGAGTGTCAGGAGCTGGTCTGCCATTCCTGTTGGCACATTTTTGTTAGCTACAAGTATTCCCCGCCAGTGTGGAATTGCATGATTGTAGGACACAAATGTTGGAAATGCTTTTATCCAGTATTTACAAGCACATGTGGGAAATAGCATACAATATGTCAAGTTGGCAGAGAAAATGAATACAATTTTAGTGGCTCCATATTGGCCTCAAGGTCATGGTTTGTCAGATCTGGTTTGACTGTTGCAAGAGGAACCATGAACATTATGTTGCAGGCACACTACTGTAGTCTCTCCTGCCATATTTGGCAAATTATTTTCTTTCTCTCTCACTGCCCACCTTCTCTGACAGGGAATGATTTAATCCATGGTTTCCTGTGTCCCCATATAGATTTGCAGAAAATTAGAACAAAAAGTAAGAACAAAAGTTATGGACTGGGTTTTAACAAATCTAATAAATAAAAGTAACTCTTGCATTTGTCTCTTTCTAAATGTTGTAAAAATTATTTAAATGTTGGAACTTTCCCTGGGAAGTGAATCTCCTTTATTCTGTCCCAGGTACAGTGTTATGGTTCTCTTTACTTTCTGCTCTTGGGCTGTTCTCTTTCACTTGATCCATTAGGGAAGTGAGGCATAGACATTACTAAGTAGAGGGCTGTTCCCTCATAACACTGATCAGGTCTAGACGGAGATTCAAAAAAGGCCCTGGCATTTCAGGTACACAGAGGCCCAAACAAGCCACACAGCAGCCCAAAGAGCCCCCACCAGCCCAATAAATAGTGACTGTATATGGCAACTTATAGCAGCTCCTCTGGCATTTGCCAGAACCCACAGATTGCCAGTCCGGGCCTGACATTGATGTTCTTGCTCCATCTTTGGTCAGCCATTTCTGTTAGACCCCAAATCCATCCTCCCTCCTAGCCAAGGGACAAAAGTGCAAATTCAGAATTCTCAGTCAATAGGGGATTGGAATATAGGTGCATCGTCGTTGAGCCAATGCAAATGGGCCCTTTTTTTTTGCTAAGAAAACTTTCCTGTTAAATGCCCTTGCACTTGCAACTATGGGGTTCTAGCCCAAGCAGATCATTCATGATGTTCTGTGCTCATTGCCTTGCTTTATTTCTGTCTTCTCTAGGACTGGACAAGATTGAGTTCCTACAGAGCCATGAAAATCAGGAGATCTACCAGAAGGCGTTTGACCTAATCGAGCACTACTTCGGCACTGAGGATGAGGACAGCAGTATTGCCCCACAGGTGGACCTCACTCAGCAGCAGTTCATCTTCCAGCAACGAGAAGCTCCCATGGAGGGTTTCCAGCTCTAACAACCCACCCTGGGCTCAGCATGCTGCAGTGCGAGTGCCCCCCATATCGCTCGCTCACTGTTTGCTGTGTGCAAGCTCCCGCTCACTCCCGCCCCCCCCTAAATTTCTCTATTTATTCAGCCACCTTTTTTCCCCTTTCTGCCTCTCTGTTCTTCCACCTCATTTTTATTTTTTTTTCTTTCAAATTTCACTTTCCTGTTCTTTTTTTTTTTTTTCCCCCTACCATCTTGTTGCTACATGACACACCCAGCCGGATGCTGTCCGAGGATTGGGACTGCTTGCCCTGATCATTATAACTGAGGTGACATGAGACGCCTCATTCAGCACCACTACAGTTTTGGTGTCGACCCTCCTGCTGTGCTTTTTACATATTTTCATTTCATATGACTCAAATATGTCCTTCGAAGTATCTCCATTCATGGATAGAGCCATGTATGTGGAGAAGGACGGAAAGAATGGACGAGACATTAATTACTGACACAATTATTGTTCCGAGGCCACTACGACGTGTGACTGCTTGGCCATGGTTTAATGGGAAACTACAAGCCAAATGGGGCAGAGATTTCTTTCATTCTTTCCATGCAAGCCTGGGAACCGGCATTAATATTTAGATAGAAAACAGCAAAAAATCCCAAACAAGAAAACTACAGGTGTGATACTAATAAGCTAACTCTTCCACTGCACCTCAAGCCTTTCAAGGGCAAATCCGTTCGGTGAATACGGACCATCTCATGCCAGGAAAGGAATGCTCAGCTATGCCTACGCCCCTCTGGGCTGCCTTTTATTTTTTTAATGTAATTTTAAATTCACAATATCGTGTGTCTCTTGCTTTTGGACCCCATGAGACGTTGGACTGCCACTGCTCAGCTGTATCTTCTATCCCAGAGACATGCGACGGACATTGAATTCCTGGTCAGGACTTTTCTAGTGACTCTTTCAATTAAAAAAAACAAACAAAAAAAACATAAAAAGAAAAAAGATTCCTCCTCCTGCTCCTCCCCATTCCTGCCAAACCCCCATTTCCACATAATGTGATTAGACTGGATCTTTGCAGAAGATGGAACCCGTTCGGACGACCCGGATTCGGTACTCGCAAGCAAAGTCTCTCCTTCCTCCCTCGGTCGCTCTCTGGTTTACAAAGTAACCCAACGTAGGTTAGATTATATATATTTTTTTATTTACGTTACTTCAGCAAGTTGTTTTTGCTGTGTAAATTATTACATTATTTTTTAATGTAGACATTTTCTATATTCCCCCCCCCCCCCACACTCCCAGCTCAAGGGGCACAGGATTGTGACCCTAAAGGAATTATCCCCGTACCCTGTTTTATTTTTCCTTTTTATTTGAAAATCTTGGTCGCTGGTGGGGTTGCCATGGGAACACAGCTCTCATGCCCCCTCCATGAATTTCCATAGCAATTGGGGTCTTCTTGCATTCAACTGTGTCAATCTGCTGACAGGTGAGTTCCACATACCTCCTGTTAATAGTGTGTGACTCCATTACCATTGCCATTAAAGCACAACTTATAGAGAGAGATTTTGTTTTGGCCTCTAGCCCATTGCAGTAAGAACGCTGCCCGTTCATGTGTAGCTCCTCCCTCTGGCTCGCTATAGTTTTGCAACACTGGTATTGTCTGAGAGTATTACCCAGCCCTGTGCTATAACATGTTTTATAGGCATCCAAGCACCCCATTGTCACAATTATCATGAACAACCTCTTCCAACATGGACTATATTTGACTTTTGTTGAGTATGTACTTAATGGATGTCACAATAGGCAAAGCATGCAGCCCTGACTGTGACATCCATTTGCTGTCAAGTGTTCTTTTTAATTTTACTTTGGTAATTATGTAGAAATCATCATTTAGATTGTACCGATGACATTTTCTGCTCATTGCACAGGGGGGAAACCTGTATGTTAACCCCTTGTTGTCTACGCTTGACTGATAGATGTGAACACTGGAAGCCAAAATATGGTTCCGCTCTGGATTTTTTTTAATGTGTTTGTTTATGATTCCCCCTTTATACCATGACAAACTACACCGCTTTTAAGAGGTGATTAATGTGATAGCAATAAGGCACCGGGTGCAGCTCACAAGCAATTTCCCAGCAGTCACCAGATGTACAATCATTCACGCGCATGTTCTCTAAGTCCGATTGGTTGTTTTTCCACATCCAGCCAAGGAAACTGGGATTCTGTTATATTTGGGGGGGGGGTTCATTTGTGCCACAGACTTTTTCTTGTGTTTCGGGAGCACCCATAACATGCAACCTTCCATGTATTTTGTAATGAACCTGCTACACTTGAGAATCCGCCTGTATCAGGAGCCAAACGTACAGGCCAAGCAGTTGTGATGGGCAGAGGGATGCTAGAGAGCCCTGAATTCTGCACTACGGGGAGGACAAAGGAAAATTCAGACAAGAACAGAACTTTTCCTTGACTGCACTTTTAAACTCTTGGACTGTGCCCACTTCCTTGCAGTGGGTTGGTTTTTTTTTTTTTTTGTTTTTCTTTTGGGACAGATGTTCTGTTGGACATAAAAATCTCCAAAGTTACACGCTAAACCCGACTTGTGTGGTGCCTGCCTCTCTCAACCCTAAACCTCATATTGCATGTAAGATACAGGTGTCCCAGGTTACTGAAACACTACTGCCAAAGGGTTCTGCTTTCGGCTATCACCTGCCATTTGCAGTGGCAGTTGTAGTTGGCTTGTGTGGTTTGTTCCATATAGAAGCACATTGCTATACAGAGATGTATGTGCCTGGTTGGTTGGGACAATCCTGCCCTATTGGCTGTGGAAAGCAGCCTTGGTGGGATTTTGGATAGAGTTCTACACTGTACATTTGCCATTCCATACTGCATATGGGGGTGTGTGAAGTACCCTGCAGGCAGACTTGACTTGCAAAGTTAACCAAAGACCCGAAAACTTTTCCAATTGTCACATTATTTTTGGAGCTTGCATGCCTCCCTTATAATGTGTAGTCTAAAAAAATAACTATTAACCATTTAAAGTAGTAAACTTCAGCCCAAAGGTGCAGCAGTGCTATTGAAGGAATGTTCTAGACTCGCAAAGTTGCCCCCAGCAGCTCCTGGATCTTGTTAGGCATCTTTTTCTTTGTCAGTGGCACTGCACATGCCCAGTGGGATCTTTTGGGGATCTAAGCTTAAAGGAGTGGTTCACCTTTAAGTTATTTTAAGTATTTTATAGAATGGCAAATTCTAAGCAACTTTTCAATTAGTCTTCATTTATCATTTTCTTGAATCATATGCTTGAATGGCTGCCCCCATGGCTACAGAGCAGCTCGTTTATATAAACTATAGTAGTACTTATCTGTTATCGACTGTGTATCCTGTACTTGAATGGCTGCCCCCATGGCTACACAGCAGCTTCTTTATATAAACTATAGTAGTACTTATCTGTTATCTACTGTGTATCCTGTACTTGAATGGCTGCCCCCATGGCTACACAGCAGCTTGTTTATATAAACTATAGTAGAGTTTCTAAAGAAAACACATTACTTTTAGCAATACATAACTACAGTGTATTATATTTTAATTACTTTAAAATACTTTTATTTTTTGGTGTGCCTGTTCCTTGAAATTGAAGTTGTGAGGGTTCCATACTGCCATTGGATTGTTATAGGCTGTTCCTGCTGGAGTTGCTGGGTAGACCTGACCCTGTAACTAGAGCCATTACTGGCTTTTTTTTTATTATTATTATTGCCTTATGCTCACCAGCCCGGACAATCCTGCCCTACCCCAAGCTAAAGAACTGGCTCTCACCCTTGTGAATTTGAGGTTTGGATCCTTCTATAGCAGTGATTCCCAACCATTAGCTTGTGAACATGTTGCTCACCAACCCTTTGGATGTTGCTCCCAGTGGCTTCAAAGCAGGTGATTATTTTTGAATTCCAGGCTTAGAGGCAAGTTTTAATTGCATAAAAACCAGGTGTACTGCCAAACAGAACCTCCTGTAGGCTGCCAGTCCACATAGGGGTTACCAAACAGCCAATCAGTACCATTATTTGTACTTTTATCCATGCTTGTGTTGCTCTTCAATTGTTTTTGCATTTGAATGTGGCTCATAGGTATAAAACATTGGGGACCCTTGTTCTAGAGCAGTGCTGTCCAACTTCTGTGGTACCGAGGGCTGAAATATTTCCACCCTACATAGTGGAGGGCCGATAATGGAAGCCAGTGTTGACCACTCCCTGTTTTTAAACCACACCCATGTTACCACAAGATCATGTCCACATTAATTATGGTAGCACATCAGAAAACCAAATGGTTGGTGCTCACTGCAGGGATATCACTTATCACTCATATGTAAAAAAAAAAGTTGTCATTAAGACATACCCTTAAATCCATATGCCTCCTCTTCCCGTTGGATAACACAGCACCCCCAGCACATGATTAAACACCCAAGGGGCCCCTAACAATAATTTATTTTGAAATACTAACAAACCCCTAGAACAAATACCAGACTTATGTTCCACAGGCAGAGTAGGGCACACGCAGGCAGAGTATGGCACACACAGGGAGCATAGGGCAGGCAGAACAGAGCAGGAGACAGGGAAACCCATCAGAACCAGTCTAATATGTACTACATACAGTGACACAGTGTTGGTGCCCCATTAGCATTTTGTATAAGGTGTGAACAATGGGGGCAGTTTCAGTCTGGGTCTCAGGTATGAACAGTACAGGCCTTTAGTGTGTGAATAAAGCGGATTTGTCTGAATTTGAGGTTCAAACAATACAGGGGCCAGTTAATCTCTGTAGTGATACCATTTAAAGTTTACACATGGTAAACAAACACAGCAGGTATGTGGGGGGCCACACAAGCGGGGGTCGCGGGCCGCCAGCTCTGTTCTATATTTTAGGGAGTCCCTGCCCCACACTGCCATCTAGGGACTGGAACAATCACTAACTGTGAACAACATTAAAAGATAACATAGTAGGGGTTACTAATATTCTTATCAGAACACCCTGTTCAACATCAGGTGCATACCCAGCACCCCATTTCCATTAGTGTTTGGGGCTCTCCACCTGCAATATGGAGTTAGGGCACAGTATGATTAGTATGGCAGCTCCGTGGCATCTTTCTGTGCCAGGCTGCAGCCACTGGTAACAGACACCATATGAATTCTATTATCTCTAGTGCTGTAACGGCTCAGAACCTCTCGGCTTACTCTCTTCCCTGCACTCTCACCAGTTCTGCGATGAGCTTGTGCACTGGAGAGAAGACTACTGCAGCCTGTACCAGTGCTTTTTAAAGGGGAAGTATGAACCTGTGCTGGTGTGAGGCTGTAGAACTGATTGAGGAAGGCTTGTGAGCACTACATGGGCAGAACCTTCATGTATAACTAGTGTGCAGCTAGGGAACATTGGAGTTTATCATGGGCACAGAACATGGATTTTCCACAATACTGACAGACCTCACCCACGCCAATGAAAGGATAATGTTTCCCGTGCTCCGTTGGTACCGGCAGTGCAATGAGACACAAATGAATCTGCAGAGAAGAACTTCTTTAATTAACCTATGAATGTAGCGGCTGAGACCGTAAGGAGATGCAGGAGTCTTGATCCAAACCACTGCAATCGGACAATTAGGTACCAATGACTGGGGGTGCCGGCGTACAGGTGGGCAGCAGTCACAATGATCACGTGGGTAATTCAGTGATACAGTAAATAGTGTTAGAGCAGTGGGCAGCCACTGTGTCTAGAATCTCTACAAACAGTTGGACTAAGGGTGGGTGGGTGGGGGGGCACTGTGAAGACTACTGGACCCTCATTTCACTCCTATTTGGTGATCGCCTCCTGCTGCAACTCGTTTTTCAACCGCGCCTTCTTCTCCAGGTTCCAACTGGCCAGAGACTCGTGCCTAGCAGCCGCCTGTATGGGGTGGGGCAAGTGTTAGTGCCTTCAGCCTGTGTCAATTAAAGGGGTGGTTCATCTTTAAAATAACTTTTAGCATGTTATAGAACCACCAATTCTAAGCAACCTTTCAATTGGTTTTTCGTTATTTATTTTTTTTATAGTTATTTGTCTTTTTCTTCTGATTCTTTGCAGCTTTCAAATGGGCTTTGCTGCCCCCTTCTAAAAAACAAAAAAAAAACAAAAAAAAAACAAATGCTCTGTAAGGCTACAAATTATTGTTATTGCTACTTTTTATTACTGGTCCTTCTATTCCAGTCTCTCATTCAAATCAATGCATGGTTGTTAGGGTATTTTGGCCCTAGTTACCAGATTGCTTAAAATGCAAATTAAAGAGCTGCTGAATAATAAGCTAAATAACTCAAAAACCTTCAACAATAAAAAAATTAAAACAAATTGCAAATTGTCGGAATATCACTCTCTACATCATACTAAAAGTTATCTTAAAGGTGAACAACCCCTTTAAAGCCACTAAAGCCAGCTAGCAACTGGTAAGAGGGTGGTGCTGGACACTGTCATAGGGGTTGTTCACCTTTAAATTAACTTAGTATGATGTAGAGAGGGAAATTCTGAGATAATTTGCAATTGTTTTTTTTTATTTTATTTGTGGTTTTAGTTATTTAGCTTTTTATTCATCAGCTCTCCAGTTTGCAATTTCAGCCCTCTGGTTGCTAGGATACAAATTCCCCTAGTAACCACACACTGAATTGAATAAGAGACTGGAATATGAATAGGAGAGGACTGAATAGTAAGATGAGGAATAAAAAGTAGCGATAAAAGTAGCCTTGCAAAGCAGTTTGTTTTGTTTGATATGGTCAGAATAAGAAAGGAATTAACTTAAAAGAAAAAAATGCAGGCAAATTGAAAATTGCTTAGAATTCCCCACTATACGACATACTATAAGTTAACTTACAGGTGACCCCCCCTCCCCCCACTAAACTCATTGTCGGGCTATTTCCATGCGCTGCTATTTATAGTTAATCTAAAACGACCTTCAGAGTCTGTTCCCTGGCCAGTCTCTGGCGCTGCCTGGTCCAATCCAGTCTGATTAGACAGAGGCTTGGCACACAAGAATGGGCTAAGATATGGCATTTAAAGCAACACTGGAATTTTGCGGCATGTTTAGTGACAGAGCCCAGGGTCGTTGCTCAAATAAAGAGACCTTACCCAGACTCCCCTGCCACAGGGCAAAGACACCAATAGGCCCAATATTTTCTATGGCAAGACAGTATGGGCATATTAGTGCCATGGGGGGCTCACACAGCTAAAGCAGCCTGTTGCCAATGAGATCATTAGAATAGCCACAGGGTTAAAACAATGTGTAGCCAATCAGAACTGAATACAGGGCTGGACCAATGTGTAGCCAATCAGAGCATTGAATGTTTACACAGTTGAACTGGTAGGATATTCACAGCTGTAGACCAATCAGATGGTGGGCACCTGGGGGTGCAGTACAGATATACAGGGTGGGCACTGGGGACACTCACCTGCTTCCCAGAAACCACCATGGTGATGCAGCCCAGTATGGTCATTATGATCATGATGTAGGAGACCTTCACCCGCACCCTGCTCTTTGCCATCTCCACCATGTCGTACCTAGATGAGGCATAAAGGCACAACCTGAGACTTCACCTGGGGCAGCTCCATATCAGACATTCTCTCTGCCCTATACACACTGCAACACTGACCTCTGCCCAATCATCCATTTCTCTTTCCCAAACCCCCAAAGTGAACCCCATAGTTTTAGGAAACTTGACACGGTTCTGCAGTTTATGTCTCAACCAATCACACACTTAATTGCTCCTGAGAAGCCAATCCCGACAAGTATTCTTCGCTAGCCCCACCCACAGTACAGCTGATCTACTCACGAGACAAGCTCAGGTATGTCCTCTTGTTTTTTAAAGCGACCTCCCCACACCAGAATCTTCTTCTCAAAGTCTGTCGGTCTGTGTCCCGGTACCTTGAAGGTGACCCCTGAATGGACCAACAAAAATGTTATTCCAAGTTACATGTTTGTCTCTTCAGCAGTTCCATCTCCCATATGTGCTAAATGTGATTCCTGCTCATTCCAGGGATCACAGAGACTCTTCTAATGACATCATTGTAGCAATAGTAAAAGAGACAGCGCCCCCAACAGCAGCTTCATGCATTTTCAAGACCAATAGGAAAGAGGTGCAACTTACCAGGCTCTTTTGGCTTCACCTCTTGGGGTTTGCTGCACAGCCATCTCCTTGTGGGCACAGGGTTCTGAGCAGGTACAGACCCTCCTTTCAGCACAGTCACTCGCTCTGGAATCAGCAGAATGTCTGCGTTAGAGACTTAAAGGACCAGTAACATCAAAAAATGAAATTATTTTAAAGTAATAAAAATATAATGCACTGTTGCCCTGCACTAGTAAAACTGCTGTGTTTGCTTCAGAAACTCTACAATTCTTTATATAAATAAGCTTACTGTGTAGCCATGGAGGCAGCTATTCAAAGGAGAAAGGCTCAAGTTACATAGCAGATAAGCTCTGTAGAACATAATGTTATCTGTTATCCACTAATAATCCTGTGTCATATAGCCGTTTTTCAATTTCGGCCATTGCTACTAAGCAGCTTGTTTATATGAACTATAGTAGTGTTTCTGAAGCAAACAGATCAGTTTTACCAGTGCAGGGTAACTCTACATGATATTTTCATTACTTTAAAACACTTTCATTTTTTGGCATTACTGTTCCTTTAACGCAATCCCCAGGCACCTACCTACACTAGGGAGATTTACTGCAACTCCCAGGCACCTTCCTGCACTAGTGAGATTTACTGTACTCCAACCCCCAGGCACCTTCATGCACTAGTGATATTTACTGTACTGCAACCCCCAGGCACCATCCTGCACTAGTGAGAATTACTTTACTACAACCTCCAGGCACCTTCCTGCACTAGTGAGATTTACTACAACCTCCAGGCACCTTCCTGTACTAGTGAGATTTACTACAACCTCCAGGCACCTCCCTGCACTAGTGAGATTTACTACAACCTCCAGGCACCTCCCTGCACTAGTGAGATTTACTACAACATCCAGGCACCTTCCTGCACTAGTGAGATTTACTACAACCTCCAGGCACTTTCCTGTACTAGTGAGATTTACTACAACCTCCAGGCACATCCCTGCACTAGTGAGATTTACTACAACCTCCAGGCACCTTCCTGTACTAGTGAGATTTACTACAACCTCCAGGCACCTCCCTGCACTAGTGAGATTTACTGCACTGCAACCTCCATGCACCTCCCTGCACTAGTGAGATTTACTACAACCTCCAGGCACCTTCCTGCACTAGTGAGATTTACTACAACCTCCAGGCACCTTCCTGTACTAGTGAGATTTACTACAACCTCCAGGCACCTCCCTGCACTAGTGAGATTTACTACAACCTCCAGGCACCTTCCTGCACTAGTGAGATTTACTACAACCTCCAGGCACCTTCCTGTACTAGTGAGATTTACTACAACCTCCAGGCACCTCCCTGCACTAGTGACATTTACTGCACTGCAACCTCCAGGCACCTCCCTGCACTAGTGAGATTTACTACAACCTCCAGGCACCTTCCTGTACTAGTGAGATTTACTACAACCTCCAGGCACCTTCCTGTACTAGTGAGATTTACTACAACCTCCAGGCACCTCCCTGCACTAGTGAGATTTACTACAACCTCCAGGCACCTCCCTGCACTAGTGAGATTTACTACAACCTCCAGGCACCTTCCTGCACTAGTGAGATTTACTACAACTTCCAGGCACCTTCCTGCACTAGTGAGATTTACTACAACCTCCAGGCACCTTCCTGCACTAGTGAGATTTACTACAACCTCCAGGCACCTTCCTGTACTAGTGAGATTTACTACAACCTCCAGGCACCTCCCTGCACTAGTGAGATTTACTACAACCTCCAGGCACCTTCCTGTACTAGTGAGATTTACTACAACCTCCAGGCACCTTCCTGTACTAGTGAGATTTACTACAACCTCCAGGCACCTCCCTGCACTAGTGAGATTTACTGCACTGCAACCTCCAGGCACCTCCCTGCACTAGTGAGATTTACTACAACCTCCAGGCACCTTCCTGCACTAGTGAGATTTACTGTAACCCTCCAGTCACCTTCCTGCATAAGCAAACTTCGGTGAGAACACGTGATGACAGCCCTGTGTATCTAGTCTAGCTGCCACAAATACATAAAGATCATAGATGTAAATCCTCCCCCCCCCCCCATGCAGTTGGGTCCCACTATCACACAAGGGCCAACTCCTTGCAGATCTGTGCTGGATGATTTAAAGGCCCAGTCCTCGGCAGCACTACAAATGGAAATGACAGACCTGCTTTACAATGGGCAGGATACAGCAGTGGCCTGTAAATAGAGGAGAACCTCATTAAGGAAGCAGTATGGCAGCAAAGCAAAGTTCTCCTCTCCCTGTAGGAATGGGGGGGTTGAGGATTTCACTTTACAGGGCAGGTATGTACCCATTTGTCTTGCACTGATATAAACATATTGCATCTCAAAGCCCAGCTGTAATACCTGTAACTACAATCTGTGGCATTTTCTAAGCCAGGTAAGGAGTGGAAGTGCAAGTGACAAAGCTACCAATAGCTGAAATTGAGATGAAGCTACAAAATTATTCTGATCACTAATACTTTCGATTTAAGATAAATAGTGCAGTACAAAGGGACTGTGTAACAAATGCACATCATGGGTTACTTTACCATCTCCACTGCTACCCCAACATTGAGTCACAGTAGAACCCTTCAAATAGTGCCACCCCCACCCCTTTTAGTCACACAGTTTGATACAGCAGATTCTCATTAAAGGGGACTCGTCCCTCAGCCAAAGCATAAAATATGGTGAAAGCACTGACAATGTGACTACTGAATCCGACTGCCCATTCCCATGGGTGGCAGTTTGTTATGACAGTGAGCAGGTCTGGACTGAGAATTAAAATAGGCCGTGGCATTTCAGGTACACAGAGGCCCAAACAGCCCACTAAATACTGACTTTCTATGGCACCTTATAGCAGCCCCTCTGGCATTTGCCAGAACCCACAGATTGCCAGTGAGTAAATGGGGGGGGGGGGGGGCTGTTCTGTGGCTCCCAGCCTGAATACTAGACTCGCGCTCTAGTTAATCAGGGGAATTTCACAGTGCCGGGCTGGGAGCTTATCCTCCGAATTCCTGGCACCGTGGCCCCCATCCAACTCCCTGCAACAATGTGCTGCTCTGTCCAACAGAGGGGAGCTGCCACAGTGCTGAAAGTAGGCACAGATGCCAATACGATAGAGGAAAAGGTGGGTGAGTAGGACGGAGGCAATTAGGTAAGAAGTTAAAAAACAAGTTCCACCCACTGATCCACAACAGAATGACCCTAAAGTAACTGTGTGCCCCTCTTATTGGGTCTCGTGCCCTCAAGCCTTGGTGGTTTTATGACCCACGGTGATGATGTCAGACTAACAAGCCCCGCAGTTCCCTGTCTGAGAGCAGGGCCCTACTTTAAATGGCAATAGGGGACTTATCTAGACCAGGGACAGCTGGGAAACCTGGGGGGGGCACAGCTGTAGGGGTCCCACATTAGATAGACAGACAGAAAACGGGGAAGGAACTTGCAGGGAAAAGCAAGGTTGTAAGTACTAGGCATTCAAGCTGTGTATAGGGGGATCCCGTTATTTAATAGGGGGTTCCCTCTCTTCCCCACCTATTACAGAGTTCAATTCCCCTGCTCCGCCCTCCCCTATCACCCCAAGGTAACTCCAGCATCCCTCCATCGGGCATAACAGTCACCTCAAGGAACCCATAATCCTCCCCAGCGCTTCCATAGCCTAACAGCTCCTCCAGCGCAAGCCCACGTGCCTACCCACCGACCAATGAGCGCAGCCCGCTCCTCCTTAGCGCCGTTCCCAACATCCTTAGGCAAGACGCAGCAGCTCAGTGTCAGCGGACTTGGGGTCACGTTGATTATACGGGCACTGCCGCGTGCACAGACGACCAATGAGCTTGTAGAGAAGGGGTCAATTACGTAAATTAGCTGTGGAACGCAGCGTGCGGGTCAATAGTACTTCCGAGGTGCTTCCTCTATAGCTGTCCGTGCCAGTGCCTGGCTAACGGTATTGATGCACTTTATCATATGGTTCCATTGAACTGAACACAATTTTCTCTGTCCCCTATTAGAGAGAGCTCGGGGATGTTACTAAGAAAGGTCACAATCAATGGTCAGTTAAATGTACAGGTAACAATTGTTGGATATGTTTATTATAATAATAACAATCAGGGTTGCCTCTGTTTCTATGTATTTATCTTTTTCTCTATTAATAACATTGGGATCAACCATCATTTTTACAGGTCAGGCCGGTCAGGTGGCAACTATAACAACAATTTATTATGATGGCTCAACTGATGCCTAAAGCTATCCCATGTTTCTAGTTAGGGTTTCCAAATGTTCTGGATAAAAATACCTTCTCATTAATCTGCCCTATTAAAGGAGTTGTTCAAGGGGTATAGAGAGCGATATTCTTAGACAATTTGAAATTGGTCTTCATTTTTTATTATTTGTGGTCTTTGAGTTATTTAGCTTTTTATTCAGCAGCTCTCTAGTTTACAATTTCAGTCATCTGGTTGCTAGGGTCCAAATTACCCTAGCAACCATGCACTGATTTGAATAAGATACTGGAATATGAATAGGAGAGGCCTAAATAGAAAGATGAGGAATACATACCTGCCAACAATTTGGAAACAGAAAAAGGGACAAAAAGATGTGCTGTGCCAATTTTTTGACCACGTCCATTTTGTGGTCACACCCCCTAATTACCATGTCTATTTTACAAAATTTGGTAGGTTATGAGAGTTTGAAAACATTATCTATGGTTTTTATATGTTATTACAGTTTTGCTAATGAAGGTTAATTGCCCTTTAAGCTGTGTGTCTTCTTTCTTATCTAAAACTGTTACAAAAGTATCTTAAGTATGTGTCAATTAAGTTAGAAACTTTTTATCGTTTTCTGGCTGCTCACTGCAGCAGATCAAAGAGAAACTCGTGAAATATCAGTACAAATCCGGGACTGCAGATTGATCTGTCAAAAGCAGGACTGTTCTGCTCAAAATGGGACAGTTGGGAGGTATGGGAATAAAAAGTAACAATAACAATACATTTGTAGCCTTACAGAGCATTTGTTTTATAGATGGGGTCAGCGACCCTTATTTGAAAGCTAGAAGGAGAAAGCATACAATTTAAAAAACTATAACAAAGTAAATAATGAAGACCAATTGAAAATTTTCTTAAAATTGGCAATTTTATAACATACTAAAAGGCAAGCCACCCAATTAATATTTAGTTCTACAGCTCCCCATTTCCAAATGTTTACTGGTTGCTAGGATCCCAATTACCCTATCAACCAGGCAAAGGCTTCAATAACAGGACTGGTAGATAAATTCAGACTGTCGTGTACATAGAACAATACCTAATAATGAGTAATAATAGTTGTCCAGCCTCAGTTGGTTGTCTCTGATCTATACTGAGAGTTGCTGTGTAAACACATAGGGAAATGAAAGAGCTGCCTGGCAATGTAGAAATGACACAGATGTAGAAACAATGCTGCTGACAATATCTGTGGGCACCAAGGTTCTACCCTCAATGTAGAGCCAGAATAATAGGTTAAAAAAGTCAAAATTTATTACAAAATCATTAGGAGATATGCTGCTGTAATTTTTAATGAATATGTAATAAATTTTGACTTTTTTAAACTATTATTCTGGCTCTGCGGTGCTCCGTTCCTCTACATTGATTCTACCTTGGATTGCCGTTTGAGATAGCGGTTTGGACGTTGCAGCACGCAGAAGCCTGGCTGTGTACCGGTAAGTGCTCCCACTATCACATTGTTCCAAGGTTCTACCCTGCATGACATTAAATCTGCTTTATGTCTAGAATCTTTGACCCAGATAACCTGATAATTAACCCCAAAAAGGCAGAAGAGAAATGCAAACATGATAAAAGCTTTTAAAAAAGAACAATTGAAAATTGGAGCAGCAACAAGTGACTCCCAGCTATTTGGAGTGCAGTACTCACACTCAGCACCACCTTAAAGTGATACTGAAACTAAAAAATATATTTCAAAATATTAATCTACATGAAAAGTTACCTATTGTTCATGTTGATCGTTTTTCGCTGATAATTCTGCTTTTGTAAGTAATTTTTACTTGAAGTTCCTAAACCTTACTATTTTGCCAACCTAACTGTCTTTAATCTGTCAGTTAGAGTTTCTAATGCTAACCGACTCCGGCTACACAAATCTGGCAGCCCCCACATAGGGGGGAAAAAAAGGGGTAAGAAAGGTAATGTTAAAGCATCAGGCAAATACTTTTATGGAAAATTATAAATAGCATTCAAAGATAATGTTATGATAGATATTAAAAAATTATTTTCTGGTGTCAGTAAAGGGCATGTAAAGGCAAAAAATAAAATCCCATTTTTACTTTCTTTAATGAAAAAGAAAACTATCTCAAATATACTTTAATTAAAAAACGTGCACCATTTTTATAGGAAATCTGACTGTATGCAGTGAAATTCTTCCTTCATTTACTGCTGTGGATAGGAATTGTCAGATGGTCCCTAACTGCTGAGCAGGGAAACAATCATACTTATGAACAGCAGGGGGAGCCCCTACCTTACTTCCCAGCCATGCAGAACTCAAGCGGCTTTGCTTGTTTCCCTGTTTTGATCATTTATGACGATCCCTAAGCAGCCCACACCACACTGAGCATGTGCGTAATCTTGGTCTTGCAAATATGTTTAACAAAGTTACAAGATGGTGACCCCCTGTAGCCAACTTTGAAAGCATAAATCATTTGTTTGATTAGGCTTGTGGTACAGTAAGTTCATGTTTATGTTTAGTATACAAAATACAGCATATCTAGCTTTATTCTATCTTAGACTTTACATTCCCTTTAAGCAGTTCCAGGGCACTTTCTGTTGGCATCAGCTCTGCCCCAAATCCTAACACATGGGTCCATAGGGATGTGCAGGACACCACAAGCACTCACACTTACTGAAAGGTACATTGCACGTCCCATAATCTCTGCTGGGCACTAACAGACTATCCTGTAACATCACTCCCCTTCCCCACAAGCAGACTTTCCCATACGGGACACCTGTGCAGGTACTGGTTCTGCAGCTGTAAGGTGCAAGAGACTAGCCAGTGGGTTGGTGGGGTTTTTTTTAGGCCTCTGACTAATAGAAATGCCAGGGTCTGTTCTGAATCTCACTCTGCACCACATTCACTGGTCACTAGTGATGGGCGAATCTGACCCCTTTTCAGGGTCGGACTGGAGGGGCCGGGGCCTCCCGGGACTGCTGTCCAGGGCCCCCTCTGCTCCCCTACTGTGATGCGCCGAGCATCAAGGAGTTGCTCGGTGCACATGCCCAAAAGCATCACACGCATGTACAAACCCACAAACGGTGCAACTCAGCGAATAATGGGAGAGGGGGTCTGGGCCAGTCCCACCCTGCCTGATTTTGCTTCTCCAAAAATGTGTGAAACAGCGATATATTCCCGAAGTGCATCGAAGTCTACGGGGGACAATTTTTTTTTGAGATGCGACAATTTTTTTCACCCATCGGAGTCTATGGGCGTCTTTTTTGTGGCGAACCTAGAGAAAAAATTGGCTCAACACTACTAAGCACCTCTGTGGCACCAAATGCAGCAGCAGAACTAAGAGGGATCCTTATCTTATTGGCTCACTGTATCCACCAGTCTGCTTATAATGGGGAGTAGGAGGGCAGCATGTGAAAGTGACACACCATTGGGATCTCACGGGTGGATGTTAGAGAAGAAGGGGTGCTGGCAATGGAGGAACTGTTGCATACCTCCCAACAGAACATGTTCGACCACACCCGCTTTAAGGCCACACCCCCTATTTACCATGTCCATTTTACAAAATTTGCCAGGTTGTAAAAGTTTGAACACATTTCTGAGAATTTTAGGGCTATGTTTTATGTTCTAAAAGTTTTGCTAATGAAGCTGAAATTGCCCTTTAAAGGAGAAGAAAAAGCATTTTACAATTGAGGTGCCCAAAGTAAGTGACTATTTTTATTTACCTGACACCCCGGGCTGGTGCTCCTATCAGCAGAAAACTGCACCGGCCCGGGGTTTTTCTAGCGAGCACCACGGAGAGATCCACTTCCTGCTTCATCGGTTTTCAAATTTCCCGGGGCAGACACATGCGCAGTAGAGTTAAATAGACAGCTTTTCCGTTAAAGTCCAGCTTTCCGCTCTACTGCGCATGCACAACTGTGATAAAACCAGAGGCAGGAAGAGGATCTCTCCATGGTGGGCGCTAGAAGAACCACAGGCCGGTGCGGTTTTCTGCTGATAGGAGCGCAGGCCCAGGGTGTCAGGTAAGTTAAAGTAGTCACTTGGGGTAGCCTAACTTTTGTGAAAATGCTATTCCTTCTACTTTAAAGGAACAGTAGCATCAAAAAAATGAAAGTGCTTTAAAGTAATGACAATATAATGTAGTGTTGCCCTGCACTGGTACAATTGGTGTGTTTACTTCAGAAACTCTACTATAGTTTACATAGACAAGCTGCTGTGTAGCCATGAGGGAAGCCATTCAATGGCTACACAGCAGCTTATTCATAAAAACCAGTACTGTTCAACTTCTGTGGTACGGAGGGACAGAATTTTTCTGGTGGAGGGCCAATAATGGAAGCCAGTGTTGACCACTCCCCCTTTTAAACCACACCCATTTTTTCTCAAGAACTTTTAAGACCGTGTCCACTTTAATGGCAGTAACACACCAAAAAACCAAATGGTTGGTGCTCACTGCAGGGATATCACTCATCACACATATGTGAAACATGTAAGTCATACCCTTAAATATACCATAAACATACCCTTACATCCATATGCTGCCTCCCCTAACACTGTATCCCACCCAGATCACATTAGGGGCCCCTAACAACAATTTCCAAATGCTAACAAACCCCCAGAACAAACCCTACCTAGGCAAGCAAAGTATGACACACACAGGGAGCATAGGGCAGGAAGAGTATGGCACACACAGGGAGCATAGGGCAGGAAGCGTATGGCACACATAAAGTATAGGACAGGCAGAGTATGGCACACACAGGAAACATAGGGCAGGAAGAGTATGGCACACACAGGGAGCATAGGGCAGGAAGCGTATGGCACACATAAAGTATAGGAAAGGCAGAGTATGGCACACATAGGAAACATAGGGCAGGAAGAGTATGGCACACACAGGGAGCATAGGGCAGGAAGCGTATGGCACACATAAAGTATAGGACAGGCAGAGTATGGCACACATAGGAAACATAGGGCAGGAAGAGTATGGCACACACAGGGAGCATAGGGCAAGTAGAGTATGGCACACATAGGGAGCATAGGGCAGGAGGAGTATGGCACACACAGGGAGCATAGGACAGCACACATAGGGAGTATAGGGCAAGCAAAGTATGGCACACAGGAAGCAAAGGGCAGCACACACATGGAGTAAAGGGCAAGCAGAGCATGGCACAGGCAGGGAGTATAGGGCAGGCAGAGTATGGCACACACAGGGAGCATAGGGCAGGAAGAGTTTGGCACACACAGGGAGCATAGAGCAGCACACATAGGGAGTATAGGGCAAGCAAAGTATGGCACACAGGGAGCATAGGGCAACCCACACATGGAGTATAGGGCAACCAGAGCATGGCACACACAGGGAGCATAGGGCAGCACATACAGGGAGCACAGGGCAGGCAGAAAAGACCATGAGACAGGAAAAACAATCAGGACAGCAAGATAAGACAGTTCATACTGTGCAACATACAGTGATACAGTGCTGGTTCCCCTTCAGCAGTTTGTATGAGTGCGAACAGGGGAACAATGTGGGTAGTTTCAGTACAAGGCTTTAGGGTGTGAACAATAGAGGTGTTACAGGTAGAACAATACAGGAGGTTACTGTCTGAATTTGAGGTGTAAATAATGCAGGGGCCACTTCATCTCAGTACCTTTTAAAGCTTTGGAAGCTCAGGAATCACAGCAGGTAGACTTTCATGTGGGGGCCACACATGGGGGGAGGGGGCCCAGATATAAACTGTATAGAGTTGCTGAAGCAAACAAACCTGTTTTACCAGCGCAGCACAACACTTCATTATATTTTAATTACTTTAATACGGGTTAATTTGTTGGTGTTACTGTTCCTTTAAGCTGTGAATCTCAATTTCCCCCAAAAGACCTGCTTATCTTCAATAGTTACAATTATTTCTTTGCTTATTTTAAATTGTTCTCTAAGTGCACCTGCCACGTATTCAGGCCTCTCTGCCAAAAGCCAATTACGTTTCAGAAACATTGTATCCTTTTATGGTGTCAGAGATCAAAGACATTTCAGTAACAATCCGGGACTGAGGGTTGAGCCGTCAAAATCAGGACTGTCCCGCTGAAAACAGGAGAGTTGGGAGGTAACCCTGGTTGGGTGCAGGGTACCGCTGGGACTGGGAATCAGTTAGCAGGCTTCTGTGAGTTACAGTTTAACACCCTTTATGACTGACTGTAGCTCTACAGAATCCCTATTAATACACCTTCCAGGGTTTATAGAAATAATGAAGTTCTTATGCTCTTAATATTTATTCTGTGCTCCTCAGGGGCCCCTGTAAAGCTTGTGGCCAAATAACCTCTACCACCCAGACCAACCGGCCCACAAAAACAAATGGACTAAGAAACCCATTATAAACCTCCCTCACTCCTTCCCAATCAGGCGCCGCCCAAGACAACCTCGTGGGAGGACAGCGACTTCCGGGGGCGGGGTCTTCCGGCTTTTCCAATATGGCGGCGCCCAGTGAAGACGTGAGCTGCGAGGACTTCACTGAGTTTCAGGTGAGGTCAGGCCAAAGTTTCCCGGCGCGCTGAGGGTGAGGCAGGGCAGGAGGAGGGGGCAGGGGCAAGAACAGAGCCTGGCGGGGGCATTGGGAGGAACAGAGCTGGGGAAAGAGTTGGAGTCATTGAAACGACCCTGCTGGTTGCCTCGTGTGACCTGCATAGGTTGGGGCTGGGAGTTGCGTTGGCTGCAGGGAGTTATGGGGATTGGGGAATCATAGGAAAGCACAGGTGATGTTATATAGAATGTCCATATGGAAACGTGCCACTGGATTCTCTAATCCTCACGCTAGGGCGAGGGCAGGGTCCCTAAGAACTGAACTTGCTCTGCACTGCATGCTGGGAGCTGTAGTCCTGGAGGGGCCCCATGTGTTGGAATGGGGGCCAGCATTATGGTGACTGCAGTGACAGAAATGTGAAATATTCATAACCCTAATATAGTCCCTGCACTCCCAGCAACCTGAGCACCAACACAACCAGAACATCATGTTTGGACTCCACATTACGGATAAAAATAATCCACTATTTTTGATTCGGCCGAACCCCCGAAAGATTCGGCCGAATTCCGAACCGAATCCTAATTTGCATAATTAGGGGAGGAAAGGGGAAACCATTTTTCATTTCCTTGTTTTGTGACAAAAAGTCACGTGAATTCTCTCCCTGCCCTAATTTGCATATGTAAATTAGGATTCAGTTTGGCCGGGCAGAAGGATTTGGCCGAATCAGAATCCTGCTGAAAAAGACAGAATCCTGGATTCGGTGCATCCCTACTCCACATAGAATGTCAGTTTCACCTTTACTTCCCCCCCACCAGGCTCATAACAATGTTACAGATATGGGAAACACTGGGGTATCGGCCATTCAGCCATGATCCCCCCCCCCAATATCTAGGTCACCCCCATCCCCTTGCCTCACAACGTGGGGAAAGCTGTACAAATAATGGGCTTTATAGTGATCTTGCTGCTCTAAGGGGACGTGTCCTATTCTGGCACAGCTCAGCCCTAGATGACACCAGTGCAGCCCACCAATGGATGCTCGACCTGAAAAAACTGCCAAATTCCTTCAGTCTATTCTTCTTGCTCCATTCCTTGTATGTTATAGAGGTCACAGGCTGCATAACTATCCCATGTTACATACAGGCGGCTGACGACACTATTCCTTGTGCAGCACAAAGCGCATACTTCCCCTTTGTATTTTCTTCTTAAAGGGGTTGTTAACCTTTAAATTAACTGTTAGTATGATATAGAGAGTGATATTCTGAGACCATTTGCAATTGTTTTTTATTATTTGGGGTTTTTGAGTTATTTAGCTTTTTATTCACCAGCTCTTCGGTTTGAAAGTTCAGCCATCTGGTTGCTAGGGTCCAAATTTCCCTAGCAACCATGCACTGATTTGAATAGGAGAGGCCTGAATAGAAAGAGGAGTAATAAAATATAGTAATAACAATACATCTGAAGTCTTACAGAGCATTTGTTTTTTTTAGATGGGGTCAGTGACCCCCATTTAAAAGCTGGAAGGAAAGACAAATTATTTTAAAAACTATAAATAATGAAGACCATTTGAAAAGTTGCTTAGAAATGGCCATTCTATAACATACTAAAAGGTGACTTAAGGTGGCCATAGACACACAGATCCGTTCGTACGAATCGAGGATTCGTACGATTTTCGGATCGTGTGTGGCATGTGCCGACTTCTTTCGTCCGGCGGAGATCGGTCGTTTGGTCGATCGGTCAGGTTTGATTTTGACCCGACCGATCCCACCGGAGCTCATGGCACATACGGCCGAACAATCAGATTACCCCCGATATAGCCATGCCTGTTAATGGCATATCGGGGAAAGATCCGCTCGTTTGGCAACATCGCCAAACGAGCGGATCTTTGCATCTATGGCCACCATTAAAGGTGAACCACCCATTTAATTATAAAAAGTCAGCAGAACTCTAGTGAATAATATTAAATTAAAAATAGCTCTGGTCCAATTCATAATTATTGGATGGTCTGTGTGATAAAATGCCAAAGATTAAGCACAGCCCCCTTCATATCCCTGTGCTTGGAGGTGAGACTGATTCCATTACAATGAGCAGCTCATTGAGATGTTCCCTCCTTATATGGTGCTTATGTGTCTGTGATGCCCCTCCCCTTCTCTCAGGAGATTCTCCGGGTGATGAGAACCATAGATGACCGGATCGTCCATGAGTTGAACACCACTCTCCCTACTGTCTCCTTTGCTGGGAAAATAGATGCCGGTCAGACCTGCAAGCAACTCTATGAGTCTGTAAGTCCTGCCCAAACAGGGAACCTGGGATTGGATCATTCTGTACAACAGGGTCCAGGCTCTGCTGTAAAAAAACACAACTTAGATGGTTCTCTTTAGTTGTGAATGTTTGTGCCCTCAAAGACCCCTGAGTAGCTCCCCATCTTTCCTTTTTCTCATCCCCAGCACTGGGCTGGTAGAATATATTAGGTAGAAGCCATGAATATCTTGTAACTTATATCCTTATAAATGGTGAGTAGTGATGTCATCAGTTGTAAACAGTGAGTAGTGATGTCATCAGTTAAACGGTGAGTAGTGATGTCATCAGTTATAAATGGAGTAGTGATTTAATTTCTGTCACAAGACTCACTGAAATTTGTGTATTATAATAAATAAAGTATCCCCTGTTGCAAAATATGAGGATATTAGAAGTAACCTTGGACTTGCATATGGTCATGAAACTCCTCTGTAACTTGTAATTTCCTTATAGTTTACAAGAGGGGGTACTTTATTCACTACATATTGTAACAGGCACAATACTAGGCTGATCACATTCACTTTACATGGCAGCAGAGAAACCAGTGCAGTCTTCATCATAATTGATTCATAATTTGCTTGATGGTTTCCCCCGACCCCTAAGCTTAGCTTCTCTCCAGCAGCAGCCCAGATCCCACTGAGCATGTGCAGTGCCACTGACACTCTGCATATGGTCTTGGACAAAATCCAAGATGGTGACCTCCAGTATCCCTGCGTTTATCGGGCTGCTGCACCTCTGGGCTGGTACAGTAAGTTCAGTAAATAAAATATAGAATTTCTAGCAAGATTAATTTTAAGGCTTTAGTTCTGTTATCAGTACATTATGAGTAACGTCTTCATTTTGCCTCCCCAGCTGCAGACTGCTCACGCCTCTCGTGACAAAGCCATAAAGAGATGCATAGCCCAGACCTCCACAGCCGTCAATAGTCTCCAAGGGGAAAGATTAAAAGACTCTGACAACTTAACGCTAATTAAGCTGCTGCGAAAAGAGCAGTCTAAGGTGGGAGGAGTTGTGTTTGTCTTCTTTGATATCCTGATAGCTCTGGAATAAAATATAGGAACCCCTTTCAACCAATAGCTTAAAGTTGGGACTCCCCACTTTAAGCTGCCATCAGTGTTCTAGTCCCACCCATTGCTTGAGCCACAGACTCCCTACCCTTCCCCTGTAAGCTTCCATCAGTGTTCTAGTCCCACCCATTGCTTGAGCCACAGACTCCCTGCCCTTCCCCTGTAAGCTGCCATCAGTGTTCTAACCCCACCCACTGCTTGAGCCACAGACTCCCTGCCCTTCCCCTGTAAGCTTCCATCAGTGTTCTAGTCCCACCCATTGCTTGAGCCACAGACTCCCTGCCCCTCCCCTGTAAGCTGCCATCAGTGTTCTAGTCCCACCCATTGTTGAGCCACAGACTCCCTGCCCTTCCACTGTAAGCTTCCATCAGTGTTCTTGTCCCACCCACTGCCTGAGTTAAAGACTTCCTGCCCCTCCCCCTGTAAGCTGACATCCGTGTTCTAGTCCCGCCCATTTCTTCATTTTATTTTTAACCAAACTCTTTTCTTTCTCTCCTTTAGTTGAAATTTCTGAAGTCCGAACTGAATGTGGAAGAGGTTGTGAATGACAGGAGCCGGAAGGTAGTTATATTTGGTATATAGTGTATTTCTGTTAGTTATCATTGAGGTTTGAATATTCCAGTGCCGTGTGTCTGTATGATTGGCTGATTGGTCACAGTTCCCAAGCAGGAGAGTTGAGGTGGAACAGTCACAATGCAGCAGGAACACGGTGCTGGGGGAGGTAGTTCAGCGGTAAATTATAAAGAAGGAGCTGTATCTGTCATTAACTTTAGCTCGTGTCCCTTGTGTGTATTTGCAATGATGCCCTAGTGCCAGGTCTGTAGGGAAACTGGTGCGTTGGCATTGGATCAGTAACTCATGAGCCTCGCGCTACTTGTCTTTAGGTGTTTAATGAGCGCTGCCGGTTGCACTACAAACCCCCAAAGATGGAGTAACTCAGGGACACCAAATCCACTGGTGACAGAAGTGCATCATTCAACACAAGACAAGGGGCCCTTGGCAATATCAGGGGTCTGAGAATATGAAGCGGTGGCACCAGCCAAGGACATGTCTGTGTGTTAATTCTCTTTAACTCGGTGCAGTGGAACTTTCCGACTTCCTGTAGATTCATGAACTGAAATCAACGCCTGTGATTTAGAGAAGAAAAAAACCCCGCAATGGCATTTTGTACCAGATCTGTGACAATGTTTTATAATCATTAAATATCATTATTAGAGGGGGTGTTCCACTCTGTGCCCGGGGGGGAGGGGGGGGAAGACGCAGTTAATTGAGCGCTCCTGTGGCTCAGTCACTGATTAAAATTACACACTGGGGAATTGGCCCTACATGGACTAATATTATTATTAATAATAATAACTATAATAATATTATTGACAAATACAAGAGTCCTCTGCACTCAACCCATTATCAATATATTTAAGACAGAGACATTTTGTGCTACTGCTACTGAAAAATGCCTTACCCTTTAAACAAAACAGGGATTGTTTGTCCATATATTGCAATATATTTAAGCTGGCCAACTACGTCAAAGTCATCCCATATCTGGCCAGTCCTATGCTCAATTTTATCTGATTCATTAAGAATTCGATTGCTTAATTATACATTTTACAAAGGGACTAGGTTTTACCTGCAACTTACTTGCTGCTTTCAAAGTAAAACTCCCAAACTTGGCTGCCCTTTTATTAGACACCAGTGGGATCACCTGACTATAGTTGGAGAGGGTGGGAGCTACAACATGGAGCTGGTCACTGCTCCTGTATAACTATAACAAACAAGGGAAAGTTGTGCTCACCACTTTTTTTTTTAAAACCATTAGGCGGGGGTGCAATGAGGGTGTGACCACAAAATACATATAGTCAACTACAAGAGTCCTCTGCACTCAACCCATTATCAATATATTTAAGACAGACATTTTGTGCATACTGCTACTGAAAAATGCCTTACCCTTTAAACAAAACAGGGATTGTTTGTCCATATATTGCAATATATTTAAGCTGGCCAACTACGTTAAAGTCATCCCTTTTTTTGTTATAATAATATTATTGGCCCCTGCAATCTGACTTACCTGACCAAACATTGGGCAGTTATGAAAAGCCTTTTGGATCTCCACATTCAGGGCTGGACTGGACCGGCGGGACACCGGGAAAAAAACGGGTGGGCCCAGCCTGCCCAGACCCGCTCCCAGCTTTGCCACTTACCTCCCTCTCTGATCCCAGTTCTCTTTCGACCCGCAGGAAACTGCTTGTGGACATGGTGGGGGGAACATTCATCTGAAGGGGATGGTGTGGTGGCCCCCCCAGTCCGACACTGTACCCATTAATGTGGTTCTCTCCAAACAGCATAGACTCCTTCTGTGATCCGGTTGGTGGTCTGGATCAGTCATATTTTACCCAACAAATGAGAGGCCAATATTTTTGCTACATCATGAAATGAGCAAGACTGTGTATGGAGCCCCAGTCCAATCTTATTGGGTATTATAAACTAAAGCACCCCCATGTTTCTTCCCTTGTCATAGCTGCATCTCTACAATGCATTTCTTAGCCCCAGATTCTATGGCGATGGTTTCTATGCATCTTCCATTCTTGTTGCTAAACCACTGACTGGTTGCTATAGGAAGGAATCCCTAGGAACCAGATAATGATTTCAGTTCCACAGAGGAAAGCTGCAGAACAAAGCCATAAGGATGCAGTATTCGGTTATAGTTCATGTAGAATACAAATTGGGGTTGTGATTGGGCCAAACCATATCTGTAGGATGCAAAAAGTTATGGGTTCCGTACATTTGTAATAGAAAATCTTCTCTCTGTAAGTGGTGGTTCCTGACAATCTGCAAGAGCCTCCCAGGGATAAAGCCTAAAGGTACCCCCAATAAAGTCCATGGGCATCTTGTTATAGTCATTCATGTTGGCTCCATTCTCTGACAAGAAGGGGTGGGAGAGCAGCTGGGTCATTCAGGAGGCCATGGGGAAGGCACAGGGGCCCAAATGGTGTTACCTTGAGCTCCACCCACTTGGATGGACTCCAACAAAACAGCCCTCCCTGATTTACCCCTTAGGAGCACTAAGTCATGGGACTGCCCTACCCATGGGTGTCATGTGACGCCTACATTCCTGCCTGGGCTTCATGGGCCAATTCAATGTGGCAGTGGCTGGATCACCAAGTGCAGAGGAGCTGCCATTCCAACCTGAAAAGGAATAATATAATGTGGTTATCCGTGTGTGTGGGCAGTTGATACCATGAGGGTCGGCCAGGGTCAGGCCTCCTACAAAAATGGCGATAGACAGAAGGGAGCCCATTTGCTGGGCAGGTAAGTTACCAGGAGGGATTTGCTGGTTAAAAAATACATTCCTGCTTGTGCAAAGACATTTGTTAGAGGTAAGAAATACATTATTGGTATAAATAACTCCCAGCCCTGCAGAGATTCCTGGTATTCAGAGGACGATGCAGAGGAAAGAGGTTTGATATTTTTCTTATATACAATGACTTGTACGGTGAAAATCCAACCCCTACCTATTGCTATTTGCCACCGCACAGTATGGCTGCCAGACGCACGGACATCATGGTTCTGATGCGAGTCTTTTCTACTGTGAAAGTTCATGGAACCCATCCAGCGACAGAAAGCATTATGGGAAATTATAGTATGAAGGATGGCTACATGGGGGAGCTGGGGGTTCATATATACAGTTGAGTTCAGAATAATAGCAGTCCGTCATCACTAACCAGATCAATCACTGTTGTTGGTAGAATTTCTATTTCCACATGGCAAATCTTTTATCAGTAGGTTTAGTAGAGTCATAAAAACCCAACAGACAATTGGGGCCCTTATTTCTGGAAGGAATTAGCAAATGTTGTGCTGCTGGTTATAGTGCATTTCTCTCTGAAACCCTCGCTCACATTGCTCCTTCTAGTGATGTGTGGGCCGGGCCAATACCCGCAGGTTTGGGCCGACCTCGCACCTCCATTTGCGGAAGGCCACCTTGCACTGCGAGCTTCTGGCTTCCTTTTTAATGGACGCAAGCCTGCTCATCCCTGCCCCTCTTGTGACGTCATCGGCAGGTCTATAAAAGGAACTGGAAGTGGGGCGGGCACGGGCTGAGGGAGGTCGGGTGCAGGTCGTACTTTAGCCGACCCGCACATCACTATCTCCTTCCACACATTGTTCAGAAGAACAGCCGACTGATTAAAAAGTTGATTGGAGAGGGGAAAACATAGAAAGAAGTGCAGAAAATGAGAGGCTGCTCAGCTAAAATGATCTCAAATGCTTTCAAATGGCACCAAAACTAAAAGCTGTGGAAGAAAAGGGAAAATTACCATTTTGGCTATTCTTCTATCCATTCCAATGGTCAAGACTTAGCCAATGATCAGCTCCAGGAAGATGAAAGACGTATAGTTGCCTGTGATACTGTTACAATTAGAAGGTGCCTATGTAAAGCTAAGCTATCTCTACATGCAGGATTTGTGCAAAAGGCAGTTATTTGAGTGAGCTCTAACACATCTGCTAGGAAAGTAAGCACCCCTATAAGATATATGTCAATTTATATCTGACACCCAACTCCTGCAAGAAGACTGAATGAAGAGAAACCAATGCTGAAACAGGGATAGTGAATATAAACTTGATTATTTCAGAAACTGAAAAAGAGAAAAGAACACCTCTTCCATAAAATACCCTAATGGTCTGTTGCAATTAATCAATTCCCACTGTAACTATCAATTTTCAATATACTCATTAAATTAGTCTATATGCCGACCACTGAATTTATGCTCCTCAATTAAAATGCAAATGCTGATTTCATTAAGTTAAACTGTTAATTGAATTCCATGATTAGTTTGTAACTTCCAGTGCAAATTCATTAATTATAAGAAATGAATTCAATTATAATTGATCAACTGCTCACCTTTAAATAAATTACCATAAATTAGAGTAAAAGTGATCAACTCCCTAAAGTGCTTTAGTGTTAGATTTGAATAAATGAATTAAAAATATGTAAAGTGCAAGTGCATTTGTCCACCGTCCACGACTTATTACAATGGATTGGTGTTCAATAGAAATTGATAAGTGACCAACTTAATTATCAGGATATATCAATTCTCCAACAGCTCAAACCAGAAATAATAGAATGAAAATTGATTTAAGAAGGGTTGGAGTTGTCCCAAAACTTTCTACCTAATATTTTTCAATCCCTGGGACACCACAAAGCAAAGAAAGGCAGGAAAACCAGGACTGTGGTCTTGTTTTTTAACACTAGCCCTATGTATTAAGAGACTATCTTAACCTCAATAAAACACAAATCCTGGCCCCCTTGGGAATCCCAGTGCGGGATTGCAATAGAAAGAAAAGATTGAGATTTGAGCAAGTGAGTTACAAACAAACAGCCACCCCCCTTGACCAATTCAGATTATTTTAAATGACAAAGGCTTAAAGCCAAAATTTTTTTACAAAAAAAGATGAGTAGCAGAGTTCGCCAACGCAGGACAATGTGGAAGGAGAAGACCGAACCTAAAGGACATGTTAACTAAAAGCCACTTCCAAATATCACGAGACCGAAGGAATCCAAATCAGTGTTTTCCATGTGGAGAATGTAATATGTGTGACAAGGTATTAAGGACTTTCTCCTTTGAGGATAGATTTGGGAAGAAACATAAAATTAATAGCTTGTAGGACCCAAGGGGTGATCTATTGTATTGAATGTCCATGCCAGATGAAATATATAGGCATGACGACCCAGATGCTTAAAGTGAGAATGCAGCAACACTGTAGTACTATTAAAACTGTGGGAAATTCAAAAATTACCTAAAAATAGTAGGTAGAAAGATTTGGGACAACTCCACCCCTTTTTACTGTATATCAATTTTCATTCTATTATATCTGGTTTGAGCTGTTGGAGAATTGATTTATCCTGATAATTAAGTTGGTCACTTATCAATTTCTATTGAACACCAATCCATTGTAATAAGTCGTGGACGGTGGACAAATGCGCTTGCACTTTACGTATTTTTAATTCATTTATTCTAATCTAACACTAAAGCACTTTAGGCAGTTGATCACTTTTACTCTCATTTATGGTAATTTATTTAAAGGTGGACAGTTGATCAATTATAATTGAATTCATTTCTCTCATAATTAATGAGTTTGCACTGGAAGTTACAAACTAATCATGGAATTCAATTAACAATTTAACTTAATGAAATCAGCATTTGCAGTTTAATTGAGGAGCATAAATTCAGTGGTTGGAATATAGATTCATTTAATGAGTATATTGAAAATTGATAGTTACAGTGGGAATTGATTAATTGCAACAGACCATTAGGGTATTTGATAGAAGAAGGGTTCTTTTCTCTTTTTTTCATAAAGTTATACTGATTCAATCAGACCTCGTCTTCTATCGTGTGGATAAATCATATTTAAGGTTATCTTCTCATTTATCTATTTCAGAAACTGTACAGAATATTTAATTTATTGTATTTCAGTATGAGGAAGTTTATATTACATTTTCATTTTAGTGATAGTTACCCTTTAAAGCTATCTAATGTATCAGCCTGTACCACATCTTCAGAGCTCTCACTGTAACAAACCCCATCCCAATATTTAGGCGGAACCTCCTTTCTTCTAATCGGAATGGGTGACCTCTTGTCAGCTGGAAAGACCTACTGTTAAATAAAGCATTAGAGAGATTATTATATGATCCCTTTATATATTTATACATAGTTATCATATCTCCCCTAATGCGCCTCTTCCAGCGTGAACTTTCCCAACTTGGCCAGTCTTTCCTCATAGCTAAGATTTTCCATAACTTTTACCAGCTTAGTTGCCCTTCTCTGTACCCTTTCTAATTCTGTCCTGTTTGAGTGATGGATACCAAAACTGTACGGCATATTCTAGATGGGGCCTTACCAGTGCTCTATACAGTGGAAGAATGACCCCTTCCTGCTGTGAACCAATGCCCCTTTTAATACAGCTCAAGACCTTATTTGCCCTTGATGCTGCTGACTGGCATTGCTTGCTACAACAAAGTTTATCTACAAGGACTCCAAGGTCCATCTCCATTATGGATTTGATAGGGTATAAGTGGCTTGGATATATTTACATCCCAGGTACATGACTTTACATTTATCAACATTGAATCTCATTTGCCACTTAGCTGCCCAGATTGCCAGTTTGTCAAGATCCTGTTGCAAGGATGCCACATCCTGGATGGAATTGATTGGGCTGGATAGTTTTGTGTCATCTGCAAACACTGATACATTACTTATAATATCCTCCCCTAAGTCATTAATAAACAATTTAAATAACAGTGGACCCAATACCGAGCCCTGAGGGACCTCACTAAGAATCTTACTCCAAGTAGAGAATGTCCCATTAACAACCACCCTCTGTACCCGATCCTGTAGCCAGTTTTCTATCCACGTGCAAACGACTTCATTAAGCCCAACAGACCTTCGTTTAGAAAGCAGTCATTTGTGGGGCACGGTATCAAACACTTTGACAAAATCCAAATAGATTACATCTTCCGCCCCCCACTGTCCAGCATCTTACTTACCTCATCATAAAAAGCAATCAAATTAGTCTGACATGACCTATTCTTCATAAAGCCATGCTGATTTCTGCTCATAATGCCATAATGTGATCCCTTAACAAGCCTTCAAATAATTTGCCCACCACACATGTCAAATTTACTGCCCTATAATTGCCAGGCTGAGGTCGTAATCCCTTTTTAAATATTGGAATAACATCATCTTTTCTCCAATCCATAGGTACCATGCCAGATGAAAGCGAATCCAAGAAAATCAGAAATAGAGGCTGGTCTAAAACTGAACTAATCTCTCTTAGAACCCAGGGTTGTATGCCATCTGGCCCTCGCACCTTGTTTACATTAATTTTTATTAAAGCTTTAAGAATCATATCCTGAGTCAGCCACTGACTAGATTGAGCTGAGCCATCAGTGCAGCTATGAAGTGAGCCTGGGAACTCCTCTGTTGTATTCACTGAAGAAAAGAACTGATTTAGCAAATTTGCCTTTTCTTTATCTGTTACAACCTGGTACTGATACCATTATTTAATGGAGCAACACTCTCAGCCTGCATCTTTTTATTATTAATATACTTAAAAAACTTTTTGGGGTTAGTCTTAGCCTTAGCTGCAATGCGCTCCTCATTTCCTTTCTTTGCCTTCTGGATTGCTGTTTTACAACATTTACTATAGTGTTTATATTCATTAAATGCAGCTTCTGTCCCAACAGACTTGTAGTTTTTAAATGCCTTTCTCTTCTTTTCACTTCTTTACTTCTATATTAAGCCACACAGGGTGATTCTTAGAGCTTTTACATTTACTCCTTAAGGGAATAAATTGAGAACAGTAATGATTTGATATCATTTTAAATGACAACCATTTCTGTTCTGTGTTTTTAGCTGAAATATTAATGCCCCAATCAATGATCTGAAGGGCAGCCCTCAAGGCACTAAAATTAGCTTTTCTGAAATTTAGGGTTTTCATGCCCCAGTGTATATTTGTTTTCTGCACCAGACATTATATACAAATTATATAACATTATGGTCACTTTTACCCAGGGGTTCAATGTCTTTCATATTTGCTATAAGTTCTGGGTCATTAGAGATCACTAGATCCAGAATAGCATTTTTTTCTGGTTGCAGCATTGTTTCTGCTCCTGAACAATCTGTGGCATAAAATTGTCATGCAACAAGTTTATAAACTTGTTCCCATTAACTGATCTGGCAGTTCTGTTGCCCCCAGTCAATGTTTGTGTAATTAAAATCTCATTGGCATTACTTTTCCCAAACTAGCAGCCTTTTAAATTTGCATCCTCACTTATATTAGGGGCTCTATAGTGACTCCTACAATTAATTTGCTGGACTCTTTACAATTGGTGAAGAACTCCACCCATAAGACTTCCGCTCCCTAATTTTCCAACATCACCTCCTTTATATAAGCTTTTAAATCCTACAGACGTTTCCCTCCTCCTTTTCTATTACCTCTGCCCCTCTGAAACAAAGTATAGCCGCTGATATTAACTGCCCAGTCATGCGACTCACTCATGTCAGCCACACCGATTACATAATATTTTCCATCCAGCACCAGAACCTCCAGCTCTTTCATTTTACCAGTCAGACTCCTTGCATTTGCAAAAATACATTTAATTCTGGGTACCATATTGAAAATATGACATGTGGTCCTCCTTAACAGTACCCCCCAACCAAATCTCCTCACCCATTTTCTCTTCCTTTGCCCACTATCTCATCTAACCTGTCTTCCACTGAATCCTTTACTGAACCTTCCCCTCCATGCTTAGTTTAAAATCTCCTCCAACCCTCTAGCCATCTTCTCTCCCAAAACAGCAGCACCATCATCATAGAGGTGCAGCCCATCCCTAGCAAAGATCAAAACCCTGAAACCCTACTTCTTCACCAATCTCTCAGTGACGCATTAATCACCCTAAGCTCCCGCTGCCTTCTTAGCGTTGTTCGTGGCACAGGTAATATCTCTGAGAAAATTACCTTGGAAGTCCTCGTTCTCAACTTTACACCTAGTTTTTAAAATCGTTCTTGAGGACTTCACCACCGCCTCTAACTTTGTCATTGGTACCTATGTGTACCAAGACTGCCAGGTCTTACCCAGCCCCTCCCAATAATCTGTCCACTTGTTCCACCACATGCCAAACCCTAGCACCAGGCAACATAACATTTTCTATAAGAAATTCCACATCCCCAGACAATTTGTAATATTGTTCCCTCTAGTTTTCTTATAACATATATTATATATATTAAACAAGCCCATGTATTTTAAAGGAGAAGGAAAGGCTAAAATTAAGTAAGCTGTATCAGAAAGGTCTATATAAATACACCAGTAAACCCTCAAAGTAATGCTGCTCTGAGTCCTCTGTCAAAAGAAACACCACATTTCTTTGCTTTTATTGTGTACACATGGGCTTCTGTATCAGACTTCCTGTTTTCAGCTTAAACCTCCAGGGCACGGCCTTGAGCATGCTCAGTTTGCTCCTCTCCCCCTCCCTCCTCCCATCCCTACTGTAATCTGAGCTCAGAGCTGTTAGTAAGCAGGGAGAGACTCAGGCAGGAAGTGATGTCACACCAAGCATATATGGCAGCTTCTATCCTAAACAAACAGAGACAGTGTCTAGAGCTGTTTACTCAGGTATGGTAAAGCATTCTGCAGAATAAATATAGCGTTCTAGCTTGCACTATTGTGGCTATTCTATTGGCAATAAACTGTCTTGGAGCTTTCCTTCTCCTTTAAAGGGGTTGTTCACCTTTGAGTTAACTGTTAGTATGATGGGGGATAGTCTGAGACAATTTTCAGTTGGTTTTCATTTTTTATTTGTTTTTTTTAGTTATTTAGCTTTTATTCAGCAGTTCTCCAGTTTGCAGTACCAAATTCTCCTAGCAACCATGCATTGCTTTGAATAAGAGACTAAAACATGAATAGGAAATACAAATACATTAGTAGCCTTAAAGAACATTTTTTTAGGTGGGGTCAGTGACCCCCATTTGAAAGCTGGTAAGAGAAGATTAAGGCAAATAATTAAAAAAAAACTATAAAAAAACAAACAAAAAAGAATTGAAAAGTATTTTATACTGTTCTAACTAAAGGACCCCAAGGGTTTTTATAATTCTTTTATGATAATTTGTGCAAGTCAAAAACTAGTGAGCTGTCAGTTCTCTCCATATTTGTTTTTGGTTTTTTTTCTAGCAACTTGTTTTGAATAGAATAACATCTAGGGGCAGATTTATGAAGGGTCAAATTGAAAATCTGACTAGGGAATAGTCCAAATTTGATTTGAATTTGAAAAAAAATTAAAATATCGAAATTGTACTGTCTCTCTAAAACTTCGACAATTTGCCATCTAAAACCTGCAGAATTGCTGTTTTAGCCTATGGGGGACCTCCTAGAACCTATTTGGAGTCAATTGGTGGACTTTAAAAAATCAAAGTTTTTTGTAAAACACTTCGAATCGATTTAGATTGGATTCGATCTTACTTTGATTTGCACAAATGAATACAGCCTATTCACCAGCAAAAAAAAAACCTTCAAAATTTTTAAATAAATTTAGTTTTTTTTAATTTGAATTTTGAAGTTATGGGAGTTCAAAAAAACTCCCATTACTTCGAAATTCGACCCTTGATAAATCTGATAAAACCTATTGTTCAGAGAATTGTACATATATTAGATATCTTACCAACATTTTCCTTGAACTAAAAATCCAAAACTAGTAAAATCAGCCCCTTTCAGAATTTTTAAAGGAACCAGGCAAGGGTGCCCCTTATCTCCATTACTCTTTAATATTTCTCTTGAACCCCTGATTAAAGCCTTAGATTATTTGGACTCTTTCCAAATATTAAAAATTAACAAAGTTTTCATTTGAAAATTCTAGTATTTGCTGATGACCTATTACTGTTAACTCAAAATGCCAACAATTCATTGGAGCAGATTTTTAACTTTTGTAATAAATTTGGCTCATTTTCAGGTTATAAATTAAATGTAAACAAGTCAGAGTTATTGAATATCAATGTATCTATACCTGACTCTCACTTAAAAAACATGAATCGGAAACATCCCCTTCAAAAAGTGTCCTAAATGTTCTCAGCTAAATGTTGACCTGTTTCATTACTACCAATTCAAATTAAACCCTCTCACAGCATTACTACACCTGCATAACCTAGGGCCGTGGATGAAGAAACACTCAAAATCCCTTAATCAACTCTTCAACAAAAACATTATTATGTTGTTTTTCAGCTGCAACAAAGAAAGTATTGTTCTTAAACTGGTTACTTGTCACAACTCCATCATTGGAAGATATCTTGTCTCTCCTAAATCATCTCTGTTGGCAAGAAGCGATAAGGATAAGGACGGCTGAACCCCATCATAAATAATCCTTTATTGACATTTGGTCTATTTATTGGAACTTATTTGACCAGTTGCAAATCCTGCTCTCTAGAATTGCTTCAATTATAACTTGTAATGTAATGGCTAGTTCCTATTGCATATCGCTTACAATTATCTTTTTGTTCCATTTTTTTTCACTTCACTACTTCTTGAACTAGCAACTAATATTTGCAGAGCGTTTGTTAGGTTTGGTTTAATTTAGTTTGATAACTGTAGGCTAAGACAGTTTAGATGGTGTTGCCATCATTGAATTATAGCCTGTTACTCTTCCATTCCATTTACACCCTGAGCTGTAAATAATTGTATATCAGTCCATTGCTGCTATAATCTTGTTTGTTTATGTAAAACACAATAAAAAATGTACAAAACCCAAAAATCCAAAATTCGAATTTTCAAGATTAAGGCTAAAAAAAAAAATCAAAAAACTTTAAAGGTATACTGTCATGGGAAAACATGTTTTTTTCAAAAGGCATCAGTAAATAGTGCTGCTCCAGCAGAATTCTGCACTGAAATCAATTTCTCAAAAGAGCAAACAGTTTTTTTTATATTAAATTTTGAAATCTAACATGGGGCTAGATATATTATCAGTTTCCCAGCTGCCCCCAGTCATGTGATTTGTGCCTGCATTCTGAAAAACATGTTTTCCCATGACAGTATCCCTTTAAGATAAAAAATTGGCATCTATAGTCTGGTGAGTCCATTTTCAAGCCAATGGGGCTGTAGTAGCACAATTCAAGCTATTTTTAATTTGATTTGTGAAATTTGTCACACTTATTGTATTGACCATGATGGGTAGAAAGTAATTGTAAAGTGTTCAAGTTCACATTTTTATGCAATTAATAATAAACCAGATCACATTTGAGATTTTGTAGTTTTCTTCTAATTAGAAAACAATTAAAAATGTTATATTTTAATTTATGATGAATATGTTTCCCCCATTTTATCTGGGTTTTTTTAAAAGTAATTTTCTCTTACACAATTTATGAGCACTTTTGGTAGTTAGGACAGAAGGAAAGAAGGCAAAGAGAGAATAGAGAATATATATATATTTATATTAACAGTTTTGAAAATGTCTGACTGTTTTGTCATTAGTGTGTTAACACTATTACAAGAAACTCACAAACAAATTAGTTTTCTTTTTTTTTCTTTTTTTATTGTTATTATTCCTTCATATTCAAACTTCACAAACAGTGTGAATGTACAATACCTCAGAAAGTGAAACTTACAAAAAAGTGCTGGTAACATTTAAAAAAAAAAAATAAACAAAAAAAAATCATTCTTTAGCAACATCAATACCTCTTTCACACAGAACAGAAAACTTGTAAAAGTTTTTTTTTTTTCGTATTTAAGGCGTAATACTTCTGTATAAAGTATATGCAAGAGATAAACTTTCACAGTATTCAAAAAATGTCACGATAGTAATATAATAGAATATTGAAGCGCTACAATTATTTTCTGATTTTTTTTACATTTTTTTTTCTGTTTAAATAACAAATACGAATCACAGGTAAATATAGGTGAGAAAGATACAAGGCTAATTATAGATGGCCGTAAGGGTACTGTCACTGTTCAGAAAAAGCTGTCAAGGTGTGTGTAGTAATTCTATATTTTAAAGCACTTGATAAAAAAGGCGTATGCAAGTTTTTTTTTACTCTTTAACTTTTTTTTCTGTTCACTTATTTTTCCATTTTTGAAAAAGAAAAAAAAAAATAACACAGAAAGAAAACATAAAAAAAGTAACAGGAAACATTTCACCCTGTCTCAGAACTGCTGGCTTGCCTTTAGTAGACGATACAATAGACTGGTGGGTTTTGATGATGTCACAATTTCTCTCATACATGCCATAAGAGTTGAAGTCCATAAAATATCAATGGCTGGTTTACAAAGATACATATGTTTCGGTTTATGAAAGTAAAAGAACCAAAGCCAGGGCTGGTCATTAATTTTAAAATTTAAAAAAAAAAAAAACACAATTACAATTTTTTAAATTTCTTAATAAAATTATTTAAATTTAGTTTGCTGTGGATTTAATTGTACTGCTCTTATTGCCCTTTCCTCCAATGCCAATCTCATTTGCTAAATGAAACCCCTTTTAAGTGCTGTAAATAATGGCAGCCACGTATCTTTTCAGATTTTCTTCGACCCATATCCTGTCTGGCAGGAAGTAGAATAAAGCAGGATTGAGCTATAACAGTCCTCTGCTAGGGCATAAAGAAAAAATCTAGAATTTTTTTTTTTTTAATTTCTGTGACTCGGTAGAAATGGTCATTATTTGGTCACTATTTAACATTATCTGGCAGCTTTTCTAGTGAATTTTAACTTTTCAGTGATTTTTAAGTGAATATTGTCGACAGCCCTCTTCTACAGAAGCGGCAGTTAAACAAGAAAGCAGACGAGGAAAGATCACTCCAGCACTTTCATATTATAAGGTGCTTAAAGTAATAAATGTGGCACCCAGGAACTAAACTGGATGTCACAATAAGGTGCTTTTATTGAAATTAGTTTTTGACGACCTCCCCACGCCTTGATACATACAGACATGGAATCACTGTACTAAAAGCAAGCCAGCAGTTGGGCATTTCTCAGTACAAACCACTTACACAAAGCACTGATAGTAGAGGATCATTTACCTCTGCGCTAAGTCTCTTTTCATTTTAACCAAATGTATTTTTTTTAAATACAAATATATATACATGTTAACACAGAGTTACATAAATGCATGTATACGCTATATATATATGTATATACAGATAGACATACACACATATATAGGTTATACATATTGATATATAGCATATAAGCCCACCAGTATACAGAAAGAAAAAAAGAATAACGGTACCGGAAATAAAGTCTAGCTCTGGAAGGCCAACTCCATGGCAAGGTGGGCGTTGCTGAACTACTAAGCCTTTATGACTGTCAGCTGTCGATCAGCAAGCGCTCAAGTGCCATAGGCTGGAAGCCACTGAGCTAGTGAAATGATGCAACTGTCTTGCTTTGTAATGTTTTGCCCATGTTTTGTAATTGCTCCTGCAAAAACACGCACATTCTATTCACTTCCATCCTTCAGCCTCCTTTTAACTGAAATATCAACTGAAGATAAATGGGGGTTATGAAATAACACTGTCGCAGTGTTGCTCCACCTGAGTAACTCATAGCAACCAGTCCCATGCAGGAGACCAGTTGGAGCTTTCTCCAGATCAGTTGCTATGGGTTACTCCAACAGGGGGCAAGTTTTGCTCTTGCTATACGATAACCCCCACATTCTGTCCTCTGCATGCATGATGGCTGGTTATTTTGCTTGGTTGCCCAGTTACCATGATACTGTTGTGGAGTGCATGATCCACTTTATGGAGGTCCCATGCCTCGGCCTGACCTAACTGCTTGTTTGTGTTTAGTGAGGGAAAATGTGAAATTGACTGTATTGCTTGTGAGAGGAGGAGATGAGCAGAAGTGATGGACATGGCATCCTACAGTCCCTCGATGTTAGAATGAAATTTAATTGGCATCCAAAAATCCTTCCAGCAGTGAATGAATATTGATCTGATCTAAAAATATAATAAGTGGGCTGTATGATGTTTATTCTAGCACCATGTTGTATATATTTTAGCACCGCTTAATACTGTATCCCATGGATTGCGCTGGCCTTTTCACTTTTTTTTGTGGCCAAATTAACAGGGCAATAGTTAATTTTACAACAATAATAACACTTTGTTCATTAAATTAATATTATTATTCATTATATCCAAATCCTACAACAATTAACTCAAATAAATAAAGTTGAAGTAGCCTAAAAGGTTTGCAGTCAATTGACTGAGCTAAAAAGCTGGAAGAGTTGATGGTTGCCATTTTATGTTGGGTACACATGGGTAGATCCAGTGGTTCAATGGACAAGTCAGAATTTCCAAGATTTAGCCTAAAATTGACCAAACTGACTGTATCTCTCTATGGATACCCAGCTTCAGATGCTATAACTTGATGTACGTCCAATGCACAACGTACCGTGGAAAGGGACTATAGGCAAGTTGTTAGAATTTAGACCATCTCCATTTCCATTCTTGATTTGCTTTTATCAATAAAATTGTCATTTGGAAGAAAAAGAAGGGAAAAATTAACAACTGTGTGGATTAATAAAAGGTAATATTCAAGTCTTTAAGAAGGTAGTTTTCACAGTGAAGTAGAGACAGCAAGCTGGCAGTGAAGAAGACAGCTTTCCAACCATATATTGGGTGACACGGATTCCTCCAACACAGGAGGGGTCAATTTGAACCATAACTGTGATGGGAAGCACTTCATTTGTGTACTGAATGATTTTAGTCATGAAAGCTGTAAATGTTGGCAGCTGTGGTAAACCCTGGGTCCGGTAGTAATGGGTTTTTTCCTATAAAAAAAAGGAAAGAGGACAAGGCCAACACAAGCATATGACAAACTCACTCTCACTGAAGGATGAATGGGTTTAAGGCCTCATTATATGATCCTAGTCAAAGTAAATATTGCAGTAGAAAACTGGAATCATCAATGCGCAAGATGGAGACACCTTATCCTTAGCTTGCAAATAAAAATGATAGATGCACACAGTCATATGTCGCTTGTGCTGGCCAATGCCGCCAACCTTCCACCATACTCTAATGCTATTGTGTTGAGGAGATGCACCAAGCTCGGTTACTGTACAGAAGCAGAAAGGAAGGCACATAATATCTAAACTGATTGATTGCTATAGGAAGTCCAAAAGCAGAAACGAAAAGGATTTCAATAGTCTCTCGTTTTCGTAAAACAAGAGACTTCAGTCTCATTCAGACCACACCTGGGGGCAAAGGAACAAGGGAAATGTTTCATTTTCCTTCCAAATGACTATTTATGAATTTAGCTAACTTAGGGTTTTAAAATGGAATAACAATTCAAGGGCCATACAAATCCTCTGCTCATAACCTCCAATGTATTGCAAAGCTTGTGATGAACAAATTGGTATCCCCTCATTCTCCCAAAACGTTATCATCAATGTGGATATTGGTTTACTATAGAACAAACACCAACCTTCAACCCGTGCATGTAAAAAAGAGATGCACATATCGATTTAGAAATGTAGGGATCCAATACTAAAAGTCATTAGTAAAAAATTGTTGCATTTGTAATTGTTCTTTATTTTTGCACTTGTATTATTCACCTTTCCATGGGACTGGTCCCACAGAAATTTTAATTCCAGAAATGATTTTCTTTGTCATTTAAGGCGCATTTCCTTGCCCTTTTTCTCATTGAAACAGACGTTCGATAGCATTGATTTATGAAAAAAATCCAATTTGAATGTAAGTATTCTAAATATTTGCAAATAATTTTAAATAAACCTGAACTACAAAAAAACCTTTGTAAAATATAATATACTAATATCTAATTAATCTTTTTCATATAAGTGTCACTCGGTTGCTATGATAACTAATCCATATGCCAATGGGTGGATTGAGAACAAATGGGCCGACGGCATGGCCAAAACTATCAAGGATTTTGGAACAAATGCAGAAAGTAGTTTGAATGGCAGGTTTAGGGGCCGATTCACAAAGGGTCGAATATCGAGGGTTAATTAACCCTCGATATTCGACTGGGAATTAAAATCCTATATCGAAGTCGAAGGATTTTAGCGCAAATAGTGCGATCGAATGATCGAAGGATTATTCCTTCGATTGAACGATAAAATCCTTCAAATCGAACGATTCGAAGGATTTTAATCCAATGATCGAAGGAATATCCTTCGATCAAAAAAAGTTAGCCAAGCCTATGGGGACCTTCCCCATAGGCTAACATTGAGTTCGGTAGCTTTTAGATGGCGAACTAGGGGGTTGAAGTTTTTTCTTAAAGAGACAGTACTTCGACTATCGAATGGTCGAACTATTTTTAGTTCAAATAGTTCGATTCGAAGCCGTAGTCAAAGGTCGTAGTAGCCCATTCGATGGTCGAAGTAGCCCAAAAAACACTTCGAAATTTGAATCCTTCACTCGAAGTTAGTGAATCGGCCCCTACGTATACACACATCATTGATAATAGCATATGTTATACTTTTCATTCCATTTTAACAATTTAATACCTGCTTGTCAAAAAAAAAAAACGTATTTAAAATTGATTCAATAAAATAAAAAAATAAAGAACAATTACAAAATCACCTGGGATAACAACATTCAATCTTTAAGATGTAATTTTATTTAATTTTGTCTTTTAAAAAATATGAAATATTTAAAAAATATTTAAGAACAAAATCAGCCCAATTTAATATTTATTCCTTTGTTGCCTGAATTTCAGCTATTTTTTTAATTGAATAAAACAACCCAAATAAATACTTAAAACAATTTGAATGATTTTATTTTCGATATGTAATTTGTTATTGTTCTGCTTTTCAAACGTTGGAAAATGCAGCGTTTGTGATCAATCTCTTCAACGAAATATCAAATCCTGTTTTATAATATATTTTCATTTCCTGGGATTCATATCAGTTTAGTAAAAATTGTTGAAACTGCTAAGAGAAGAATAAGGGGACACCATTTGCTTCAATAAGAAATATAAGAATGGGAAAATGTTTACACTTAAACTCTGAGCCCAGTGTTTCTGACATTTTTATATAAATAATATTCTTCTTTAAAACAAAAATACTAAACGTGAAAACACAACAATCCCTTTTCTACTTCCTTTTGCAACACAAAATTAACAGCAGTGGATACAAATATTATCTTAACGAATACAAAAAATCTTCTGCCATCTTGAACACTTATCGACAAATCAGCTTTAGTATTTCAGAACTGCAGCATATCCATAAGGGCAAACATAGATTGTTTCTTTTTTCTTTTTTTTGTTTTTCGTTTTATTCTCATTTTTACATTATTTTAAATTAATGCCTTCACCAAAGGAAAAAAAACAAAACAAAAACAGTCTCATACCCATAAAATGCATTCAAAAATAGAAAATTTTACACAACAAAAATATGTTTCCTTCCTTTCTTTTAAAGATTCTTCACGAACAGAAAAGGTAGAAAAAAACTCTGGCATTTTCGATCAACATAAACTTCAACCAAGGGCACAATTTTTTGTTTTTCAAATACCACTTTCTCTCTGTAAATGAAGCCTTTAATGCATCGCAAGCTGCATTTGCATAAATCAGGGATGACAAGCTCGCACCCCTATAGATGTTAGACACTAATGGTGGAGGGCTGTGGGTTTACATTATGGAAGCTGCTGAGCCAGGTAACAGACAACACAATTCCGACAAAAACAAATATATAACTTGTTTCCGACAGTAGGGGAATATAGCATTAAGTCTAGGAAAAGATTTAGGCTGACAGCCAAGTATAGAAACTTCTATTCTGCAGCCAAAAGTAAATCACAACCACCAGCATCTTTTGGGAATATATAGATCTTTAATTTTGTAGCAGCATCGTTCCAGGATATTCTGAAGCAACAGACGTGTATATCTTATGGACATGTTTGTTGCTTTAAGTCTGTGGATTCCCAACACTTTGCGCGGTTTCCTTTCATTAAGAAATAAGCAACGATCTTAAGAACATGAAGATGGTGAAAAATGTATTACTAACCAAATCTAGATTTGTTTTTCTCAATTTGCATATTATTTAAAACCTTATTTTAGTTCCCATGAATGTAAACTTTTTTGACCTTTTGTTTTTTTCACATTAAAATAAAATAAAATAAAAAATTGTTGGTTGAGATTTGGTCCACGGAAAACGTACCAAAATTTTTTTTTTTTGTAATATCTGAAATGAATCCTGGATTTTGTGCATCTCACTACTGTGCATGTTATTAAAATATTCCTGTTGCTTTTTCTATTTTTTTTAAAAAATATATTCAGATGCTACCCTTGTGGTACAAAGGGGTAACTACATACTGGCTGTGGACCTTTAAAGCCAAGACCTGTTGCCCTTTCATATTTTTTACCAATTTGGACTGACTTCCAAAGACTGCCCAACATAGGGCAATTCATGGCTCCTCCCCTTGTGAATTTCAACATTTTCCATAATAAATGATGTAAATATCAGTTACCTTCCTGCTATAAATTAATACAAATGAAAATTACATTGCAAATACACATTGTACAACAGGGTATAAATCTGTTGAATAGCAGATTACACTACACATTTTCCTTGCTCCAAAACAGATAAAAAATATAATTAAAAAGCATTATATAGAGTAGTTTATTTTTAAAAGAAAATCCCTAACCCTCAATGATATAAGAACTGGTTGTCGATTCAAATATTCCAATAGATTTGCTCTGCAACAAAACCGCTTTTTTTCCTTTCTTTTTGGTCTACAGAAGAAGAACAAATGCACATAAAGTAACATTTAATAGTAAAAACAAAAATAACTGCGTGTAATGATTAAATATGAAGTTGACGTTATTTCCTTAAGGGGTCAATCTGCTGACAAAGGGGTACGTAGGGGAAAGGCTGACGGAAATTAGCACTGCTGTAGCAAATAATGATGAGTGAAATTTTTCACCAAGTTTCGCAGCAAAAATTATGCCCATAGACTCCAATGGGAGATAAAAAAATGACGTGCATCAAAAAAATGTTGATGCCCATAGACTTTGCATTGTGCCAAATTTTCACCGGTTCGCAAATTTTCAGTGAAACAGATTCGACCATCGCTATTAGTAGACAAACCAGTTAAAGACGTATAATTTTCCCAGAAATGTATGGTACATTTGCATTGTGCTATAGGACAAGGACAAGATTCAAAGGTAATTTAATAAAAGTTTCATTCTACCTAATCATTCTATAGTCAGTAGAGTGGTGGTGGACATCAAGATGTCTTCTGTATTTGTGACAAAAAGAAAGTTTATTGTCATATAAAAAAAAATTAAATTAAGTGCTCAGAACATGCAAATTCACCAGAAGGGGACTTTTTTTTGCTTAAATTAAACTGGTTAATTATTATACTTTCAAAAATCCAAGAATTTCATCTATAAAACCTCCGACTCTCACAAATTCTTTCCTTTTTACCAGTGGTCCAGCACCAGATAGTAATTGCAGAAAACATTTTCTTGAAATGACCAAATTGGTCAAGCCACCCCCGCCCGACCCAAAAAATAAACAAACCTAAAAATGAAATAATAATTTCCCATTTTTACATGGAAAAAAAAGTGCAATGCTTCATGGTTAGTACACAAATTAACTTCTCACAGCAGATGCCAATAACATTGAACTCAGCAGGACCCCCTCATTGTGGGTCTGTAGAGCCAAATGGCATCTCCATTTACCAAAGCTGAGAAGATGAAGATTGTAAACCAAAGCAAGCAGTGGACTGGAGCAAAGTGGGATACTTTAGTGTGATTATCCGATTATTTTCTGATACTGGCCAGTCTAAAATGGACACAATGGTGCAGGTTGACGTAGGTTGTCAATGACCTACAAGGTGAAGGGAGGACCTTATGCATTGGATACACAGGAGAGCTCTTGACCATAAGAGAGCAACATGACCTCCATGTCCCCCCCCCATGGATCTCACAAGTCAAGAGGCGTATGCAGCATCCTTAATTCGGCTGCTCCAGTATTTGTTTAAAGTCTAGTGCAAAATATCTAATCACAGCATTGCAGGCGTGACATCCCAGCTTTATAGGCAATTGCAATATTTGCCAAGTTTTCATGGGATCTTGCAGCAAGCAGGCATCAGCTTATGTGTTGTAAAGAGAAGCAGAAGACTCAAAACTCTATTGAGCAATTGTTGACAGCCCACAGTTAATTTAAATATATACACAGATTTAGAAGCCACATAAAATAAGAAAAAGGTTCAGCATCATTTACAACTAAAACCTAGCCTAGCAACAACGATAAGTCTAGTTCTTCTATTCAGTCTGAACTGGATGTCGTCATGGACAGCCATACATTTCTATGGCTCGCTACAAACACATCTTTCATAGAATCAATGATTCATGGTGCCATCGCAAACATTTTTTAGGTACTCACACGGGAAGTGAAGAGCCCACATTAAGCAACACTGGTTGCATCTTTTAATGTATACTATGGAGACATTTTATGGTATTGTCTACCGACACAAGAATGACATTGACCAAGGATAACACCTTTTTGTTTCCAATGATGTTCATGGATTGGGAAACCCAACAAAAGAAATGCCAGTTCTGCATAGCAGGTTCTAGTTTAATTTTTTCATCAAGAATTTAACAATTATGCCATTTTTTGGTGCAAAGACATTCAAGGTTGGCTCCCAATAACTTATGAGATATTTTGTGCTGTTTTCAGAGAATTTCTCATGGTGTAATTTCTCAAGGTAGCTATTTAAAAGGTAAGATATCACATTGAGTTTTTGTACACATTGAGTACAAAATCAAGTCATCAAAGTCAGAGCCATATTTTTGTGCTCAATCCATCACTTGTCTCCACATAGAATAGGAAGAGCCATCGTACAACTGCAAATTCTCAACTGCAAATCCCTTACGCACAGAAGAAAGACTGATATGGTTCTTAATATGAGTCCCTTGGTTTTATTTCATCCCATAGGCCTTTTTGGCATTCTAAAGGTACAAATCTATAAGCTTCAGTATGGAAGGAGTTCGGTCTTAAATAAATACATATATATAATATATGCTTAAAAAAAGATGGGATGATGAAAATGAAGGCAATTATTTAACAAAGGGATGATGGGAAGGAAGGCAATTAATTAATGATGAGAAAGAAGGAAATTAATTAATGATGGGAAGGAAGGCAATTAATTAAAGAAGGGATGATGGGAAGGAAGGCAAATATGTAACAAAGGGATGATGGTAAGGAAGAAAATTATTTAATGATGGGAAGGAAGGCAATTAATTAAAGAAGGTATAATAGGAAGGAAGGCAAATATGGAACAAAGGGATGATGGGAAGGAAGGAAATAATTTAAGGATGGGAAGGAAGCCAATTAATTAAAGGGGACCCGTCACCCAAAAAAATATTCAAAATTCTATTTTATCATTTTAGTCAAGCAAAATGAACTTTAATTACACTTTATAAATTATTTGAATCTTGTTTCCTTCAGTCTAGGATTTCAAAATTATAGCAAGCAGGCAGCAGCCATTTTGTGCACACTGTTATTAAGACAAGCCTTGCATCATCTTAGAATCTTGTTTGTGCATCAGAATGGGGGGACCCGATGTCCATCTCCATGCCCTGGCTAAATGGTAAAGATAATGGGGAAATATGTGGAGAGCAGTAACATCTAGGAAGTGCTTAATGGAAAGTGAAAGTAATTGTCTGCCCCAGCTCTATGCCCAGGGCATAGAGGAGTGGCAGACAATATTGATTGACAGTTGAGATATTTAAATGAGCTTACAACAGCTATGAATTTTTGTGTCTGGGTAACAGGTCCACTTTAAAGAAGGGATGCTGGAAAGGAAGGCAAATATGTAACAAAGAGATGATGGGAAGGAAGGAAATGATTTAATGATGGGAAGGAAGCAATTATTTAATGATGGGAAGGAAGGCAGTTATTTAATGATGGGAAGGAAGGCAATTAATTAAAGAAAGGATGATGGGAAGGAAGCAGGCCCAGATTTGTGGAAAGGCCACCAAGGCACGGGCCTAGGACGGCAGGATTTTAGGGGGCAGCATGCTCCCCAACCACACCCATATTAGTTCAAAAACACTGGAAATGCACATGAGATACAATAGTTTTTTTTAATTTCCCATGCGCCAATCCTCATTTCTCCAGTCCATGATGAAAATTTGCATGAATAAAGGAGAAGGGACAGGGGTGGTGAACGGCAGTGGGCCTAGGGGCGCTCGCTATGTAAATCCATCCCTGGAAGGAAGGCAAATATGTAACAAAGGGATGATGGAAAGGAAGGCAATTATTTAATGATGGGAAGGAAGGCAGTTATTAAACAATGAATGGCAAGGAAGGAAATCATTTATAGTTTTACTAGGAAGATCATTTCTGCAATTGGTTGAGAAATATTCCAAATTTGCTATTATTTCCAACTCCCCACCCGGTTCTCCAACTTTTTGTGCTCTTTCCTGGTTTCTGCTGTCTCTCGGCTGTGCAATCACGTGTCAGTAGTGCAGTGCAGTGCAGTCAAATGTAGTGCAATATTGAACTCAACAAGAAACAACTAAACCCTCAGAGCAAACACACAATCGCCAGGCAGCACTCAAGGAAGAAGATGGGTCGAGATGGGATTACTGAAAGCAACATGGCACATCCATGACTGAATTAAACGTGTGTTAACCAGCAGCATTTCTGTCATGCCAGACCATACAAGCAGTTGTGCCACCTTTGCCGTGGCACATAGACTTTTCATGATCCATTTTATTGAAGAGCTTAAGTGCTTTTTAAAGGTAAATTCCCCAAATGTTGTATTTTAATCCAAGCATAGCACAAGACAATTTTATGAAGTAGGCTGCAGGGGGATTTAGTAATCAGTAAATGCAATGAATGCGACTTGGCTTTCAGCAAAGGGCCTTATTCTATAGACTCTCTACGATTGAGCTGGTTAATATAAACTTTAATATACACTGGCAAGCAAATAGGAAGACATGTGTATAGAAAACGGATCCGCACACACTGGTTAATGCAGTCGGGGAGTATCCCCTTTTATTCAGCCACCAAACATTCAATATTTTGGGGGGAACACCCACCCTTCATCATGAAGGGTGGGTGTTCTCCCCCCAAAACGTTGAATGTTTGGTGGCTGAATAAAAGGGGATACTCCCCGACTGCATTAACCAGTGTGTGCGGATCCGTTTTCTATACACATGCGTTGCTAAGGGCCCCGGCAGGGTCAACGGAAGAAAAGCACCACCAGTTGCAGGATTGGTGAACTACAGGTGTGCGGTAGGAGAAATTACACTGTAAGCAAATAGGAAGATACAGAAAATATGACTTTGAGATGTTCTGACGAAACAGAACTCTCTGCCAAGGGCACCTAATCTGATGGGCAACACTCAAAAAAACCAGTATCCTAATCTGGGTCAGTTTCCGCTACCAAAAGGTGTCTGTGAATAAAGATGGAACACTCACTCGACACTCAGGGACTCCATACACAGGGGGCTCCACTGACACCTACGCACCTAAGGTCACAATCAAGGGCTACACTGATATATGACACCCATGCACCCCTGGTCCCACTATGGGTGATATAATGACACCTATAGACGGTCTCACCACAGTGACATATGTGCACCTGATTGGTTACTTTGGGTAACTGCACTGGGTCATAATTACTAGATGATGATTTGTACTTCTTGAAACTAAGGAATGGGAAGCCCCAAAGACAAAGCCAGGGAATTGGCAGTAGTATAACTTCACCTTGGAGCTAATTGTGTGCCAGATAGATGACTATAATCTAAGAATATTTGTAGTCTTCATTAAAAATTCTCTTGTGACATTTGAGTTAACTTTTTGGCCAATTCCAGTGCTATCAGGTTGCTAGGGATTTACCTATTCATACAGAAAAGGAGTTTGGGTGGGTCCTGTTTTGCTTATTGACATATAGGGTGAATCCCGGCCTCTCTCAAGCAGGCGATACGCCATTCAGATTAATACTGAATTATAACACGTCTCAAAATTAAGACTGGGATGCCTAACTGTGCAGCAATGACATCTAGTGGAAGAGAACCAGTATGCAAAAGGGTTTGGGGGCTGCACTATATTGCATCTGTGGCCGAGGCATGAGATTCAGTAATGTGCAGCTGGAATTCATACGAGGGGATGCAGGGAGACTATATACCCAAACAAGGGGGCACTTGCACAGGACTAATGAATGGCATACTAAAGGGGCTGTGGATAGGGGTTGCAAGAACTGGTTTAGAACAGGACTCAAATCAACGCATGAGTGTTCTTGGCCCCTAAAATGGGGGAGGCTATTAATTTTTGACCTAGTCAGATCACTTATAGCATGTGGTTTCTTATCGCCTCATGGGGTGCTGGGTATAAATGTCGGCAGGGTGCCTGGAAGAAACTAAATGGCCCTCATGTTTAACAAGGGAGAATACTGCCCCTTTAATAATAATAATAATAATAATAATAATAATAATAATCATAATACTACACTTATGTTTGTGTACCCTGACTTCAATGAAGGTGATCCTACAATAGCCCAATGTTCTATAGATGACCGCAACTGTATCTCCAGCAGTGTTATTCCCTTACAAGAAGCAAAAGGAAGGGGGGGGATAGGATCCACAAGAACAGAATTAGGAGCATCTCTAGCTGAAAACAGATTAATGGAAAACTCCAGACGTAGCAGCAAAATGAACAATTGGTTTGCTCATAGCATGCGCAGACTGATCCCATAAAACTGCTCAATTCAGTAGAATCGACCCCCGATTTTCTCTCACTATAGGTATCTCTACAGGTATCTCTGTATTTATCACTTGGCTAAAGTTGATCATTTGGACCATTTGTAAAGAACCAGAAAGCATGACAGGATAACTTTATAATCAGCCGCAGGTTAGTGGACTTGTCCATGATGGTATAGATCACCAGCACCCTCAGAATCTCTCCTAAAGTGAGCCCAGTGCTTGTTCTGCAGCTTCACCCACCTCCCAATACAAAGTAGATATATACTTGCACAAAACTAGAACAATTACACCTCTTGCACCTAATCTTTTATCCTGGCTCTATGTCATGAGCACCCAGGGCCACAACTTTTAAAGGTCAAAAGTCCTGTTTTACTGTAGGGCAGGGACGCTAGGAATACAGAGAGAACATGGGCAGCTGTCTCACAAGACATTGGAAATCCATGTCTCCCACCTGATCTACAGAACGGGTCACTATAATTCTCTGGGATTATTAACTCTGCATCTGACAGTGACATGGAAGGGGAAACAATTGCTTTTCTCGCCTCTCCCTCATATACAGAAATAAACACTTGCTCCCGTTATCCCCGACCGTTCCTGGGGTGAGATGGACTCCCATAGTAGTACCAAACAAAAAATAAAAATGCAGCATTATGAATAGCATCCAACTATGTCAGGAACTAACACAAGCCGAGCCGCTCCCTGGGGGCAAGGAATGCATAAACAGGGGTACAACTGGTAGTGCAGAGTACAAGATATTACCTGCAGTGACAGCTGCCGTTAGGAGCAGGCAGAGCACACAATCTAATCCCTATACATCTGATTGCCATAGAATTTTGCAGCCACATTCAGCTGTGGTTTCATTTAATCTGTCAGATTACCGTAAACATAATGGGAACACATTGTCGCTGAACCAGCAAGGAAATAACTGCTGCCCCCTCTCTGTTTAGTAGTGGCAGTGAATTAAATATGAAAAGCACAAAGGGTACTCCTAAGCAAAATGTTTGTTATGATCCTTGTAGAAAGAGGTAACTGTTGCATGTATTCCAACAGTAACAAGCATAGAATACTTAAAGACAAAGCAAAAGAAGCAGCAGTGTGTTTTGGATACTGAGATTTGTCTGATTTGTCTCTTGGACTCATTGGCCTTTATACAATAGCCAAACGTGACATTTAGTACATGAGAACGACCGTCTCTTTCTGACGAACTATACCAATCCAAAAAACATCTACGGGTGCCAGTACAGAATGTATCCTGACAATTTCACCCCTGTAAGACACATTGACATAAACATTACCCCATGGGCCAGGAGAAAGCCTGACCAGAAAAAGGAAACACACTCTGACCTTTTGCCACCAGGCTGGATTGTAAAGTAAAAAAGTTCCCCTAATAAGGCTAACATGGGACAGGAGAACCCAAATCCCGAGCAGGAATTTCTAGTGACCAAACTCCAGCTGGAATCTAGTCAATGTGATATTCCAACCGGCTCCCTCAACCCATTTCTACTTTCTGCCTGGTCCATAGTTATGGCTGATCCCTACATAACAATGGAGGATCTTATTGGGGAAGCCCTGTACAGATATCTAACCCAACGTTTTCTCTGATCTTAATGTATTTACCACCATACTTTGCCAGAGCAGAATGCTATTTTTTAGGAATTTAGTGTCCTGTTGCTCCTCTCTGAATTGCACAAGACCATGTAATGATGAGTTCATCAACACGCCACACTCTTTAAAGCTGATTTCCTTGGAGTTTGAAGATTGGACAGAATGTTGCATTACATGTGCAGGGCGTGCCCATATATATATACATATAACAATGCAGCCCTAATGGCAGTAAGGTCTCCTCTAAATTCTCCAAGGTTGTGTTTTTGGTAAATTTGGAATATTGGAAAACTCAGCATTACGGTTCGTCGTGGATTTCAGAAGGTCACAGTTTTACAAACAATATGCTTTGGACGCCATTAATGGTAGCAAAAGACAAAATTAAAGGCGCCAAATCCCACTCACCCGTTGGAAGCCTCCCAAAATGTTATAATGAAGTTGAAGACCTAAAGTGAAGTACACTGCGGCTTTCTACAGTTCAGCCCTATAGAAGAAGGTACCAAACTAATTGGTTAGATTGGATACACCATGTGTGATCGTCTCTATAGACATATTGGTTGTGTGTATACAGTATTTATGGTTAGCGTGTCCTTGTCCCGTACTGAAGCGGGAATCTCTGTCACTGACTTGAGTTGCTTGAAAGTGTTGTCTTCATTTTTGCCCTTACTGTCTTTATGTCGCTCTTTTCTTTTACAATTTCTTCAGCAAGTGAAAGACAGCTGTGGATGGCTTTCAAGGGAACAGGAGAGGAGGGTCATGGGTAACTGGGCACAATGGACCACAGCAAGAAAAAAAAATGGTGGGCAGGTGCTTCATTGCCCATTCCAGTCATAAGTGCAGTTGCCGGTGTGTGTGCTCATCCCATCCTCTCAGAATCGCCCCTTGTCTCCAAGACAACCCCCCAAGAAAAGCTTAAAAAAATTAAAAACACATAATGCCTCAAAAACAAAGAAAAAGGAAAAAAACAGTTGCGCAGTTTGTCCTGTGATCTGGGTACTATGGAGTCTATGCGTGACACAAGGGTGACAAGCAAGGGGAGAAATGAACCAGAAAGGAAACACTATCGGTGCCGGGTTAAGAGACAGTAGGCCTTGTTTTATATTCATTATATTATTTGTATTGTAGTGCTCTACACAAGTGGAAAACTTGTCTTTTTCTTTGTAGTTTTTTTGTGGATTTTGTAATTTTTTTAACACTTTTTTCAGATTTTTTTTTTTTTTAAAGAAGGGTTGTATTTAGAGGCCAGTAGCTTGAATTCCAACCAGTAGAATTCAGGTAGATCTACCAAGCCTTAAGGCCACCATCTGAGGGAGACTGGATAAAATATATATACGCAGGTTATATATCTTGATATATATATATAGAGATATATATTAACCCACTCTCCGGAAATGTAATGTACCAGCAGGCAATACAGTTCTTCATGTAGTACAAAATGCCAAAAAAAAAAAAAAGAAATTCAAAACAAAAACCTTAAATTCTAGTGCCATAGCTTTTTTTTGTTCGTAAGAATGGATGATATTTATCCATCTGAAATGTGCATTCTCATGTGGTCGTTAAACTGCTCCATTTGGTCAAACTTAGTTGGACAGACTGAGCAAACGTACGTTGTGCCCTCAGCACCTGCCATAGCTCCACCATTTGGAGGCCCAGGCCGTGGGGCCAGAACAGGGCCAGGAGTTGGGGAAGGCGTGGGGGGATGAACCAGGTTTGGGGTTGGTGCTAAGGCAGAAACCAAGACTGGAGCTTGTACCAAGGCTGGAGCAGGTGCTAAGACTTGAGCAGGTGCCAGGACTGGAGCCGCAGGCAATACTTGAGCTGTGGCCACTATAGGAGTTGCAGCCATGTTGGAGGTTGGAGGCAATCCCTGGCCAGGAGTGGAACCAGAGGCAGAAGCTGAGCCTAGAAGCTGAGTTGAACCTGGGGTTGGAACTGAGCCAGGGGGTGGAGCCGTGATTGGGAGTATGGCAGTGCCATTGGTAGCACTGTGGAGGGCCACATGCCTTTCTAGCAGGGTTTTGTGGGAGAATTTCTTCTTGCAAATGTAACACTCGTAGGACTTTTCCCCCCTGTGAAGGCGCATGTGCACATTGAGGGAGCTCTTCTGCGTGAATCGCTTGTTGCAGATGTTGCACTGGTAGGCCCTCACGCCGGTGTGTGTTACCATGTGTTTGATTAAGTAATCCTTCAAGGAAAAGGAGCGCCAACAGATGCTGCACTGGTGCGGCTTTTCACCTGTTGTGTGTTTTCAGAGAGAAGAAAAGAAGAGAAGCAACACATTAAAAACCAAACATAACTTGCCTGAGCAAAACGTTAGCTTCAGTTGTACCATGAGAAAATGGTTAGGCTGAGCATGTGTCAGTTTCAGTCAGTCTTTCTCTTGTCTAACAAGCCTATAGGGGCACAAGTCAATGGTGGACACGGCACAACCATCAAACAGCAGGGCTGAGTTGTTTGCAGCAGGAAAATAAATGTAAGGTTGAGGGAAACAGGTTAAGGACTCGTATATTAAGCCAACCAGAATAGGGGTGAGAAGGGATGGGACCCAAGCTTCCCAGCAACTTCCCTTCAATCAACTTATACATTAGGTGGAGTAAATGGGGGGCATCTGAATGGAAGCCCCATATCATTCAAGGCTTATTCAATGCAAAATAATATGTTTAGAGAAAACGTAATAAACATGTCCTCAACCTCAATTTTTCCCCAGCTGCAGGCAACTCAGTCCTGCTTTTTGGTACTTGGGTAGGATTCAGGTTTGATTCATTGGTGCAGTCAGTATTATAATAGAAAGCAGGACAAATCCAAGGCAGTAGCTATGACTGCAAAGTGCTTTTATTGGGGGAAAAAAAAAAAAAAAAGCCCCAATAAAAGCACTTTGCAGTCATAGCTACTGCCTTGGATTTGTCCTGCTTTCTATTATAATACTGACTGTATCAATTTGGGTGTGGACACAGGACACCTTGCAGGAGAATCCACCTACATGTACTAAAGCTGAGCTACAGCCTATTTATAATTGATTTACCGAATTGATTGGTGCAACCACTGTATGATTTTCATCCTCGCTACTTACCCCTGGTACACAGAGGGGGCTGCTGCCGACTGCCCTGACCTGCACTTAAAACTTTAGTGGGTTAAAGGGGACCCACAATGAGTGCTATAATGATCTCAGACTAGTGGAGCTAAATTTCGACTCTTAAAGTTACAGGAGGCTGCTTTTTGCCCACCCCTGGTAACTGGCTTCTCACTGCCGCCTGAGGCAAGGTTCTCACAAACTGCTTCTCTTGAACAGTTCCATCCAGGATCTTGTAACCCATAGCAACTGCTCAGAACAAACTTATAAAACATACTGACAGGCCTAAGGGGAAATTGTACAATGCTGTATTTTAACTGAAAATAATATATTCTGCCAATGAATATTCAGATACATGTATATAAATATCTGACATTCATCATGACGGCTGTTTTCTTTTATCTTTGCATTGGCCCAAAAGAATGCTGGCAAGCATCCCTCTTTATATATTATAGCGGTCTTGGCATGGAGTTCGACCATCCGCTACCATCTAGAGTTCTACTAGCTCGACCACCTGTTCTCTAGATCATCCACCCGCACTCCTCCATGCTGAGGCCCACAGTGGAGAGAATTGTATGAGGAGACCTGAACTGGGAAATAACATAGATCAAGTGAGGGTATAGGTAGTAGTTAAATGTATAAGAAGCAGTCTATGGATTGGGACTAAATGAATAAGAAGAGATTGTGATTGCTGTAGGGAAAATGTGATGCTATGTGGAGTCAGACTGGAGAGGGTATATTAATAGTTAAGGCGCCCACATAGGTGAAGACATCAGCTGACCTTGCATGGGATTGTTGGAATTAAATTGTTAGATCAGCCTGATCTGATCACCACATGAAGTCAAATCATGGAAAGTTGACCATACAAATTGACCTATGAGCAGCCACCATTAGTGAAGGGATGGATTTCTATCTGGTTTTCCTCTCTAAACATATTGCTTGTATTCTCTTTTGGCATCAATATGCATTAGAGCTTAATGAAACCTTAAACCCAACATGGGGTTGGGTTTGAAGCTCAAAGCTATGGCTGGGGGCCCAGTCTGAAGGCAAGTTGAGATGAAGGCTTGTCCATTGAGCTGGAAACACATCATGCTAATGATACAGCAATTGCTAAAATTCATATATATTTGTAACTGTAAGTGGGGGTCATATTTGGTACTGTAAAGGAGGAACAGAGCCGAAACATCTCTGAACATTTGCTTTAAACCTCTCCTTCTCTGATTACTTCAAACACATATTAATTACTATGCCAAGAACCTTTACATGGGCTATTCAGTACTCAAAGTCCACAACACCTCTGAAACTAAAGTGTCATTAAGTGGAAAATGAATGATCACTTTTGGTTTTCCGTATCATCATTATATCTACTGTGAGTTATCACCCTAACTCCTAACTAACTCCTAACTAACTACTTATGACCCTTTCCCATTCTCTGGTGGCATCTTATAACAGGTATTTTGTGCAGCAGCAAATAAAATACTATGGTAACTACTGATGACCCAATGCTTACGACCACATAAAATGTTCACTCACCTGTATGTACAAACATGTGCTTCACATAATTCTGTTTGGCAGTAAAGGTTTTGCTACATAGGGTGCATTCATAAGGCTTTTTTTCTCCTTGTGCACTTGATGTGCTGTGACTTGTTTGGGATGCATTCTGATAATGACCAGCAAATGAAGACACGCCAGCTTGGGGTACTGTCACAAACTGGGTTTGCTGACCAGCTAAAGGTTGGGGCAGACTGAAAAGGAAAGGCTTGGGCCCACTCCCAGCTGCCTGGGTTGTAAAAAGGGTAGGAAGGTAGGTGTTGCCAGCTGTGCCAATGCACTGAGTATTACTAGTCAGGGTTAGCGGCATCCTCAGATTGCTGGTGAGTGTTTCTGTCTGACGTAGGTAGAGTTGGGTATTTGGCATTGCCTGCGCTATGGACTGGGAAACTGAAGTCTGTAAGACCCCCTTTTCGGTGCTATTGCTAACTCTGAGCACTGTGCTCTCCGTCTCTAGGGTGTTGTTCCTGTCGGGGGAGGAAGGGCTGGTGTCTAAGTGCTGTTGGTTCTGATTTTCATTGCCTTCGGTGGACAGGTTGTTGGACTCTGCATGTGAAGGCTCTTGCTGACCCTCCCGACTGAGGATGGGCATGTACTGTTGCTCTAAGGAGTCAGGCTCTGTGCCAATGGATGAGCTTACTCCAGAGTCAAAACTTTCGCCTTTGGGTTCACTCTCAGTGCCTTCTGCTTGATCAGTGTCTTCAGTGCACTCTTCTGACTCATTCCTTTCTAGGGCTTGTGTTCTCTGTTGCCCATAGTAGTCATAATCATCCTCCACCTCCTGCTTGATGTGTATGTTGCCCATTAGCGTTTGAATACGAACTGGACGAGGCTGCTTACGGCAGTGGGTGGTCTCAGGAGTGGTAGCGAGGTACCTCTCCATTCTCTGGGATCGTTGATGTATGCGTGTAATCCAGCTAGGTTCCTCTGCATGGTGTTGCTTAGGTAGCCCTAAGGCAGTCTTGTGGCTTACCATGGCTCCACTGTAGAAGGAACGCTCCCCACTGCCGTTCTGCATGGAACATGTATACAGAGCTGAGTAGATTCGGTAGTTTGAGTCTGTGTCGCTGCTCTGCCCAGAGGTGCCTGATTCAGGGGTTCCCCTGGGTGTCTCTTGACCAGAGTCCTGTAAAAGGGGGTATACTCCTTCAACATTTTGTGAGACAATTCGCGTGCATTCGTCGATGACTGTTTTAATCTGCAGAATACTAGCAGCTGTCAAGATCTGCAGTGCCTCCGACTGGGAAACCCTCAGCACCCCGCTGTACATGAAGTCAATGAGCTTCTGCACGGCATGAACCGATACCACTGAGGGTATCTCGATGTCGCTGTATCCTAGAAGCAGCTTGTCCTGGAAAAATGGACTGCCAGCGGCCAGCACGCAGCGGTGGGCCCGCAACATGCTTCCGTGGATTCGCACCGTCACGTCACAGAAGTGGCCACGGTTGCGCTGCTCGTTGAGGGTCTCGAGCACGGAATTGCTGAAGTTGTGGAGGTTGATGCTGTGAATGCGCTCTGTCATCCCCTTGCAACTGATGTCACCTGTGGGACATTAGAAAAAAGTGTTAGAGGAGGAATGGAGTCTGGACAAGAACTTTAAAAAAAGTCTAAAGGGGTTATTTATCAAAGGTCGAATTTAAGAGTAATATGATTTTTTTTAAACTCTAATAAATTCGATTTTATTCACAGTTCGAATGGTATGTTATTTCTGAAAAAAATTAGAACGTCTAAAATTAGATCAAATTATCCCGACCCAAAAAAACTCAACTTTTGCATGTCAATTTTTTTTCTACCATTGGGACATCATTTTCAACGCGAAACTTGCCAAAAATTTTGCTCACCACTACTGTTAACATCTTCAAATAGTTCAAGGGACCTCTGCCATTGACTTCTACATGAGCTCAGCAGGTTTTAGGTGGAGAACAGTCGAATTAAAACTGTTTCCAGGGTCAAGGTGTCATAAACCTCACATTCTAATTCAAATTCGAGTTGGTGGTTTTAAATACCAATTTGTGAGTTTTGACCAAAACAATTTTGAAAATTATAATTTGAATTTACCGTACCAATCAAACCATAGTAAATCTGTCCCTAATAGTTGCCCATATATTGGCCAGATCTGTTTATTTGGACAAGTCAATAAATCTCTAGTTTGGCCAACTTAAAGGGAAGCTTAAAGGGAGTATTAAAGGGAAGCTTAAAGGGAATGTAAATCCAAAAATAACATTCTATACAGTGAAGGAAAATGTCATTCTAAGCAACTTCCCAATATAATTTTAAAAATTCTTTGAATGATTTTAAAGTTATTTATAATTGTAATTGCTATTGAAAGCTGTGCCTGTCTGCCCATTTTTGTTCTCTGCCCAGAATGGGTTTTGAAACAATGTATCATCTATGTATCACACGGACCTGGAAAGAAGAATACGAGGCTGCTACATTGTTCCAAGGGACAGAACCAGCAGAAAGGGAGAGGAAAACACTGGTTTTCAATAGCAAATCCATTTTGAAATAACTTTAAAGCTTTCAGAAAAATTTAATGAATGTGTATTGGAAGGGTTCTTAGTATTTCACTTTCTTTCATTATACAAAATTGTATTTTTTGGGTTTATTATTATTATTATCATTATTAGCAATAATAATAAGAGTGCCCAGAAGAAGAAGGGAAATATTAAATTCCCACTTGTCTCACAAGGGGGCAGTATCCCATCACTAGATATCAACTCTTTCATTCAGCAACACACCCTGCTATAAATTCTCATAAAACTCTTTGGTTATTAAAGTAAACAGTGGGGCTTGAAATAAAAAATAACTGAATCCAAAATAAAGAAAATCCTAAAAATAAAGAAGTTAAGTGAATAATAAGAGCAGTGTTTCTCTTCTAAGAAGGTTTACTCTGTCAGTCAATTAATAGGTATGTAAAATTTGTGCATACTAATTCTAATTTGCATAATTATGATGCATTACATTAGCACCACATTAGCACCAAAACTACACCAGAGGAGCAGTGGAGTGTTTATAGTCAACATGATAAGGATTAATGTGCTCTGATTTACCCCTATATGAGACTCTACCCTGGCCGTGTTTACTGGTACAGAGCTGATTGGCAGGTTTGGGCGAATTTGACCAGTTTTGTTTCGTAAAAAAATCGCCGATGGTGAAATGATGCCGACGCCCATTTAAGTCTATGGGAGTCCAACATTTTTTTGATTTGCTTGAAAGAGCTTACAATCTAAAGAGTGAAAGGAGCATGGGGCACAGGGTGTGTATTTATTATCGGAACCCTGTAAGAACTTCCCCCTGTTCAAATTAAACCAACCTACAAGGGCCAATACATTCCTCGATACAGAGCTCCACCCACTAGCTGCCCTCCTTCCCATGTCAAGAACAGATGGGTTTGCCATTGGGTTTTCTACAGAAGCAGTGCAAAGCAGATAGATGGAGCCTTGGCCACTAGAGAAAAGATACTGGCTCCATGAAACTGCTTTACATTGTCATCCCTGAGGTCACCCCATGATGTCATTAATTTACTTGCCCCCAGCTGGTTACGGTAAAGAGAGCAGCACAACAGAAGGAGAATGTCTTCCAAAGCACGGCATGGACCCTTTTATTTAAGGTGGGGTGATTCCTAATGATGACCATGTGGTGAAGCCCAGGAGTCACCCTAATAGGATCTTCTCTATATATTACCCCCCATCTCCCTGTATAACTGTTTGATCCTTTACTGTTCTTCCCATGACCTTTTCCCAACATGATATTGTAGTAAGGTTTCATGTGGCAATAATAAGGCAAATGTGCCCTGTGCAAAACCCAAAAACAGCATTTAAAAAAAAATAATGGAAAGTATGAGGATGACATTTGCAGATTAATAATGAGTGTGTCCTGTCACGTTCTGGCTAATGAGGGGCCCCAGATTCTCTGTTCATAAACAGCAGGTGGGGGCCAAGCTCGCGAGCAACAAAACAGCTTTAAAATAAGCAGAAAACATCCAAACTGCAATGATTTTGCTTGAACACAACTGCGTTTCCCTCAGAGACCTCATCAACGTAACGAGAAGCTCGTGAACTCTCTGTGTTACCACCAAGCCCACCATGAGGCCCGGGGCACTGATTTTCTCCTTTATTTGCCCTTGGCTGTTGGGTGATGCTGGGAGTTGGGTCTCACTAATAAAGTTTCAGTTAAAGGGGACATTCACCTGAAATTATTTTCTCTTGGTAGGGACTGCTCTAACGGTACAGAAGCCGATTTATCTCCCACTCTGTTGCTCAAATCACTGCCTGGTTACTAGGATAGGGATCCAGTCAACTATATACTGGAGATGTAAAAAACAAATGGTTCTGATGGCCCCTCTAACAACAGCAACAGCCCTGCATGACTAGAGACGTATGAGTTCCTTCTTTCTCAATCCCTGTCCCTACTTTAACTTGTGTGACATTGCTGGTGTTGGGAAGTCCTTCAAGCCACCCATGCTCAAGCAGTTCTCTGCCTGGCTACAATAGGCTGAAGTGCTATATGCACAGGGTAATCAGAAGATAAAAGTCCAAGGCTGAGCCAATGGAAAGCAGTTGAGCCCCTAATATTTTTTCTTGACCCAACTACTTTTAAAAATAAATTTTAGGACCCATTCTGTATATCTAACACCACAACGGAGAGGGTGAAAGTTTCCTTGACTGAAATAAGTCAGAAACTTTATCTTGTTGCCAAGTTGCTCATAATGAGGAGCTGGATCAATAAAACTCAGTGGGTGGATCTAAAAGGAAAGTTCTATTGATTATTGACTTCCAGTCAATGGAAACACATTTAGTTTAGATTAACCGTTCAGCTCACGCAAAGAAACTGGTGAGAAGTAACGTCATATATTGACTGTGTTCTATGAATCTCTGTAAGTGAAGAATCTGGAGGGCTCCACTTTCTGTAGCAGTAGCAGCAGACATTGCACAGGGCTATGAAAAACTGAATCAGCATCTTTAATAGTAATGAGTACTGGGCAGAACAAAAGATCTTGGGACCAAGACACAAGTTTAAGCCAGTCAACCCCTCTCAGCCACTCAAATATTACACCCATGGTTATCCATTTTTCAGGAGTGCTCTCTTCTTTTAGGTATAATCAAAATATTAAGAATGAAGTTGCAAAACATTTTATTCTTGGCTAATATAAAATAGCTGAATTTTTTGAAAACGGCACATTTTAGATCTGTGTGATCTTGTCTTGGCAGTTGCCCACTGTGAACTTCTTTGAAGAGCCTATTTAGTCCTTAGTAGTCATACTGAATGTATTGGTTGGAGGGGGGGGGGGGTGAGGGCAGTGTCCATATAGCTTTTGGCCATGCCTACAAACCTAAAGAAAGAGACATTGAAAGTCAGAGTTGTGCACCATTAGTATGGCACAAAACTCATGAGGGAAACCAGTTGATTTTGAGCCTTTACAATCTAAAGAACCTGCTCAACTACAGGGACCAGGAAGTGAACCTGAGAAGGTCAGGTTCTGGGAGCTCATTATCAAAGCATTTTGGCTTTTGCTGTGGGAATGTACTCACTATCAGGCGACGCGTGCTGATTGGTTGCTTGATGTCTGTTTGTGTTGAGTGGATAAGGCTGGGCACCGGAATTGAACAGCTACAAAGTTCTGGCAGGGACGGCCTGGCTTGGCACTGCCTCCTCTCGACTGACTAATCTCATTCTCCACAGACGCCTTCTGCTTTTCAGCTGTCCTGCGTTTCTTCCTGTGAACAGACAAAGGAACCTTTGAGGGGAGCAGACTGCCTGTTTGGGAAAAGGGATTTTTAGAATATGTTAAAGATAACTTCCATTTCTTTTTTTTTCTCGGACAAATGGACCATCACACAGAGAAGTGTATATTTTATCCATCAGCCACCGAGGAGAGAGGGACAAAAAAAATCCAACCTTGGGTTGTGCATCTGAGCGGCTCATTAGCCTGTGCCGGGTGCAGCCGTAGGGCAGGGAGGCAGTCTAAAAAAAGCTGTGCCTATTGTTTCTATAATAATTCCGTAAAGAAATAATTAGTGTTATTAGCGGGGTCTTAATTATTCAGCAGAGGAAGGCTGGGAAACTTGGGAAACTCACACTAAACGCTGGAACCGACACTGATGTCACATACAGTAATATTTGGCTATATTCCACTTTCTGTAAAAGAAAGCTACTTTTCAAAGCAAATTCTGTCAGAAATAACTACTGCTGCCTACTCCTTGTAACCTTAAGGGGGTCAGTTAAGAGACCCAAAATTCAGAATAAGGACATTTTCCCTTATGGTGTATTTTTTCATTTCCCATTATTCTGCAGTATGTATATAAATCCTGTTTTTCAGGATTTACATTTTCATCAATCATCTATTTACACCATTGTAAATTATTTATATAAAATTTAAGATGTATGTTCACCTAAAAATTCTTATTTCCATTACAGAATTGGTGGATGTCTACGGGAGGCTTTAAAAAAACATTATTTTGGCAACGACTTAAAAAAATATCTTGTTTCTCATCTAATGAAACATCTAGTCATGGGGTCACCATTCCAAAATCAAAATTGCAGTGTTACATTCATTTTTACAAATTCAACTCTTCGACACAAATACTAAATAATAGGAATGACCACATTTGATAATTCAGATAATAAGAATAAATACATTCATAACTGAGTATTTTTTTTATTTTAATCTGATTTTATTTTTGAAATAAATACATGAAAATGTGTGGCTGAGTTTACATTTAAAAAAAATATATCATTTTCCACTTTATTTTCTGTAATCCAAATTTAATATTTTTATCATATAAAAATGGTATGTATTAATACTGTGAAAAAGACATTCAATTAGATACCAATTAAAATAACAATTCCTGATTGTGTTTTTTCCACACTTTTTGACAAAATCACGGTGAAAAACATGAAATTTACGAGCTCTTTTAACCCAAAAATTAATACAAAAAGTCTTGAAAAAACAAATTGAACAGCTGAAATCTGAAATGCTATTTTTTTTGTCAAATGTATTTGTTGAACAGTTGTATTTGTAAAAATGAATGGAACAATGCAGTTTTGTTTTTCTGGTATGAGTTTTTCCAAAATATGCTAGTAATTGAGAAAAAAGTTTGAGTTTAATCAAATTTTTTCCCCACAATCAAGATTAGAAACAGAGATTAGAAATGAATAAATGTAACTATTAGTTTAAGATGCTAATCACCATTGTAATATCCCTACTGAGTTTTATGATATCCCTACTTTATGTTTTATGGCTCCATAAGAGTCTGTAATGGATCCTTGTGAGAAATTTGGGATGTGACGACAGGTCTGTTGTTTTCTCTCTTTGGGAAAAAAAGAAGTGGCTTATTTATTAAGCCTCAGATTTTTCTGGTTGAGTTTTTAAGGGGGAAAAATCAAATTTTAAGAGGAAAAAACTCAAATTTTTAGAGGAAAAAAACCTTCACATTTTTAAAGGTTTATTATGCCCCTAAATTGCTAAAATACTGATAATATTTATAACCTGTAAAATCACGCAGAATTGAATGGCAGATGGTCATTTTACCTTTTGGATTCTTGATAATTTCAGCTGTTTGCTCTTGTTTTCATTGGATAATCTGATAAATTTGAGTTTTTTTGGGGCGACAACTCGATAAATTCAATTTTTCGGAGTGACAATTCTAAAGAGTCCCATGATTCAAATTGATTCTCGATTTTTCGCGCACCAATTATATTGAGAACAATTATTGGTAAACTAAGGGCATTGTGGTTTGTGAGCTTGATCAATTCTCTTTTTAATAAAGTGAGAAAAAATGTTGAGTTTTTGTTAATATACCCATTAAAGTGGAAAAAATCAGAATTTTTAGAGGAAAAAAAACAATTTTTTTTAATGATTTATTATGCTCTGAAGCTGTTTAAAATCAGACTCCGAAAATACTCCAGTAAAAACCTGTTGAAGTCATGAAACAGTCAATGGAAGATATTCTCGATAGTTTTGGCTGTTTGACGCTGGTTTTCATTTGATAATCTGAATAATTCGTAATTTCTAGGGATGCAACGAATCCAGGATTCGGTTCGGGATTTGGCCAGGATTCGGCTTTTTTCAGCAGGATTCAGCTGAATCCTTGGGCCTGGCCGAACCAAATTTGAAACCTAATTTGCATATGCAAATTGTGGGGAGGGCGGGATTTCATGTGACTTTTTGTTACAAAACAAGGAAGTAAACCAAATTGTTTCCACTTTTTCTTTTCCCGCCCCAAATTTGCTTATGCAAATTAGGATTCGGATTCGGTTTGGTATTCGGCCAAATCCAAAATAGTGCATCCCTACTAATTTCCATTCAACAATCCAAAATTTTTGGAGGACAATTTGAAAAAGTAGCATCTTTTCCCTCACGTACAATTGTCGCGCCGGAATTTTAAATAAATTAAGCCAGATTGTGGTTGGGAATTGAATTTGGGAGGTTTTAGAGGTTTTTTTTCTACTTCAAATAATGACAATAAAAAATGTAAATATAAAAACCATGATTGAATACAATGGTGAAAAAAATTGATAAAACTGAATTTGCTCAAAAATAGCTTGAATTTTGCCTACTCTCATTGACTCCACATGAACTCACAAGCTTTTAGATGCTGACGTTTTATATAAGTGTTTTGTCCTTAATAAATACCAAACATTCAAGTTTTTGAAAATATAATTTGAATTTGTGATTTTTTTGTGCAAAAAATTGTGAATTTTGGCAAAAATTCAAATTCTAATCACCTCCTTAATGTTTGCTGTGGAAATTGTGTCAGCAGAAGAGTAGGGAAGAGTAGGGATCTTATATACAGTATGTTATTCTCATAGAACACCACTAATGATAAACTTGGCTGCATATATTGATTTTCCCCCAGATGCCTGAGCTGTAGGGAGAACAAAGAGCCTATTTATTGAGGGTCAAAGTGAAATCTAAATTTATTTTGCCGCATTTCAAAATTTTAGGAAAACAGAAGTGCCTGCCCAGTCGTTATACATTGTACAAAGAATGAAAAGTTTTTGCTATTGGAAAGGAGATCCCAGGACTGGATACAATTACACTGACTTTGATGTTTCATTAGATGTTTTTAAGTCTTTGCCAAAATAAATCTTTTTAAAAATAGTTGAGGCTTTTACTAATTATTTACTGGAAACAAACACTTTTGTTTGAATGTACTTCTTAAATTTTATATAAATATACATGCAGGATTAATCCACAATGGTGGAAATATATAAGCAATGAAAATTTACAAATTCTTTGAAAAATAGGATTTATAGACAAAGAATAATGGGAAATCAAACCATAAATTGAAAATGCCCTTATTCTAAATTTTTGGCTTCTTAACTGACCTTATGGTCACAAGGAATAGGCAGCAGAGCTAATTTAATTCTACGTATAGTTCATTCAATTGTGTGGAATCATCTTCTGGAGAAATTGTTGAAATTAAAATTTCAGTAATAAAACAAATTAACAAAATCCCATTACCATTAAAACACTTAATTTTGATTCTAAAATTGTGTATTTTTGGAATAACTCTCAAATTGTTGGAGATGAAACACTTTGGTTGAAATACAATTTTCTTATAGTCTCAGAGTGACCAATTTTGATTAATAAATAATGAGCCAAATCACTGAGCCTCTCCTGCTCCTATAAAATGAAGGGTTACACAGGGAAAGGACCACTGTTTGCTCCAAATTTTGTTTTGTGCATCATCTTTTTATTCATCTTTTCACATCCCATTTTTTACACTTAGAAAATAAAGCCTGATACAGGTATGAAATCCGTTATCCGGAAACTGGTTGTCCAGAAAGCTCAGAATTATGGAAAAAGCCGTCTACCATAGACTCCATTTTATTCAATAATCCAAATTTTAAAAAAAATAAAATGATTACCTTTTTCTCTGTAAATAATAAAACAGTAACTTGTACTTGATCCCAACTAAGATATAATTAATCCTTATTGGAAGCAAAACCAGCCTATTGGGTATATTTAATGTTTACAGGATTTCCTAGTAGACCTAAGGCATGAAGATCCAAGGTCCAAGATCCAGGCCCATAGCATTCTGGATAACAGGTCTCCTAATTGTATATTATTATTACTAGTTCCTGCCCCAGTGGAGCTTACAATCTAAGGTCACACAGTTTTGAGCATTTTAGAGTAGGGAACTACAAATCTCTGTCGGGGCTCATTCGTTATGGGTACAGCTCACAAGTGGCAAAGTGCTAAGTGGCACAAGGAAGTATGTGTTAAGTACACAGATGCCCCTTTAATCCATTTCCATTGTTTTGGCAACTTTACGCTTATATGACTGATATGTGTTAGCCACAACTCCCAGCACACACAGACAGATATTGTGTTGAAAGTTTTCCAAAATTCTTAAACCCAGAGTTAAAATCCTAGTGGAACAGGACAATTCCCAGTTGCACCTTAAGGGCCTGAATTCTCACTCCAGCCTGGATCAGTACAAAGCCTGGATCACAGCTTCAAAAACAGAGTTTTCAGTTAGAAATAATTACAGTAAAACCAGCAGAGAGTCCAAGAGTGAGAGCCAATGCCAAGACAAGGAGGAACGTCTGTTTGGGTGCTCGGCAGCTATTGGCAGCTCTACTCCCTTTCTCTGTGAAATTAAGATGTTTGTGAAAAAAAATAAAAATACATTTCCCAGTAGTAAGGGAAGATGTGTAAGTGTGAGTAAGAACACGGGGATGAGCACAAATAAAAGAATGCACTGCCATACTGAATCAAAATGGCATCCTGGCATCTCCAAACAGATACTGGGATGGAGTTGGACGAGATAGTAGAAAGCTGGCTTGTAACAAACACCATCACATTTTTATATTTGCCTAAATTTGCTTGATAAAGGGATGGGTCCTTTACTTTACTTTAGGGTTCACTGATCCATTTCTGTGCATTAGTCAGTGATATTGTCAGACCATTATATATAATATATACATACATAGGTCCATCTCAGCAACTGTACGCAATAAATGACATATACACCATGTTCCCAACAATGTGGATCTTTATTAAGAGAGTGAATGTCAAATTTTTTTTTAAAATTAGCACTGAGCTTCACTGTGAAATTGCTGAGAATTATATAAAACTGAACTGTCCCCTTAATATGATGAGCCCAGGTCAAGACTTTGCTCTACAAGGGGTTTTCTCAGACATGAGGTTGGAGTAAGCTGTGAGTTGCGGCCCACTAAGATTAGAAAGTGACACTCTACAGTGACTTTTTCACCTTGTTCCTCCTAATAATTTCTATTGACCACAACAAACTTCATATTGCATGGGGAATTTCTGAACATATGGACAAGGAACCTCCATGATTATCAAACAGGTTATCCAGAGAAGAAGAAACCTTGATTGCTCATAAACATACAGACCCACACTGTATTTATATTCCTGGTGAGGCTGGGGTAAAAGCGACTGGTTTGGGGTATAGAGGCACAACTTTGACATACTCCAAATCAGCCGGATTTGGCTTGCAGGTGCATGGTGTCTTTAAAGGTCAGGTAGATGGAGATAATGGAATAGTCTTCCTGTTCCCTGGACCCAAATAATATAGGGCTCCCTTGCTCCTCAGTGCAATATTCCTTGCCCTTAAAAGGATTCTGTCGTGATTTTTATGGTTTATTGTTTATTTTTACATTGTTTATGTTGCAAATAATTCACTCCATTTAAAATTTTACTCTGGAACCAACAAATATATTTTCTGTTATATTGGTGTGGAGGCGCCATCTCAGTACTTTGTGTCTGATTCTGAGCTTTGAGAAGGAACCAGCGCTTCAGGATGGAACTGCTTTGAGACAGCTGTTGTTTCTCCCCTTCTCATTGTATTTCACCATGACCAAAGTCATTCTCCCTAGTGGTAGACATGAAAATAGCACCCAAGCAGAAAAAAACGGGTTTTCCTGCTTGGATGCTATTCACTTTTAGCAAAGCAAACAAATCCTTCAGTGGAGGTGTCAGGGGGCTGCTATCTGGTTAGCTGCCCATTGTTCTGTTAATAGGCTGCTTATGGGCTGCTGGGAGGGGGGGATGATATCAATGTAACTTGCATTGTAGCAGCAAAGAGTGACTGATGTTTATTAGAGAACAAGTCACATGGTTTGGGGGCACCTGGGAAATGGACATCATGTCTAGCCCCATGCCTAGGTCTCTAAGATAAAGAGATGGTGTATGGTGTCCTGATCCAAGTTTGTGCATAGCACTAATATCTTTACCATGTAGATCATGAATATTTATGTTGTCATTTTAGTCCACTAGGATACCAGGAAAACCCCCGGTGGTTCCTAACAATTTGACCTGTTCATGGTTATTTCCTATTTCTATATGGGGACAAAGAGGGTAAATATTTGGGTAAATATTTGGAAGGACAGATTATAGAATGTAAACAAAAGCAACTAGAAGAATATGGTGGAAGATGGTGACTGAGAATTTTTTGGGTGAGCCCCAAGCATCCCAGTCTGATGCTCTTCTGGAACATGTGGGAGCTGAGGTGCCCTTCAAAAAATATGCTTTAAATTCAATGTAAAAATGAATTATTCCCGCTCCCCATTTAGCAAGGGCATTGTATGATTGTGAGCAATTGGTCACTAGAGCAGTGGTCCCCAACCAGTAGCTCGTGAGCAACATGTTGCTCTCCAGCCCCTTGGAGGTTGCTCCCAGTGGCCTCAAAGCAGGTACTAATTTTTGAGTTCCTAGCTTGGAGGCAAGTTTTGGTTGTATAAAAACCAGATGTACTGCCAAAAAGAACCTCAATGTAGGGTGACAATCCACATAGGGGCTACTAAATGGCCAATCACACCACTTATTTGGCACCCCAAGAACATTTTTCATGCTAGTGTTGCTCCCCAACTCCTTTTACTTCTGAATGTTGCTCACGGGTTCAAAAGGTTGGGGATCCCTGCACTAGAGCATCCCCTGCTATTCTGTTAGATTGATGGCCACACAGAGGGCAAAAAGTCAAGTTACTGATGCAGGAGGCATCTCATATCGCTTATCTGCTCAGTTTCATTGCTGGGCGATAACAGGCTGATCCGAGCATGGGCCCTAGGGCCCAAAGATCGGATCATAATGCGGGAGAACGGGCGGTAGGATCGCAGGACTGCATACACGCAGAGATGTAGCCGCGATCCAACGGGACTTTCAGCCTGATATCGATCGGGAAAGCTGGTAGGATGGCCCCACATACAGGTCTTTAAGAAAGCACTTTCTGCAAAAGCAACTTGAGCTTCTGGTGTAAACAGCAGGGGGCACTCATGTTATAAATGAATGACACGAGCAGTGTAAAACTGCTAATATCAGGAAAACGAAAATAATGATATAATTGATCTCAATTGCTAAAGTATTCGAGGGGCAGTCTGAGCAATTTGACATGGTGTGGTTTAGTGTGTATATGTCTCTTTTAAATAATTACAATTTAAAAATTTACACCTGGTGTATATCAACTTCTGTTCCTACTTCCTACTCCTGGTTAGACATTAAACAGTTCTTGGAAAATGCAGGTTAGCTCTGTATATACAGCTCAGGGACTGCTGGGACTTTAAGAAATACACCCCCCCAGGTATAAATAGAATGAGATATATGTAATGTATAATTGAACCAGGACAGAGATAAAGGAGGAGGAAATTTGGAAGCAATTTAGATATAGTTGGAAGACAAGCACGTTGAGATAAGGTTGTACTAAAAAAAAAAATCTAATTAGTCCATACATTTCTCATTGTTCTGAGTCTAATTGATGTTTATCGTGCACTGCTCTGGGTGGGGGGGGGGGGGGGTCTGGCCTCATTTTTCAAGGACTTGAAGCTTTTAGAAGAGAAAACAGCATTGTGTGATGGCAGCAGCAGGTACCCGTGCTTAGGACAAAGGCTGGAGTTATTGCTGGGGCACCTATGAAACTGCAGGGTGGCTTTGGCCCTTATATACTCCTGACTGACACTATAGCTGCCAGTACCCACTTATAGCACTATGTGCGGGCAAGACATCATATTACTATGATAAAACTAAAGTTTTAAGAAGATAGCGGGACATATTTTTTATCCACAATATAGTGTTTTCAACCCCAAAACACTGGGTACAGATGTGCCTGATGCAATTGTGGCCAATCCATTCAAATTAACACAAATTGGACACAATTGTGCTGAAATTGTTCTAAGTCTGGTTTGGCGTGACAGTGACATGTGCACCTGATTCTTTTGGCACATTTGTGATTCAGCAATTGGCACGTGCCCCTGTGGGAACCCTGGTGATACCGCTGGCATTGGAGGTGGTAGCGCCAGGGTTTTCACAGCAGCATGTGCCAATAGGCACAATAGCACTTGAACAGGAGGGAGGCCATACAGAAGATTTGAATTTGTATTTACAAAATAAGCCGAATTCAGGAGTTGAAAAAATACACAACAAATTTGTAATTGAAATCTAAAGTCACATGATTTTAATCCTGAACCGAATCCAGGCTTCTGTTCATCCCTTCTTATAGGGTTACAATCTTTAAATGTAAATATATATATGGACTGTTAAATATGAGATAAAGTAATTGTACATGTTTCCTGTTGAATCTGCTGATGCTGTTCTAGTACTATAGTCTTATGTATAAGGCTTCATGTTGAATCTGCTGTTATGTTTTCTCTGCTACTTTATCTTACTGTGTTATGGAGTTTCCTGTTAAGCATTACAGCAATTACTCCTGCAGCTACTTGTCTGTGTGTTTCACTATATTCCATGGACACAACATATACAGTATATAATAAATATATATAAATATATATATATATATAACACCTCAATCCAACCTTATTGGTGTATGATAATACTTTGAGCAAACTAGTTAACTATCTGCTTCTTCCCTGCTTATTCTCAATGCATCTCCACTTCACCCCTGCTCTTTCCTCAGTCTCCTCCCTCTCTGCTTCCTCCACACTCCATCCACAATCTCCATACCCTCTCCACTTCCTCTCCACTTCCTCCCCACTCCTTCCACAATGTCCATACCTTCTCCGCTTCCTCCCAACTCCTTCCACAATCGCCATACCCTTTTCGCTTCCTCCCACTCCTTCCACAACATCCATAACCTCTCCACTTCCTCCCAACTCCTTCCACAATGTCCATACCCTCTCCACTTCCTCCCCACTCCTTCCACAATCTCTATACCCTCTCCACTACTTCCACAATCTCCCTACCCTCTCTACTACCTCCCTACTCCTTCCACAATGTCCATACCCTTTCCACTTACTCCCCACTCCTTCCACAATCTCCATACTCTTTCTGCTTCCTTCCCACTCCTTCCACAATCTCCATTTCCTCTCCACTCCTTCCACAATCCCTTTCCACTTCCTCCCCACTCTTTCCACAATCTACATATCCTCTCCACTTTCTCCCCATTCCATCCACAATCTCCATATCCTCTCCACTTTCTCCCCACTACTTCCACAATCTCCATACCCTTTCAACTTCCCCCACTCCTTCCACAATCTCCATATCCTCTCCACTTCCTCTCCACTCCTTCCACAATTTCCATACCCCCTACACTTCCTCCACATTTCTTCTACAATAATTCAAAAACTAGAAAAAAGAAAACATGAAGACCAATTGAAAAGAAAAGTTGCTTAGAAAAAACCCATTCTATAACATACTAAAGGTCAACTTAAGGTTAACCACCCATTTAACAGAATTCTATGCAGATTGTCATCAGTCCATGAACCAGTGTAGCTTACAATCTAAGGCCCTATCATATTGACATACACTATGTTTGATATCATCAATTAACCTGCTTGAATGTGTGGGAGGAAAGCCACCCAGACACACACAGAATAGAATAGTTCCAGACAGTTGCAGATAATACTGAGGTCAGAATTGAACTCAGGACCCGTGCGCTGCATAAGTACTAAACCCTGGGCTACAGTGCCACTACATCAAACTGATTTTCATTTTAGGGAAGCTATTAATGACATACTGTCAGGCTATAGAATTCACAAGGGCATGTCCCCAGTGATTTCCCACTGCTTCAATAGCGACAATCCGGCATTGGATACAAACACTTACAGTAGTTTTATGGTGTCACTCTTCAGGCAAGTCACTCCAAGTCTCAGGTTTAGTGCAGACAATCATTTGGGAAGGGATAGGAAAGAAGCAGCATGGGAGCTGGAAAAAAAGAGAGAAAAATCTTTAGCCACATAGGGTTCTGACAGACTTGTCAGGCACTCTGGAGCCATATCCCCTATCTGCTCCTCCCCCACTGCATGATGTCATTGACCTTCCCATGCCCCATCCTGTGACATCACATATCCACCTGTCCCCCCTATAATGATGTCGATGAACCCTGCAGGTTGGAAAGGGGACACTTGTGCTTGGAAGCTGTGCTCTCTGCCCTTGTGTCACTCTTTCCTTCGCATGTTATGAATACCAAGAGATGCTCATGTTCAGAACCAATGAATAATAAGGGATAAACCATTGTACTCACAAGAAATGTAACTTTAAATACAAATATGGAATGAATGGATATTGGGAAGCTTATTGGGTATATTTTCTTACATTAGGCAAAACGGTGGCTAAAAAAGAATGTAACGCACAAAGGGAAGATTTAAATTGGCTGGACATAGACCTCTTTATAAAGAGCATGGCGGCCAGCAGAGGACAGTGGTACCGCAGTTATAGTGGAGCCAAGAGCTACAAGGAGACCAGTCTGGCCGAAGCATATTCATAGGCAATATGTTAAGGCTAAGCTAGAGTATTAATAATATATGTCACTTCATTTGCAAGATAAACCCCAAAAACATTCCCTGAGTATGGAGCTGGAACACAAGAGAAAAGCAGAGCTAATAACCAAGAGGCAGAACAATATGCAATGTATAATACAATTTATACGTATAATATTAACTTATTTTACTTTTTTTCACTAATATGTGTAAACGAGACCTTTTCTTTTTTATAAATAAAGTTCTATGGCCCAATGATGAGGAGAAGACAATGAGAATCATTTATAAACATCTTTGCACCTGGACAGTTACACATGGCAACCAATCAGATGCTGCATTCATTGTTCTCCTTTCCACTGGCTGAAAAAAATCTAATCACTGACTGGTTGCCATGGGTTACTGCCCAGGGAAAATTTGCTCTGAGCCCCAGTATGGCAGCATTTGTTAAAATAAAGGGATAGATATAACTCATGAGCGGTGCAGAGGGATATAAGGCAGAAGACGTGACTCATGAGCAGTGCAGAGGAATAGAAGGCAGAAGACGTGACTCATGAGCAGTGCAGAGGGTTAGAAGGCAGAAGATGTGACTCATGAGCAGTGCAGAGGGATAGAAGGCAGAAGACGTGACTCATGAGCAGTGCAGAGGAATAGAAGGCAGAAGACGTGACTCATGAGCAGTGCAAAGGGTTAGAAGGCAGAAGATGTGACTCATGAGCAGTGCAGAGGGATAGAAGGCAGAAGACGTGACTCATGAGCAGTGCAGAGGGATAGAAGGCAGACGATGTGACTCATGAACAGTGCAGAGGGATAGAAGGCAGAAGATATGACTCATGAGCAGTGCAGATGTGACTCATGAGCATTGCAGAGGGATAGAAGGCAGACGATGTGACTCATGAGCAGTGCAGAGGGATAGAAGGCAGAAGATGTGACTCATGAGCAGTGCAGATGTGACTCATGAGCAGTGCAGAGGGATAGAAGGCAGAAGATATGAATATATCTGCTATCAGTTACTGCCCAGGTGCAAATTTGCCCAGTGTTTATCAATGAGTCCCAGTGAGTGTAGGGACCAGGTTACTGCAGGTAACACACACAAAACTATTTTGCTGTTTTTTATTTAATGGACATTAGCAAATTATTATAAGGTGATACTTAACCCTGACGAATGTACAAAAGCTACGTTAATCTTGAGTGTCAGCTCTGTAGGTTCATTACATTCTTGTAAAAAAATCAAGTGGCACACAAAGGGTTAAACCAGAACCAATTGTATAGTTGGCTGTCGGATCCTGATGCTAAAATGCGAGTTTCCCAATATAAGTGCATTCACAGGGAAGCCTGAGAGGTGGCGGTGTGAATGCTGTAGCCAAGGCTGGTTGGCTCGGTGCTTAATGACTGGTTTGAATTGGCTCATGGGGGTCCAGTGTCACAACCTGTCTCACGAGAGAGAGAGAGACGGCGGCCAACATGAGTGAGAATCAGTAACTTCTAGGCCAAGAATCTCTGAGAACTCCGACCCCTTCTGCAGTCTCTGAACAGTCTCAGTCTGGATTGTGTCTGCAGGTGCCTCATCTTACTATAAAGAGCCTGAATCCCAGCCCTGTTTCCCATACTGAGCACCCACAGGTCCCTACAGGACCCCTTGGAAAGGATGGGATAATGATAGCAAGGCATCGGCAGATAGGGGATCAGTCCTGCTCATACGCTCAAATGTACTGGGACAGACAGACACACAGGAGGGAGGGGGGGACATTTTATACTACATATAATCTGGGTCCCAGATTTTGAAAAATATTGTGTAAATATCTACAACTAGAGACAAACAGAGCTTCCAGAAACACGTAATAGCCGAAACACTGTGATCTCTCTTTACTCCTGTACCCTCAAACCTTGGGGATAATGATCTGTATCTCACACATATATTGATATTGTACATCAGTCAGGAACCCAACTGGCCCTCCATACAAGTCATAATGGCCTGCTTCTCACATATATATTGATACTATTTCCAGCAGTTCTATATACTAGTGCATACCTCCCAACATTTTGGGAAAAAAAAGAGGGATAAAAAAGCTGGCGCGTGTAGCGCTTTGAATCTTTTGACCACACACATTTATGCGACCACATCCCCTAATTGCCATGTTAATTTTACAAAATTTGGGAGGTTATGAAAGTTTGATTTTGAACATATTTCTGTGGTTTTTTTCAGTTATTACAGTTTTGCTAATGAAAGTGAAATGCGATTTAAGCTGCAAGTCACAGTTTCCCCAAGAGACCTGTTATCGTATATTGTTACAATTACTTATTTGCTTATCTCGAAATTGTTACAAAAGTATCTTATCTGATGCTGTGGCTGTTCTGGTCTCTCTGCCAAAAGCCAATTAAGGCTGTTCAGTGAAAAACAGGACTTTCCAGTACAAATGAGGAACTGCAGGTTGAGCTATCAAAAGAGGGACAGTTTGGAGGTATGTACCAAGGCCACTGTCTGCATTGTCCTCCCTCCCCTTTTTGATTATATAGAACAAGAAGTCCCCTATGTGGCATCATTTGGGTTTGCAGTGAAAGCTGTAGTTTTACAAGACCCAGAAAGGCCTGCATGCAGAACATGACCTTTAAAGACCGAAATAAAGACCGTTCCACTAGAGATGCAGCTCTAAGCAACAGCATCAAATATGTGTTTTTTATAAAGAAAATAAACAGAATTTTGATCTCCGAAATCCATTAAACAGACTTGTATCCAGAATTCTTGGCAGGAAGCGGCCTTAATGTTCTAATTACATTATTGTACCAACTGTCCCTAATTTATAGGCACTGTCCCTGTTTGTTCGGAACAAATTATTTTTTTCCATTTCAGAAACTCATAAAACAATTATATGACTAGACACAAGGTGGAACAAGAGGAGAGCGCAGGACAGAAATAGGAACGGTGGGGATGAGATGGAAGATTACAGCTGTCAAACCCACTCAGTAGCCTTGTGTTTGAGTGACAGGTCACTCAGAACCAGTAAAAGGCTCATGACTGAGTGGGTGGGTTGGGCATATGGCAATGCAGGGAGTCTGGGAGGAGCAGCAGGGAGCTCAGAAGTCAGGATGGTCAACTTGCAGAACCCAAGCTGAAATTCAACTACAAATGGGGAATAGAGTGCAACAGCAGATAACACACTATTTAATCTACTTTTATGAAGCCAAGGGGAGATTCCGAAAACCAAATTATCTGAATGTCCTGCCCTGAAACTGGCCCTGAAATACTATGAGTATTAGAGAGTGGGAATAACTGATTGATATATTGGCCATAAAAGATCTGCTCATCGGATGAGATAGTGTCAGGGAGCCGGGAGCCCCCTCTGGGGAGTAGTCCGGATCTAGGAGGAAGCCCCTCAGGAGGGATCAGGATCGTGGTATCCAAGAGTAAGGCAGGAGAAACAAAGTTCAAACACAGGTCAAAAGGCAGGCGGAATGTAACAAAGTCCAGGGCCAGGCAGGGGGTCAAAGACAGACAGAATATCAGCGAAGTCCAGGTCCAGGCAAGGGGTCACAACAAGGAATCAGGCAGAATAAGCAGGGAAAACAGCAAGGGAAACCCAGGAATCACAAGGAATCAGGATCCTATTTTCGGGCGCCATCTTGGCGCCTCAGGCGACCTTTTATGTTTGAATTTGGCGCCCTTGCGCCAGCGCGCCCGCGACCGTCGCGCCGCGCTGACGTCATGGCGCCGGCGTCGGGACCCACGTGGGTTGCCTGGGTGCCGCCATTTTGGATTCTTCGCCGCCGGGAGCGGACGCGACTCCTCGCGCTCCCGGCGGTCTTGACAGTACCCCCCCCTCACGGGGGGCCTCAGGACCACCGGGGCTTGGTTTCTGGGGAAACTTGGAGTGGAAGTCTCTTACCAAACGAGGAGCATGCACATCACGGTGTCCCTCCCAAGAGCATTCTTCGGGGCCAAAGCCCTTCCAATGGATGAGGTACTGAAGGGACCCTCTGGAGATTCTGGAATCGAGGATTCTCTCCACCTCGAATTCTTGTTGACCCTCCACAGAGACGGCAGGAGGAGGAGATTGGACATCAGAGAAACGGTTAGAGATGGTGGGCTTCACCAGGGAGACGTGGAACACGTTGGGAATTCTCATCTCTGGTGGGAGTTGAAGTCTGATGGCTACAGGGTTAATTATCTCCAAGATGGGGAACGGACCCAGGAACTTCGGACCCAACTTGGGAGATGGCACCTTCAAGCGAATATTCCTGGAAGAGAGCCAGACACTATCACCCACCTTGTAGGGAGGAGAGGGCTTTCTACGGCGATCCGCGAAAGTCTTGTGGACTAGAGCACTCTTCTCCAGATTAGACTTGGTTGCAGCCCAAATAGCAAGCATATGGGCTGCCAGATCATCTGCAGCCGGGACGTCCGACAACACGAAGTCCTGAGGAAAGGCTTGAGGGTGCTGTCCATACACCACCATAAACGGAGACCTTCCTGTGGAGGAATGACATGCATTATTATGAGCAAACTCCGCCCACGGGAGGAGGTCAGACCAATCGTCCTGGCAAAGGGACACATGGTTCCTCAGGAACTGTTCTAAGGCTTGGTTCACACGTTCAGCTGCCCCATTCGTCTGCGGGTGGTAGGCAGATGAAAATTGAAGTGTTATTCCCAAGTCTTTACATAGGGAACGCCAAAACTTGGCGGTAAACTGGGTGCCTCTGTCGGAGACGATCTCCACCGGGAAACCATGCAGGCGGAAGATGTACTTAATAAAGAGTTGGGATAATTCCACCGCAGAGGGTAACTTCTTCAAAGGGATGAAATGGGCCATTTTGCTGAAGCGGTCAATAACAACCCAGATCACAGTATTCCCACCGGAGGGAGGAAGTTCGACAATAAAGTCCATAGAGAGGTGCGTCCATGGACGAGAGGGAACCGGTAAAGGCTGTAACAACCCGCTGGGGCGGGAATGGCTAGGCTTAGAAGTGGCGCAGACATTACAAGCCGCCACAAAGTCCTTTACATCCTTGCGGATATCAGGCCACCAGACTAGGCGCCTCAAGAGTTCAAGGGTCTTGGCCGGACCAGGATGTCCAGCTTGCCTGGAGCAGTGGGTTTGTTGCAGGATGGCCAGGCGAAGTTCTGGAGGGACGAAGGCCATGCCAATCGGAGTATCTTGAGGAGCCAAGGACTGCCCAGCCAGAATCTGGTCGGCAAATTGGGGATACAGAGAGGCAATGATCTTGACAGGTGGAATGATTGGTTCCTGTCTCTCAGGGTCACGGTCCACCGGAGTGAAGCTACGAGACAAGGCGTCGGCCTTCAGATTCTTGGAACCTGGGCGATAGGTCAAAACAAAGTTAAATCGGGAAAAGAAAAGGGCCCACCTGGCTTGTCTGGGATTTAGCCTCTTGAGGGACTGTATAAACTCCAGATTCTTGTGGTCTGTGAAAATCTGGACAGGAATTTCAGAGCCCTCCAGGAGGTGACGCCATTCTTCAAGGGCAAGCTTGACTGCCAAGAGTTCCCGATTCCCGACATCATAGTTCTGCTCTGCGGATGTGAACTTCTTGGAGAAGAACGCACAGGGGTGCAATTTTCCATCAGTGGAATGTCTCTGAGAAAGGATAGCTCCGGCTCCGACTTCGGAAGCATCAACTTCGATGCAGTAGGGTAGTGCAGGATTGGGATGTCGGAGAACAGGAGCGGATGTGAAGGCCTCTTTCAAGGACTGAAAAGCTTCTATGGCAGATGGAGGCCATAGGCTGGGTTTACCCCCTTTCCGGATGAGGGCCAGAATAGGTGCAATGCGGGAAGAGAACCCCCGGATGAACTGTCGATAATAATTAGCAAATCCGATGAATCTCTGGATTGCCTTGGTACTCAATGGGAGAGGCCACTCCTGGATGGCCGACACTTTCACGGGGTCCATCTCAAATCCCTCTGGAGAGATAATGTATCCTAGGAAGGGGATCTTGGATACCTCGAAGACACACTTCTTCAACTTGGCGAAGAGAGAGTTCTTCCTCAGACGAGAGAGTACCTCCTTCACCTGGGAGCGATGACTTTCAAGGTCCTTGGAAAAGATCAGGATGTCGTCCAAGTATACGACTACGAACCTTCCTAGGAGATCTCGGAACACATCATTAACAAACTCCTGGAAGACGGCAGGGGCATTGCAAAGGCCGAAGGGCATAACAAGATATTCATAGTGCCCATCCCGAGTGTTGAATGCCGTCTTCCATTCGTCACCCTCCCGGATGCGAATGAGGTTGTAGGCCCCCCGGAGATCCAACTTGGAGAAAATCTTTGCCCCTTTTAGCTGGTCAAAGAGCTCGGAAATCAGGGGCAGAGGGTATCTGTTTTTCACGGTGATCTTGTTCAGGCCCCGATAGTCTATACAAGGCCGAAGACCTCCGTCCTTCTTCTCCACAAAGAAGAACCCAGCCCCTGCAGGAGAGGTAGAAGGGCGCATAAACCCCCGCTGAAGATTTTCTTGGATGTACTCCTTCATAGCGGTGGTCTCTGCAGGAGAGAGAGGGTAAGTGCGCCCTTTGGGGGGCATGGATCCAGGCAGGAGTTCAACCGGACAGTCGTAGGAGCGATGTGGGGGAAGGAACTCTGCAGACTTTTTACAAAACACATCGGAAAATCCCTTGTAAGTGGAGGGCAAAGTCTTTAGTTCCGTAGTGGAGACATTCACCTTCTCGAGGGGTTTTGGCGGAAGGCAATGCTGCTGACAAAATAAACTCCAACGAGAGATCTGCCCAGAGGACCAGTCTATGGTGGGGTTATGTAGACGTAACCACGGAAGACCCAGTATTACTGGAGTAGAAGGACAGGGGATGATGAAGAATGAAAGTTTTTCTTGATGCAGTACCCCAACCTGTACAGATAGTTCCGCCGTGAACTTAGTGACGAATTCAAACTCCAGGGGTTTGTCATCTATGGCGGTAATTCGCAGGGGAGAAGACAAGGGGAGCAGGGGAATCTTCATGCGTTCGGCAAAGAAGGCGTCCATGAAGTTGCCGTCCGCCCCAGAGTCGAGGAAGGCCCTTTCGCAGATAGTCTTATTTGCCAGGTGAATCTGTAAAGGAAGGAGAAGTCTGCGTGAATTTTCTTGATACTTCTCCTTAGGCCCTCGAGTAATGCCCCCTACATGAGAAACCAGTGACATACCTCGGGGTACAAAACTCCTGGCCTTGGCAGGACAGGCATTGGCAAAATGGGAGTGACCACCACAGTACAAACAGAGACCTGCCATTCGTCTTCGGAGTCTTTCCTGCTCGGAAAGGTGAGCCTTTCCTACTTGCATAGGTTCCTCCAGGGGTGACGTGGACACATGAGTCACAGGAACAGCGGGGGCTTGCAGAATCGGCCTTTGAAAGCGAGGAGCCAACATGGGAGAGAATCGTCTGCTGCGCTCTCTCTCCACCTGGTGTTCTCTGTGGCGGGTGTCTACCTTAATAGATAGGGTGATCAGTCCCTCCAGGGTGTCAGGAGTCTCTCTGGAGACGAGATCATCTTTGATGCGGATGGATAGGCCTTGGTAGTATACGGCCTTGTAAGCGTCATCACACCAGGAAGTCTCCGCCATCAGTGTTCGGAAGTCTATAGCGTACTCATTGACACTGCGGCTTCCTTGCCGGAGCTGCAAGAGACGGGCAGGGGCGTTCGTGACTCGACCAGGTGCATCAAAGACTGTGCGAAAAGCTTGGAGAAAGTCTTTAACAGCATAAGTCACCGGAGAATTCTTCTCCCAAAGAGACGTAGCCCACTCCAGTGGCTTGCCTTCCAATCGAGACATCACATACCCCACCTTGGAACGCTCACTTGGAAACTGCGTGGGTTGGAACTCAAATTGAATTTGGCACTGTGTGGCAAATCCCCTGCAGGCTTGTGGGTCCCCACTGAAGCGAGGAGGAGGAGGAATGCGAGGCTCACCTGTCGGATAGCTTGCGTTCGAAGAAGCTGCCGCCATGGGAGAATCTCCAGAAGGTGGAGCAGCGGAGGGCGCAGATGGCTCTCGAGCAAGCAGGATATCGAGTGCTTGCCCAATGCGAACCTGCTGGTTTTCGTAGTCCTCCATGCGGGATGCCAGTCCACGGAGTGCTCGTCCGACATCAGGTGTGGCTTCCTCAGAAGGATCCATGGCCCGAAAATAATGTCAGGGAGCCGGGAGCCCCCTCTGGGGAGTAGTCCGGATCTAGGAGGAAGCCCTCAGGAGGGATCAGGATCGTGGTATCCAAGAGTAAGGCAGGAGAAACAAAGTTCAAACACAGGTCAAAAGGCAGGCGGAATGTAACAAAGTCCAGGGCCAGGCAGGGGGTCAAAGACAGACAGAATATCAGCGAAGTCCAGGTCCAGGCAAGGGGTCACAACAAGGAATCAGGCAGAATAAGCAGGGAAAACAGCAAGGGAAACCCAGGAATCACAAGGAATCAGGATCCTATTTTCGGGCGCCATCTTGGCGCCTCAGGCGACCTTTTATGTTTGAATTTGGCGCCCTTGCGCCAGCGTCAGCGCGCCCGCGACCGTCGCGCCGCGCTGACGTCACGGCGCCGGCGTCGGGACCCACGTGGGTTGCCTGGGCGCCGCCATTTTGGATTCTTCGCCGCCGGGAGCGGACGCGACTCCTCGCGCTCCCGGCGGTCTTGACAGATAGGCAGATTTGCCCAATTAAGTCAACAAAAGCTAATCTGATTGTTTGGACCCTATCTCAACAATGTTCAAGATCAAAATAGGCCTTCTGAGAACCAGCTATTATGAAGAGATGTCTGGTCAACACCCCACCCAGGTAACAGTGAAACAGGCCAATGAGATGCTGGTCTGGCCTAGAGTGACCAAGAGGACCACTCTTCAATGCATATCAAGCGTGATCATCACAGGGGGCTTTAGTGTGTCCATAAGAAAACCAATGTGTGTGTGTTTGTCAAATTAAATAAAGGAAAAAAAGGAAAAATTTTCTGTGATTATACTTATACTATATATTTTAATTTCCAATTTTTTCATTGATTTTTTATAGATTTATTTTTGTAATTCCCCCTTTTTTCCTTTATTAATTTTTACATTTTTTGGAAGGACTCACACCTTTTTGTTTTCTTATGGATATGCACCCATGGACTGGGGTGAACTGTGAGTACATCCTCCTTCCCATATTTCAACTTGTTTATACACATTATCAACATCCTATTTATTGTGGTTGTGTTCACATTGGTCCCAGGCAACTACCCTATTTTTCTCTAGGCTTTAGTGTGTCCACCTGGTCTTTTTTTTAGTCCTTCTTACATTCTATAGAAGCTCATTATATCAGGGAAATTATATCAGGAACTGCTGAAATTCAATGAATGAAACATTTGATAAACCAGCACAGGCCTTTTCCCAATGCCCTAGGACCAGTGGAATTCTATGTACATTCGGCACCTCACAAACCCTCCCCCTTGGATTAATGAGGCTCTTCAGGTGTTTATTTACTGAACATGCAGCTATGGGCACTTCAATTAACTGCTCAGTGAGAAAGACTGCACTTAAGGCACAATCAATAAAATGAAGAGGATGATTATATAAATATACATCACAATATATGCAAATAAAAACAGAATACTATGGTGGCCTGCAGAACAGCACCCTGATTATGGCATTCAATGCCATGTCATACATCCCCATGCCCTATAGCTTTATATATTCTATCTGAACTCCCCTCTGGCCAAGCCTACATGCTAATATTTATTTCCTAAACTGTCAAAATTGTTAAACTTAGTCTAGTTGTATCCAAAGGAAGATGAAAAACACTTTCTTTGAATCTCAAGAGATGCCTTGGGGTTATTTGGAAAGATCTATTGGTGAATAAGGTTTGTCAGACCGTTTGACTGTAAATAACCCAACATCTCCAACCCGTCTTCATAGCTGAGATGTTTGAGGACTTTATTAGCTCAATCTTCAGTACTCTGTTTCCTTTTGGGCAAAGTAGACCAAAGTTGTCCTGCATTGTCCAGATACCTTCTCACATCCTGGTGATCCTAAACTCATGGTTGGATTGAGCTGGTAGGCCAATGCCCTCATGGACCCCCGCCGGCCCATGCCTCATCCTATTAACAACAGGAGATACACATGGTAAGTGATCCGATGATGTGATGTGGCTTTATGGTGTGTGCTTTCATGGTGGGTTTGTTTGGAAGTTGGGAGGGGGGCTCAGGTGGTTGCCAGGAGGGTCCTTGGTGTCCCAGCCCTGGTGGACCCGCAATGCCCAGTCCAACTCTGCCTAAACTTGTATAGCCAAGTGTCGTATCTGATCATTATTCATGACCAGGAACTCATTGACAACTGAATTGCAAAGAAAAAGCTAAAAAATTGTAATTTTGGAAATTTTGGCAATTATTTGGGGTGTCGTGCTCTTTTCTAAATTATATATTTTTTATTTTTTCAAAATTCTCAACAAAACTTGCGAGTTGACACCTGCAATTCAGACCAATGGGAAGCTCAGCATGTGTTGCAACTAACAATTCCTGCACGTCATCCAAGAATTGAATCAAGAATTTTCAGATATTTTTTTTGCTACAGAAAGCAAGAAAACGTGAGCAAATCTTCAAAAACGTTTTTGCAGGAAAATGCAGACAACAAAGGATAAATATGAGTGTTGAGACATTTTCTGCAACATTTTCCCAAAGAAACACATTGTGAAAACTATCAAGTTCCATAAATCTATCCCTTAGTGGAGCAGCTGGACCTCCTTTCAAAATTCCTGAGATTTTTTTCACTAATAGGGGGCCAAATTAAAGGTTGAATTTTAGTGGTATTAGAGCTTTTTAAAAAAACATGATTAAACTCTATTGGGGAAATGTCATGTGTTTTGTTAGCGCTAAAAACGTTTGCAAACACCTTCGCGAACATTAACGACCATGTTTTGTGCCCTTTATGCCTGATTACAGACCTCAACGACTTCCTTGTAATTTTTTAGATGTCGACCTTTAGTGGTTTTAGAGGTTTTTGAAACCATGAATAAACTCTAAAACCACAAATATCAATGAATTTATTAAAAAATCCAAATTTTACGAACAATAAAATACACAAACTCCTCTAAAATTCTGATTGGATTAAAAATGGTCTAATAGGATCAGTGCAGCTCCCATTGACTTCTATAGCACCTTGACAACATTTACTTCGCAAATTTTTGTAATAACGTTTTTAATTTTTTTAAATTTGATAAATCTAGAATATTTTGAGTTTTTACGAAATATATCAAAACAACCTTTTTTTCAAGATTCGTGGAAAAAGAAATCATAAAAAAATTTCATTATAAGTAAATCGGCCCTTGTTTCTCTAAAATCACAAATGTCATGAAAGTTATTAAAATATCAGAATATAAAAAGTATGAACGGAAAAAAAAATGACTGAACGATCTGAATTAAATGTAAATATCTCTAAAACATCGAAAAATTTAAGGTTTTCTGATAATCACAAGCAAAAGAATACAGGTATGGGATCCGATATCCAGAAACCCAATATCCAGAAAGCTCCGAATTGTGGAAAGACTCTCCCATAGACTCAATTTTATCCAAATAATCCAATTTTTTAAAAATGATTTCCTTTTTCTCTGTAGTAATAAAACAGTAGCTTGTACTTGATCCCAACTAAGATATAATTAATCCTTATTGGAGGCAAAACCAGCCTATTGGATTTATTTAAGGTTTACATGATTTTCTAGTAGACTTAAGGTATGAAGATCCAAATTACAGAAAGATCCCTTATATGAAAAGCCCCAGGTTCTGAGCATTCTGGATAACAGGTCCCATACCTGTATTTGAAAAGCTCTAAAAGTGTCAGGGAGCCGGGAGCCCCCTCTGGGGAGAAGTCCGGATCTAGGAGGAAGCCCCTCAGGAAGGATCAGGATCGTGGTATCCAGGGATAAGCAGAAAGGGTAAACGAGTTCAGGCAGTAAGTCACAAGGCAGGCAGAATATAATCAAAGTCCAAAGTCCAGGCAGGGGGTCAGCAATTAGAGATCAACAGGAATAACCACAGGGATAATAGGAACAGGCCACAGGAAACCCAGGAATCAATGCAGGAACAAGATCCTATTCTTGGGCGCCATTCAAACGTCTAGATCGGCTTTTTATTTGAATTTGGCGCCATTGACGTCATTGACGCCCTTGCGCCGACGTCGGCGCACTGACGTCATCGCGCCGGCGCCGCTTACCCACGTGGCGGCCATGGGCGCCGCCATTTTGGGAGCGACGCCGGCGGAAGGGGACGCGCCGCCCGGAGCTCCTGGGTTTGCTCCGGGCGGCGATCGTGACAGTACCCCCCCCCTCACGGGGGGCCTCCGGACCACCAGGGCTTGGCTTCTGGGGAAATTTGGAGTGGAACTCCCTCACCAGACGAGGAGCATGGACATCAGAGCATCCTTCCCAGGAGCATTCTTCAGGACCAAAGCCTTTCCACTTGATGAGGTACTGAAGGGACCCTCTGGAGACTCTGGAGTCAAGGATTTTCTCCACCTCGTACTCGAGTTGACCCTCCACAGAGATGGCAGGAGGAGGAGACTGACCGCCAGAGAACCGGTTGGTGATGGCGGGTTTCACCAGAGACACGTGGAACACGTTGGGGATTCTCATCTCTGGTGGAAGCTGGAGTCTGACAGCCACAGGGTTGATTATCTCCAAGATGGGAAATGGTCCCACGAATTTTGGACCCAACTTGGGAGAAGGGATCTTCAACCGGATATTCCTGGAAGAGAGCCAGACATTATCACCCACCTTGTAGAGAGGAGAGGATCTTCGACGACGATCCGCGAAAGTCTTATGAACAAGAGCGCTCTTCTCTAGGTTCAACTTGGTAGCAGCCCAAATAGCAGACATATGGGCTGCGGCATCGTCAGCAGCCGGGACGTCAGATAGCACAAAATCTTGGGGAAAAGCTTGAGGATGCTGACCATATACCGACATGAACGGAGACCTTCCTGTAGAGGAATGACAAGCATTATTATGAGCGAATTCCGCCCATGGGAGGAGATCAGACCAGTCATCCTGGCAGAGGGATACGTGGTTCCTCAGGAACTGTTCCAGGGCTTGGTTGACACGTTCAGCTGCCCCATTCGTCTGCGGGTGGTATGCAGATGAAAACTGAAGAACAATTCCCAGGTCCTTGCATAAGGAACGCCAGAACTTGGCAGTAAACTGGGTGCCTCTATCGGAGACGATCTCCACTGGGAAACCATGCAGGCGGAAGATGTACTGGATAAATAGCTGGGACAACTCCACCGCAGAGGGCAACTTCTTCAGAGGGATGAAATGGGCCATTTTGGAGAAGCGATCAATGACAACCCAGATCACAGTGTTCCCACAGGAGGGAGGAAGTTCGACAATGAAATCCATGGACAGGTGGGTCCAAGGACGGGAAGGAACCGGCAAAGGCAGTAGTAACCCACTGGGGCGGGAGTGACTTGACTTGGACGTGGCACAAACATTACAAGCAGCAACAAAGTCCTTCACATCCTTGCGGATATCAGGCCACCAGACCAGGCGTCGTAAGAGTTCAAGAGTCTTAGCTGGGCCAGGGTGTCCGGCCTGCCTGGAGCAATGGGTCTGTTGCAGGATAGGCAGACGCAGCTCAGGAGGAACAAATGCCATCCCAATGGGAGTATCTGAAGGAGCAGAAGACTGACCAGCCAGGATTTGGTCGGCAAACTGTGGATACAGGGAGGCAATAATCTTGACTGGAGGGATGATTGGCTCTTGTCTTTCAGGAGAACGGTCCACCGGAGTGAAGCTACGAGACAAGGCATCGGCCTTCCGATTCTTGGAGCCTGGGCGATAAGTCAAGATAAAATTAAATCGAGAGAAGAAGAGAGCCCACCTTGCCTGTCTGGGGTTTAGCCTCTTGAGGGACTGGATGAACTCGAGATTCTTATGGTCGGTGTAAATCTGAACAGGTATCAGAGAACCCTCCAAGAGGTGACGCCACTCTTCAAGGGCAAGTTTAACAGCCAAGAGTTCTCGGTTCCCGACATCGTAGTTCTGTTCTGCGGACGAGAACTTCTTGGAGAAATAAGCACAGGGGTGCAACTTCCCATCAGCGGGATGTCTCTGAGACAAGATGGCTCCGGCTCCGACTTCAGAAGCATCAACTTCGATGCAGAAGGGTAGTTCAGGATTGGGGTGTCGGAGGACAGAAGCGGATGTGAAGGCCTCTTTTAAGGACTGAAAAGCTTCAATGGCAGATGGGGGCCACAAGCTGGGTTTACCCCCTTTCCGGATGAGGGCCAGGATAGGTGCAATACGGGAAGAGAACCCCCGGATAAACTGTCGATAATAATTAGCAAATCCGATGAATCTCTGGATTGCCTTGGTGCTCAGTGGGAGAGGCCACTCCTGGATGGCCGACACTTTCACGGGGTCCATCTCAAATCCCTCTGGAGAGATAATGTACCCTAGGAAGGGGATCTTGGATACCTCGAAGACACACTTCTCCAACTTGGCGAAGAGAGAGTTCTTCCTCAGACGAGAGAGTACCTCCTTCACCTGGGAGCGATGACTTTCAAGGTCCTTGGAGAAGATCAGGATGTCGTCCAAATATAAGACTACGAACCTTCCTAGGAGATCTCGGAACACATCATTAACAAACTCCTGGAAGACGGCAGGGGCATTGCATAGGCCGAAGGGCATAACAAGATATTCATAGTGCCCGTCACGAGTGTTGAAAGCCGTCTTCCATTCGTCACCCTCACGGATGCGAATGAGGTTGTACGCCCCCCGGAGATCCAACTTAGAGAAAATCTTCGCCCCCTTCAGCTGGTCGAAGAGCTCTGCAATCAAGGGCAATGGGTACCTGTTTTTTACAGTGATTTTATTCAGGCCCCGGTAGTCTATACATGGCCGAAGGCCTCCGTCCTTCTTCTCCACGAAGAAGAACCCAGCCCCTGCAGGAGAGTTAGAAGGGCGGATAAACCCCCGCTGGAGATTTTCTTGGATGTATTCCTTCATTGCGGTAGTCTCTGCAGGAGAGAGAGGGTAAGTGCGACCTCTAGGGGGCATGGCTCCTGGCAGGAGTTCGACAGGACAGTCGTAGGAACGATGTGGAGGAAGGAATTCCGCAGACTTTTTACAGAACACATCAGAGAATTCCTTATAACAGGAGGGAAGAGATTTTAACTCGGTTGAGGAGATAGTTACCTTCTTGAGGGGTTTTGCAGGAAGGCAATGCTGTTGGCAGAATGGGCTCCAACGAGAAACCTGCCCTGTGGACCAGTCTATGGTGGGATTGTGCAGGCGCAGCCAGGGGAGACCCAAAACAACTGGAACAGCGGGACAAGAGATAATAAGAAACGAAAGTCTCTCTCTATGCAGGGTCCCAACCTGCACGGGTAGTTCGCCAGTGGTCATCGTGATTACAGACTCCAGGGGTTTATCATCTATGGCGACGATCCGCATGGGAGAAGGCAAAGGGAATAAGGGAATTCCCATGTGCTTAGCAAAGAGAGCGTCTATGAAGTTACCCCCAGCACCGGAATCAATGAAAGCATTCCCGAAGATGGTCTTATCAGTCAGACGAATCTGGAAGGGAAGGAGAAACCTGTGTGAGTTTTCTAGGGTCTTCTCCTGAGACTTATCACGAGACTTTTGAGTAGTGCCCCCTACATGAGTTACCATAGACATACCTCGGGGTACAAAACTCTTAGCCTTTGCAGGACAGGCATTGGCGAAGTGGGAATGTCCGCCACAATACAGACACAGGCCTGACATCCGTCTACGGAGTCTCTCTTGTTCAGTGAGGCGAGTTCTTCCCACTTGCATGGGTTCCTCCTGGAGAGAAATGGATGTTCGGTCAGGCGGGGTGACGGGAGCCTGCAGGAGAGGCCTCTGGAAGCGGGGTGCCAATATGGGTTGAAACTTCCTGACACGATCTCTCAGGCTTTGATGCTCTCTCAGAAGAGTGTCCACCTTGACTGCTAAGGCGATGAGGTCCTCAAGTTGTGTGGGTAATTCACGGGAGACCAGGTCATCTTTGATGCGGAGGGAGAGACCATTATAAAATGCAGTATGGTATGCGTCGTTGTTCCAACGAGTCTCAGCAGCAAGTGTACGAAATTCGATAGCATACTCTGCTACACTGCGACTCCCTTGGCGGATTTGGAACAGACGGGAAGCAGCGGATGTCACCCGGCCGGGAGCATCGAAGACGATCCGGAATTCTTTGAGAAATGCTTCTGCGTCATCCATCAGTGGGGACTGCTTCTCCCAGTGTGGAGATGCCCACTCGAGAGCCTTCCCTGCCAGACGAGTAATCACGAACCCCACCTTGGCACGTTCAGAGTCAAATTCAGTGGGGTGCAGGGCAAAGCGAATCTGGCACTGATTCACGAATCCTCGACAGGCTTGAGGATCGCCATCGTAGAGAGGCGGAGCAGGAATATGTGGACCAGAAGTGGAGGGGTGGGTAGCCATGGCAGCAGCCGCTTGCGGAGGAGGTGCCGGCAGGAGGGGCGCTGGTGTCAACAAGGAGAGCTTTTCCAGGATCGCCTCCAGCGTGTGTCCCACGTAATTCTGCCGGGCTTCATATGCCTCCATGCGGGAATGCAGGCCCCGAAAGGCCCTGCCGAAATCTGGCTGAGCTTCCTCAGTGGGATCCATGGCCCAAGAATAATGTCAGGGAGCCGGGAGCCCCCTCTGGGGAGAAGTCCGGATCTAGGAGGAAGCCCCTCAGGAAGGATCAGGATCGTGGTATCCAGGGATAAGCAGAAAGGGTAAACGAGTTCAGGCAGTAAGTCACAAGGCAGGCAGAATATAATCAAAGTCCAAAGTCCAGGCAGGGGGTCAGCAATTAGAGATCAACAGGAATAACCACAGGGATAATAGGAACAGGCCACAGGAAACCCAGGAATCAATGCAGGAACAAGATCCTATTCTTGGGCGCCATTCAAACGTCTAGATCGGCTTTTTATTTGAATTTGGCGCCATTGACGTCATTGACGCCCTTGCGCCGACGTCGGCGCACTGACGTCATCGCGCCGGCGCCGCTTACCCACGTGGCGGCCATGGGCGCCGCCATTTTGGGAGCGACGCCGGCGGAAGGGGACGCGCCGCCCGGAGCTCCTGGGTTTGCTCCGGGCGGCGATCGTGACAGTAAGTTTGGTTAAAAAAAAAGTTCCAACAGGATCAATGCAGTTCCAACTGGCTTCTATAGACTGCTCTATGAGAAGTTCTGTAAAAGAGTTTTAATGGTTTTTACACTAATGGACAGATTTATCAAAGGTCGAATTCTCTAATAAATCTGAATATTAAGAGATTTGAGATTAAGAAAGAATTTGAACATCTAATATTTGATCGAATAGTCCCGACCAGAAAATTCGAATTGGGGATTAAAATTCAAATGTGTGAATTTTTACAACAAAAATCATTTAAAAAATTCACATTCAAATTCGAATTTACTGTTCGAACCTTAATAAATCTCATTTTTTAAAAAAGTTTTAGAGAAATAAAAAAATATGATCTGTGGAAAAAAAAGGAAATTTGAATGTTATTAAAAATGCCCCATAGTTTTAGCTTTGGGGCCAGTATAATCCATGGGGCCACATTGCTTTAAGTCCAACGACATGTTCTTAGGTTAAAATGTATGCGTTGGATTTCCATGTGCAAGTTTGCACGGTTCATGGTTAAGACTTGTCTCGTGAGTTCTAGAACTGAATGTACGATGGCACATGACTACATCTGTATGAGGATATTTCCGTAGGGTTTGTTGTGGTCACGTTAAAAAGAAAATGTATTTTACAAAACGTAATGCTTTACAGATTTTCTCCTTCGTAAAAATAGCAACACTTGAGCTTGGAGATATTTTCCTTCCTCTGAATTTAAGGCTGTTTTAAGTAATAATGAATCCGATGGACATGCCCCATCGGTACAGCTGGAAACATAGAAGCTGCGAGTGATCCCCCCGACATCTGGTTGCAAGAACATCATTTTTTTGCTCTGGAGACATCGCATAAGGAATGGAAAACAAATATCCCAAACACATTCTTGGTTTTGGGGTTTGTTTTTGGTCATTTGCAAACAAGCTTTGGAAAGCAGAAAATTATATGCAACTGGGACCCCATATGACATAAGTTATATATCAACCAAAAGCGAGACACTTTGATTTTGAAAGGCATGCTTAGATCAGGAGAGAAGGAACACCCAGATGTCATTAGATCTTAAGCCTGAGACTTTTGGACAACCTCACAAGGACACGGCCATATCTGGAATCATTCAGCTTTGCCAGAGAACACAAGAGCCTATATGTTCTACTCTTCCATCTCTAGTTGGCTTAATAGATCCATCTGTTTGCTGTTAGGACATGATTTTCCATTGATTTTCACATAAAAGAAAGATAAATGGAGATAAATTCACAGACTGGTTGGACAATTGGACAAGCAGGTTGGACAATTCATCTGGGTGGCACAAGGTTTCATTGAAACAAGATTCGAGACAATCTAAAACCCTCACCAACCATAAGAGCAACTCTCCATAACTGATTATGAAAATATTAAGTGAAATGAAAGCAGGGATACTCCCGTGAACAATTCAAAAGGTTACAGGACACACATTGTGAGTTTTGGGTTGAGGTATTTTAATGCTGTGTGAATTAAAGGGTGTAGAGTGCTCCTCATGGGTTTAAAGGTTGGGATATTTAAGGGCAGATTTATCAAAGGTCGAGGTGAATTTTCAAATGAGTAAAATTAGAATTTTGAGCTATTTTTGGTGTACTTCAACTAGGGAATAGTCCAAAAATTTGAATATTGAAATTTTTCATGTAGGGGGTTATTTATCAAAGTCCAAATATTTTGTTTGTGGGAAAAAATTTGATTTTCAATTTTTTTTCTGATTTTTCATCGGATTTTCACGATTTTTTCAGATTTTTCACCCGAAAACTCCAAAAAATTCAGGGTATTGCCAAAAACCAAGGGCACATCATTGGGACGTCTCCCATTGACGTATTTGCAACCTTGACAGGTCTGAGATGCTGGATTTTCAGATTCTGACTTTTCCATCCTCAGGGTTTAATACATTCTGAAAAATTTGTGATTTTTTTAAAAGTCCGATTTTATTAAAAAATCACAAATTTTTTGTGATTTTTGCATTCATCATTTAGTAAATAACTCCTGTACTGTCTCTTTAAAAATTTGACATCGACCATTCACCATCTAAAACCTGCCGAATTGCTGTTTTAGCCTATGGGGGACCTCATAGAACCTATATTTGGGAAAAACTTTAAATCAAAGTCGATCAAATGTGATATTACTTTGATTCGTACGATTCTAATTCGGCCAAATTCGGACCTATTTGATCGAAAACTAACCTATTCGACCAAAAAAAAATTAATTTCGGTTGGTCTTTTTGAATTCGAATTTTTCAATTCGAAATTTGACCGTTGATAAATATGGCCTTTAAAGACCGATTAAAAATGGTTAGAACAGGCTATAACATCTATAAAAACACTAAGGGGCAGATTTATCAAGGGTCGAATTTCAAAGTAATGGGAGTTTTTTTTAACTCCCATAACTTCGAAATTTGAATAAAAAAACACCAACTGAAATTCATAAAAAAAAAAAATCAAAGTTTTTTTTTTGAGCGTTCGAATTGAAGTAAGATAATATTCGATCGGATTTGATTTGAAGTATTTAAAAAAAATCTATTTTTCAAAGTCCACCAATTGACTCCATATAGGTTCTAAGAGGTCCCCCATAGGCTAAAACAGCAAGCAGGTTTTAGATGGCTAATGGTCAAAGTCGATATCCGATATTTGAAATTTCAATATTCAAATTTTTCGCATTTTTTTCAAATTTATTTCAAATTTTTTTCAAATTCGAATTGAATTTGTACTATTCAAAGTACACAAAAAATTCAAATTTTTTTACTTCGAATTTTCACTGCGTACGGTTCTCTTTCCAATTCTTTCTATAATTCACATGCAATTTAGAGTTCTGATTCATTTCAGTAATTGGCCGAATCTTTCCCATAGGATTGATTTTATCCATCCCTAATTAGGGGGCCCATGTACTAACAATTTCATTTTGCTTTTTTTTCACAACAAAAATTGTGGTTTTCTATATTTCTAAAAATCTCTAAAAATTCAAGATTTATTAAGTGTAAAAAACACAAAAACCACTACAGCAAAACTTGGCCATGTAAACGATGCTGAGGTTTTATAGAAGTCAATGGGAGCTGCGCTGATCATATTGGACCAATTTAAATTGATTTGGACTTTTAGAGGTTTTTGGATTTTTTCTTCACTAGAAATTGTCAGAAAAACTATTTTTAGAGGTTTTTGGATTATTTAGTGCCTGTTTGTATTTTTTATATTCAGATCTTTTAATAAATTCAATGACTATCATGGTTTTAGAATTTGTGAGTTTAATCGTGGTTTCCAAAACATCTAAAACCACTACAATCCGACCTTTAATAAATTATCCTTCATGAGTATAAGGTTCACTAAGGGATTTTGAAGGTGGAGTCAGTGACCCACAGTGAGGATGCCACAGGTCTACACCGGGCCCGTTCCCAGTCGTTGACCTTTGCTTGGCTCGGTGCTGTAGACAGACCATGTTCTCCCAAGTGAGAGCTTGCCAATTGATTTCTCTTCTCACATCTCTGCATGCGCCTTCACAGACTGCTCCCATCGATTAGCATCTCATCAGCAGACGAATCCTTTGTTGCTCCCTGATCGATGCTATAGACTGAGTCTGCCTTTGCATTTTCTCTTCTACTTGCAAGAGAGAGATGCTTTAATGATTCTTCCTTTTGGAATGGGCATCTGATAATCGCTTGTACCTTTCAATGTAATTAAAAGGTTCACATACTGCAGTTCTCTTCGACACGTATCTAATTGAGAGGCTTGTAAGCGATGAGGCTCCTTTTGATCTGATTTTAGCTGTTGCTTGTTTGTTATTTAGCTTGATCAGATGCAATAAAAGGTTTGGGAAGAACAATTACATTCCTTATCACGGAGCGGCTGAATGAGAATCTAACAATTGCAGATTGGCAACTGATCGATTGCTTGAAATATTGTTTTGGCTTGTTTAAGCTGAAGTTGGAATTTGTAAATGCAATCTAAAAAAAATAGCCATCTGGTACCTAGGGTCAGTGACCCCACAAACAAGAAAGATCAACCCTGCTCTTAGATCCTGCTTAATGTCATATAATGCACTGAACAATAAGCACATTGTTTTCAATGTTTTGGTCGCATTTTAAAATGCACCTTAGTTTCAGGTTGGAGTTTCTTTAAGTAAATGAACCAATTCCAAAATTGTGGATTGCGTTCCTAAATTTAAAGATTGACTTTCTTTTTCAGCATGCTTTGGAAAACTCCATGTTTGCACTTTAGCGTACCACAGTGAAACTTGAGCCATTGTTCTCATATAGGGGCCAATATATAAATTAATAGTCAAAATTTTCATTTTTGTTAAGAGATGTTTGAATTTAAAAATTTTGCGTTTTTTGGATTCCAGATTTCACAAGATTTAACAACAAGAACATCTCAAGAGCTCAGATTGAGAAGTTTGACTGCTAGAAGCTGAAAAGCTTCTATAAAAGTCAATAGGAGGTATATTTGCAAAATTTAAGATAACAATATTTGGATTTTTTTTATATAAATTTTAATATTTGTAAATTCAGCAAAAATGAATAGTTTAATGTGATTGATTAGTGTGATTGATTAGTGTGATCTTGTTTTTTGGATTTAATTTAGATTTTTCGAAATATTTTGGCAATTCACAAAAAAACGCATTTAATGCAAGTTTTAATTTAATCCAGTTTTTTTCCCTAAAATTGAGAAAACTCAAAATTATAATTTTAGAAAATCTGCTTCCTCATATGATGCTTTCATGCAGCAAAATTTGCAAAGTTTTCCAACTACCACAAATATAACCAATGCATCACCAGAAATGAGTGTGAAACTGATGGGGAAATTAATGTTTAGATTTTGTCCTGCAAAACGCATTGAAGTTAATGGGCGGACATTTTTTTTATGTGGAACATTTTTTACATGTGCAGCAATTTGTTCTCTCCCCGAATGCATTAAAGTCAACGGGCGTTTTTTTTTTTCTTATGGCAACTTTTTTGTCTCTGCGACAATTTTGATTTGCTGACTTTTTTGTTGGGGATAATTTTTTAGAGGCGGATTTTTGCCGCAGTTTCCCCCCAAAAATTCTCAGATGGTGAAATGCGGAATATTGCCGCGAATCCATGCCTGGTGAAAAAATTAGCTCATCACTAATTCTGGTGAATCGACAAGAATAGGAAAAATGCCTGAAATATGTTGGCAGTCAGGCAAGTTCAAACTGCTGGGAACCCTCACTACAGTCTATAATAATTCTGGCCCTAATTTTCAATGGCTCAGACATCCCGTTTATTAGCAAGCATATTGGAGCTCATATTGGAACACATTGAAAAGGTTTAAAAGGCATAAATGTTGAAATTGCTGGGGTATATTTTTAAGTGCAAAAAGTTTCATATTTCACTAGACAAACATTAAGCAAAGGCTGAAGTGCAGACTAAAATACTATTAAAGTGGCAGCAATAAGGTCCGTTTGTCCCTTTTCCAGACAGAGCACCCATATCTACACACTCAGAACCCATCTGATTTTTTGGAAGAGGTGAAAAAAAATAGCATAATTCCAGGGAAAGTAATTTTGTGCAGCGCAGTTCTCCTTTGTGCTATCAAGGCCAGACAGAGAGATTTACAAACAATTGTATATCATGAGAAGTGCTGTTGGCAGCCTGTAAATAAAAAATAGCAATGGGTAGCACCTCTTTTACTGCTGCGAGACACAAAACCTTCACCAATTGCCTTACCTGCTGCACAAAGCAAAAGAGTAGAGACAATGGTGTGACGGAAAATGCGATAGCACAATCGTTTGCATTATTTTATCTGGATTATCTAAAAAACAAAACTGTGAGGCTTGCGATGAAACGACTGTCCCTCCAGACAACAGAAAGTAGCGCAAGAAGAACCCACTTTCAGCTGTGAGAGCTGTTTATGCAACCGCTCAACAAACACAAGACATTGGGTCTTTCAGAACAAAATAAAATAATAATAATAGCATACAGTGCATTCTTACTCTATTCATATATATAACGTTCTCACTTTGTATTATTATTTGATTATATATAGAGTTTTTCCCATCTACACAGTGCTTTATAGAGTTTATACATTATTCCCACCAGGTGCTTATGTCCATACCCCTGGCCAACCCTCATTGGGCAAACTCAGGTTTTTGGCAATTTTTCTCCATGCAGGGCAGGGTGCAAGTCAAATTCAACCAGATCTTTGCACTTTGCACCTAGCCATGCCATCCCTTTGAAAGGACAGGGTTAAACAAGGACAAGCAGCATGCAAACAAGGGGTATCGGGCACTCAGAAAACTTCCACAAGGGCTGCCAAATTTAAAGCTAAAAATATAATATTTATTGCAGGTTCACTAAAAAGGAACCATATCTCCATTGGCCCTATGTGTTTCGTGCCCTCCAATGCACTTAATGCCTGAGACACAGGCAAGAGGGATACAGACAGACTGATACAAGAAGGAAGGCAGGTGCAATGGAATTTGTTGTACAGTCATATTGTTCCTGGGTACTATCTGACTGGCAAGCGGGTACAATGGGATTCAATTAAAAAGGGCACTGATAGAAGCCATATGGGTAAAGCTGGAACAGCTTCTGCCAGTTCAGCGGCCCATTGTTATTCAATGCCCCTCCCAAAGTTTGTTTACTGTTCAGTGACAGCCATACTGTACACTGAGCAAATCACAGTTCCATTTTACATAGTATACTTAGTGAAGCATGACTGTAGAGATTCCATAAGCTCACACCAGGTAACTCTTTCTCATCATTTGGGGGCATATTTATTAAATTGTGAGCTTGTCACAGTCCAACAGTAAAATTCCACCATTCTATATTCACTTGTATGGAATTTTCTAGCAACAAAACAGGTAAACAAAGAGGTTTATTCTGTTGGACTGTCACTCTTTATTAAATATGCCCCCCATGTCTCTATGCTCATTGTACCTAACACCCTTGTTTCCCTTTCAGTAAAATAACTTTGGACTGGGCAAGCCATTGCTAAGGTTTCTGGGCAGAAGAAGTACTAATGGCTGTTTATTAAAGTTATTAAGGAAAATTTGCCTATTTACAAAGTAATTTTTTCACGTTTCACTGCATTCTGATTTAGCTGATCTGTGAGGCATCACACAATGACTTTTGTTACAATGTATATGTATGTATAACTTTATTTATAAAGCACTACTAACATACGCAGGGCTGCACAATCTTACAGTATACAAAAGTGCACACAGGGAGAACATACATACAATAAATAAGTATAAATACAAAGATTATGTGCTATGTGGTTTGAGGCTCAGTAGGAAGAAGGTCCCTGACCAAAGAGCTTATAGTCGAATGTGGTCACTGCACCAAGGCACAGAGAAACCATATTTCTTATAAGAGGAAAAGTTTACACTTTTGTTTCCTCAACACACTACAAAACAGAAGGATTCATTTTAATACACAAAAATTTAAAAGAATTCTGTGATAAAATGTAGTTTAAAAAGTCTACAGATGAGAAAATCTTCACTGGTTACCACCTAGTAGACTTAAGGTATGAAGATCCAAATTACGTAAATATCTGTTATCCAGAAACCCCCAGGTGCTGAGTATTCTGGATAACAGGTCCCATACCTGTACCACTTGCAGATTCTCACAGTACTCATGGTTAATTCCATGGGCTGAACAGTTCATATGGCAGCACCTCCAGAGAACTCTGAACTACGACATGACTGATGCTCGGAATAAAGTACTGGCCAAGATCAAAGATGTGGGAATCACTTTATAGGTCCAGAGTCCAGTAACAGATCTACAATTCCTATTGAACTGTTGGGGCCTAGAGATGTTGCATAATGTAGCCCTTGGCAAGTCACTTGATGCAGTGTCCAAAAGTGATTTACTGAAGTTTATTAAAAATGTATTATAGAGAGTTTCCTGATTATTCTCTAGGTTCCTTATGAAAGATTCAGCAGATGCCTCTCTTCTAGGATTCCAACTTTGCACCAGGCACTCACAGAGGTTTAATTAATGATTTAATGGCCAAGACCACTGAAACATGACCCCCTCAGGAGGTAGATGACATAATTAAAACGACAGTTTAGTGACCTGCTAAAGAAGCGGCGCAAGCCAGCCACCCTGAAGAGTACTTTGTCGAAACCCTAATTGCACCACCGACATGAAAAGAATAGAGAACTTAATGAACGATGAGCTGGGATCAAGAGCTTGTGAGCAATGGGATGCTAGGAAATCATTTTATTTCTGTAGGACTGCTACAGAGTTATAGACAGTCATCAAAGAAGATCATGGGCATGAAGATCTTTTATTAAAATGCTTACATGGGGGTGGCTCTCAGGTTCTCGCCACACTTAAAGAGGAAGAGGCTCTTCAATTAGAGTCAAAGACTTCTTAATCAGGCTTTACTGGATACACATAAAGAAGAAGCAATTAGAGTCTTCAAGGTTTTCTTACTTAGGATGGCCTACATGCCACAGGAGAAGAAGAAGCTCTCTCGTCAAAGTCTTTGGCTATGAGAAGGGGCTCAATGATTCAGGAAAGCCTAAATACATACAGTATAGTTAAGGAGTGTCTCTAATTAAGTCATTAGGCAAGTGAGTCTTTGATTAAACATACAGTCAGAAAGGAGCGGTTCTCACTAATCTAAGAAACAGGAAGGCCTACATCCAGTTCCCACACCTTCTTCTGGACTTGGGCACGCTACTGATAGATCAACTGATCTTTTAAAATGATATAGACAGACTTTTTCTAAGACTATTAAAACTTGACTTCATTTGGTATTAGTCCATCTAGTTGCTAGGGCTTAATCAAACACCAGTTAGCCCTGTGGAAACCAGAATCAGAGATCGGGAACAGGAGCAACTCTATTCAATGCACCCATCTAGGGTGTATATCTATATACACTTTAACTATAAAGACCTTGCTGGATAAACAATACCGTCCAATCACAGCATGTTGGCAACTTGAAGGTTTTATGTATGATATGGAGGTTATCTGTTGTCAGGGTCACATTAACATGGTTGAATACTGGATTTTCAGACAATTTGACCTAAATAAACCCCAGTAAGCTCCTATCATCACCCCCTTAAGCTCCTGAGTTTTTAGGCATAAAATTCATGGCCAATACAAAATCTGAAAAGCACTCAGTTAATTAGCTCCTCATGGTCTCCAAAATTCCAGGCTCCAAGCATACAGGTTTATGGATCAAGGCTAACCCTCTTAACCCCATTAAAAAAAAAAACGCAATATGTTTTTTTCCAACTTAATTAGAAAAATACACACTTTAAATACCTTTTCTATAAATGAGATTAATGTTCTGAGAAATGATATACACATTCTATAAGTAAATCTTTTTTGCTCTTTATCTTCACCACTGCCGCACCCCCCCTCCAACAAGAGTCAGTGTTAAACAAACGTCAGCGAGTGAACAAAAGAAGCCCAGTCCAGATATAAATCAGATGCTCCCTCTGTTCAGGCTGCTCTGTGGCACTAAAAGCCAGAGGAGATGCTAACTGTCAGGAATTACATTTCTGCAGAGGACATGGAGATACATTTGCAGCGCTCCTTGGGGATATTTCATCAGTTATATACCCTACTCTAATGGACAATAATTGATTTGAACTTTCTGCTTAATACAAAGCTGCAAACAGCTTCAGTGCTGCAATAAAGAAGTGTTTGGTAAAAAAAAACAACATTCTTTTGTAATGTGCTGTTTTAACCCTCTTCTGACTCTCTCTCCCTATTGGGGTAACTAGGGCTGAGTAGGGTGCTGGCAGGGACCATTGGTCGGGTTGTCCTACTGGTGCCTGACAAATAGACCTGTCCTCTGCTCTTGTTCTCGAGTCTAGAATGTTTAGTGTAAACATGATGGACACCAAGATCCTATGTTGGAACTGGGCTTGACCTTCATGACTATTGGCATGCTAGTTAAAAAAACACAAAGGATTGTGGTGGACTGAGTTACAAAATAAAGGTCTGAATGATAACATTTATACATCATAGTTGTAAGGGTTACTCAACGCTGCTCCACTCAGATGAGACAAGATGGCAGCGTCCAGGGATCCCACTTGGCACGTTCTGACGCCAATGCATCAAACGTGCACAACGTCTCGACGCCAGACATCAGAACAGACGCAGCATCTTGACGCCAGCGTCAGAATGGACTCGACGTCAGGAAGCCAGTGTCATGACGTCATCACGCCTGTTTGGTGCCAAAGAGGCCTATATAAGACACCTAAACATTCCTGTCATTGCCCAATTATACTATATAGTGCCCGGAGGCTCCAGTAAAGTTGAAGACCAAGGAGGAAGCAGCAAGTCCAACACAGTTTGCGATACAAAAGGGTTCAAGAAGAAGAGTAATCAAAGTCCAGGCAAAAGGGTCAATACAGGCAGCAAAGGTTCAGAATCAATGAAAACAGGCCATGGTCAAACTTGAATCAGAAATAGCTGTTTGAAAGTCACAGCCAGGGACACACAAGGAGAACCTATAATTGGGCAATGGCAGAAATCGTATTATATAGGCCTCTTTGGCGCCAAACAGGCATGATGACGTCATGATGCTGGTGTCCTGACCTTGCGTCCATTCTGACGCACTGGCATCAAGACGATGCGTCCATTCTGACGTCGAGATGCTGCGCACGTTTAAGGCATTGGCGTCGGAACATGCCACGTGGAATCCCTGGATGCTGCCATCTTGTCTCACCGGAGCGGAGCGGCAGTGAGTAACCCTTACAACATTTTACCCCATAAGGTGGTTTATTGTCTCAGCATTACCTCTTGGTTTCTCTCCTAGCCTTCTCTGGTAGTCTCAACTGCAACATAGTTTTTTGTAACCTCAACTGTTCATTGATGTGCTTTGTAGCCTCTTTTGCTCCTTCTTTTATCTCGAACATTGTTCTGTTCTTTGGTTTATGTCATAGCCTCTTCCACTCCTTGGTTTGTCTCCTAGCTTTCCGTGGTTTCTCTTGTAGACCTCTGCTCCTTGTTGCCTTATGGCCTCTGCTGCTGCTTGGTCTGTCTTGTAGCCAACTTTGCTCTAATTTCTGCATTCCCTCTTTTTTGTGGCTTGAGATAAGCCGAGCAATAAGCACAACTTGTCCCATGTGAACTGTGTGTAACATTTCAGGGCTGTGTTTTACACATTTTTAAATAAATATAATAAAATAATCATTGCCTTTGTTAAATATTAAAATATATTTAAATATGCTAAATATATATTATATTAAATATTTACACCAATGTAATTGCATATGGAAATGCAATAAGCTGAGCACAGAGCGAATCGTAGCTTGGGGACTTAATATGGAGGGAAAAGGCTTCAACAGTATTATAGACGCTGCAAACAATGGATGTTTGCCTGCATCGGAGTTGGTAGGGCCCTTGTCAACATGAACAGCCACCACAATAGGAAGAATAACAGAAACCAGCCAACTACTGGCCACAAAAGCTCTTTCTCTTAAGCCAGAACCCTGTTCCAAGGGATCCAAAGGACATGGGAAGGGTCAATGAGTACTAGAAACCAACAGAACAAGTCAATGACACCTGCTGACAGATTTGAATTAGGTCCTTTAGTTCTTCACTCCAAGATGTACAAATATCAGAAATGCTGCTAGGCTGTGAGCCTTACGAGCACCCAGGGTCAAACTGGGCCCTTCCAACTGCGAGGGTCAGTTTGTTGATGTACCCAGTAACATATTTCTATCACTAACCAGCCTGGAAGACAATTTGTAGAACCAACCCGGCCTAATTTTATACTGGGGAATGTGCATCTCAATCAGTCTCCGATGACAAGGGAAAGTAATCGCTCTCTTATACCTTCTTGGGTACTATCTTTTTATTAGGCAGTTGGATTGATAAATGCTGTCTGGCGTCACTGGATTTCAAGAGCCTGTAATAAAAATCCTCACCCCCCACTAGTTTTCCTTCTTGTCTCACGATTAATATTCATTTGTGAGAGAGAAAAAGACACTGGAACAATAATGTCATACAAAGATGTTTTCAACTTCTCTGGTGATACGAAGGACATTTGAAAAGTTAAACTTATTCCTGACTATTAAAATGGGATTGAAAACAGATTATGGAGAAGCCATATATAAAAATTGCCCCAGGGGTTACACATATAGTGGTAGGTAGTGTTAGGTCTTGGAATTATTCATGATGTAATCAAGGGCTTCAAAATCTATGGACCAAGCATCCATATGACATCATTATGAATTATTGAATAAAGTGGGTGCTACAGAAATTTGGCACAATTATGAGGTTCTAGACTTGCACCAAGCAACATATGCATGAGAAACCAGGCACATGAATAGGGGGCTCTCCATAAAACTTCACCTACACATAATAATTTCTAGAGGTTGCACATGAATAAATCAGAGACAGCTTCCAGCAGTAGTACATGAGCAGTTGGTTAGTAAAGGATAGCTGCTAGTGCAGCTGCAAAATGGTAAACAATGGACTTGGACATGGTTAATTATGGATGGCTTCCAGCACTTTGCACATGGGTTACTTATGGACAGCTCCTAGTAGCTCCATATTGTTTAGTTGGACAGATGCCAGGAGTTAAATATGGATAGTTTCTAGCAGTTGCATGTAAGTTAGTCATGAGTATCTCCCAGCAACTGCACATGGGTTAGTTATGGATAGTTCCTATCACTTTCATATGAGCTAGTTGTGAGTAGCTCCTGGCAGTTGCACAAAGGTTAGCTACTGACAATTTTCAGAAGTGACTCATAGGTTCGATTTGGACAGCTCCCAGCAGTTGTACATGGGTTAGTTATGGACAGCTCTCAATAGCTGCACATGCAGTTATGAAGAATTCCTATCAGTTGGGCAAGGGTTAGTTATGAAGAGTTCCTATCAGTTGGGCAAGGGTTATTAATGAAGACTTCCTAGCAGTTGGGCAAGGGTAAGTAATGAAGAGTTCCTAGCAGTTGGGCAAGGGTTAGTAATGAAGAGTACCTAGCAGTTGGGCAAGCGTTATTAATGAAGCCTTCCTATCAGTTGTTGCAAGTGTTAGTAATGAAGACTTTCTAGCAGTTGGGCAAGGGTTAGTAATGAAGAGTTCCTAGCAGTTGGGCAAGGGTTAGTAATGAAGACTTTCTAGCAGTTGGGCAAGGGTTAGTTATGAAGAGTTCCTAGCAGTTGGGCAAGGGTTAGTAATGAAGACTTTCTAGCAGTTGGGCATGGGTTAGTTATGAAGATTTCCTAGCAACTGCATATGGGTTACTGTTGAACAGTTCATAGCAAAAACACAACAAATTGGTAATGGACACCTGACCACAATAATACACATTGCCTGGTGAGGTTTTAACTCAAACTAAATCAAATAAAAAACTTTGCAAACTGATGATATGGGATCTCTAAGATTTATATTTTTATTTACTTTCATACTTGAACATTGAAATTACTGTTGACATTTTCTGAAGACATTAGCAAGTAGTCACAATTGCGACAGCACAGGACACACGCATCTGCTCCACAAGTTCAAATAAAAAAAGAGCATGACTAAAGCGAATCAGAGTACATGCAATATTCTGAATGCAAAACAAGAGCCCAAGACTTGTGGTGAAACAGGCAATGAAACCGATCAGAGGGAAGGCAAATAATGGCATATGCATAGAAAATGCAATGGTAAGAGAGGACTCATGAAATTGATTTGTGATCCTGCCAGGAAAAGGTTATAACTATACAGCTATACACGTGTGCTAAACTGGCAGATGGGAGAAGCCAATGGAAACTGAGTTGGCACCGCTGTTTGATAACTGGTGGAAGTTATTCTCTGCAACATACAACATGAAATACATACAGATGGAGTACATTAGTATAGCATTTACATTGATATATACATACACATACATACAGATGGAGCCAAATTACCTGAGTTACAGGTAATCATGCTTCTCCAATATTTCCTTTTCCATCTGTGTAAACTGGGAATGCATCAAATATATCACTTTCTGCTTTCTGCTTTGGCAGAATACCGATCTAAATCCAAACTCTAATCTACACATTCACATTTGAGAAAAATACAAAAATTGCATTAATTGTAAGTAAAAATGTGCTGCCCTCAGTTGCACAGAGCCGTAATGTCACATGAGATTAAGGGTTTGGCTGCAAAAAGTGCTGTATCTTTAATTTGGTGCACCCCTAATGTAAACAGATACACTGAGTGCAGCAAACACACATAATATATATACTGTACATATATGGCAGGTGTATGGGAGCAACCAGCACCAGTTTAAGTATAAGAAAGGGCAGGAAAGTCTGTGCAATAATGTTACCTCTAAGAAGTGGTGTTGTCTCAATACCAATGCACTGGGCAAGAATGAAACAGCCATGCACTGGGCAAGACTTAAAGAGGACCTGTCACCCCAGGAAATAATTTAAAATCCCATTCTATCATGTTAGTTGAGCAACATAAACTTTACCTACACTATATACATCCATGCACTGGGCATAACTGAAAGGGCCATGCACAGAGTAAGACTGTAATAGCCATCACCAACTAACAGTGTAAGAGTCATATAGTGGGCACAAGGGAAAAAGCCATGCACTGGGGAAGACTGAAGAGCCATGCACTGGCTAAGATTTGAGCAGACATGTCCTGGGCAGGAGAGGAACCACAACAAACTGGGTAAGACTGAACGGGCCATGCACAGAGCAAGACTGGTACAGTCACCACTAAGCAATAGTGAAAGAGAAGTAGTTTGGAAGAGTGCAACAGACATGCCCTGGGTAAGAGAGGAACAGCCATGAACTGGGCAAGAGAGGAAAAGTCATGCACTGGCTAATAGAGGAAGAACCATGCACTGGGCAAGAGAGGACCAGCCATGCACTGGTCGAGATTGAAATGTTATGCATTAAGCAAAATTGACATAGCCATGCATTGAGCAAGAGTGGAACAGTCATTCACTGGGCAAGATAGAGAGGGCCAGCACTGAGTAAGACTGGACGATCCATCACTTAGCAACAGTGCAACAGCCATGAATTGGGCAAGAGTAGAATAGCCATGTACTGAGTAAGAGTGGAATAGCCACCTAGTGGGGTAATACTGCAACAGAATAATCATCATCATTTATTTATATAGCGCTGTCAAGAATTGCAACAGAATTGCATGGAAAGAGTGCAGTGCAGCTGAAACTAGGCTAAAATGAAACTCTAGACAGAACATGAAGGGAATCAGATGGCAGTCACACATGCAAAATGTGCTAAATATGTTTGGTTTATTGAGAGCTCCACACTAAGTTTCAGAGGATCTACCCCCTTTCTCAAGTGTTCTCCTAAAGTGATATTCTACAATTTTACAGAGCAGAATTTTGTTTGACTACTACTACTTAGTCAGTATAGGGCTGGTGAAAGTTGTAACCAACTGATGAAGTTTTTCCAGGACCCCAGATTATAAGTGACCTCCAACAGCAAGGATAAATAATGGCTTAATAATGACAGTTCCAAATCTGCCATCAAAAGCAGCCTACTGCATGGCCTAAATACTGAAGTCTATTAAAATGAATGTGCTGAATACAAAGCCAATTCCCTGGCCCCCTAATACCCTTTCACTTACTGAGTAAAAGACATGAATATTCGGAACACTCCTTGCTGAGGAATACCAATGTTCCAAGGTAGGGAAGCAGTTGGTGCACATACATGAGTAGAGAGTTAAATCCGGAGAAGACATCTCCCTGGGATTATCTGTTCTATCAAGATAGGAAAAGTTTGCAGATGCTCCTGTCTCTCTGGAGAAATACACGCTTGCATTTTAATATTCCTAGCAGCTGGTTCCTGCTGAATGCCATTGGGATGATTCAGCCACCCACCAGAATCATCAGCAGAATGTGCACATACAGATCCTCCTGCCCCGTACTCTGCAGCCTCTTGGAAAGTCCCTGAGGTGGAGGAGATACTCTGAAAAACCAACACGGCATTGGCAGCCTTTCCAACTGCTCCACACGTGTTCCTTATTAGTAATGGGTAAGAGTCGGAACCCCCTTATCTATTCACACCTGAGCCCACTTGCACCATGTTACTTTACATTTGGGGGAACAATGCTTTCCTCCAATGGCTAAAAAAATGTGGTCTTCTCCAGTTGGCATTAAAGGGATACTGTCATCGGAAAACATTCTGCTGGAGCAGCACTATTAACTAATCCATTTTGAAAAAAAAATGTTTTTCCATGACAGTATCCCTTTAATAGGTTCCTAGTGATGGTTGCACCTTCCATCAGAAATCCCCTGTAGTTCTTTCACAAGAAAAGTAAAAGGGGACCCATCACCCAAACACTGTTTGCTACTAACTGTTTACTTATTCACCCATTTTACTACTTTCCCCCAATCCCTTGTCTGTACCACACATGAGATGTAGCCACAATCAAACCTTTTGTCACATACACCTTCTCCTTTTAGATTAGGGATGTACCAAACCCACTATAATGGGATTCGGGTGAATCCTGAATTCTCCGTGCCAGATTCAGCCATAACTGAATCTGAATCATATTTTGCATAAGTAAATTGGTGACAGGAGGGTCCAAAGAGAACTGTTAAAAATGTTCATTTCCTTGTTGACACAAAGTTACATGATTTTAAGGAATCATATTTGTTTCAGTCAGGCACTTGGATTTGGGACGAATCCTGCTGAAAAAGGCTGAATCTTGAACTGAATCCTGGATTCGGTTTATCCATATTTTAGATTGCAAACGCTATTAAGCAGGACCTTTTTTAACTCTTGTATCAGTGTTACTCTGGAGTTAGTATTATTGTATAATTGTGTAATCTAAATGTTTGTTGTACCCTTCTATTGTACACAGCATCCGACTGTGGGGGTCCACTGGGGCGCCAGCACTGGGGCCCACACAACACCCCTACACCCTCCAACACCAGCCACAACACCAATCCTACCCCCGCCAGCCTGTTCTCTGTTCTTCGGGATAGGGGCAGTATATGGACACCTTCTAAATATGTGTTATTAATTATAAAAATGTCTCTGAAGTCCAAAAAGTCTCTAACACTCTCACCAGGCAAAATCCTTCCAGTATCAGTTCTTTATCAACAATTTTTGATCCCCCAAACCTACATTGGAGGAACCAGAAGGAGCAGGGCCACATTCCCCAAAAACCTCCAGTCCCAGATCCAAGCTGAACCGAAAAAAAATCACGGCACCACATTATGTGCCACTATCTGAACTGAATGCAAATCGGATGAAAATATCAGCAGGCGGGAACATACCTCTCATTTCTTTCCCTCGTTTGGCCAAAAAAATTTTATTTTATCATAAAAAGGAAAGTGATGTCTCTGGGGGAATAAAAGGAAAGGCAGTTAAAGCAGAGACAATAGTAGTGAGTTTTTTTTGTATACATCGATAGTTTTGGGGAAAAAATTTTAATTTCAACCAATTCTGCTGCCTGGAGCCTCAAATCAGACCGTAGTGGACCCATGTTGGTACTGGGAGACACAGACCCCATGAAATCCAGAGAACAGGGAATGTACGTGAATTAAACTCATTTTCCAGGCAAAACACTCCAGTGGGAAGCCATTTGACCCCAGGGATTATTATGGGATGTGTTACCTTGTTATCAGATAACGTAATGTACTTGCAGCCTCCTGCAGTAAATTAGAGGGGGGAGTAGCAATCAGTAACGTAGCGTCTCCAGCGTGGATTTATGAGTGCACTTTTGCCCAAACCTACTGTATATTAATTCTAATAATATAACGTCTCCCGCTGAGCACGGAACTTGGGGTCACTAACAGGCGCCCACAGTGCAGTTCCCCCCCATTCAGAGACTGTAAACAGAATGTTGCAGAATGTTTATATATTGCACAGTCCACAAATATCATTAAAGACAAATTTCACCTTCCAAGTAAATGTTTTACAACACAATGTTCTCCGTTTTGTTTCAATTTCCAGGTATTTTATCTTAAAGGAACAGTAACACCAACAAATGAAAGTGTTTTAAAGGAATGACAATATAATGCAGTGTTGCCCTGCACTGGTACAACTGGTGTGTTTGCTTCAGAAACTCTACTATAGTTTATATAAACAAGTTGATGTGTAGCCATGGGGGCAGCCATTCAAGCACAGGATACACAGTAGATAACAGATAAGTACTACTATAGTTTATATAAACAAGCTGCTGTGTAGCCATGGGGGGCAGCCATTCAAGCACAAGATACACAGTAGATAACAGATAAGTACTACTATAGTTTATATAAACAAGCTGCTGTGTAGCCATGGGGGCAGCCATTCAAGCACAGGATACACAGTAGATAACAGATAAGTACTACTATAGTTTATATAAACAAGCTGCTGTGTAGCCATGGGGGCAGCCATTCAAGCACAGGATACACAGTAGATAACAGATAATTACTACTATAGTTTATATAAACAAGTTGATGTGTAGTCATGGGGGCAGCCATTCAAGCACAGGATACACAGTAGATAACAGATAAGTACTAATATAGTTTATATAAACAAGCTGCAGTGTAGCCATGGGGGCAGCCATTCAAGCACAGGATACACAGTAGATAACAGATAAGTACTACTATAGTTTATATAAATAAGCTGCTGTGTAGCCATGGGGGCAGCCATTCAAGCACAGGATACACAGTAGATAACAGATAATTACTACTATAGTTTATATAAACAAGTTGATGTGTAGTCATGGGGGCAGCCATTCAAGCACAGGATACACAGTAGATAACAGATAAGTACTAATATAGTTTATATAAACAAGCTGCTGTGTAGCCATGGGGGCAGCCATTCAAGCACAGGATACACAGTAGATAACAGATAAGTACTACTATAGTTTATATAAATAAGCTGCTGTGTAGCCATGGGGGCAGCCATTCAAGCACAGGATACACAGTTGAATGGCTGCCCCCATGGCTACACAGCAGCTTGTTTATATAAACTATATTAGTGTTTCTGGAGCCAGTACACCAGTTTTACAAATGCAATGCAACACTACATTTATTTTCACAACTTTAAATTACTTTAATTTTCTGGTGCTACCGTACGGCTTTCTGTATAGCTTAGATATTAAGCACTAATATATAAAATGTAGGCACTAAATCAATAGCGGCTTAGAACACGTCCATATATAAAACATAAAAAATGAGTTAACTTTATTAGTGCACCTTCAGTGTAAGCTAAAGGTACCAACGGCAATAAATAGTAAGCACTGGCAGATCTGACTCTTGAAGAAACTGCATTTAGAAAGAAGGATCCAGTTCAATACTATGGGCAGCTCCCTGACAAATCTATAGGTCCAAATGAAAAAAGCAGGAGAGAGGAGAATACAGCCCAAATAAGCCCAGTGCTGCAGGGCTCACACTCAGGTATCCAGCACCAGTGGGTATCAGCACATGTTATCAGTACACGTAGATACAGACATTGTCCGACGGCTTGCGGGGAGTTTGTCTGGAACAGATTAGCCTGCAGGGATCACCGGTGGAATTAGATAACCAGCTTTATTGTCACTTCAGTCCCCTTGATGAAACCCTATAGTGAGTAATTGATGAAAATGTATCGGTAATTTCATTTCATGGTTAATGTGCTGGCAAGAGTGTAGTGAAGGCCAATCCTGTAACATGCTGGTTATGTTAGAACTTGAGTCTAATGATAATCTTACACAGTCTCTGTATATTTGTATTTATACATATGGGAGGAGGGAGGTGCCCAGGGCCGGAACTAGGGGTAGGCAGAGTAGGCACGTGCCTAGGGCGCAAAGGTGAAGGGGCGCCAGGCACATACTTACTCCTACCCCATGTCCAGTCCCTTCTCTGCCGTCCGCCCACTTGTTCTCATCTATGCACGGCGTTCTGCGAATATGCGCAAGTGCCTATTCGCGCATGCGTACGAGCGTCTATACGCGCATGCACACGGCTTGACCCGGCTCTGCAGGTGCCATATTGATTGCCTTAGACAGTACAGTATTAGGGTATAGCTTATTGTGTGCCCATAGAATTCCTTGCCTTACTATAACAATAACACACACAATTCTTCATGGCTGCCAACAGGCCTGACATACTATGTGGGCTCTTCTGGTTCTTTGCACTTGCTATGTACACTGTTCCTTATCTATTTATCCATTGCTTGTTATCTTATGTCATTCCCTGTCCAGCAAGAGAAAGGGTAATTCCTGTAGTGCCCAGGCTAGCGCATGTACATTACTGTGCTAACTGTGCTTTCATGCTGCCGTGGCACTACATTGCCTCTTCACTTGATACTTCACACACCCACACGCTCACTCCCACCATTCAAACAGCATATGTCTGCCTGCTGGTACCCCCCCCCCCATAGGCACCAGGAATCATAGGACCAAGCCGGGCCAAATCCACACCTGGGGCCAATGGGGGGATCAAGGGAATGGACTCAGCAGATATGGGAAAGAGTTCACATAATCTAATATTGGACATAAGGATCTTGTGTGAATGCTTGTTTTAGGGTAGGAGAGGGTGATATGCTTTGGCCCTTAGCAGGGGAATGTATATCAAAGAATAAAGGGAATCACTCAAGGGGACATATGAAAACGAGGCCCTGTTGTGAGTGGAGGAAAGGAGATATAAGCACCATTAGAGCAAGGGGCACCTTATGATCAAGTCATAGGACTGCAGCCATATAATCCTTTATCCACTGTAATGCTAAGGCCAAAAGCTGCTTTTAAAGGGACAATGGCAAGAATAAATATTTCCCATTGCATTATGTACTCCGAAAAATAGAACAATATGCTTTAGAAAATGGCATTTTGTCCTGTTTCAGTAAAAATGTCAGCTCGGCTGCTCCCTTAGGCTCCCCTTTAGATCTTTCTACTGTAGGAAGCCAGTCCTCTCCCTTCTTGTTTGTAAGGGGACCTGACAGGGAACTGTTCTCTATATTTCCCTGAGTGACTGCAGAGCTGTGATTGGCTACTCACATCCTACCTGGGACCCTACTAGTACTCATTTATACTGCCTACATGGTTCAAAGATGAACAACCTTTTTCGTGGTAGAAATCCCAAAGGTTATTTAAGAAAATGTGACGTATCCCCTTTAAAGGGTAACTATAAAGCATCTGAAACCATGAAATTAATCACCTTTGAATCAAATAGTGTTTTATGGATGGATAGAGAAGTTTAATATGTCCACTTTTATCAAGCAAAGGTCTTCCAAACACATTATGGTGTACTAGTATGAATAGTGTGGGGGCAGTGGCTTAAAATAATAAATCCAGCCCACTGATTGGTTACAGCTTGGCGACTGGGTCTAGTTGTGGCCCTGTTCAGTTGCAGCAGGGCAAGATAATTACCGGCACGGAGTCATTTTTATTGGGTATTTCAATACATAGAAATAATACTCACGTGCCTCAATACTGCACCTTAAAAATGTACAACTGATTCCTTGTATGCACCCAAGTGTATTACTTGCACCCCCCAATAGTGACACACAGGGAGCTCGCAGTGCCCTTGGGAACAATTTATATCAGGGACAAAACATTTGCTGCTCTTTGGCTTCGGTGAGCTGCAACTACCAGAATCCTTAGCCAGCCATAGATTTCTCAGCAGCTGATTGTAATACAGGAATGCACAGTAAGGAGAACAGGGGCAGTTGGAGGAAACATTGGGGGTATCTCGTCTGTAGAATAGCGACACTCACTGGGCTGGTTTTATGCAAGTAAAATAAATAATTTATTTTTAACTCAACGTTTCGATCCCTAACTGGGATCTTTGTCAAGAGAATTCGTCAGGTTTGTCTGTTTTGTATTCTCCTGACGAAGATGCCAGTTAGGGATCGAAACGTTGAGTTCAAAATAAATTATTTCTTTTAACTGTGAGTGTCGCTATTCTACAAACGAGATATATATATATATATATATTTTTTTTTCTTCCGCCAGGCCTTTAGGTATTCTAGCTGTGTGGCCCAGTAAGTCCTAGTCACATGCCGGGTATCTAGAGGGACTAATAGTAGGGCAGAACCTCCGTTTGCAGTGTCTCTGGCTTTCAGGCAGTTAAAGACACGATTATCCACTCTCTCTTTTTTGGCTAACGGTATGTTTTGTCTACATTATTTTTTCATAAAAGGCAGCTTGGAAATGAAAAGCGGTGTCGAAGCACGAGGAAGACAAAGGTGAAGAGACAGAAATGAGATGCAAGGGAAAGCAGCCGGGTTCAGGAGCTCAGATAAAGAGCCATCTGATATCTGATAGTGCGAGACAGGCAGCCAAGAGGCAGGGCACATTGCCTGGAGCAAGAAAGAGCCTGTGTCTGACTGCTCAAAGGCCTTTTCTTCTGCCCCATGATTTTTTTGCTCTTCTGTGAATGTGCAGCTCCCGGGTCAGTTCAGTAAAAAATTCCAGAAAGACAGCGATCGTCTTACACAGAACACTGGCATCAGCGTGGAAAGGAGGGAGTCACCAGAGAGCACCCTGTGAAGATGGCGGTGGCGTGGAATTGGCCACAAGGAGTTGCCGTTAAATAGGACAGCTTGGCTCGCTAGGCCTGCGGTCATTTATACACTCATATATAACTCATCCTCGGGCACATCAGTCATTTCCCTGCTCTCCCTGAGGTTTTATTTGAATTTTACTGCAAATTTAGAGCAAAGAACCTGGGACCAATACCAGTACTCCAATAGGGGTTTGGCATAATCGATGGAATGAATGATGTTGCTGACTACAAGAGCAGAAGGGATGTTGGGAATTGTAATCCTGCACAACTTTATACCTAGCAAGCCATTCACTCTGTTGATGCTGTTTCTACAGATGTTGCCATTCCCAATGTAATACCTCAGGCTATGGCACTTATCTGACAACAGTTGCCTCTCTTATCTTTATAACAAAGAGACGGCCACTAAAACCAAGGCTATGCTACTTTACATACAGATGTAATTTGGGTTATATATCAGGATATTAGTTATCTCTGCAGCCATTTAGATATGTATTTATATTGACTATGTGCCCCTGCCAGTCTATACACCAAACCACAAACGCCTATAAGATTATGGAATTATGCAATTACCTCGCTGTTTTCTTCATTGTGCTACGAGAGCTCTTGATATATTACGGGAGAACAATGAGTGACACTTCTCTATGACAAGCCTCTTTGTGTTGCTGAATAACTATATTAAGTTCTTTGTAGGTCATGCTGGGTTCTACAGTGTGAGTAGGAAACCTCAAGGCCAACTCATTGCCAATTTCCTTATATAATATAGGGCACAAATGTTATGTATCAGAGTTATCCTTTACTGGATCCAAACACATATATCAACTCCTAACAACCAGGCTGGAAGTTTCCCCATCTGGACAAAATTTAGATTTGCCACTTCCACTAAGTGGCATAGTTGGATGTCCTGTTATTTCTATGTGGTTTCACTGAAGTGTTAAGAATCTATTGCAACATGCCTCCTCAACTTTGAAGTGGGCAGGTCTAGAGAAAGCCTGTTCACAAGGCTAGAAGATGTATCCAGCCAAAGCTTTGAATCATAGGAATAGCATTAAAGGAGAACTAAACCCCCAATAATAAAAACCTTTACCCACTACACTATATAGTGCTCCACCCTGATTCCCCCCGCATAGGTGATTACCCCTGAAAGTTACTCACATATAGGTGCAGAGTAAGCACAGCACAGCTCATGGGCCCATCTTCCGGCTCTTATGTATTCTTTTTTATGTGAACGCCGCAAGTACCGGAAATTACCAAAGGGAAGGAAGACGACCTGAAGAATACTGAAGAGCCAGAAGATAGCGCCCATGAGCTCCGCTGTGCTTACTCTGCACCTATACATGAGTAATGAAGTAGGGTCACTTTCCTGTAGGCCAAACTCTTCCCTGGGGACCCAATCTTGTAGTGGATGTCTAAATGTTTACTGAAGACCCACCCATTAATTTTACATTACACTTTATCCTAAAGACCCAACAAGCAAACAATTCCATATATACCAAATTCTATTCTACAGACCCAACTGCCCCTGTAAGCCCACCTTTTCATTGTAAAGCAAGTAACTCCCTGTATACCCAACTGACCTTGAAACGTTTTCCTGTAAAGTCAACAATTGCCTGTATACACAACTGTTTTTAATACACCAACTCTTCCCTGCAGAAGCCAGCTACCCTGTTTATCTAAATATTTTTTGAAGGCCAAACTCTTCCCTCTTTACCCAGTTCTTTTCTGAAGACCCAACTCTTCACTTAACCAAGTTCTTTTCTGAAGACCAAACACTTCCCTCTTTACCTAGTTCTTTTCTGAAGATCAAACTCTTCCCTTTACCAAGTTATTTTCTGAAGACCAAACCCTTCCCTCTTTACCCAGTTCTTTTCTGAAGTTCAAACTTTTCCTTTTACCAAGTTCTTTTCTGAAGACCAAACTCTTCCATCTTTAACCAGTTCTTTTCTGAATACCAAACCCTTCCCTCTTTAGCCAGTTCTTTTCTGAAGTCCAAACTTTTCCTTTTACCAAGTTATTTTCTGAAGACCAAACTCTTCCCTCTTTACCCAATTATTTTCTAAAGACCAAACTCTTCCCTCTTTACCCAGTTCTTTGCAGAAGAACCAACTCTGCCCTGAAGACCTTTTTTCCTTCATCTTTTTCGCTTCTACAAGAGATGATGTTGATATTTTGTTTCCCTGTGCCAGATCCACTTCCTAAACTTCCTTTACTCTATTGGTGATTTTAGGATGATGTCAGATGTGATGTGGCTCATTGTGATTGGTGGAGATTGATTCAAATTTTGCCTGTTCTTCTGGAATCCTGCAGACAATAAATTTGTTATAATTAAATTGTTCTCTTTTATAGTATGTTCTGTGGTTATAGATATGAATAAGATTATGTATGTATATATTTATATATTATATTATACTGTATATATATGATTTATACCAGAGGGGAGTTTGTCCCTGAGTCTCAGTGAGAGGAACATTACAGGGCAGAATGTGCTTTGTAGCAGAAGGCTCCGGAGGTGCCAATAATGACCTGGATGTAATTGTATTTAGCAGACATATGATGCCCCTGTCTCTGGCTGATATTAGCCGCTGGGCTGTGGACACTGATGAATGACACAATTATATGAGAGAAGAAACACGGGGCTTTAATTCCCTGTCAGGAGAAGGTGAACAAGGCACAGGGACACATTGTAGCAAGGAATATTAAAGCCACAGGTCTACTGTCCTTACTGGCTGCAGGGCTACAACTAAATATATAGTCCTTTCTGCCACACTATGCCACAGTTACACCCCCTTTTACTGCCACCATTGTGCCTTATTATACACCCCGTCCCATGGCTACAGTCCCTTGCACCTCACTAAGCAACTCATCAGAGATTTCGATTTTATATTACGCAGAAGTAAAACTCTATATGAAAATACAGTATAATCAGGTGCTGGCGGAGGCAGAACACATCTACATTTACAGAGGCCGTGTATAGAAACACAAGACAATGGCACATACAGCCGAGCGTCACCCTGAGACAGGACACCGAGTAACCACAAACAATCCTGTTTTCTCTTCATGGCGGGGGCAGCGGATCTCAGAGGACAGTAATCAAACACTTGTGCATTCAGCTTATATTGTGTGTATGTGTCATATGACTGCTTGTCAGACAGGTCCCAATGCACTTATACATCATAACTCTGCCCTGTCATCCTTCCAGCAGAAACTTTCTCTATTAAACCCGGCTGTCTCCTCTCTCATCCCCATCTCTAACAACCAGACACCTTCCCGGATATAAAATCTGTCCTGCGGTTGTCCCACATATCCCTACAACTGCCGACCCACGTGGGCACATACAGGGGTGATAGGAATGCTTGTCCCTCTAAATACAAAACTGTATCAGAAATATACTCACATTCCTCCTGTTTATTTCATGTCTCAGATTCACTGCAAATCACAATTCCGTCCATATCCTTATATATACATATATATATATATATAAATATATATATATATATATATATATATATATATATACTGTAAATGAGGCTACGACCACTGTAAACAATGTTTTGTATTTGTGTTTTATGTAACGAGGGAAGTAAATATCTGTAATAAAATGTTATATTACATATACAACCTATTTCAAATATACTTTATACATGCATTACAAACAGTGGTGCAGTGTATTGGTGAGTATTCAGATACATATAAAGGGTTATTTGCAGTTTTTCCAGACTTTTTGGTTTTACTTATGCCCTTTGAGATTTCATATTTGGACAGGTCCCATACAGCTATTAACAAGGAAACATAGTAATGTAAAACATTATCCAGGGGTATCTAGGCATTCTCCCCACATCTAATCCTATCTGGCCCTCAGCTAGAGAATATAGCTCACACAAAGGTTACAGATATATAGAAACATTCGGGTAACAGTCACCCTGCTATAGTTCCAGGGGTACCCAGGGCACAAATAAGCACTCACCCCAAATCTACCCCTAACTGGCCTTCAGGCTGGGCCCCTTTAGCTCATAACAAGGTTACAGATATATAGAAACATTGGGGTAACAGTCACCCTGCTATAGTTCCAGGGATACCCAGGACACAAATAAGCATTCACCCCAAATCTCCCCCTAACTGGCCTTCAGGCTGGGCCCCCTTAGCTCATAACAAGGTTACAGATATATCAGATTTTGAAACTGAGAGAGAGACATAAGACTAATATAATACAGGTATTAATGAAAGACTGAATACTAAATTAGTTTAGGACAGTGAATATAATTCCTCTTTCTCTATAAAGTACAATATAAAATATTGATAGTCTGGAGGAAAGCACCGGGGACTTCATTTGATTAGGGTTGTACAGAAGGATTGCATGACTACCCTGAAGAGCCCCGTAACGTACAAATCCCGAGCCTCATCAGGCAGAAGGTGAGCAATTCAGCTAACAGTCCCACCATGCTCCCCCCCCCAACTCTCCAACCCCCCCAAGCAACAAACTATTTCACTGAATCACTAACAAGTAGCATGTCTCCACCATTTTCACAGTCTAACAATAAAAAAAGTTGCTTTGGCTTTTTTTCCCATCCTCGCTGAATTTCATTAACAAAAGTGATAATTTCTAATGTACATAGAATAAAAGAAACCAGAGACTCCACCACATATCTTCTCCCCTTATAATACTTTCTTCTTGACTTTCTTCTCCTTCCCACCTGCAGTTCCTCAAATAAATATAGAATGAAGAAGAAGTAGAAATAAAAAGATAAAGTCTAAATTGCAAATCGACGTGGGAATCGTCTCCCTGAAACCAGCACTTGGAGAAGATTTTATTTTGGGCTGGGAGCCAGGATCCCGCCTGCTGTCTGCTGAGAGGGGAATAGAGGGAGCAGGGAAATAAAGACTCTTCTTTTCGGCTTCTCCCCCCCCCCCACTTCTTTTAAAACTGTCGGCCAAGCATTAAGAAACTCCAAAATCCACCTGCTTAACATGAACTTGTGCAAAGACCCCCCCCACCCTGGGTTATGCTTCTCAGCTCTCCCCACCCCCTGCAGGGTGCACAAAGGCGCAGGGAATAGCCATGTATGCCATATAGACCATCCTGCTTGTTTCGGAAAGGTTTCCAGAAGAATTAAAGCCAAAAATAATCTATATAGAGCAAAACACCCCCAAAGTAAGAGTGGCAAAGCACGATCACACACACACATGGACGGCACACAACTCCCCCTACACACGCTCGCTGTTTGGGTACCACCGCCGACACTGAGATGGGCTACACAATGTCTCGTACCTGCTGTGAATTCTAATCAGCCAGGAGTTCTCCTTTTTTTTTCTCTTCTTCAAGACAGGCAACTGTTTCCTTCCAAATTTATTAGAACCTCCTCCACTGGCTCTTTGTTAATACAAAAAAAAAAAAAGAAAAAAAGAAAAAAAAAAGAAAATGCCAAAAAGAAAAAAAAAATCCTTCTTTGTCACCCAAGTCCTGAGACTTGTTTTTTTTTTAAAAAAAAAAAAATTAAAAAAATATGGCTTCGGTGCTGCTTGTACAGTGGATATTGATTGTGTGTCTGTATATTCCCCCCCACCCACCCACCCACCCCCTCCTCCTCCTCTCTCCTGTCTCTGTCTCTTCTGAGTGGTCTATTGATAAGTCCCTAGAGGCGCTGGGTCAGCCTGCCCGTAGGAAAGCAGACACAATGCACAAATCTCCCAGTGCCATTCTGCTATCAGCAAGCAGACCACGTTTAGGGAGAGAGAAGGGGGAAAAAACAGAGCAAGAGACACAGAGAGAGTGAGAAAAAGACTGATTGAACAAGAGGGAGGGAGAGAGAAAGAGAGAGAGAGGGAAGGCAACACTGCCAGTCAGGTTAATCATCTCGACTTTAATTAGCTGTTCAGCTTAGACATAAAACAATTGAATTTGAATGATCTGTCAGCAGGCTCGGCTCTACCAAAGGGGAAAAGCAAATATTACAAAAAAAGGCTGTTGGTGTCTTCAGAGAAGCACCGGCGCTCACATCCCAATATTCTCCCCAATTGATCTCCGGCAGGGAAATTATTCCGTAAAAAAGAGCAGGAAACTCACAACTCAACCAGAAAAAAGTACAAATGGAGAAGTGGTGGGGAAACTAGTGCTAAATGGGGCGGCCATGAAGGGTGAGAAATGTAGGGAAATATGGGCATCAGAAAGGGCTATTGACAGAGAGACGTTAACATTGAGAGAGAGATTATAAACAGATACAGTCTATAAGGGATAAAGGCAGAGCAGGTTAGTGGGACAGAAGGGAAAGTTACTGATAGACAGATGGTGAGTAATATAGAGAGAGATGATCAGAATTAGGGTTAATATAGAGAGAGATGATCAGATAAAAGGTTAGTGGGACGGAAAATGGAAAGGAAAGTTAGTGACAGACATACATATATATATAGAGAGAGAGAAAGAGAAAGAGAGAGGGATTTAAACCCAGAAGATATAGAATTATTCTATAAATTATAAAAATAAGAGAGATTACTGGGACAGAAAGGAAAGTTAGTGACAGACGGGTTATGAGTGATATATATATATATATATAGAGAGAGAAAGAGAGAGAGAGAAAGAGAGAGAGAGAAAGAGAGAGAGAGAAAGAGAGAGAACACAGCATAATTATTATATAAGTGATAAAAGGAAGAGGTTCGTGGGACAGAAAGAAAAGTTAGTGACCGACAAACAGAGGAGATTGTAGAATACATTTAAGAGGCGGGTGTCTACGATCCGCTTTAGTTATGGGAAATTAAGAAAAGAAAAGAGCAATAAAGACAAGTAGAAAAGAGCAATAAAGACAAGCAGGTGAATAAATGAACTGAATTTTTGGGTCGTGAAGTTGATGCTTTTACTAAATTGAGGTTCCCTGAGATAAAGTTTGAGAAGGAGTGGGACACAGGCACAGTAGTGGGGCAGAAGGAAAGGATATAGACAGATGTATGGTGAGTGGGAAGAGATGTAATAAAATATAAAAGCAAACAGCCAAACAACCACTGAACAAAAGACCTACAGTAAAGCAGGAATAAGACTGGACACACAGGAGAGATAAACAGTAAGAGTGCATTGAAATATACAGTAGTATATACAGTAAGAGTTCAGTGACATATAGTATACTGTAGGATATATAGTAGAGTAGAGTACAGTGAGTACAGTGAGATATACATTATAATACACAGTACACTTACTGTATATACCATAAACAGTTGACAGTTGAATATAGTATAAGTAACTGTGAGATATACAGTAGAATGCAATATAAAGTAGGAGATACAGTAAGAGCGCAGTGAGATATACAGTAAGTGTACGGTCAAATATATATATATTAGGATATCAGCATTAGATGAAAAGAAGGAGAGCACTCAAATGCAGATTAACTGCTTGTGATTAGTGCTTATTCAGACTGTCAGACACAACATGTTTCGGGCTGTTAGTGCCCTCTCTCAAGTGTGTATTAGGATATACAGTAAAAGAGCAGTTATATAGATATATATTAAGTTATACAGTACAAGTGCAGTGAGATACACAGTAGGATATACAGTAAGAGTGCACAAACATATACAGTAGGATATATAGTAATAGCCCAGTGAGATATAAAGTAGTATATATAGTAGTATATACAGTAAGAACGCAGTGAGATTTACAGTAGGATATACAGTGAGTACAAAGAGATATACAGTAGCAAATACAGTAAAAGCACAGTGAGATATATAGTAGGATATAAAGTAAAAGCACAGTGCAATATACAGGATATACAGTAAGAGTGCATAAAGATATACAGTAGGATATAAAGTAGAAGCACAGTGAGATATACATTAGGATATACAGTAAGAGTGCAGCGAGATAAACAGTAGGATATACAGTAAGAGTGCAGACAGATATATAGTAGGATATACAGTAAGAGTGCAGACCGATATACAGTAGGCTATAAAGTAAGAGTGCAGCGAGATATACAGTAGGATATACAGTAAGAGTGCAGCGAGATATACAGTAGGATAAACAGTAAGAGTGCAGGGAGATATACAGTGGGCTATAAAGTAAGAGTGCAGCGAGATATACAGTAGGATAAACAGTAAGAGTGCAGGGAGATATACAGTGGGCTATAAAGTAAGAGTGTAGCGAGATATACAGTAGGATAAACAGTAAGAGTGCAGGGAGATATACAGTGGGCTATAAAGTAAGAGTGTAGCGAGATATACAGTAGGATATACAGTAAGAGTGTAGACAGATATACAGTAGGATATACAGTAAGAGTGCAGACAGATATACAGTAGGATATACAGTAAGAGTGCAGACAGATATACAGTAGGATATACAGTAAGAGTGCAGACAGATATACAGTAGGATATACAGTAAGAGTGTAGACAGATATACAGTAGGATATACAGTAAGAGTGCAGACAGATATACAGTAGGATATACAGTAAGAGTGTAGCGAGATATACAGTAGGATATACAGTAAGAGTGCAGCGAGATATACAGTAGGATATACAGTAAGAGTGCAGCGAGATATACAGTAGGATATACAGTAAGAGTGCATATATACAGTAGGATATACAGTAAGAGTGCATATATACAGTAGGATATACAGTAAGAGTTCAGACAGATATACAGTAGGATATGCAGTGAGTGCAGTGATATATAAAGTATGATATACAGTAAGAGTGCATACAGATATACAGTAGGATATAAAGTAAGAGTGCAGTGAGATATACAGTAGGATATACAGTAAGAGTGCAGACAGATATACAGTAGGATATACAGTAAAAGAACAGCGAAATATACAGTAGGATATACAGAAAGAGTACAATAAAAGATACAGTGAGTGCATTCACTACAGAGCAGCAATACGAGTGAAGTATTTCTCTTTATACTGTACATCTAGGTGTAGACACTTTCTACTCAGTTCCTCATTTCATCAGCCTATAAAACATTATTTTCCAAGTTTCTATATTCGGACATCTGTTTACTATTAGATACCCAAGTATTAGATTACTGCTATTTTATGTGCACATCACTCCTAATATTTTATTTCCTGTGTTTATCTGTTTATCTACTGTGTGAAACTGCTCACAAACATACAAAGAATATATATGTTTTGCTAAATCCCAAAGATAAGATCAGAAACGAGAAGCAACAAACGTTATTTTATTTAAATAAAAGGCTATTGAGGATAGAGTTAAACACTGAGGGGAAAAAGCAAACTGGTAATTGAACCCATTCACACAGATATCTGAAGGAATTAAATCTGACATGTAATCAGGGAATGTAATTTATTCACTGTGTGCAAAGAATGGCACAGATATTCCTTTACATACAAATACGGGGATGTACTGTTCTATGCACAGGCTTAGGAAAGGAAATATCTACAGCAAGTATCAACCAACAACATCATCTGTAGTCTGACTGTACTCAGTTACTGGGCATTCAGACTGTACATACCAGTTACTGGACATGGAGTCAGATAATGTACTGTACATAGCAGTTACTATACACAGAGTCAGATCTGGACATACATTTTACTGTACATAGTCAGTTTCTGTCCTTAGCACTTACTGTACATAGAGTTGGTTACTGTGCATACTAGTCACTGTAGGATGTGTTACTATACATAGCAGTTACTGTATGAAGTCAGTTGCTATACACAGCAGTTACAGGGCATTAGGTTGCTTGCTTTACCTTGACAGATACTGTACTTAACTGTACATTGTGTTACAATAAATAGTTACAGTAAAAAGAGTCAGTTATTGTACCAGCAGTGTACACAGAGTTGGTTATTGTACATACTAGTTACTGTATGTTGTGCTACTATAAATACCAGTTACTGTATATAGTCAGCTACTGTACACATCATTTACTGTACATACTAGGTACGTAGTGTTACTACTCATAGTAGTTACTGTACATAGACAGTTACTGTACAAAGAAGTTACTATACATAGAGTTGGTTACTATACATAGCACTTACAGTAGAAGGAATCACTGCAGACTATAGGAAGGGACCTTCCTGCCCTTTGCTTTTTATTTATAAAGCGATTAACCTGCAAGAATTACATCTGCATTTCTCTGTTTCCCTTCTGAAACAATGGCAGAATGTTAGCTGACCTTTGCCAAGCAATCACTTTTCTAAAAATGGGAGGGACCCTTATTTTGACAAGAAATCCGAGGCAAGTGTCCTCTAAAGTCCCTAAGCTTAATCACAAGTGCCAGAAATGTGGAGAGACAAAGGAGGTCCCAATATACTCTAATTCCCATGTAGCAGTAGTGTTACCACTTATTATACTGACCATCTGACATTGGGCCAAGGTGTATTTCCCCTTTACTTGGCCTTCAAAAAGATTCCTTAACCCCCTTGATTCTCAAATAACTAACTTGCAGAAATGAAGGCGACTGGTTTCAAACGTTCAGTTTCTCTATAGAATGCAGAGTGTTTCCTTCGGAAGCAAACAGCGCAGGTAGCCGCGGATAATGGTATAGCAGCATTATAGCTATTAATGGGCAGACATGTAATTGAGGGAAAGGCACCCCACTATTTGTGTAGCGCAACTATAACAGCAGCACTGTCATTAGGCGAATCATTGTCATAAAACAGGGGTAACACTGCTAAGTGTGTACATAGACAGCAGCCGCCTCCAGCCATTACACAGTGGGATATGAATGGGAAAAAGAGGAGCCAGGAATGGAGTAAATAATCACAAGGCACAGAGTTATATCTGCCCTGTATATGGGATCCTATTTTTGGGGTAAGAAATGCTTTAAAAAAATTGGCCCAAACTGCATCATGATTGGGCACTCAGTGCACTCAGAATAAGAGTCATATTGGGCACAAGACTCCTTATCAGGGTTGGAGTGGGCCAGCGTGGCACCAGAGAAAAAACCCAGTGGCCCTCTGTTCTCGTGGGCCCCACTGGCCCAGACCTGCTCCCTACTTTAAGCACCGCAGCTCTCCCTACTTGGCTCCATCACTACCCTGTCCCCAGTAGTTGCAGCGCAAAGGAATAGGTAAGCGCAGGGGGAGGGGCTTGGGTTGCAGAGAGTGCTTGCGGCTGAGGGGTTGCCCTAGGCCCCCAAGGCCGACACTGCTCCTTATTCTCCTGCCTAGGGGCCCACCAGTCCTAACTGCAGAAGATTTGAAGCACATACTTTAATTTGCTAGAGCACAATGGGACAGATTTATCGAGGGTCAAAGTAAAAATTCGAATATCGAGCTATTTTTTGTGTACTTCAAATAGAGAATAGTCCAAATTCGATTCAAATTTGAAAAGAAATCTAAAATTTGAATATGTGCTGTCTCTTTAAAAATTCAACCATTCGCCATCTAAAAAAAACTTGAAAAAACTTGGAATCCAATTTGATCGAATACGATGTTATGATTCAAATTCAAACGAAAACAGCCTATTCACCCGGAGAAAAAACGTTGAAGTTTTTATTCATTCGAAATTCGACCCTTGATAAATCTGCCCTTATGTGTTGCTGAAAAAGATATAGGCTGGTGGCGAAAGGAGGGGGGCCCCAAATCAATACTCCACCCAATGCCCGTTTTGGGCTATAACCCATCTTTCCCCAACTTTCCCCTGACAATGTTTTATGTCCTTAAAGGACCTGCTGTACTACTGGCTGCACCTCTGGAATGTAAACAGGATCCTTGGTGTTATAAAAAGGCTCCGCCCAAGACTACATCACTGTGACTGCCACACCCCTGAGGTTCCAGCACTGCAGAAAAGCCAATAGTTGGTCAAACTATAACATTAGAAATATTGTGGCTCTGCAGAGTCCCTCACTACTAGAGAGAGGCTGTTTGTAGCAGTACTTTAGATTACAAAAACAACACCTGCGTTTCATGTACAAAGCGCCAGTTATTGCATATGAGGCTGGAATGGCAGGCAGTCTTCCTGCTGCACTGAACATTTCATACTGTACCTCTAAGTCAAAACAGAATCTCAGCCAGACGGACTGAACAGTCATTATTTTTGACACATATTATTTGGTAACAATCTGTAATGCGTCAGTGCTGTATCAGAACCGGCTCTACTCGGTGCAGGGAAGGAAGGGCCACAGACTCTAAGCAGCTGAATGCTACAATTACCCCACTTCTTCCTATTAAAATATAAAGAATTAGGCAAGATATATTGTTTCCAAACTTTTACAAGTTCCACAAGGCACAGGGTGATTTGACTATGGTTATTAAGGTGTGAGATTTGGTGGAGAATGCGGGGCTGTGCATGAGAAATAAATTGCTTGCAATTATTATGTGGAATCTACCATATCCAGAAATACAAGTTATTAAAGGAAAACTATACCCCCAAAATGAACACTTAAGCAACAGATATATCACATTAAGTGGCATATTAAAGAATCTTACCAAACTGGAATATATATTTAAAGGGCACCTATCTCAGCCAAAATCAAACACATATTAACAATCTGACCAGTACAAGCTAAACACGTTTAATCAAACTACATATATAGTTTTTTGAAAAAACTGCAGGTTTTAAAAAAATCCCTTACTTTGTCAAATGGGTTCTTTCACTGAGGGAGGCCATATTGAGACTCTAACAGAGACTCTAATGTGCAAATTTCAGGAGCATGCTCAGATTGTAACACTGCTTTGAGTATTCTACCCAGAATGCCTTGTTTTAGTAAACTCCTCCACTAGAAGTATCCACTAGAAGTGCTGCCACCTGCTAACTTCCAGCAGGGGGCAGCACTACTGTACAGCAGCTAACACACAGGTTTGGCTGATTTGAAAATAGCTTAGAAGGGTTGATAAGCAAACAAGGAATTTGAACTGAGCATGTGCGAGATTTCAGAGCTACAGTTGGCTGGGAAGATATAGGTAGGAGGAGCCAGTGAAATCCAAGATGGCTGCCTCAGCTAGAACTGCAGGGGAGATAGGGGAGATCTTGCAGAAGGTATAGTGAGCTGATCATTTACATTATACGAACAATTCTAACTGCTTTAAAAATCGGATTTCTTGAACTTTCACATAGTACATTTACTTAGTAAATGATTTTGGTCATGATTGGTGCGCTTTAAGTAATTATTGCCTTTTACATCTCTTGTGTTGAACCGCCATTTTGTGATGGTCTGTGTGCTGCCTCAGAGATCACCTGACCAGAAATACTACAACTGTAACAGGAAGAAGTGTGGAAGCGAAAGACACAACTCTGTCTGTTAATTGGCTCATGTGACCTAACAAGTATGGTTTGTATGTGTGCACAGTGAATCATACAATCTCAGGGGGCGGGCCTTATTTTTTAAAATGGCAATTTTCTATTTATGATTACCGAATGGCACATACTACTAAAAAAGTGTATTATTATGAAAATGGTTTATTTACATGAAGCAGGGTTTTACATATGAGCTGTTTTTGCAATATCTTTTTATAGAGACCTACATTCTTTGGGGGTATAGTTTTCCTTTAAATTAAAATAAAATGTTATGATGCCATCTGCCCCCCCACGGATGAGTGGTCTATTTCTATTAATATCAGTTATTCTTGACCCTTTAAAGCAGGGGCCACCAAACTGGATTAGGAAGGCTACATGTGTCCCCAAAACACCACCCTGATATTCCTAGCCTAATATAACCCAGAATCTAAACTAGAATCATCGGACTATTGTACAGCAACACTATGGCATAAACCTTGCTCTGAACATCTCCAGCTCCTTTATGTTGCTCTGTTTCTGAGGATGGACTGGAGATCCAACATCTTTCACGATCTTATTAGACTGCCCTACTTCTTCTTCTACACGTATGCAAAAGTGTATTAAGGCACTGTTCTGACTGTAAGGAATGTGGTGCTGCTGCTCCCATCCATCTATCAACCCAGATTCCCATTCTGCCGGCCTAACAAATCCCAAATTGTTCCCAGTCCCCCCCTTCCGTATTTATATATTTGTGCAATATAATCAAATCTTTTGCAGTTCTCCTTGCTTGAAGTAGCCTTATGACCCCTTGGCAAGGAATGTGTTAAACAGTCAGCCACTTACCCAGATAATACATATTTTAACCCCTTGGGAGAGAGCTGCTGCCCAAATTATGCAAGAAAAAAGTTTTTTTATGGTGATGTTCCACTGCAAGGACCAATGATATGGAGTTTTGTTTTTTTATTACATATTTTTTTATGCCGAAAAGGTATGCTTGTTGCTAAGGCAAGCGTCCTAGAAACCGCAGTTTAAAACTCAAACTGGTGTATACAGTAGTTAAATTACTCAACCCTCCACTGAAAAGCCTGTCTAAGAATATGGTAATCACATCTTACTGAAAATCCGCCTGTGGTCCAAACGAAGGAATTCTACTTGCATTGCAATCTTCCTTTTCTTTGGAATTAAAGAGGAGCAGAAGGCTATATGATCAAACTGCCCTGTCGGTTTTCAGACTTGGTTAGCTCCAGCACTGCCACCCCTGCTGGAAGCCTGTTCCCTGTACCTACCCCCTTTTCAGTACAGTAACACTCCCTCCTCCTTTGTCTGTTCTATACTCCACTAACATGTTTCCATCTTGAAGCTTTCGCTGATTTCCTTTATTTAAAATACAAATAAGCATAGTTGCCCTTGTCTGAAAATGTATATTGCATTGAAACCTCAATATAAAATGGGAGTTTGTGGATGCATATGAGGTTAGGGGACAGTGTAAAGCCCCCTAATTCCAGCCCTGCTTAATACAAAGGACTCCTAATCCAAAGCACCCCTGTGGGAAAGCAGCTTGTGCCTTTGGCTGGAATGAAGCCACCGGATCAGGCCCCCCTGTTTGCTTAACATCAGCCAATGTGTGCGGCTCTCTCCCAGGCCGAGAGGTAACGTGAGGTTGTGCTTTGAGTGGGTGCAATGTAGCAGATAAGACGGATCTCTATAGCCCTGGGGATTCCCTGAGGCTGCTGCACACCAGCCATGCCGCTCACTTACACTGGAGTCTGCTTCTAATTCTAACACTTGCCTGGGGTCTCCCCGAGCACTCAATTGCACTTCACAGGGCTGACATAATGGACCTCGGGGGTCTGTCTCGTATAGCCCCCCCTTCCCTCGCCTTTAAGGACATCTGGCAGCTGGGATTTGTAATTTCCAAGGGCTGCCCTATCAATCCTGCTAGAGAGGAATATGTTATTCTCCCCTCTCGCTCTCCATTCAGTGCTCTGTGCCGAAACATCTTATTAGGGAACAAACAGCACCGAATGGTGAGGGCGCTTGACTGGCTCAGCTTGTGAGCAAATCATGGCAGCACCAATATCATAAGGATAATATAGTGAATAAACCACCACTTGTTAATTATAAGGATATTATAAGTTACCGAGGAGTTTCATCACCAGGAAAAGAAACGTGACTGGCAGCCTGTAAGTAACTGCCGACCTGAAACATGAAATGTAAGAAAGTAATAAGAGGAACAATGTCTGCTAGGGGTTTAGTAACAAATAGCAACAGACACATTCCCCTATATAAGACCATATTGATATGGGATATCTGGTAATGTATGGAAAATGGGGCTAATCGTAAGTCCAGAATAAATGCTGGTCACACACATGACCAACAAAGTGGACCCACTGTAGGAACCACTATGGCCCAGGTATAGCCTTGTCTGCTTGGGTGGTAGGTCCTAAGTGGCTCCTGCTGCCAGGTCACTAGCCAGAGCTACACCAGGAACAGAAAAAGGGCTACTGTTAGGGCCCCTCATTGACCAAAACAATGGCAGGTCCCCTCCCATCCAACACCTCTTGATGGTGCCCCTGACCCAAAATCCCACAGACAGGGGATGGAGAAGATCGGGTGATTGAGCTATTTTATCTTTAGGGAAGAAGAAGACTGCAGCCTGAATGTTGCACAAGAGGCCTCTGGGTATGTCACTGCTCAATGCTATGAGAGTTGATCTTCGTTCTCCTGGTGATCGGCCATCTGTGCCCAGCGGCTGACTCACAAAGCCAATGTCAGTTCATCCTCAGTGCCCACAGACAATGGCACCCGTGCAATCTCCCAGATGCTGCCTGCTCTATTAGGAGCCACAGGGGAGGGACGGAGGGGGGGGGCTGATGGGAAGAAGAGGCCGGAGCTACAAAGGACTCAACGTGCTCTGTCTCCTTGTACTGAATGCGCAGACACCCCGGGCCCCTCTTTCTAACTGTAAGGAATTAGCTGCTCCATTCATAAAACTCCCAGGCACAGCCATAATTAACGTGAGGAGAGCAAGGGTCTGGGAGTTATATGGAAGGGAAATGCTTTAAACAGTTCAAAAGGTAAGAACTATTAAACTATTTCCTTTGATTACTGGGACTGAATTGTAAATTAATTCGGAGATTAAGTGGTACAGCCGTGGTCGGATGAGTAGCAGGCCTACGTCTCGCCGTTGTACAGCTCAGCTGCTAAAAATTTTTAATATTTTAATATCCTCTTAAATAATTAATAGTTTTAAATTATCAGCTGGCAGAGACTGCGGTGTCTATGGATTGTACCAGACAGCTTCTCAGCATATGCACTGCACTCTCACACCCCTGATATGTTCCTTTTAGCCATCTTGTATCTGGGTCACCAACCTAGGTCCCCTCACTGTCAGCCATTTGGATATACAACCTAGGTCATCTTGATAGCTTATCTTGATATCTTGATATACAGGGCACTGACCTAGGTCCTCTGACTGTCAGTTATTTGGATATACAGTTCATTGACCTAGGTCCTCTGACTGTCAGCCATCTTGATATACAGATCACCGACCTAGGTCCTCTCACTGTTAGTTATTTGGATATACAGTTAATTGACCTAGGTCCTCTCACTGTCAGCCATCTTGATATACAGGACACAGACCTAGGTCCTCTCGCTGTCAGTCATTTAGATATTCAGTTCACTGACCTAGGTCCTCTTATTGTCAGCCATCAATATATATATATATATATATATATATATATATATAGGTCACGACCTAGTACCTCTTACTTTCAGATATCTTGATATATAGGGCACTGACCTAGGTCCACTCACTGTTAGTTATTTGGATATACATTGACCTAGGTTGGTCTATTGTTGGCTTCAATTACTATGTGAGTGTATATGTTGGGGAACCTACTGTACCTATAGGGCCCTATGGGGGCACTTTTGTGCCATCTGGCCTGTTAATAATTTCCTTGGCTGAATATAGTGTATGATGTAAAGTGCGGTTTCAACCCACACAGGTGCAATCAGCTCAGCGCCAACACCAGACATCCCAGTGATATATGAGGCATCAGAAAAAAAGTCTGCTCTATCTGTGGCTTCTTATATGAACTGGATATAGAGTCTAACCAGTTGGCTACATCATTTTGTCTTATGGGACCTTCTCATGTTTCTATGTGGACGTCCTGCTGGTACCAAGAGACGAGCGAGTGGCGCACCAATATCCAATACCAATGTGGCCACTAACAGCACATACCAATGTGGCCACCAATATCAGTTGCTGATGCAGATACAGAGCAGCTAATCTGTGATGCACCTCTATGGTTTCATCCTCCTATCTTGCTATCATGCTGATCCATATACCCCTACCAGAACCTCAATCCACCCAAACTGTCTAACCACCTTGCTGCTCTGCACCCAATTCATGACTCCCCGCTTTTGTTATCCATAAAGAGTGTTTACTCTTCATAAGGAACATCCCAGTCTGAAGGTCTTATCCGGCCACCGGCTTAGTTTATGCATTTGGGTAACAACAGCATTATTGGTGCGGTGTCTGGGAATATCAAAGCAAAGCCAACATTAGGACAATATGGCAGTGGTCAGTGGCAGGTGCCTTGCACTTACTTTTCTCCGATTTCCCATTACAAAGGTCATGAGTGGAGATGTTGCACATCCAGATGGAGTCTGTGCTTGCATTTAAGACCATCACACTATCCTTGTCCCCCCCCAGCCCCCAGGATTATAGGACCCAACAGAGGAGTTGGTTGATGGGGTGTCTCTTGACTGCTGGTGCCACTGAGGAGAATAGGGATCTTAGATTCCATAGTGGGTAGAGTTGCAGTTATACAGTTACACTTATATCAGGGAAGGTTAATCATTTGCCTTTCCAACTCCTACTGTACTTGCCTGTTTGCCTAGACATTCCAGTGGGTGTCATATTCTGAGGCTGATGGGACAATACAGACCTCACTTCTATAAGCTGACAACGGGGACACCTAGTGGTTACATGAGGGTAGAGGCCTTAGTGTTTGCCCCATCATAATGGCTAAGCTCCTCATAAGACGCAACAAAGCAAAGCATTATACAGTGTCTCTGGATTCCTACTACATTTGATCTTCAACTCCCAACATCCCAGATATTATAGTTTAGCCCTATTTTGGGATCCACAAGAAAAAATACCGCTGCAGCACCTCTTTGTAGCAAAAAGTGAAACATTTTATTTGTTAGGTCAACCAGGCAACATTTCAGGCTTACTCTTGCCATTTTTCAAGCCTGTCTGGGGATCCACGGCTAAGAAACATGGATAATGAATACATAGCGTTACCCAAAGCTGTTATTAGAGCATTCAACCCAGGACTCCAGCATGATAGGGATCCCTTTTATTTTCAGTTACTATGCGAGTGATACCCAGGAACCCCTGTCCCCGGTTCTAATTCCAACCACCTAGGGAAGGTGAAACATTTGCACTCATTTTCCTATCACTGGCTGCAGGTTCTTATTTAACTTTAATATCAGCAGCTATAAGTGAATGAAGTCCTGCCCAATCTGGTCTCTTATTAACTGCATAATGTCCCTGCCACCGACGGAGAGGCAGAAATGGAACAGTTAATATTCAGCCAGTCAGTGTGGGGGCAGATCTACGGGGGTGGGGCTACCAAGAAACTGGGGGTATAAGATGAGAGAGAGAGAGAGAGAGAGAGAGAGAGAGAAATATGGGATTCCAGCCAGCAAATCTGTATGGAGACCAGAAAGCAATGTACCGTGTGCTGTAATCAATTCAAATATATGGAAAATAATTCAGAAGATCTGTTAGATAATACTGTATGTTAGTGATAAAAAGGCCACAGAAACTCAGCAGCACTTGTCCCCCCACCGGAGAGAATCAATACAAATATTCAGCCGAGAGCATGAAAAGGGCACTCACTCAGTCACTGCACAAACCATAGTGCCCACTTGTAGACCAAGTACCAGTGGCGCTGTACAACGTGCCCAAAATGTGCATGAGAGCCTGGCATGGAGACACTGGCAATGATTGTCTTGCACAGGAAGAGTTCTTTAATATGATCTTTGCACAACAGGTCTTGCCAGATAACAGTTGGTCAGTTTTAAAAACAAGGGACACAAAAATTTCCTGGGACAGAGGGCAAAAGAGACAGTTGGGGGCAGTGGCATTACTAGATATTACTGGGCCCCACAGAAAATTAGTTTTCAGGCCCTTAAAATATCTACAGGTTGACCTGTTTTACCAAAATTTATTGATGATGATATTGAGTCCTACCCGAAGGCATGGGCTCCATTGCCCAAGTGTCCCAGGCTATCGCCCGCGAACAGCTTGAACGGATGGGTCCCCCTTCGCCGAAGCTAGGGAGGGCCCACCATCCCCGCCCCCCGAAGGGGTTTGGGGTCGTTTGGACTCCCCTTCGCCGAAGCTGGGGGTAGTTCCATCTACCCTGGGTTCTGCAGAAGCTTCCCCCAGGGCGTCATGGCCTGGGGTCCAGCCAAAGGACTATGACCCCATCCAGGGTGCTCAAACCAAACACAAAAAAGGTGCTGGAATGTGCGGTGCCTTTAGTAAGGCTCCAGCTGGCAGCCGGAAAAAGAAAAAACTTCCCGCCCGCCTAATGGCTGGGGCAAAGGAAGTGAAGCGTGATTAGGCATAGGTGCATCTCCCCTGACTCAAAAGCAAATCAGGTGCCTCCCTCATGGGAGCACAGCAACCCAGCTTTCATCAAGCTTCTGCTTGCCAGCCTAGTCCAGAGGACCAAGTGTTTCTCCGTTCTTCAGATAGGATCATAAGAACAGATACTCCTCCTTGATCTTGCCAGCCAGAGGACCAAGTGTTTCCAAAGGTACTACACTTGATCTTAGCCAAAATGTATTGATATTGTATATGAATTAGAGCCTCGTGGGGCCCCTGTAACTACTGTTTTCTCTGTAGTTACTACCCTGGTTGGGGAGAGACCCTAGCGGTAGGAGGAAGAGCAGCCTCCTGGTATTGTGCGTGGGCACACAACCCTTAAATAAGGCCAACTGGCTCAGCAGTTTCCGTCTGCCAGCAGAGGGCAGCAGAGCCGGCTCCCAGATTTTGGAGTGGGCATTGGAGTGCCATACCTGCTGAATAGATTTGTCTGTGATTAATTCAATGATACAGTGACGTGAATGGCCGGTAATTGTCCTGCATGATCAACAAAATGGCACAAAATAAACATTAAATCCAATCAAAATCCTCCATTTCATTTGGCCGTAATCTGCATTTTGCTGTGTGGAGCTGAATATAATCCGCCTCAATTACAATTTGTTCCCTCTCCCCTGTCACGGGGCTTTAAATGGAAGATTCATTAGCGAAAAAGCTGCAATTACACTGACATTAATTAACTCCTGCACAGCTGGAAAGGCAAGACTGGGGGGGGGGGGAGGATTAATTCTGTGACACAAAGGAGAAGCTGGGGGGGGGGGAGAATGGACATGGCTCTGGGCACCCTGGTGCCAATCAGACCCCGGGCACTGGGGAGTTTCAGGCTGTTCTACAAACTGATAGGCTGCCAGATCTTTGGGGGTGGCTCAGACCTCTATACCCACTGGAGTAAGATTTCAAGCACTCAAGCAAGTCATCAGCGTTCATTGTGATTTCTCCATAGCAACCTGCCATTTGGCAGTCGACAAGCACCCTCTGACCTCTCTGCCCCCCCTATGCCTCACTGCTTAAAGGGGAAACAATCAATATTATGTTCAGAAGTTGGATTTTAATGTCTTGGAAACCAGCACACTAACACATAGTTAGTGAATGAATGATTCATTGTTGTGGAGGAAAGTAGATTTCGCCATCAACGTAGTAAGGGTTACTTTACTGTAAGGGCAGGCAAACTGGAAGGTGGTGGATGAGCCCCTGCCCGAGGTCGCCCAACACCCTGCAGTGACGCATTTCAGTGATGGGGGGGTGTCGAGCAGGTGCACTGATACTACACAAGATTGATGCTCAGGTGGGAGCAGTGATCCAATGAGTGATAGCGACAGGTGGGCCATGGGGTAGGCAGAAGAGGTATGTACCTAGCACCCCCCACTCTGTGGCATCCTGGGCATGTGGCTCTTCCACCTGCCCCACTTCAACTCCAGTCTGTAGCCTATTCTGTAGCGCCAGGGGGAATTGCACTTATATTCGATGGAAGGGAACAGGGAGGGACCAATCTCCAATTTCAGAATACAGGTAACAAATTCACTTTCTCACTTGATACAAAGGACTGCCACCTTGTGCCAAAGTCTGTTACTGCAACGTGTGCATTAGCTCAGGCCATTGGCTACCAGTCAGCCATGTGACTATAAGCAGTAATAGGCCATTGGTAGAACTGTTATCGGCCATAGGAATGTCTTGCGCCCCTGCACCGCTTTGCTGGATGAATTTCACAATGTTGGTTTGGGGTCTGTCCTGTGTTACTTAAAATAGTCTTGTACCTCCATATCCCCCCGATGGGCAGCGACAGGCGAGTGAACCTTCTAACTACAGGTGCCTTCTTTGGAGGAGGAGGGGTTTACAAATCAACAAACATGTTCCCAAGTAATTACAGAGTATTCTACCAATACACCATGAGCAACACGGACCAACCAGAGGCTCTGTTCCCCTTTATACACACTGTATGTCTGGGTTCCACCAACACAGCTACCCAATCCACTTCTCTGACTTAATCAGTCTGAATAATGAGACCAACAGTACAATAACCAGGTCCCAAATTCTATGGACTTTCCTCTTTCCCTGTATTGAACGTTATACAGGGAACTCTGAGTATCACACATGTATTATAAGGGATAATGTACCCCCTACTGTAAATGATAAGGATATTAGAGGTCACTGAGGGGTTCTATGACCATATAAAGGCACAAGGCTGCAGGCTGAGTTATACAGGGAACTCTGAGTATCACTCATGTATTATAAGGGATAATGTACCCCCTACTGTAAATGATAAGGATATTAGAAGTCACTGAGGGGTTCTGTGATCATATAAAGGCACAAGGCTGCAGGCTGAGTTATACAGGGAACTCTGAGTATCACTCATGTATTATAAGGGATAATGTGCCCCCTACTGTAAATGATAAGGATATTAGAAGTCACTGAGGGGTTGTTCTGTGATCATATAAAGGCACAAGGCTGCAGGCTGAGTTATACAGGGAATTCAGAGTATCACTTATGTATTTTAAGGGATAATGTACCCCCTACATATAGTGACTTGTTAATGAAAACATTATTAACGTGTATATATGGCCATTTATTTCCTACAGTATTATAGGACTGCACGCCTGTAAAATCAGCAGGTATCCCGGTGAAGGGGGAGAAACTGACAATAGATAGTAACACTGTTGGAAAACAAAGAGTTACTCTGGTTATATTTTATGCTTTTCAAAATAGTGATTTCTGATGGTTTGTAAGTAATGTACCCCCTGCTAAAATTCATAGGGATATTAGAATGCACCTCAGAGTTCTATGACCTATATAACAGGCATCCTTGCTGATTTCTAATATTCCTATGAATGACAGTGGGGGGTACATTAACCCATATATTATGTACATAAGTTTGGCATAATAATCCAAAGATATTTGTTGTCACAGAGCAACGCCAGACAGATTTCATTATTTGCTCATAATTACAAATTATGTGACACATAAACATGCCAATATACTGTGCATATGATGAGCTAGATCCTGCTCTTCTTCTGATAAATATGCACCATCCATACTGTTGTCCCACAAATTCTATTATCACAAACATTTCTGTTCTGAGTATGCACTGCACTGGTGATTATCTGTTACTTATAATATCATACTGTTGTTTTCACATTGGTAATATGGTCATATTCTCGAACAATTCTGGAGTAAAATATAGGTTATATATCAGATCTGTGCAGCCAATGGGACAGAATGCTCTGTTATACAGATAGCTAGAATCTCAGCTGCCATAAAGTAGAGCAGGACCAGTGTTGGACTGGGCCAACAGGAAACCGGGAAAAAACTGGGTGGGCCTGGCCCTGTTTAATCGACATTGGCGCTTGCGCGCGTTGGGCCTGACGTTCGCGCATGCGCACAAGTTCTTGCGCACGCGGGCCCCCAAGGTTCACAACCCGGTGGGCCCCGACTGTGCCAGTCCGACCCTGAGCAGGACTGTTGCTTCCAATGGGGATCAGATAGGATGTGTACAGCCACTGGGACAGAATGCTCTGTTATACAGATAGCTAGAATCTCAGCTGCCATAAAGCAGGGCAGGGCTGTTTTTTTCCAATGGGGATCAGATAGGATCTGTGCTGCCAATGGATCAGAATGCTCTGTTATACAGATAGCTAGAATCTCAGCTGCCATAAAGCAGGGCAGGACTGCTGCTTCCAATGGGGTTCAGATAGAATCGGTGCAGCCTCTGGGGCAGAATGTTCTGTTATACAGATAGCTAGAATCTCAGCTGCCATAAAGCAGGGCAGGACTGCTGCTTACAATGGGAATCAGGTAGGATCTATGCAGCCACTGGGACAAAATGCTCTGTTATACAGAGCTAGATTCTCAGCCATAAAGTAGAATGGTATGTCAATCCAGACCTTACTTACTGTATGTAATAATATAAACTTAATTTTTTGATAATAGTGGTAATTTAATAACCACTACATTATGCTTTTGAGTGCATTTTAGTCTTAAGGGCCCCTCTTTGAAGCTGGGGCTTGGGTCAAATCTAGCCTCCAAGGCTGATAATCAAATGACTATATGAAATTTGCTCCATGCCTCGTCCCGTTAGCAGTGTAGCTGGGAGTAGATAGACGCTACTCCCTGCAGCTCTGGGAGTACTTCAGTGACTGGATAATGATGCACAGTCTGACAGTTGCCCCGAAGCCCATCTCTTTCTCATCCTTCCCCACCGGATAGAAAGAAATCCATGTACAATAGCTCATGTGAGAGGTACGTCAGCCTCCTGCCAATGTTTTCATTGTCCCACTCTCTGTACAGACGGAAGATGTTTCATTCTCCTCCAAGAACGGAGAGAGAGAGAGAGAGAGAGCCAGAGACGGAAAGTAGAAGTGTCAAACGCGTTCCCACCCGGATTGATGCAGATTGCTCTCGTCATTTGTTAATTTGCCGCAGATGGTGGAGAGGGGATGATTTCTGGCAGGCAGGTAATCAGTCTTGTTGGTGATAATGGTGATGGAATGACGGAGGGATGGCAGGCGTGATGCTGAGCTCGGTGACATGTCACATCGCTAGGACGGATGGCATTAGATTGGCCACCATGAAACAGCATCAGCCCGTTATATAGCGGGGAATATACAGGCTGGATAAGGGCCTTCTATAAAGGGATAGTGTCTCCTCCCATCAAAATTCATCCTTATGCTACCAGAAGCGCTTCATTGGCCACTTGCAGTACCACTTACCTGAATGGCGATAGCTGCATTTCTTCCATTGACTGTATAGCAGGAGTGCCCATACTTTAGTAATATGGGGTCTACTTTTAGTGATGTTGTCCCATTATGATCTACTGTTAGCATTCTCTTCCATGTAAAATATTACTTAAATATTATATTCATTCATAAGAGAATTTATAATACTGTATTTAAAAACAACTTTTTCTTATGTAGCTTTAACAGAATAAATATCTGAATGGAAAGAATAAAACAGAAGGGTCATTTAGTCAAGCTGTTTGTTGACCGTGTCTTGAGATCTACTGATCACCAGCTAAAGGTCTACTGGTAGATCCTGAACTACCTTTTGGACACCCCTGCTGTATAGGATGGACAGGTTAGTTTCTAAGAGAAATACTATAGCAGCTTCCACCCAAATGTATTAATACAAATATACAAAGACAAAAAAGGTATATCCTGAAACTTTAGGGGCTAAAGGAATTATATGGCAGCTGATCTTAGAGATATGTTTAGTGAATCAATGCAAAATTAATATTTTGAGCTATTTATCACAATATCTTCTTAGAAACAAGGTAGATTTACCTGTGCAGGACTGTGCAGCATGTATTCATCTCCTCTAAAAAAAATACAGTTAAAAATTAAAAACTAAAAGCTCTAGAAATAGAAGTGCTAAGTGGGAAAGCATAACGCACCTACATTTACATCTACCCATCTTCACTCCAACACCACTTTGCCTTTGATTTTAATGTAAAAATAAAAAGGCAGGTGTTCGCTGTCCCCCAAAGCAAAGCAGAACTGCACCGGAGACTTCAGTCCGACTTATCCCTTCCAAAAATCTTGTTGTGCAACTGCAGAGAAGCCCTGAGCAAACAAGTACAACAGCCACGAGAGCCATACACCACACTCACTAAACATAACATAAAAAACATTTCTGCTAAATACACCAGGTTTTTATTAAAAAAGTCCCTTAGGGACAAACTATACCGTATACAGTGAAACCTCAATTTTAAATACCCCAATTTTAAGCTTTCCATTATTTTACACCATTTTTTATGGTCCCACTACAATATATAAAACACAATGCATTTCCCTGACTTTAAAGGTTAAAGTTGTTCACCTGTAGATTAACTGTTAGTATGATGTACAGAGTGATATTCTGAGACAATTTGTAACTGGGATTCATTGTTTATTATTTGTGGCTTTTGAGATATTTAGCTTTTTATTCAGAAGCTCTCCAGCCATTTCACCCATCTGGCTGCTAGGGTGCAAAACCCCTTAGCAACCATGCACTGAATTGACTAAGAGACTGGAATATGAATAGGAGAGGCCTGAATAGAAAGACGAGTAATAAAAAGTAGCAATAACATTTGTAGCCTTACAGAGCATTTGTTTTTTTTAGACAGGGTCAGTAACCCCAATTTAAAAGCTGGAAAGGGTCAGACAAATAATTAAAAAACTATAAGAAAGAAAAAATTAAGGCCATTTGAAAAGTTGCTTAGAATTAGCCATTCTCTAACATACTTAAAGTTAGCAGAAAGGTGAACCACCCCTTTAAATTGTCTTGGATTTTACACCATTTTTTTCTGGTCTCTGAACACTTAAAAATGGAGGGGTTCTTCTGTATTCCAATTAGTCATGCATGGGTCAATAAATAATCCATCAGGGTAGGACTTTAAGAAGCCTAACTAAAGAAGTAGCTAGAAATGTTGTACATTATGTTTTGTGCTTCTGTACCAGCCCAAGACAACCACAGCCCTTTAGCAGGAAAGATCTGAGTCTCCAAAGATGCCCCAGTAGCTCCCCATCTTCTTTTCTGCTGATTCACTGGCTGCACATGCTCTGTGCTGCTGTCACTTACTGAGCTTAGGGACCCACTCACAATATACAGTTCACATAGAATAGAAATGTCACAATATAAGGCTGATTAGTAATTAATACAGATAATTACTACATGGCAGCACAGAAACCTGTGCAATTAAAACCAGAATTTAATAATCAGCCCTGTAGCATCAGCTTATATTACAGACCAACCTCATTTTCTGCTGGATAATTAGTGACGACCCTTAAGCTTATCTTCTCAACAGCTGCTCAGAGCCCACTGAGCATGTGAGTGTCACAGACACTTTCCAAGATGGTGACCCCCCGTGACAAGTTTAAAGTCCTGGATCATTGCTGCTATTGACAAGCTGAAACTTTAGGCTGGTGCAATAAATCCAGTATATAAAAAATGGCATTTTTAGCCACATTCATTTTTAGGGTTTAGTTCTGTTTCACCCAATTCGCCCAAAGAACCACATTACAATCGGCATTAGGCCTTTGAGAGTGATTGGTTGGGAGCTATTCATCCGGATAATCCAGATTTCCTTTTTATGAAGTGGAATTGACTTCCCGTCCTGGTTGAGGGGACACAAAGAGGGACATAAAGAAAATGCTATTTAAATAAGAGGAAGGATTATATGGCTGAATAGTGCCCAACCAATGACCTAATGTTCCTATCCATGTCCTGATTGTATGTTATTCCTCTTACACATTCTGTTGTAGCTGTTTGGACTGCCCTAGAACCAATTACGCCTTATGGATTCTAAGGTTATGGTACGTCAGTATCTGTTGAACCAATACCAGAACGTCATACCAAGAAGACCCTTTAAGGACATGGTCCATATGATATTAGACTGAGATTAGACTATAAGTGACTTAAGAAAGGTTTTTCTATTCCATTGTGTGCTTCTTTTCTTTGAACGCTTAGAAATTTGCACATTTCCCTGATAATATTCCAATTAGTTTTTGGCCCCCTGAAAAGTTGAGACGTTGCCACAAACAGGCGAGAATGTGTTTTCTGGCTGGAAGAGACGTGCGCAGATTGCTGGGATGCGAGAGCTCGCAGGAGCAGATGACCGGTTTGCTAAATTATCCATAAAAGCCATAATCATTTTCATAATTAGACATTTTAGGATTACAAATCGCATAGGTGTGTCATTTACACTGAATATGGCTTCCTTTCAATGGTTTAACGAACAAGCCAAGCACAAGCTCTGTTGCACATGAAATAATAATAATAATAATAATAATAAACCTCATACAATGGTGTTTACCTCTGGCAGGTTGAAGGACTAAGACATCTTCTTGTTTACTATCTTCATCAGCGATGCATGTGCTGATATTAGAGAAAGAGAAGTAAGAGATGGAGCAAACCTCACAAACTATTCAGTGACCATTTTCCCTTAACACTACAGAACAGATATTGGCACCATTCGCTAGCGGGTCTAGTAATTCCCATGTTCTTGTGGCTTCACCATGAACTGAAACTTACTCAGCTGTACTGGAAGGCAATAGTGTGGCCCTAAAGGAATAAAAGGTCTGGGGAACGGGTTTAGGTACTTTGCTGGTACAGAGAACCTATGTCGTGGGCTATGTATGTTGGATAAATGGAGCAAACAAAATCTAGATGTTTGCTTCCAATGGCTCACAATGTTTTTTACAATTCAACAACCTTCCCTATTTCTAATGTACTGTACTCTCTGTTATGTTTCCCTAACTCTCCACCGCAATGGGAACCTTAAAGGGATACTGTCATGGGAAAAAATTTTTTTTTTCAAAATGAATCATTTAATAGTGCTGCTCCAGCAGAATTCTGCACTGAAATCCATTTCTCAAAAGAGCAAACAGATTTTTTTTATATTCAATTTTGAAATCTGACATGGGGATAGACATATTGTCAATTTCCCAGCTGCCCCAAGTCATGTGACTTGTGCTCTGATAAACTTCAATCACTCTTTACTGCTGTACTGCAAGTTGGAGTGATATCAACCCCCTCGCTTTCACCCCCAACAGCCAAACAAAAGAACAATGGGAAGGTAACCAGATAGCAGCTCCCTAACACAAGATAACAGCTGCCTGGTAGATCTAAGAACAGCACTCAATAGTAAAAACCCATGTCTCACTGAGACACATTCAGTTACATTGAGAAGAAAAAACAGCAGCCTGCCAGAAAGCATTTCTCTCCTAAAGTGCAGGCACAAGTCACATGACCAGGGGCAGCTGGGAAATTGTCAAAATGTCTAGCCCCATGTCAGATTTCAAAATTGAATATAAAAAAATCTGTTAGCTCTTTTGAGAAATGGATTTCAATGCAGAAGTCTGCTGGAGTAGCACAATTAACTGATGCGTTTGAAAAAAAACAAGTTTGCTGATGACAGGATCCCTTTAAGTACTTTCTCTAGTACAGAACCCTTTCCCATCCTTTCCGAGAACTCCACCAATTTGTACATCTCAGAGGGTTTTTCCAGAACCCTTTCCTTAAATAATATCCCACCATGTGCACCTCAATTAACTTCCCCAGACCACTTTCCTTCAATAATATCCCACCGTGTGCACCTCAATTAGTTTCTCCAAAACCCTTTCCTTCAATAATATCCTACTGTTTGCACCTTAATTACATTCTCCAGAATAATTTCCTTTAATATCTCACCAACATGTGCACCTCAATTAGTTTCCCAAAAACTCTTTCCTTCAATAATATCCCACAGTGTGTGCCTCAATTACTATCTCCAGAATTCTTTTCTTAAATAATATTCCACCGACATGTGCACCTCAATTAATTTCTTCAGAACTCCTACCATCAATAATATCTCACCAAAGTGTGCGCCTCAATTAGTTTCTTCAGAACTCCTTCCTCCAATAATATCTCACCGTGTGCACTTCGATTTGTTTCTTCAGAACTCTTTTCTTCAATAATATCGCACTGTGAGCACCTCAATTACTTTCCCCTTTCCTTCGATAATATCCCACCATGTGCACCTCAGTTACTTTCTCCAGAATACTTTCCTTCAATAATATACCACCAACGTGGACACCTCAATTAGTTTCTCCAGAACACTTTTCTTTCCTTCAAAAATATCCCACCAACGTGTGCAGCTCAATTAGTTTCTCCAGAACCCTCCTTCCTTCAGTTATAAAACCAACAATGTGTACACCTCAATTCGTTTCTCCAGAAACTTTTACCTACCTTTTCCCAATAGGCCACCAATGAGTTCACCCAAATTAGTTGCTCCAAAACACTTTCCTTTCCTTCAATAATATCCCATCATCTTGTACAACTCGATTATTTTCTCCAGAAACTTTCCTACCTTTTCCTAGTAGGCCACCAACATGTACACCTCATTTAGTCTCTCCACAACCCTTTCCTAGTATCCTACCAACACCTCCATCTGTTTCTCCAGAAACCTGGAGCTGTACAACAAATTTAGTCTCTCTAGAACCCTCATCCATCCTTTCCTAATGTCCCACCAATATAGGAACCATGATTCAATCTCTTGTGCCTTCTCCCATTCCTCCCCAATGTTCCACCAACATGGGAATCTCAGTTACTTTCAATCTTCAACTTTATAGGAACTTTTTTTTTTCCATACCCTTTTTATATAAATGGTCTTTCCTATTCTTATATAAAGGTCGAAGCCAAGTTTATATTCTTATGTAGTCGCCTATTAGTCACTGGTGTCTTATTAACCCTAAAGTTTTGAGATCATAAAATGTGATCAACAAGAATTGCTACATCTTAGTCATCTTGCCATTGTTTCTAATTGTGTCTGCCCTCTAAATATAAAAAGTATAAAATACTGATTATATTTCTAAAATGTAAAAGTAAAATATTGTACATCACCCAAAAACAATAACCTTCCCAGAGTCAAGAGGAATCTAAGTAAATCGGCTCTGCAAAGTGAAAACATGACTCCCCATAACGGGAAGAAAGTGGAACAAGCCATAAGCTAAACACATGCTTCAGTGCAGATAAAGTTTGTGCTACATATTAAACCGGTGGTTTTGTAGAAATTTAGGGCAGTGTCAACTTGGCAGTGACAAGGCTACATACTTTTATAAAAATAGCAGAGGAAACATTTACAAGCTTCCTTTAACTGATGGGAGGCTACTTTTCCTGATGCTCACTGGAGTATTGGGATTGATTAAGTCTGGGAATATCATCAAAAGGACTGGTCCTGGGTGGGTTATAACGGACAAATATTGCTTATGACTCGAGGCCTACACGGCACAGGGCATTAGAAAGCAATAACCATAATTTTGTTAATAGAAAAACAGGTTTGCACAGAAGCACTCACCTCTCTGGACAGTGTTGATAGTGAACAAACTTCCATCTGTCCATCTTTCTGATTAGTTAAGAAGGCTTAAACACACACACATTTATCTTGATGTCCTCTTTTATTTTAAACAGAGCCTGACATTCACTGGATACAACAATCTGCCAAAGAGCATTTGCACACATGATTTAATTCTTTTCCCAGATTGCCATATCATTAAGTGTTAGCAGGGAAGTATGTGCTGATTAGGAGATACAGTAGACAAAGGAGTAAGGCCAAAAACAAATAAATAGTGGGGTTGTTGAATAAAAGGCACTACGTTCAATTGGGGCAGTAACCCGTAGCAACCAATCAGCGGGTAGAATTTACTGGCAATCTGTTAAAAAGCAAACCTTTTATTGGTTGCAGCTTGTTACCTGGCAAATTAAGTGCCTTTTAATAAATCTGGAGTTATGAGTACAGGTGCAATGTGTAAAAGGAGAAATGTCACCTGACATGGAGAAGGGCGAAATGTTCTTTTGAAATGGCCTGCGAAGAAATGTTTAGTAGAAAAGGTGCAGAGGAGTAGTATACAGTGGCAAATAGGAAGATGAGTAATGTACAGTTTAAAAGTTGAGAACAGTAATGTAAAGCAAAGAAAGTGCAGAGGAGTTACATACAGTAGAAAGAAGGAGTAGAAAGAAAGATAGTAGAAAGAAGGAGTAATGTAAAGGAGTAAATAGGTACAGTATAAAAAGTGCAGAGGAGTAGTGTACAGTGGAAAATAAGCAAATATATATTGTACAGTTTAAACAGTTCAGAGTAGTAATGTATAGTGTAGAAAATACAGAGGAGCAGTGTATTGTGTAGAAAGTGCAGAGGAGTAGTGTATAGTGTAGATGGTGTAAAGGAATAATGTTTAGTGTAGAAGGTACAGGGGAGTAGTGTATAATGTAGAAGGTGCAGGAGAGTAGTGTATAGTGTAGAAGGTGCAGAGGAGTAGTGTATAGTGTAGAAGGTGCAGAGGAGTAGTGTATAGTGTAGAAGGTGCAGGAGAGTAGTGTATAGTGTAGAAGGTGCAGAGGAGTAGTGTATAGTGTAGAAGGTGCAGAGGAGTAGTGTATAGTGTAGAAGGTGCAGGAGAGTAGTGTATAGTGTAGAAGGTGCAGGAGAGTAGTGTATAGTGTAGAAGGTGCAGAGGAGTAGAGTATAATGTAGAAGGTGCAGAGGAGTAGTGTATAGTGTAGAAGGTGCAGGAGAGTAGTGTATAGTGTAGAAGGTGCAGAGGAGTAGTGTATAGTGTAGAATGTGCAGGAGAGTAGTGTATAGTGTAGAAGGTGCAGAGGAGTAGTGTATAGTGTAGAAGGTGCAGGAGAGTAGTGTATAGTGTAGAAGGTGCAGAGGAGTAGTGTATAGTGTAGAAGGTGCAGGAGAGTAGTGTATAGTGTAGAAGGTGCAGAGGAGTAGTGTATAGTGTAGAAGGTGCAGAGGAGTAGAGTATAATGTAGAAGGTGCAGAGGAGTAGTGTATAGTGTAGAAGGTGCAGAGGAGTAGTGTATAGTGTAGAAGGTGCAGGAGAGTAGTGTATAGTGTAGAAGGTGCAGAGGAGTAGTTATAGTGTAGAAGGTGCAGAGGAGTAGAGTATAATGTAGAAGGTGCAGAGGAGTAGTGTATAGTGTAGAAGGTGCAGGAGAGTAGTGTATAGTGTAGAAGGTGCAGAGGAGTAGTGTATAGTGTAGAAGGTGCAGAGGAGTAGTGTATAGTGTAGAAGGTGCAGGAGAGTAGTGTATAGTGTAGAAGGTGCAGAGGAGTAGAGTATAATGTAGAAGGTGCAGAGGAGTAGTGTATAGTGTAGAAGGTGCAGGAGAGTAGTGTATAGTGTAGAAGGTGCAGAGGAGTAGAGTATAATGTAGAAGGTGCAGAAGAGTAGTGTATAGTGTAGAAGGTGCAGAGGAGTAGAGTATAATGTAGAAGGTGCAGGAGAGTAGTGTATAGTGTAGAAGGTGCAGAGGAGTAGAGTATAATGTAGAAGGTGCAGAGGAGTAGTGTATAGTGTAGAAGGTGCAGAAGAGTAGTGTATAGTGTAGAAGGTGCAGAGGAGTAGTGTATAGTGTAGAAGGTGCAGAAGAGTAGTGTATAGTGTAGAAGGTGCAGAGGAGTAATGTTTAGTGTCCTGATAAATGTTTTTGTATTTTTCATTTTTGTTGTTTATACTTTTTGAGCCCTAGGGAAACAGGTGCAAGCACAAACCCTAAAATGCACACTGAATTCTGCACAAGTCTGCAAACGTATCAGTCAGCCAGTTGAGCGTGCACGCGCATTTGCACAAAAGGTGCACAAAGGAACCCCCTGCCTTTATCCCTCAGTATTCCTACACACACAACCGGCAACCCCAAGGGAACATGGGAAATTATGCCTTAGATAGCGGTGCCACTGCATGTCGACCAGTCATCACGCCACTCAGACAGTTAAAAAACATTTGTAAAGTCCAATTCCATGGAGGCCAGTGGCCTGATATTTGGCTTGTTGTTTACATTCCTCCAAGGAAGAAAATAATCTGTTAAAGCTTCCGAACATTCCCCTTTCCAGGTAGCACCATTCATCAGCAATGTCACTGGCACGTTCCGGAAAAACAACCACCCACGGGAACCCCAATTCCACTCGGCTACATTAATGCCAACGACTTGATCATGGCAGCGTGGGAAAGGAATGACATTAGTTGGACTGGGACCCATTTAGCCTGGTACTGACCTATCCTCAGGCATCACTAACAAGTCTAAATGCTTTTTAACTTCCCTTATATTGGCTGAGACTTTCTATCCAGGCCCCGGGGCCCCTGATAACTCTATTTTCCTGACAAGTAGAAACATTTTCTGAAGATATATGACTGCAGCGGGCTCCTCCACCCGGGACAAATGGCAGTAAGGGCTGCATGGGCCGTGACTACTATTGGGTCACATTTACTGGTTCCTGTCAAGGGCAATTTTTTGAGTTATTTGATCAGGCGCCAGAATGTAACTTTGGAAGATGGGGACGAGTTCTTTACTTCTGAAGACAAAGGAACCTTTCTTGGGGGGGGGGGGGGAGCTCCTCACATCAAACTGAGGCATCGGCACAATAATTTGGGAAAGAAACAGATCCTGATTTTTAATGTGTTTATTCCTCCAGGGAAAGCTTCTTCTGAAGAGAGTCCCAGCCCTTGCATTCATGTTTTTGTCCTTCTCTTATTTTTTTTACAACAAAAAAAGAAAAAGCTTTTAACTGTTTAGCAGGAGCTGTGGCCTATTTTAGTGAATATATTTTTTAAAATGTGTTAAATGAATTTGGGGAGTTTCAGCTGTTGCCATTTTTGATCTTTTGAGCTTGTTTAACAAGAATATTAAAAAATGAAATCCTGTTTCCCTGTCTATTCTCTGCACTGCTGGTTCTCACTACACACACTGTTGCAACAAAGTGGCAGAAATTAATTCTCTTCCAGGCAAAACTCTGATTCACACAAAGCCTTGCATGTTCTATGACTGAGCTGTAAAGGATGTAAAGGATGAAACCAGTGAGAAAGGCATTGTAGGAAATCAGTCAGTAAAAATGGGGGGGGGGGTCATAAACTGGATTGGTGCAAACCAGACGTTTAAACTCTGCCTCCCCCGTGATAACCTTTTTGAGAATAAAACAAATATTTCAAAATGTCAGTATAAATACTATATATATATATATATATATATATATATATATATAGAGAGAGAGAGAGAGATCGAGAGAGAGAGAGAGAGAGAGAGATAGTAGATAGATGGCAGATTATAGATGACAGCTAGAGCGATAGAGAGATAGATAGATGACCGATAGATAGATGGATAGATGACAGATAGACAGAGAGATAGATAGATAGATGATAGATAGATAGATAGATGATAGATAGATAGAGAGAGATAGATAAATAGATAGATAGATAAATAGATAGATAGATAGAGAGAGAGAGAGAGAGAGAGAGAGAGAGAGAGAGAGATAGATAGATAGATAGATAGAGAGAGAGAGAGAGAGAGAGAGAGAGAGAGATAGATAGATAGATAGATAGATAGATAGATAGATAGATAGATAGATAGCTTTAGATAGACTGAGTTAGATAAATGATAGATAGAGAGAGAGATGATAGATAGACAAACAGAGATATTGAGACAGATAGATAACATATAGATAGACCAGGGGTGTCCAAACTTTTGGCTCACAGGGCCACATTGGAAAAAGAAAAATTGTCTGGGGCCACACATGAAATACACAAACACGTTTGATTTGTAAAAGTAAAGAAAATACACAGAAAAGAACAACAATGCCAGTTGGATAACCAGATGGAGCTATACATTGGAATATGGGACATCTGGATAATAAATTAGGGATGCACCGAATCCAGGATTCGGTTCGGGATTCGGCCAGGATTCGGCCTTTTTCAGCAGTATTCGGAATCGGCCGAATCCTTCTGCCCGGCCGAACCGAATGCAAATCCTAATTTGCATATGCAAATTAGGGGCAGGGAGGGAAATTGCATGACTTTTTGTCAGAAAACAAGGAAGTAAAAAATGTTTTCCCCTTCCCACCCCTAATTTGCATATGCAAATTAGGGTTCGGATTCGGTTCGGTATTCGCCCGAATCCTTCGTGAAGGATTCGGGGGTTCGGCCGAATCCAAAAAAGTGGATTCGGTGCATCCCTATAATAAATAGACGTATTATTATATTATTATTACTAACTGGGCAATGGGCAGGGTCCCCCCTCCTCCTATTTCCTCGGGAACCAATCGTTTCAAGCTGGGCCGCATACATAAGCATCCTGGGCCGCATGTGGCCCTCGGGCCGCAGTTTGGACACCCCTGAGATAGACGATCCAGACGAAGTGTTTTATTTGGATCCATAAGTCCATAAGTGTTTTATTTGGATCCAAAAAAAACACTTATGTTTTAGCACAAGTGCAATAGTGTGTGCCATCCTACTTCTTCACTATATGGAATAAGGGAACCAAGTCAAGCAGCAAGGTTTCTGGATAGAGCACCACCACCATACAGCCATAGTCTTTTAAACTATTGTATGCTACAAAGTAATCATCTGCATCTCCTTCTTCTCTCCTCACATTCCCATTGGCTTTATTATAATATCCTGTGTTGTGTGAGCACATCCTGGAAAGGAACATGACTAAGCTCCCTACAAGCAAGGGGAGGAGGGCAATATAAATATATATATATATTTATACATATACAGTATATATTTATATATTATCGCTTATATTTAGGCTGGCACCCAGGCAGACATTCATCTCATGGTGTGCGCTCCACGAACGGACTATATATATATATATATATATTATATTATATATATATATTATATATATATATATATATTATATATACTCCATATTACATGCCCTGCTGTCACTGGCTACTCTGATTACAACTACTGGCAAATCCTCTATTCTGAAGGCTCGTGCCTCGCCTGAACCACATTCCCTTGTCACCCCATAGGATTCACAGGTCTCTTTCTATATATATATATATATCTATATATATATATATATATATATATATATATATATATATATATATATATATCACAGCAGTGTGTGTGTGTGTGTGGGGGGGGGGTGTTGTTATTTAGTCGCTGCCAGTGTCTCCAGAACACACAAACGCCCTGCACCTTCCTGTTACTCATTGTATTTACAGCTACATCTGAAAAAAAGGTGATTTAGTCATAAAACATCTCCACTACGGAATAACTTAATAGCTGTCTGTCTGCTCTCTCTTTCTCTCTCTCTAGTATCAAGTGTCTGCAGGGGGAGAATGTATGAACTGCTACACTCGTCCCATAAATTAGAGACTGAAGCAGGAAGCCCCTTGATCAGTGTTGAGGCTTCTACAGAAAAGAGTTCAGGGTCAGTAACCACAACTGGCAGTGCACCTGCCTTGTCTCCTATGGTTTCTGTTGGTCTCCTCTTTAGATTGCAAGCTTATTTGGGGCAGGGGACTGGGTGCAAGTGCAAGAGCACTATGGGGTGCCAATAGTGTGCCCCCCAGTTCTCATTTAAAGAGGTTGTTCACCTTCAAACACTTTCTTCAGTTCAGATGTTTTCAGATTCACCAGAAATAAAGACTTTTTTCAATGACCTTCTATTTTTCACCATTTTCTAATATTGAAGTTCTAAGTTTAATTTTTCACCAGTGGCATAGCTTTAGAGGAAGCAGACCCTGCAGTTACAGGGGGCACAGGTAAAAGGGGAGCCTTGACTGCGGGGTCTGATTCCTCTATTGCCAGCCGTTCTCTTACCTATGGCGGGGATGTAGAGCGTGTCGGCACAGGGTGGGCAGTGGGTGGAGTTTGGGTGGGAAGTGGGCGGAGTTCAGATGGGAAGTGGGTGGGAAGTTGGCGGGAGGATAGGGATTGGTGCACTCTACTTACGGCACTATTGTTCATTTCCTAGTGTCTTTGTAAAGCAGCTCTGAAGGGGGGTGGTGTTGATGACTCTGTAACTGATCTAAACTGATCCATTAGTTGATCAATTTCTTGTGTTTGTCCCTGCTGAGCAGAATCCCTGAGTTTCATTAAAGGCAGCTGCTAGAATTGATACAATAGTTGCACTTATATTCCCCATACATCCTACTGAGAAATGGAGCAACTAATGGAGCAAAGTGGAACAGAATCGGCACCCGGATCACTGATCACCAATTTTGGAAAAACAGGAAAACAATTAAAGATGGAAAACATTTGGAAAAAGTCTTTATTTGTGGTGAACAATCTGAAAACATTTCAAAAGTGAAAAAAAGTGTTTGTAAAGTGAACAAGTTGCATGTGGCTGTGCAATGCTACCAGGGCAGGATTGGAAATGGTACGGTTGGTGCAGAGGGCAGTGGTGGTGGGACATAGGGCACATGGTAAGGGCTCAGCTGTGGCCTGAATGATGTGTGAGTTAGGGGACAGGCAGGGGGCTAGAGGGGGGACACCTATGCAGAGACCTCCGGCTCGATTTCACGGCACAATCAAGGGGACCAAGTGTAGAAAATACGGCACATTGCATCCATCGTTATTGCTGTGCACGGAGTAAATCACTAGCTGTAAATTAGTTCAGTTATTCAAAGGTGACTCAACAACCAATGCTGTGTTGGTCTGTAGGCATGAAAGGACAGGGCTGTTATACACGTTTCTAGAAACAACAGCAACTTGCAGATTAGTCCCAATGACTGACACATATCCACTCTGGGAACCTGCAGTCTAGTGTGGTTGCCCAGGGGAATTGGCAAAGGGGTGCCTTTCTGTGAACCACTATTAATACTAACTATTTCCCTAAAGCTTTACTTACCCTTTACATTCAAACCATGGTCTGATTTGTGGGACGCTGTCATTAAACTGCCCCCCTCCCTGGATATTTTAATCATATCCCACTGATCCCCCTCACTCTGCCATCAGCAATAATGGCTGCAACATGGAGAATAATAAAAGCAGCTGGTGCTATGAAATGGCTTTTAAAGAAAAACTCATTGGGGGGGGCAGACGAATTCTGCTGCCTTGTTGCGACTACTGATACGACAGCCGCGTAGTCTCTAATTATTCTGATCAAGGCAGAGAAACACAAGGCGAACTTTAATTGTGTTTAACTGATATTTAATCAGGACTCAGTGAACTGCGGATTAAAACTGAAATTCATAAACCATAATTAGCCGATCGTCACAGCCCTATGGCCCATGTTCTCCCTCAGCCTCGGTCCCTGGCACCCTGCCCCGGCTTTTTGGCAGAGCGACCCAGCCACATGGCTCGAGGTGCAAGCAAAAGAAGCGCTGTGCCCCTTTAAAGGGGAAATTATTACAATAGAAAAATCCAGGAGGATTGGTCATTATGGATTAACTTGATTGATACGTGATGATCCTATTTTTTTTATAAAGCAAATAATGAATGTGAATCCTTAGTGAACTGGCCAATCACAGCACTTCTTACCTTTTTTTTCCTCTGTGGACAACCTACAAACTGTTTTAGGATCACTATTCTTTGGGACCCTCTCTAAATGGACGGGGACCCATATTTGCATCTCTGCCCTGCTCGATTGATAAATCTGTCCCGTTATGATTTATTGCCCCTCATCTTCAAATACGGTTGCCACCTTTTTAAAAAAAATTTACCAGACAGTGGTGGGGGCGGTAACTATATAGGCAGGCTGTGATGTTAAAAGGGGCGGAGCCGTGGGGGTCGCGATGCAAAAGGGGGCTGGGCCACATTGTGAGAGGGGCAGAAGACAAAGAAAAGGTAAATTTCCACTGGAGGGCCAAGGGCTTTTGTTAAGGGTATTACAAATTACCGGCAGCTACATTGCCCTGGCAGGTGTTTTACCGGCTAGGCCGGTAAAATACCGGCCGGGTGGCAACCCTATCTTCAAAGCCAGTTTCCTGCTGCCACTCATGATCAGTGGCATAACTAGATGTTTATGGGCCCCACAGCAAATTAATTTTAGGGCCCCCAACATATCCAGAGGTTGCCCTTTTTTACCAAAATATGTTGAAATTGCTCATTAATTAGGGCCTTATGGGACCCCCTATACCTCCTGGGCCCCCTCTACTTCCTCAGTAGTTACGCCCCTGCTCATGATGTAAATCCCAGACAGAGGGAGATAGTTAGGCTGAGAGAGTGTATGCCAGTGATTTCCCTGCTCTGTAGATGTGACCGGGCCACAATCTTGGCTACTGGAGTTAGTAAGTGAAGAGCAGAGCATTGGATCGGCAGAAAACATGCTGCCCCCCCCACTACATTATTCAACCCAACACTGAGAGCCCTCTGCTTTCCCATACTTGATACTCTTATCTTTCAGCAAATGAGATTGACTCTAATAAGCGCTGAAACCCTTTTTGGTGCGAAACCAACAATTCCGAACATGAGCCCCTGGGTAACCCGATCGTGCTGCTGGCTGCACAGCGTGGGAGGGTACAAAGGTGCGATGAGGACAAAGAATGCAAAGGCGGTCGATCCTGGGGAAATAAATGTAAACACCTATAAATTGCGCAGACACTTGAGATATTGAAGCACGGGGAGGAATGGAAATTCCAGCAGGTTGGGTTACACATATCTATGGGGCCACGATTTAACGTCTCCCCCCCCCCCAGGTCAGTGTAGGAAAGGGAGAGACACAAGAGAGAAAAGACAGAAAGCCGAAAGTGCCATGAGCCATACAACACATTAACTTTGGGGCTGCCGCAATCTCTAAGCTATTTACTGACATAGGTGCTACAACCTGAAACAACCAGTCAGCTACTGGCTTTTATCAGAAGTGAAAGGTCATCAGTCCTCCCAACTGTCCCTTTTTTCCGCAGGACAGTCCCAATTTTGACAGCTCAACCCCCAGTCCTGGATTTGTTACAGAAATGTCCCGACTTGCGCTTTGATCTCCTGCACTGAAGCCAGAAAAAGTGCAACGTTTCTTAAACCTAATTTGGCTTTTGGCAGAGAGCCCAGAATACGTGGCAGGTGGAAACTTTTATAAAAATGTAAGTTAAGCCATTTAAGATGAGCAAAGAAACATTTATAACAATTTGAGATAAGCAGGTCTCTTGGGGAAACTGAGACTTGCAGCTTAAAGGGCAATTCACCTTCATTAGCAAAACTGTAATAACTGGAAAAACTTTCATAACCTGACAAATTTCGTGTGGGCACAAAAATGGGCATGGCCAAAAAAATCTTTTTGTCCCTCTTTCTATTTCCAAAATGCTGGGAGGTATGATTGGTCGCTACAGAGAAGGGCATTGGTGCAGTTTGGGCACAGACAAATATACATAGGCATAGACATATATTTAAGGAAATGGAGTAGAACCGTATGTCAGCACCTTGGAGTAAAAATTTAAGGTACAGAGGGGCCCTCCAGGTGAATTACAACTCCCCAGAACCCAGTCCCACAATTACAGCACCTCACACAGGACAATGTCCCACCTTACTACACTTTATCCCCCAAATACCTATCCCTTTCCTAACACTACCTTGCCTTACTATACCCACTCTCTTCCCTTTATCCTTATAACACATGATACACAAGTACAGCCCTGTGATCACCTTGCCTTTCTATACATACTGCAGGCACCTACCTCCCGAGCCAAGACCAGTAGAAAGCTGCTGCCAGGGCAGTTACACAGAATCCCGTGGTCAGTTTCACTGTTTCCTGAGTGCGGCACAAGTCTGTGTTTGTCTGTAACATCCTGCGCTTGTTTGTTTTATTGCCTTCATGTCCCAATGTACTAAGCAGTGAATAGATTGCCGAGTCGCACAGTGGGGAGGAGAAGAGTATTATTATAATTATTAGCCTTAATTTATAAAGCACCATCATAATTGGCTGCGCTGTACACTGGGGAATGAACATACAGAGACTTATGACAATGTCGGTGCAATATATCAATGCAAGAGCTGAGATGGGCCCTGCTGTCAAGTGCCTTCAGGCTAATAATGAGAGATATTAAACTAAATCCTATACTGAAGATCTACTGAGTGGGCCTGTTTCTTTCCATGGTTGGAATTCTGCCCTGTATTAATGACATCTCATGTCTTTTACCTTAAATAATCAGTATTTACTTGTAGCAAACTGATGAAAGGGCAAAGTAAGTGGCCATTATACAGCTGCGATGTCACTGAACCATAAACATTCTAGCTACCAGCACAAAGGAAGTATTATAGTTATGATGTCACCAAATCATAAATATTCTAGCTACCACGCAAAGGAAGTGGTCATTATACAGTGATGGTGTCAAAGAGGAAGTACCATAATAATGGTAGGTACCACTGCACAGGAAGTGGTCATTATACAGCTGTGCTGTCACCGAAGCATAAACATTCTCGCTACCAGAGCAAACGAAGTGGGCACTATACAGTGACGATGTCAAAGAGGAAGTTACATAAGCATTTTAGCTACAGTGCAATGTAAGTGGTCATTATACAGCTGTGATGTCACGGAACCATAAACATTCTAGCTACCAGCGCAAAGGAAGTGGTCATTATACAGTGATGATGTCAAAGAGGAAGTTCCATAATAATGCTAGGTACCACTGCAAAGGAAGTGGTCATTATACAGCTGTGATGTCATCGACCAATAAACATTCTAGCTACCAGCACAAACGACGTGGTCATTATACAGTGATGATGTCAAATAGGAAGTTCCATAATCATTTCAGCTACAGTGCAAAGTAAGTGGTCATTATACAGCTGTGATGTCACCGAACCATAAACATTCTAGCTACCAGTGCAGAGGAAGTGGGCATTATACAGTGATGATGTCAAAGAGGAAGTTCCATAATCATTCTAGGTACCACTGCAAAGGAAGTGTTCATTACACAGCTGTGATGTCACTGAACCATAAACATTCTAGCTACCAGTACAAAGAAGTGGTTATTATACAGTTATGATGTCAGAGAGGGAGTTCCATAATCATTCTTGCTACAGAGCATATTAAGTGGTCAGTACACAGTTGTGATATCACAGAGGCAGTTTCATGAAGTTGCTCAGTACCACGGCAGGTTATAGAGAGAATGATGTTCCAAAAAGTAAATCTCTCCAGCAAACACAGTTATTAAACTTCAAATATTCTGCTCTCCAGTGTGTCATATTTGAGTTTAGAAATATTCTTTGAAAACTTAGGCCATTATGATCTCAAGTCAAGGTGAAATCATGACACACCCCCCAATCACCCAGCTCCACCTACTTTTCAATAAGCATTTAATTTATTATCTTCACTGGCTTGCTTCATGGCATACCAAGGTCCAGTCAACCTAGGTTGGATAATATGACCACAGACTCCAACACTGTGAGATTTTGGTGATGAGGTGGTTAGTCCCAAGGTATCCACGGGTCCCCTTTACCAAAAATGTAAAATACAAACAACTGCTACTACATTTCAGCACCAGAGTCAGGTGTCAGCTCAGTAAAAACCAGTATAGACAAATTAAGTGGGCTGGACTGAACCATCTGGCATAAACTGTTACGAGTGGTACATTCCCTGCTCCATCTGTTTGCCACCACCCAGCTCAGAGATATTTTAGGGTACTACAGAAAAAGCATTAGTCCTGAGAGCTGACTGCTCAGCTTTAAAATATCATGGGTGAAGGTTCTTATAACATTGCTGGACAATCAATACTCTTAGGATTTGTCAGGGAGGTCCAATCAGTTGTGCTCCATCTGCTGTGCCTATGTAACTACAACCCCTTATGATTTATAAACACTTTTTCCCAATCTTTCTTTATGCAAAAGGACCCAAGCTAAAGCCCTGGTCCTGACCTAGCTTCACCCATTCCATCTCTGGTTTATCAGCAATTGACTCTTCCCAAAACATGGCATCATGGCACTGAACCCCACCTCAAAGGGAAAACAATGTCCACTGCAAATATGGCGTTAGTACAAGTTCCTGATTTCTGCTTTTCATATCCCAATTAGATCAGAGTAATTTCGGAATTAGAGTTGACTGCCAAATTGTGCAACGTAACAAGTGTATTTGGCAGCAGGAGTTACAGTATGTTTGCTTGAGGCATACACATCTCTTGTCATTAGGAGATAAATGAGTGTGGTACCTCTTTAATGCAGCAGGTCTGTGTGCTGGGGAGCACGGCAAGGGTTCCTCACTACGTCCTCACCCTGAATCATGAACATAGGTCAAGCTGGGGGTCCCTGCTACGGCAGCCGGCACTCACCTGAGAGAGAGGAGAAAGAGAACACAATGTGTTATAAAAGTCTTTTCTTTGTTTAAAGTAAAGGAAAATTGTTAGTGGCATCACTGCTTGGACAGAGTAAATCTGTATTACCTTTATACCTATTACCTGTAGGGTATTTAGCTCCTGCCTTATATATCAGTTCATCTCTCTACTCCCTAATCCCCTTTCCCTTCTCCTCTCTACCTCTGTCTCTCATACCCTCTTCTTTCCTTTTCCACCCCCCCCCCCTAACTGTTTGGCCCCATCCTTCCCCTTCTCTCCCCTCCTATATTTCTCCTTTACCCCATTTGTCTCTCTACTCTCTAACCCTCTTTCCCTTCTCCTCTCTCCTTCTGTCTCTCATCCCCTCTCCTTTCCTTTTCTCCCATAACTGTTTAGCATTGCTCTCCCCTTATACAGTATATTTCTCCTCTCCCATTTGACTCTCTACTCCCTAACCCCCTTTCCCTTCTCACTTTCTGTCTCTCATCACCTCTCCTTTCCTTTTCTATTCTCCCCCCAACTGTTTGGCCTTACTCTCCCCCGTCCACCTTTTTCTCTACCCTTATATATTTCTCCTCTCACCCATTTGTCTCTCTACTCCCTAACCCCCTTATCCTTCTTTCCTTCTGTCTTTCATCCCCTCTCCTGTACTTTTCTACTCTCCTTAAAAGTTTGGCCTTACTCTCCCTCATTCTCCCTCATCTTTTCTTTCCCCCCAACCATTTGCCCTACATTCCCTCATCCTCCATTTTCTCTTCTCCATGTGAATCTCATCTACTTTTGTGTTGCCCTAATCCAATGCTCCCTTTAATCTTCTTTACACTTGTATAATGTCCTAAGCACTAGAGCATTCACAAGGGGGCTAGTCAGCTCCGTTTTATGAAAACCTGAAACTCAATCTATTGAACTGACCAATAACACATGTAAATGATGTACTGCTTGGAGTGCGCTCTTACTTATATAACTCAGTATTAGGGAACAACCAAAAGCCCCTGTGGAGCAAATGTCTTTGGGAAATGATAATGGGTAACAATTCTTATGTCAGGGATCTGCAAGCTGTGGCTTTCAAGTTGCTGTTGGAACTGCAACTCCCAGTAGCTAAAGGCCAGTGTCTGTCAGGAAGAACCATGGCTCCCACCTCCACAGACTTTATAGGAAAGTTTTCCTAGAACCTGACTTTTATTAATTTATGTTAAAATGATATGAATAAGCTGTGAGTGCAGTGAAGAGTCTGAGACAGGAAAACACACGATGAGGAGGGCTCTGTGTACGGACGGCAGCATTTAACCCCCTTAACTCACAGCAATAAAACTGCATTTTCCTTCTGAAATATTAAGTGATCTCTATCCAATTCCTGCTGCTGAGAACAGAAAGAGAGTGAATGTTTTATTAAATATTAACAGCAAGGCTGCTTCTAACTCAGCTCTATGTGAGAGGAGAAAGTTTGTTGGTAGCCCCTGAGCCCCCTGGCACTGAGTCATGGCTACTAAACAAGCTCTGATTTAGCGACAAGCAGGAATGTGTCCCCCTAAAAGTTTCAAGTAAAAATTATTTTTATACACATTAAAATACAACCAAATGGGTACAATACAGATTTTATATTTCACTAGTTTTGTTCTGTCCCATCTTTCATAGTGTCCACCATGAAACTCTGCCATAAAGCAAGACATAACTACTAGTTTTAGCCAAAAAGAAAGTAGAGACCTATGAGTACAAGCATTGGGTCTGTTATCCAGAAAGCTCCGAATTATGGAAAGGCCATCTCCCATATACTCCAAATTTTTAAAAATGATTATCTTTTTTTCTGTAATAAAAACAGTAGCTTGTACTTGATCCCCCTAAGATATGATTAATTAATTATTAGAAGCAAACCTAGCCTATTGGGGTTATTTAATGTTTACATTATTTTTACTGTAGACTTAAGGTATGAAGGTCGAAATTATGGAAAGATCCGTTACCCGGAAAACTCCAGGTCCAGAGCATTCCGGAAAACAGGTCCCGTACCTGTATCAGGAAATACACTCCTACAGGAAGGAAGTCCCACAAATGATCGGAAATACATTTTGTGTGATAGGTTTAAAAACTTACTTGCCACAGATTTTTGGGATCTACAGTTCTGGATGCTTAACGTTTGACTGCTAAAACCATAAATTCTACATTTCCAGGTTGCTTTTTGATTTACACTGAAATGTTTGCTAACACGGAGCAGTGGGACCGTAATATAAAATCTTGCACAATGAGCGTAAATTTAATTCTAAGCAAGTTTCCAATACAGGTATGGGACCTGTTATCCAGAATGCTCAGGACCTGGGGGTTTCCACATAACGAATCTTTCAGTAAGTTGGATCTTCATGCTTTAAGTCTACTAGAAAATCATGTAAACATTAAATAAACCCAATAGGCTGGTTTTGCTTCCAATAAGGATTATTTATACAAGCTACTATTTTATTATTACAGAGAAAAAGGAAATCATTAAATATTTGGATTATATGGATAAAATGGAGTCTATGGGAGACGGCCTTTCTGTAATTCATAGCTTTCTGGATAACAGGTTTCCGGATCCCATACCTGTATACATTAAAAGATGGGAACATTTTGAATGATATTAAAGTTGTAATTGCTACTGAGCGCCTGTCCTTTGCTATTCAAGTTCCTACAATGCCTTTGCTCTAATTAAACAGAAAATGGAAAACATTGCTTCGATTTGTGGCCGGGGGAGAGCAATACCGCAGAATGGTTTCAGTGTTACATATAGTCAGGAGCAGAAGTGCAGCGACACACAAGAGATTCAGTAATTCAGTCGAAATTACAGTTAAAAATAATGTCATTGAAACTAAATCACCGGAAAAAAAGTCAAATGAATGCTTATTGGAGAGTCGCTAAGATTTATATTTTACCCCCTAAAAAAACAAAAATAATTTAACATCATTTATTGGTCAATACTAATGTTTTCATACGGAATCCGATTTTTACAAGTCATATCTATTTAAACTACCACACTCCAACCACTTTTTAGTCATCTCAATCACTTTTTGAAATCCTCAGTTTAGTTCAGTCGGTGGATGGCTGTGGGATTACTGAATACTTTCTCTCTGACGTAAAATCCCCAAACAAGTGCCTGCTAAAGAACCATAAGAAACCATATGTATGATGTGCTTCTTCATATCTCTCTGCACAGAATGCTGAATTTACAGCCATCCGTCTCCGAGTACATCCATACAGTATTTATACAAACATATCATGGCCCATTAGCATAGACACAACAGTGAAGGATGATCAGATGTGTTTGGCAATGAGCTGTCACACTATAGATACCTATTTACCACCCACTGAAAGGAAATTATAATAATGCACATCTGATTTAGCAGCACATTCCCAGGCATTGTCTGATTATCCAACTGTTGCTTCAGTTCTCTATCCTAGTTCTGTGAGCTTTTATTCAGCAGGATGAGGATACTCTATAACCTGTACACATTGATATGCATTTTAATTAAATCTGGGGTCAAGTAAGATTTGCACATTAGAACATTATCTGCCATCAGCAGTTTGAATCCCCCACCACAATACCTGCAGTGTAACCTGTATCTGGTGTTACGTGGGGAAACTCACTGTTTCACATTAACTTCTGCTTACTAACAATTTCTTCCTTATGTACCTTTATTATCTTCATATACTAACTACTATAAACCCCCTACTTCCTTTATACACCTCTACTTCCTTCATACACCTCTAATTCATTCATATACTTCTACTTCCTTTATATACCTCTACTTTCTTCATATGCTTCTATTCCGTTATATACCTCTACTTCCATTCTATACCTCTACTTTTTTATATACAGTACCTCTATAAACCTTTACTTCCGTTACACACCTCTACTTCCTTCATATCCCTACACTTGCTTTATATATATATATATATATATATATATATATATATATATATATACTATATAAAAAGAGATATTGCCGCACAACCCTCTTGGTTTCTGGGTGCAAGTAGTCACAAAGGCACTGCCAAAGTAGCCAATATCATAGAAAAAATAAAAACTGACACAGCACTCCAAGTTTCGTATGCAAAAAAAGATATATATTGTAGAAAGACATACCCTATGGGCTTTGGTATGTCTTTCTACAATATATATCTTTTTTTGCATACGAAACTTGGAGTGCTGTGTCAGTTTTTATATATATATATATATATATATATACTTCCTTCATGCACTTCTACTACCTTTATACACTTCTCGTTCCTTCTTACACCTTCCTTTGTATACATTTACTTCCTTTAAACACATCTAATTCATTCATATATGTTTATTTCCTTTGTATACCTTTACTTACTTTATATAAATCTACTTTCTTCATACACCTTTACTTCCTTCATACACCTTTCTTTATTTAATATAGCACTACTTTTTTCATACACCTCTACCTGTTTATATACAGTACTTCTACTTCCTTTATATTTCAATCCTTTACACAGCCCTATTTCTGTCATATACCTATACTTCCTTCATATAGGGGCACATTTACCTAGGGTCGAATATCGAGGGTTAATTAACCCTCGATATTTGTCCAAGTAAAATCCTTCGACTTCGAAGTCGAAGGATTTTGTGCTATTCCTACGATTGAAAGATCGAAGGAATAACCGTTCGATCGAATGATTAAATCCTTTGAATGGAACGATTAGAAGGATTTTAATCCATCGATCGAAGGATATTCCTTCAATCAGAAAAGTGTTAGGAAGCCTATGGGGACCTTCACCATAGGCTAACATTGGCCTCGGTAGGTTTTAGGTGGCGAACTAGGGGGTCGAAGAAATTTTTAAAGAGACAGTACTTCGACGATTTTTAGTTCGAATTGCTTGATTCGAAGTCGAAGGTCGTAGTCGAAGGTCGAAGTAGCCCATTTGATGGTCGAAGTAGCCATATTCGACCATTTGAAATTCTAACTTTTTTTCCTCTATTCCTTCACTCGAACTAAGTAAATGGGCCCCATACTGTACCTACCCTTCCTTTAGATAAGCTTCCTTTATACACCTCTTGTTCCTTTATACACCTCTAATTCCTTTATACACCTCTTGTTCTTTCTTCCACCTTCCTTTGTATACCTTAACTTCATTTAAACACATCTACTTCCTTCCTTCCATATATAGTACTACTGCTTTTATATACCCCAAATGACTCTATATACATCTACTTCCTTGATATACCTCCACTTTCCATCATATACCTTTACATCCTATAGATACCTCTACATACTTTATGTACCTCTGAACACTACGGGAAGGAAGAAGAAGAGGAATATGAGTGGCCCCAAGCCTTGTTGGAAAGTCTCAGTCGTGTTTTTAAGACAAAATACCATTGGACAGATTCACGTTGATGAGAAAAAATCCTCGTACAATTCCAGATTTTGCCATGGAGCCAGATGCAATTCAAAGAAAAAAACTAACTGTTTATAACACAAAAATGCTATTGAAATTTATTTCTCCTCAAATTGAATCTGGCCCATAAGTTTTCACGTTATAAACCATAAAATAATGTTTCCACGTGCAACTGAATCTGGCCCAATGTTTATAATCTTGCTGGAATTTCTGGTTAATTTCATCTTGGTTACGAAACCAATAGCCAGGACAGACGGGCGCATTTCTATCCGGTACAGTTTTTTCGGTCTGTCCATATTTCCCGGACCCAAGTGTCAGAAGTGGGGTAGTCACATGGATATGTTATGTAGTTGGGAGCGAGACGTTGAAGCTGATTCAGCACGATGCCCTGAGCCTCAGGTTTGATAAAGGCGTCTCTGTTCCATATTTATATGTGTGTGAATGACATCAGATAAACAAGGGCTAAGAAAGCGGTGGTGGTGGTGGCAGCGGGTGGAGGAGAGAAGCCATTTGCAACGTGTTATGAAGCTGTGAAAGGATCTGACTTACAACTATCCCTTCACTGGGGCTGGTTAAGGAGCCGGAGAGTGCGTGACGGGTGGCATGAGCAGTGCCCCATCCCTTGTGCCCAGGAACCCCCCCCCCGGAATATTGACAAGGTGCCAGAATGTGAGCAATGTATTGATGCGGGCAGCCAGCCCCCAGATGCACACACACACCTCGCTGACACACTGCTTAAATGTCACACATTAATGAATTTTCATGAAACACCGAGACGAAAAAAATGATCAAAAAGATTGTTTCCACAGCAGCCGACAGCAGAGCGTGCCATGTCCTCTCAGCATAAAGTGTCAGGCTACATGTGCCAGCCAGACAGCAGCATCGGGAGGGGGCAAGAGCCATTAGCCAGGGGAAAAAAACAATAGCCATTAGCCAGGGGAAAGGCCCAGAGCCAATAGCCAGGGGGAATGGCAAAAGCCAGTAGCCAGGGGAGGGGCAAGAGCCAATAGCCAGGGGAAAGGGCAAGAACCAATAGCCAGGGGAGGAGTAAGAGCCAATAGCCAGGGGAGGGTCAAGAACCAATAGCCAGGGGAGGAGTAAGAGCCAATAGCCGGGGAAAGGGCAAGAACCAATAGCCAGGGGAGGAGTAAGAGCCAATAGCCAGGGGAGGGGCAAGAGCCAATAGCCATGGGAAACAGCAAGAGCCAATAGCCAGGGGAAAGGGCAAGAACCAATAGCCAGGGGAAGAGTAAGAGCCAATAGCCAGGGGAGGGGCAAGAGCCAATAGCCATGGGAAACAGCAAGAGCCAATAGGCAGGGGAAAGGGCAAGAACCAATAGCCATGGGAGGAGTAAGAGCCAATACCCAGGGGACGGGCAAGAGTCAATAGCCAGGGGAGGGGCAAGAGCCAATAGCCAGGGGAAAGGGCAAGAGCCAATAGCCAGGGGAGGGGCAAGAGCCAATAGCCAGGGGAGGGGCAAGAGCCAATAGCCAGGGGAGGGGCAAGAGCCAATAGCCAGGGGAGGGGCAAGAGCCATTTGTCAAGGAGGACAAGAACCAATAAGCAGGGAAGGGGGCAAGAGCCTTTAGCCAGGGGACAGAGCAAGAACCATTTGCCAAGGAGGGGGCAAGAGCTTTTAGCCAGGGAGGGGGCAAAAGTCATTAGCTAGTGGGGGGGGAGCAATTATACAAGGTACAGGGCAAATGCCATTTTGCCAGAGATGTAAGAGCCAATAGCCAGGAGAGGGGCAAGAGACATTTGTCAGGGGAGGGGGTGAGAGTGATTAGCCAGGGGAGGGATAACAGATTATTTCCTCAGATGGAGGGACACTTTATCTCCACAACTCACAACAATGAGTTGCAACTAATGATTCCACCCAGTTCAAAATTCAGCCAAATCCCAACAGCAGATCTGACCCAATATTTCATTTCCACCCTTAATGTCACCTGCCCCTGAACAAAGGAATAAAAGAAAATTTATTTTAATATTTTGCCAAATCTTTAATGAAGGATTCAGTACTGTGTTAAAAGCAAAAGGTAGGAGTTCAGTGCATCCGTAGCACCCAGAAATCCACACACACAATAAAGTTTTTGGGGGACAAGACAATACTGGAGGGAACATGTTACAGTGATTCCTATGGAAGAGGAGTCCTGTAAGGTCTGGAAAGTGTGAGATGGATACGAGAAAGGTACAAGCAGACCAAGAAATATACAGTGAATAAAGTACCCCCTATTCTAAAACATAAGTATATTATAAGTCACATGACCATATCAAAGCATGAGGCCAAAGGCAGGGCCAGAACTAGGGGTAGGCAGAAGAGGCACGAGCCTACGGCGCAAAGATGGAGGGGTGTCAGGCACGTACCTCTTCCAACGCCTACCCCTAGTGGCAGAAGTTTTTCTCCACTTGCGAGTATGTGCGTCCTCTGTGCATGCGCACGTCCTCTGGGCACGTTCGTGTGTCATCGGCGCAGTAGCGTCATTGGTGCATGCACATTCGCGCACCATCGGCGCAATCGCACATCATCGACGCATGCGCTCTTCAATACAGCAGGGGGGGGCGACGTAGTTGGCCAGGTTGCCTGGGGTGCCTGGCCGACTTGGCCCGGCACTGGCCAAAGGTCATGGAACTCCGAGGTTACTTCTAATATCCTCATATTTTCCACCATTTTCCAACTTCATTTATTATAATACACATGTCTTAGTGAGTCATGTGACTCACTATGACATCACTAAGCTTCGTTTATAACTGATGACATCACTAAGAGCTGCATATAAGAACAGCATTTACAGGATACCCATGGCTTTTGATTATTATTTACATATACACACATCTGATGAAGTTTCCCAGTAAAGAATAATATATGTAGGTCCATGCAGTTAAACCTTTTCAGTTTGGTTGGTTTCAGAAAGACTTTTTTTTCAATTGCGTTCCATCTTTTATCTTTTACGTTTTTTTCCAAAATTGAAGTTTAAAGTTGAATGTTCCTCTGGTGTCTCAGTCTGGCAGCTCAGTGATCTGTTAAAATTTCCTACATTTAGTTGATTCATTTAGTTGATACATTTCTCAGCAGTATCTGTAGAATATTAGCAACGATTGTATCAATTCTAACAGCTGCCTTTAATGTATCAGTTTAGAACAGTTACAGAGTCGGCGACCCCCCCGCTCAGAGCTGCTTCACAAAGACATAAATTCAACTTTACACTGCAATGTAAGTACATCATAAAAACAAGTTCTGATTTAACTAGGAATAGAAAAATCCCATTATTAATGTAATAAAAAATCTTCTGGAGCATGAGGACATATAAATGATAAAGATCAGCACATGCAGACGTAGAAGCAACACATATAAGTGATCAAGTGAATGACAACAGATGGCGCCTCAGCACATATAAATCAGCTTGATAACCATAACTAGGTGCAGATGATTCATTATTTCATAAAAATAAGCAAGGCGAGCACATAAACATGGAGCCCAACTAGATATATAAGAAGCAATATCAGTCCAACTAGGGTTGCCACATAGCCAGTAAATTACCGGCCAGAAAAAATGGCAACCCCAGCACATATAGATGACAAATGACTACAATGACATAAGAAAGATCAGAGCATATAGATGGATATGAAATATAGATGAGACCCGCATGAATACCCACACAGGAAAATCCTACCATTATCCCGCAAGGTAGCTGCATTTTTTGCGAGTAACCAACGGGTACGCGACTCACTGCAGGACTGTACCCGTCATACCCTACTAAAAATGGTGCCGAGTGCTCCATACAGAATCCAACACTAAGCAACATACAGGAGGAACATGCAACTAATCCAGGGAATTCACTTCATATCCATGTAGAAAAGTTACAGGAGTAGGGTAATAGGGATGGAGCAGACTTCATTAACGAATATGATAATGCACAACCCACACATTGCAGGTGGAGCAGGATCATTATTGAGATATATGGAACTTTACAACAGAGCATATCTTACAGATGGAGCAGGCTTTAGTTAATCACATGTAAAGACAACCCATTACCCATTACAGGTGGAGCAGGATTTATTGAGACATATGTAATTGCACAACCCAGCATCGATTAGAGATGGAGCAGACTTTATTGCGACATATGAAACACCATAACCCAGCAGCCATTACAGATGAAGCATATACATATGAAAAGGCAGAACCCAGCACACATTACAGATGGCGCAGACTTTATTGTGACATATGGAACTGCACAACCAGCATCCATTACAGATGGAACAGACTTTATTACAACATATGAAATGACACAACCCAGCACCCATTACAGATGGATCAGACTTTATTGGGTCATATGGGTTGGCACAAACCGGCACTCATTACAGATGGAGCAGACTTTACTGTGACTTATGGAACTGTACAACCCTGCATCCATTATAGATGTAGCAGACTTTATTGCAACATATGGACCTGCACAACGCAACAACCATTACAGATAGAGTAGACTTTATTGTGACATACTGTATTAAACTGCACAACCCACAATAAATTACACATTGAGCATGTTTTATTGAGACATATGGAACTGTACAACACAGCACACATTAAAGATGGAGCAGGTTTGATTGAAACACACTGAACTGTCAGGGATTTGCTCAACTTAAGCTGGACTCTCACCAGAGGCACTGCAGCATGCAAGTTACCAGGGGCGGCAAAAAAGACTCTCAGAGCCGAATTTCAGATTTTTAAATGGGAATTTTAACTCTGCTAGTGCAGAAAGTGCAATAGTGCTCTCCACAATAGCAATGCATCCCCCCCACCTACACCCACTCCAGAAGGCAGCAAGGACCCCCGTAACGCCTGAATCCCACTGCCTAAAATTACATTTGACTAAAAATGGCAATGCCATCCACATTGAGCACAAGAAGTCATGGCGCAAGATGAAACATTCCCTACACAAATATACAATACAAACCCAAATTAGGGACAAGCCCAATAAATACACAATATTGGGATTGTTTGGTTATTGATGGGAGGGGCAGATATTTGCAAGGTGGTTTGATGGTTAGTTTGAGTGTGAGAGTGAAGCCTTAGTTATGTCATATTTATACACAAGGTATACAGTATATAAAGTCCCGCACTTTTGCATACAATAAAACTCTTTGTTTCCAGCGAGGGGCGGGACCAGACAACACGTACCTCTAATGCCCCGACATATTCAGTACGCCGTATCTCTGCACATATTTAACAGGGTGATATTGAGAGTAAGAAGTTGTTTGGGAAATTATTTGTATTTTCTTAAATTTGCCTCTGATTTGCATTTCTAGAGGCTTGAGATTTGGGACCTGCCAAGATGCTGGAAGGCTGCCAGGCTGTGTATGGGCTTGTCAGGTCATCAGCAGTGCACTTGCGGTGAGCAACCCAACCACACATTTTTCTTGTCAATTAAACTTCATTTTTAGACAGACACGCTTACTATTTCCTTTGTCACTGGTCCATTGTGTCTTTGTGTGTATTCAGCCGCTGTGCATGAGCTGCTATAGACTGTTTAGGTGCGCCAGCAGGGGGTGGCAGGGGAGTTACTATAGAGGAAGCAGACCCTGCAACTGCAGGGGGGCACAGGAGGCATAGGGGCCCCACGAGGCCCTAATTTATATACAGCATCAATAAATATTGGTAAAACAAGTCAACCTCTATACATTTTGGGGGCCTAAAAAATAATTAGCTGTGGGGCCCAGAAATATCTAGTTACCCCACTGGGGGTGGTGTCACAAAACAGGAACTAAAGCAGATCATAGAGAGGACCTGTCTAGCTACAGGCTGCACACAGGGGGACGGAATGAGAGGGGCCCTTCACTCCCCTGTTCGTCACCTAACCACTTCCCCCTTGTACTTTCTCCCACCCCGCCACGTGATAGGCACATACACTTGCACAATTCCAAACAGCATACATACATTGCTTGCAACTTGCTAAAATATTTGCACCAATTCTTTGTACTTTGTTTGAACTTGGATCCTATTAGTAAATGATTTACATGGAGACTTTTCCCACATAATTGGGAGCCAGATAGGGAAATCCAGACAGGACATTGAAGTGAATGACATGGAGATCACCCAATTGATGATCTCCACGTAGGGTTGCCACCTTTTCTAGAAAAAAAATACCGGCCTTCCTATATCTTTATGGTTTTTCCCTATTAATAACATTGGCATCAAGCAACATTTTTACCGGCCAGGCCGGTAAAATACCGGAATGGTGGCAACCCTATCACCACGTCAGTCCCATCATCAGCCCACATGTCACCGGCCCACCAACTGACATCATTGGCCCACCCCTGCCAGTTTTCCCCCCAAAAAACATGGCAACCCTAGAGCCAGACCATTATACAGTTACAGAGCCAGAGCATGACTGAGCCATGAGGAAAATGTCATGTTTTCCTATGAACTCTGAGAGAAAGGGTACCTGCAGATTTGTATATAACAGACAGTCTCTCTCGCTGACATGACTGGGGTTTGGGTGCTGACAGCAACGTGAGGACCATCTCGACTAAGGGGATGAGCACAAGCTGCAGACAGATGCCTGCCTCCCAGCCGAGAACAAAATGCTCAACTACAACCTAAAATTAATGTGATTACATGGTAGGAACCACTCACACACACGCAGGGCTCCACAAATGGACCCATGATAAAGGCGAGAGGTGCAGGCTGTGATTAATGTGACAAGTTCGGGGAGGATCTAAATGATGGGACACATCCGCATGTAATGCGGTTAACTGAAGACATTCTGTCACTAATAACTGGACCAACGATACTGCGTCCTGATAATTATGAACAACGCACCCATTACAGCAGTGTCACCCGCTTCTCTCTGCTGTGCACGTGGCATTAGAGAGATGGAGTATACATGTAGGAATGCATAAAGCCAAGGGAACATTCTCCCCCAACATTCCTTGGCCTCATTCAATACTTAAAGGCACAATTCCAAGCATCAAATTGGACAGAAATTGACCCTCATTAAAGCACCATGTTGTCCCAATCCATCTGATACACCTATTAGTGTGCATTATGCTCAAGGTGCATGGAAGCCCTCGTGTTATAGGTGCAATTAAAACATTCTTTGCCTGCTACAGTTTGAATCTGCGAAGCTGTATTGTCACGACCGGCACCCGATACCAGAACAAATGCCAAGCACCGTGGTCTCGGCTCGGCTTCACCAGTAGTGTGACCACCGTTGGGCTTCGGAGGAGCCCTCAGCTTACTTGGGTGCCACCTGGACTTAACGAGGGGTGCAAGGCAAGATGTTCTGGCTGGCGAAGGGGCACGGCTGTTAGCAGAGTCTTTTGGGCCGAAGGTCATGGTACAAATGGAGCAGGCAAGAGAATCGTCAGACAAGCAGAGTCGAGGCAGGCGGATATCAGAATCGTCAGGCAGGCAATGGTCAAACCGGGTTGTTAATCAAGGGGTTAAGCAGGAAGAGTTGTCGTAGGCAGGCAAGGGTCAGGATATAGATTTCCGAATAGTCAGGATACAGGCAAGGTCAAACATGGATAATCAGACAGACAAGATTCAGATCAGATGCACAAGGCTCAGGAAACCACTAGAAACAAGTTCTATCACGGGCACTGGCTGGGGATCAGAATGGGCCTTTCGCGCCTGTACCTTTAAGAGGCGCGCAGGCGCGCCGCGCGCGCCCTAAGGATCAAGATAGCTCCGGAGAGGAAGAACCACCGGCGAAAAACCATGTGGCGGTCGTCCCCGCCGCACAGGTAACTTTCTTACATATATCCAATGGGAGGGCGCAAAAAAAATATGCCCCATCCACATGATGCCAATTTTGTATTGTTACATAGGGGAGTTGAGACCAAAGTCCATCAAGTTCAACTTCTCTAAACAAACCACAGCGCACATATATACACACTTGTATACTGATCTATCTAAACACTCACATATAAATTATACATACCAATTTTAGTATCACAATAGCCTTGGATATTATGTTTGTCCAATAAATAATCCAAGTCACTCTTAAAGGCATTAACACAATCAGCATCACAACATCATCCAGCAGGACATTCCCATTATACATGTCTATAATTTAAAGAGTAATCATGTCTCCTTGCAAGAACTTTATATCCAGGGAAAACAAACACAGCCTTGACATTTTTTCTCCATAGTTTCTTCCATACCCTTTCCCACTTGCACATTTATATCCCTCTGGAGGACTGGACCCCAAAACTGCACTGCATACTCCAGATGAGGCCTCACCAGGGACCTATAAAGAGGCATAATTATGTTTCATCTTTTGAGTTAATGCTCTTTTTATAAAATACAGCACTTTATTTGCTTTACTAGCCACTGTCTAGAGTTACACAGCTTTTTACCCACAAATACCCCCCAATCCTCCAAATACGCCCCACACACATATAACTCACATTTATGTTGTTTTTATGAAACTGCATAATTTTTGTCAAATCACTCTAAAAAGTGGCAGCATATGGAACTTATAGTTATAGTATCCTCAACAAAAATAGAAATTGTATTTTCAATGCCCACCTCTTGCACATTGGATGCAGCCTGTGCAATATTTATGCACAATTACATGTTTTGCACATACATTCTAACAAGGGGCAGGAGCAGTGCCTTTTGGCAACTGGTTGCTATGGGTTACTAGATCCAGGACAATCTCTGCTCCTCTTTTCACATTTCCAATATTGAATGTTCATTTTGTTGTTATAAGTAAGGAGGTTCTGACAAGGTGATAAGTCTCAGAAGTATCACTGAAATCCAAAATTTCTGAAAACGTCTACTCTAAATCTACCAGAAGGTAGTTCCTTTGAGTGATTGGTTGAACCTGATGGCTTGAACTAAATTTATGCTGTTGGACCTGATGGATTGGACTGTTGAACCTGATAGGTAAATGAGCATCATGTTTTAGGCTTAATTATTTTGTTATTGGGTATATATTTGACATTGATTTCCCTCTTATCAAGACAGTACAGCCAACCTGCTGACCTTCTGCTGTTACAGAATTACAATTCCAAGAACTTAGACTGAACGTTGATCAAAGGGTACTGGGAGTAACTGTCCAACAAATGCAAGGCAATAGCTGCACCGAGGTTTACCTGACTAGGAGAAATTAGCTTTTATTGTATTTTTAAAAGCTATTGTAATTCAATGAAATTATATAAATAAAGAGACAGTTGGAGAGAGGAATACAGTAGGTTCAAACACAGGTTGCTGGCGCCTATTTAGACGTCTCCACACCTACATACACCCTGCAGTTAGACCAGTCTAGTGCAAAATCCTTTTAATCCTATACGTCAGCCACTGAAGTACTGTAATGACCTGACAAGGTCCCAGCAGTCAGCGGCGGGATACTCTTTCTTCTCCATGGAACTCCCAGGCAGAGGAAATTGCTTTATCACAGGTTATTGTAGGAATGTTCCCATTAGATATCATTATGTTGCCGATCTCAGTGTAACACATCTAAGCACTGAATGAATTCCGCCTAAGGCACGGCTGGCAATTCTGATAGGTCTGACTGGGCAGAGAGTTTATTATGGAAAGGGAATGTAGATTTCACACATTATTTTGTACGTGGAGAAGGTGTCAGCTTTAATGGTTCATGTTCCTACAGTGCAGATAGCAAGCCTATAGCCCTCCCTGTCCCATCTAAATATTGGAAAGGTGTTTGTTACAGTGAGAGCTGTGAAGATGTGGAATTATCTCCCTGAATCAGTGGTACAGGCTGATACATTAGATAGGTATAAGAAGGGGTTGGATGGTGTTTAGCAAGTGAGGGAATACAGGGTTATGGAAGATAGCTCATAGTACAAGTTGATCCTGGGACTAGTCCAATTGCATTTTGGAGTCAGGAAGGATTCAAATGGGTTTTTTTTGCCTTCCTCTGGATCAACTAGCAGTTAGGTAGGTTATATAAAGACTTAAAAGGTTGAACTTGATGGATGTGTCTTTTGCAACTGAACTTAATATGTTTCTATGAAACCCCTATACCGAATATCAACCCTTCCCCGCATCTCCTGTACCCAATATCATCTCCTCCATTCAACCCCTGTACCCAAAATGAACTTCTCCTCGTATGCCCTCTGCCCAGTATAAACTCGATTTTCCACTACACAATATCAACTATTATCTATTGACACAGGGAACCCGAGAGTCACCACCACTTCAGAACCAGGTGGTAGCTCCATGGTGTTTGCACTTTGCAAACTGTGTTGTGGGAAGTAAATGATCCCTTATATGAATTTCTTTCCACGTCTCCCATAGCCAGTATACGCTCCTTTCCACATTCTCTTTATCAATATGAATGCATGTCAAAGCACTAATACAACTTCTGTACCTATATTCCCTCTTTCCTACAGCATCTATTCCTCAATGCTTCTTGGTTATACCCATTCTACTCAATTTCAACTTTAGTGTGAGGGTTTGTAAATGCACCTTTACCTTTATTAATATATATGATAAATACTACTTGCTTAAAAAAAAAGAAAAGCAAAAAATCTCCAAAAATATTATCTCTTTCCTACAAGAACTGCACTCAAAATCCTCTTTTCTACACCTACTCAATATCAATTTATATCCACATCAGCTCTACCCAATAACGGTTCTCTCCTACATCTTTTTTACTCAACATCAGTTCTTTCCTACAATATCTGCATCCACAATCTGTTTTCCTATATCTACTCTACTAAATGTCAACTCTTAGAGTGCAGAAAAGGGCAACTAAGCTGTCAAAGGGTATGGGAAGTCTCAGTTGTGTAGAAAGAGTGGCCACATTGGGCTGGTTTTTCCTGAAGAAGGGGATCATATGATAAACTCTAAACCGGTAGGTCCTTCTAGCAGACATTCCAATTAGAAGAAGGTTCAAGCTTAAATTCATAAAGGTGAAATTGACATCTTGAGGTCAGGAAGCCTTGGAGAGGCTTCACCTCAGTTTGTTGGCTTCCTCTAAATAAACTAGAAGTTAGACAGATTTATATAGACATACAAGGTTGAACTTGATAGATGGGTCTTTTTTTCTACCTAAGTTACAATGTTACTATCAATCCACTTTACCGCCGCCTTTGGCTTTGGGTGGGGCCCTCAGCTACTCAGATGCCAGCAGGTCTTAATGAAAGAGGAGCCAAGCAAGAGTTCTGGACATGCAAGGGGGCACGGTCGTTACCAAGGTTTTGGATGCCAGGCAACAGTTCAGGGAATAGGAGAAAAGCCTAGGCAGGCAGGCTGGGGTCGGTACAGGCAGAGTTCAAGTTGGGTCAGACAGGCAGTGGTCAGTACGGGCAGAGATCAAGCAAGGTCATTCAGGCCAGGGTCGGTACAGGCAGCGTCAGAAGAATAGTCAGGCAGGCAAGGGTCAATACCAGTAGAGTTCAGAATTGTCAGGCAGGCAAGGGTCAGGATTAGCAGAGTTCAGAATAGTCAGGCAGGCAAGGATCAAAACTGGAATCAGACAGGATACTAACAAGTAAGACCTAACAATGGGCAATGAGTTTGAGCTCAAAGCCCCTTTAAATATTCGAATTCCACTCCACTCTGTGTGATGATGTCACATGCACAGCGCATAAGTTATTACCGGCAACCGCAGAAAAAAGACCATGCATTGGGCGTCCCCGCCAGCCCACTAGACCACCAGGGTGAGTGTTCATTACAATGTTGAAGGAGAGTCTGTACAGAACAATAGGCAGAGTCGGCTGGGGAAGATAATCCTGTCACTTAGGCTCCAATATACGTCTACACACACCTCTTTTAGATCAATAGGGTTTTACTGGGAGACTGGGCCAATAGGGACATAAAAGGAGCCACCAGGAGAGACTTGAGAGAGAGTCTTCAGGGACAGAGGAAAGGACTCCTGCATGTAAAATCTACTACTGTACTACACTTTGGACATTGTATACTTGGAGTCTTCTTTGGACTTTGAGTGGTCTTGTAGGAGACTCTGTAGAGGATCTGTATTTATTATTTTGTATAGGAGGATTTATTCCTGCTGTTTTGCCCTCAGACCATACATGGAAACTGCCACGTGGTTACTCTCCTGTGTGTTCTACGTGCTTCAGTTAGGTCATTTTCATGACAATCTCTACCTCCCTCTATCCTATATAAGCCCCCTTTTTAACTCTTTCCTACTTTAACATCGGTCCTTTACGTTACCCCTTGTCATTTTAAAGAAGTAAATCAGCTTTCATGGTTTCCACCCTACTTTTGGCAGTGTGTCCAACAGTAAGCATTGCAAGCTTTAGAAGAAAAAGTTCTGATCTACTTTGTATTTATAGTATATTTATATTATTTAATGTTAAGAAACACAACTTTGTGTTGACCAAAAGCCAGAAAAAACACATACAGGTAAGGACAGAGAATAAACACGCTAGAAAATAACCCAGTCTGGCTAAATGAAGAACTCTATGCACAGCAGAAAATCACAAAAAATGGCTCAGTGTACTGTTTGAGGTGTAAACAACATTTGACAGAATCTCCATAATCACAAATCACCGCTGCACCTGCCAAACTTCCTAATACAATTTATATTTCTTTTTTTAACAGCCATCACCCAATGAACAGGCATGTCAACAAAGTACAAGAAGTGAGGCAGGCGAAGCAATAACTGGAAAGGGAAGGAACGTTTAATGAAGTGAAACTTAGTGATCAGATCTTAGTTGCCATGGAAAGCTTTACCAGATGTGCTCCTAGGCACAAAAACAACCTGTCAATCAAATGGGGCCCACACACCCACCTTAAGTCTGCATTTGGGTCTGGATCATAGCAGTGCCCTGGATCCACTGTTACTGCAGTCACTTTCACTAAGAATTGATAAGAAAGTGTGATGAGATACTCAAGGTCCATCTAAGGCCTGTAGAGTATCAAATACACACAAAAGACACAGAATTATGTCAATAAACCAACAGGGACAGAGGTTTGGCCCATAGAGTCTACTGAGCTCATCTGGCTCAATCCAACATAAACATCTATAGAAGAAAACAGTCAGCTGTTGTCATAGAGGGATAAACATGTCATGGTTTTTGATGGCTTTCAGATATATGGACTTTTTGGGGTCATTTCTGTACTGAAACATGCATGTGAAATGTCCTGCTGGGTGGGTGAATCTTCAGCAACAAGGAACAAGATTTTCCATTGTAACAAGTCATGTGACACAAGTGACCTCACAAATCACAGATGACATCACTAAGCACCATTTATATATATATAGTTCAAGGGACCTCTTCAACTATACATAATGCTTTGACCCTGCACCCTCACTAAAGGAAGACTAGTTCAGGGTGCAAGCATTTGATATGGAATGACTTTGACGTAGTTGGCCAGCTCTAATATATTGCAATATATGGACAAACAATCCCTGTTTTGTTTAAAGGGTAAGGCATTTTTCAGTAGACGTATGCACAAAATGTCTCTGTCTTAAATATACTGATAATGGGTTGAGTGCAGAGGACTCTTGTATTTGTCTATATGTATTTCGTGGTCACAGCCTTAGTGCACCCCCGCCTAATGGTTTTAAAAGTAGTGGTGAGCACAATTTTCCCTTGTGTGTTTTATATATAAATATATATATATAAATATATATATATATATATATATATATATATATATATATATATATATATATATATATATATATATTCAACCCTTCTTCCCTCACAATCTCTCATTACTTAATGCCACCAAGGCCCCTCTTTATGAAGCTCCTGATTAGTAAGGTTTTCTTCTTTGATTTCAGTCAACCTAGAGACATCTAACTAGTTAAAGAAACATCAATACAGTAAATGCCATTGAATTATCATTCTTTCAGTAGCATTAGCAGCTACCAGATTGTCAATGGGTAGGAAAATCTATATGGCTTCTTCTCTTCTCACTCTGCCAGACCTGTTCTGAGACGTCAAAGTCTTTTTTATTATTATTTTGGTTCATTTCATTCCTTACAGGTCTGTGTAACCTCTTCCATCAGTAAATACACTTCTGTATAAACTAATTTCCTCTATCATTTCTATTAGCCATCTATTATTATTTCATTCATCTCATTAATGTCAAATAAACACATGTTTTAATTAAGCACTAGTAGGGCCGCTCCTGTCATGGGGTGAGAACTTGCCTCAGATGTCAGTGAGTGGCCAGTTACGAAGAGCAGCAAAAAGCCACCTCTTGTAACTTTAAGATCTGAATTTCTGGATTTTAACCCGGAAATTCAGCTCCGTTAGTGCAGAGAGAGTTATGGAGCCCACTGCACAGGGGTGATCCTGGCCCTTCCGTCGACTGAGGCAGCTTGGTGTTGCTGCTGCCCCGTTCCCCGATGCGCTCACCTTTTTGGTCCAGGGGGGTTCCACGAGGGTAGCGGAGAGAGCCAGAATGCTAGCGCAGAGAGCATAATTGCCCTCTCTACGATAGAAGAGCAGAATTTCTCGTTCCGCCTCTGTCAATGCACTAGTGACGCATCCCCTTTTTGAGCAGCTCCCATGCTGTTTTAAGCACGGATCAGGAGAGCGGAGTCCTGGGATCGCCCCCTGAGCACTGTGATATCCCAAACCCCTCCTAGCCCCATGTGTGCCTCATAAGACATCAAACAAACTGTGGTGTCGTTAACACCTACACACACATAAAAAAGTGTAAAGCTAATAAAAGTGCAGCACAGTACCCATCCCTGTATGTGGCCGTATCCCTGTATGTGTTTGGACCCACCAAGACATGCACAAAAGAATCTCTCTGCTGCTGTCAACTCCATGCATTTCATCAATGACTCCAGTGTTTCTCCTGTATTGCAACTGCAACACTAGGACCAATAAACCTTATGGGACTTTGATGAAACATTTTTTGCTTTTTGGTTGATAGAGTATGGATCCCCAAGATGCACAACAAATACATAAATGTTGGTCTTGTCTATAAAGCCTAAAAGGACAGTGACTTACAGGGAAGGACAATGGATAAAAATACGAAATGTGCCTGAGTTCAATGTAAGTAAGCAATACAGTAAAGAGATGATATGGCACTTGGCTATAGAGGAGGTGACATTAGTAGAAAAAAAGGGACATTATACTGACAGTTCATAATAGGACCTTGCCATGAATACTGCCTTTTACAGAAAAAAATGTAATAAATACAAAACAAACCTGCACACAAAAGGGCTCATTTCCTATAACCCTGGGCAGAAGCGCAAAAACACTTTGGAGTAAACGAACACCCCACGTAGTGCTTATGCAGACTACACATCTGCCAGGGGTTTTGCTGTGCTCTGAACCTTTCCCATGGAGTAAAGCCTGTGTTCCTTATAGGCTGGCATAAGGCAGGCGCACAAGTTAGTTAACAGGTAGGATGTCTATATGCCCCCCAGGGGCAGAACTATTGGTAGGCAGAAGAGGCACAATGGTGGGGGTGTCAGGTACCTCTTCTGTAGCCTACCCCTAGCCCAGGACCTTGCTCCGACTTATTTTAAGCAATCATCTACTCCCCTAGGTAGAGCCAGCAAGAGCTCTTGTTCATGCATGGAGAAGGAGGGAGTGACAAGATGCCTAGGCCCTGCCCCCCCCCACAAATAGAGTGCTGCCAAATGCAGGTAGTGCTGTATTCATGGGGGAGGCCATAGGTTTCCATTTTGGAGAACCTGCAGTAATTCAAAGAGATTGGAGGGCAGTGTGCAAGATTTAATAAAATGACAGACTACAACTTGGTAAATGACCCCCTACGGTGTCAGTTAAATTAAAGGAATTGGGTCCCCATCAGTCTTACCCTGTTGTTTGCCTACTGGGGCTAACGTTAGGTCATATTTGGGTCTCATATTTCCTGTGCACACTTATCTGGAGAGATCTGTAGCCCTATTACACAATTCTTTGTATTTTCTACCCTTCCAATAGTCTAGACTCTAGTGGCTTAGTCAGCAGTCAGTATTGGTTTCACCACGGCAGAATAAGCTTCATGGTCTCATCAACAAATCATCTCAGGAAAGGCTTCAATACTTCCTCATATACAAAACAGAAGAGAGAAGGGAGGGAGGGGATATGATAGAAACATCCAAACACTGGGTGAATTAACACGAAGGAAGCATTTCCCAGAAGTGGAAATCATCTAGAATGAAAGCACACAGCATGGACTTCCACAGGGAACCTAAAGAGCTTCAGAGGAGCAAAACAGAAGGGGAACTGATGGGAATATACACAAAGTAGCCCTCAATAACCTGGGACGGGTCAAATTCAACAAAAGACTATGCACGGCATATATTCCTATAAATCATTTAGTGCATGTGAATTTGCTCTCTGTTGCTCAAAGAATGAGACGCGGCTCTACAGACACCTTTGCTTTGCCTGCATAATTAATGGGCAAATAAAAGAACAAAACAAAGGTAAATGATATACAGTATTAGGCAGCCCTAGCTATTCACTAACAGCCGCAGGCGTCAATTCTCTAGTGAAAGAGACCGTCGATAGCATTCGTTCGCACTCTATCGCCAGGTGAAGTTTTGCTCTGGTGAATGGTCGTTACTCTGCAAATTCAGTAAAGTGAGCATTTTACTGACCGTTACTTCTTTTGCCAGATTTGACTTTGCCACCTCAGAGCAGGCGAAGTGCTTAAAAGCAGCTAGATCTTCCTTTAATCTTCTTTCACTTACATTGTATTGTGTGTGCTGAATATGCATTAAAGTTGAAAAAAACCCTTGTGACTTTTCCTTTTTTTAAGCGGGATTGCCTGCAAAAGTCCTAACAAACTTTTTTTTGGGTAACCAGTTTTCTCCAGACATTCATTTTACAGTGGGCTCATGTGTAGGGCATTATATAAATTCTCTTGTCTTTATTAATGTTCCCTGGACATTTGTAATAAAAAGTGGTAACTTCAAGCATTTGCACCAACATTTATAATATATACCTCCCTACAACTTTAAATTACCCGCTGTATGCAAATTGACCTAAGCGCAAGATCACTAGCAAATTTTCACTAGGCACGAAACGAACGCTAGCGCATCTTTGCTATGAAATGTTTGCACTGCCGAAGCAATGCTACTGAAAAGTCGCCACCATTCGGTTCCTAGGGAGCAACATTGCATACTGGTGAATTATTATAGTGGTAGCGGATTTGCGCCTGCGATGCGTCTAAAGAGGTTGATGGAAAATTCGGTGGTGAGTTATGTTGGAAGTTTCCTCTGTTGGCTGTAACGTTCCCTCTCGATGTGAGAGCTCCTATTGTCTGTTTCATCTGTAGAACTTCTCCAACGGCACAAGTCACAGCTAGGGAGAAACTAGCTACATACACAACACTTTTATCTCTTATGCTTCTGAGTGTGCTACAGATACATCTGTGCAGAGAACAGTTACAGAAAGTCTCTTTATTTCATGCAAACTCTGTACAGAAGTCCCATAATGTTCAAGTAAACGGCCAAAGGACTGTAGCTCTTCCAGATCAGCAGAATAATTAAGTAAACAATGTATTATATAAAATAAGGGCTGAAAACAAATATAAAAAAATCTCCCCATTCCCAAGGTCTTCTCAACAATTTTGTATGGAATTCTGTGCTCTAAATTACTGGTAGGCAGTAAAATAATCTCACACTTGCCACCAACTATTCTACTCTTCATCTCAAAGCTTCCTGGTTTGTATAATTATCACTGGTCTTTATTGCTAGCTTTTGTGGAATTGAAGAAGAATTAAAAATAGACAAATGAAACAAAATCCTTTTGAGATTACTAGCCATTTGAAATTTGGACTTGGCCTGGACATGTGGGGGAAGTTCCGGTCTAGTTAATGTTAATTTATAAGAGAACGATAGCTTACAACTTGAGGTGTAACGTTTCTGATTAAAATGTTGTAACCCTCCAAGAGAAAGCCTTCATACTTTCTGTGCGTAGAGAAAAGCAGTAGAGAAGGTTGGATAGGTGAGGAAGATGGGTCTCGCAGCTACATTTCATATTGTTATATGTTTAAATGTTATATATTATATTGAGAGGGCATAGGTGAGCAACAAGAAAGCCATTGACAAGGAGGTTATAGTAGTCCACTCCACCACAATGCTTCACCCGGCCAATCTTTTCCAGGTGCCTCTCACTATTTATTCCTGCTCCATTTCCATATTACAGATATGTGATCAGTTATCTGGAGACCCATTATCCTTTTTCTGTGTAATAATAAAACAGTAGCTTGTACTTGATCCCAACTAAGATATAATTAATCCTTATTGGAAGTAAAACCAGCCTATTGGGTATATTTAGGGGGTTATTTTTTAAGCTCCAAATATTTCTATTCGGACTAGGGGAAAACACAAATATTTTCCCGGGATTTATTAAAGTCTGATGGTGAAAAAAGTACTTTAACTCAGACATGGGGGCAAATTTACTTACCTTGAAGTTGCGCCAACGCTGGCTTCGCCGCACTTTGCCAATAGTAGATTTGCCAGGGCTGTGCAAATTCACAAAGATTTGAAGTGGCGCACAAGTTACAGATTTCAGTTACGCTAGAGAAGGCAAATTTGCAGTTAAAGTACAATGGCCGTATATGCAGCAGCGAATACATTACACTACACAAGACCAGGGAACCTTAATAAATATATTATAATGCCCTACACATGTGCCCACAGTATAGTTTAGGACCCATATGTTATCCAATGTAGGGGGGAAGGAGGGTACCCTAAAAAAATGTTTCAATCTTTTTCAGCATATCACCCTATAAAAAGTAAAAGACAGCAGCGTTTTTTTGGGACTTCTTTTTTGGACCATCCCTATCTACTCTATTGCATTTCACCTGGTCTGAGGTGGCAAAGTAAAGTCTGGCGCAAGAGGTAACGTTCACGAAAATCCGCAACTTAGTGAATTAGCGTAGTTATGTCCCTGCACCATAGCACAACTTCGTCTGGCATAAGGGTGCGAAGTAGCGCTAGAGTAGGTCCACTTCGCTAATGAATTTTATGCCAGCGCCTGTTAGTAAATCGTCAAAGTGGCAAAATTACGTTACGCTGATGAATTTTCGCTAGCATTAGCCACTTCGCCCTTTAGTAAATTTGCCCCATGGGGAGAACATGTAAAAATCAATGGCAGATATCCCGTTGGATGAACAATTGGAAGATATTCTGAGTTGAGTTGGGTTTCTAAAAAAAAAACTTTGCTTTCAGGTGATTTTACAAAAAATTCTTAGCTTTTGGGCGAAAAATCCAAAAAAATAAAATAAAAAAAACTTAGGATTTTACAATTTTATCATAAGAAAAATTTGTAAAAATACATTGATAAATAGGGGGGAAATCAGTGTGTATTTGGTCGAGTAGTTTTCAGAAAATAGTGAGAACTTTATGTTTACAATTACATGCTTTTCTAGTAGACATAAGATCCAAATGACATAAAGATCCATTATCCATAAAACCCCAGGTCCCGAGCATTCTGGATAACAGGTTCCATACCTGTACTATATTTTTATTTGTCTACAAATGTTTCTTCCAGATTTTTTTTAATTCCTCCTATTAGGACAATTTTTAATTTTTTTCCGAATGAAGATCAAAATTACAATTTTTTAAATTTTTTTCTGAATGAAGACTCTAAGGGGCACATTTACTAAGGGTCGAAGTGAATTTTCGAATTTAAAAACTTTGAATTTCGAACAAATTTTTGGGTACTACGACATAGGCCAAATTTGACTTCGATTCAAATTGGAAAAACTTCGAATATTCGAAAATCGAAGTACTGTCTCTTTAAAAAACATCGACACTTCGCCACCTTAAACCTGCCGAATTGCTATGTTAGCCTATGGGGACCTCCTAGAACCTATAGCCAACATTTGTATAGCCAGCAAGTTTTTAGAAGTCAAAGTTTTTTTTTTTTGAAAATCGTTCGAATCGAAGGATTTAACCTATCGATCGAACAATTTTACTTCGATCGAATATGGCCATATTCGATCAAAAAACTTTGACTTCGAAAATCATTTTACTGCAAATCGATGGTCGAATTTCGAAGTTTTTTTCACTTCGAAATTCGACCCTTAGTAAATGTGCCCCATAATCTAAAATCTCAAAAGTGTGATTATTTATGAAAAAAGTAAAAACTGGAGACTCAATTGCTTAAAAGCAAACTAGAGCGCAGTAAGATCACATTTCAGCCTTTCAAAGAATTGACAAATTTCTTTATTAAAAATTTCTTCAAATTTAGTCTTGAAAAATAGCTTGTATTTTAAAAATATATTCTACATGAACTTACTGTCTAATGACTAGAAGAAGGATATAAAACAGTATGACAAATATATATTAAACACATATATATTTGAGTTAGTGGCTGATTTCTGATCATTCGACCTTTGGGTTCCGATAAAAAGAAGTCGAAATATGCAAGTAAGTAATTTACTTTTTCTTAGAGATTTTTTTTGTTCATGCAGGGTTTTTTCCACATCTGCATTTTTTGTTAAAGAATTTTGTACTATGTATTACCCAAAAAAAAATGATTATCAAATGATCATAAAACAACGGCTCAGACCATTTTCCAATGGTTCCTGCATCTGTTTTATGAGAATATGGAGGAATGAATTATATAATAAATATATTAATATTCTATAGACCAGCAATTGTGGTGAAACCTTAAAATAGTAACTAATAAAAAAAATAATTGGCAAGGAAAATAAATATAATATTTTCTGAACACTGTAACTTGGATTAGCAAAATGCAACCATTTTTAATCCTTATGCTAAATTCATATTTTTCTGGAGGGGAAAACATGTTATGTAATAAAAAACCTATAAGAAACCTAATCTATACAAAAAGGAAAAACAGATGTAGGCAAAAAAAAAATAGCAATGAAATAGGTAAATTCTAGTAAATTAGGATTATTTTTTGATGGAAATCAGAAAATAAGAATGGAAAAAATCTAAAATCAGTGTTTAGGTGCACCATTATAATGGAAAATACATTTTTCTTAGTAAGTTACGGAAGTAAACAATAAATAAACCATAATAGAAAGCCAGAGTTTAGGGCGATGAACTGGGAAAAATATAAAATAAAACCAAAAATGTACTTTCATTAAATAAATAAATAGTAATTCAATAAACAAGGTGTTTAATGTTTATGCTGAGCACCTACTATTTTACATTCATATAGCAATGCAGGTGTGGGACCTGTTATCCAGAATGCTCCGGAACCTGGGGTTTTCTGGATAACAGATGTTTCTGTAATTTGGATCTTCGTACCTTAAGTCTACTAAAAAATCATGTAAACATTAAATAAACCCAATAGGCTGGTATGGGTTCCAATAAGGATTAATTATATCTTAGTTGGTACAAACTACTGTTTTATTATTACAGAGAAGAAATTGGATTATAATTTATAACAGAGTCTGTGGGAGCCTTTGCCTGATTCTGAGCTTTCTGGATGACGGGTTTCAGATATTATATATTGTATATTGCTTGGTTCCTGATCATTTTTCATTGAGCCCTTTATTACAGTAAACCCAGTAGTTCACAAACAAGGCATTTTAATGGCTTAGAAGTTTTTGTTAATAGCTTTAAGACATACTGTGGTCCCCCAGGGTCCTGCTCCTATAATTCTCCGCTTTTTGGTAATTTACAGCAAGCAAAAAATAAACTTGCAATAAGTTCTCATATTCCAATGAATAACAAATCTAAAATGGTCATTTCTGGGGGATATCTGGGATTTTTTTAAAAAAAAGTAAATTTCATTGATTTTATTATGAGAAAATATCTTGAGTACCAACTTCCACAATTCAATATTTTGTAGAATCAAGTTTTGTAGCAATAAAAGCTTTAGGGCTTTTCTGATTTTCTGATTTTGGCAGATGACATTTGTACAATATCATTTTCACAGACTTCAAGTGGAATCTGATCAGGTTTCGACTGGAACTTTGAAGGATCAAAACATTTTTGATCTTGAGCAACTCCAGTGTTACTCCTTCCATTCTTTGGTAAGATACTCAGCCCCCTACCAGCACAATTCGTCACTGTAGATATTTTGTTTTTGTAGGTATTTTTGTGTTCAATTTTAGATCTTGGTTAGGGATGAGCGTAAAAATTCCACCACAGCCACGACCACGGCCACAGACTGTAATGTATAGTTAAAAAATGTTTTGTGGTTTGAGAAATGCTGCGCGACACACGCCCCACTGAATCTTTTGGCATTTCACGAATTTTCAGCGAAGCTCATCCCTAATTTTGGTCTCATGTGACCATAAATAGTTTTTTCCCCCCACATACTTAATAGTAATTTCAGTTTATTTGGGTTTCCTTTGAAATTTTTGTACGTTATAAAACATTCTAAGAAACCAATTTTGAGTTTCTGTTTGAGATTCATAAAACAAATATAAGGGACATATTTATCAAGGGTCGAATTTTGAATTTGAAAAACTTCAAAATTCGAATTCAGAAATTCAAAATTAAGGGAATTTTTTTATTTTTTTTGCCCGAATACGTCACTTTTTGATCGACTAGGTGCTTATTCTGCCGAATTCGAATCGTACGAATCAAAGTAATAGTGCATTTGATAAAAAGTTTCCACCAATTGACTCCAAATAGGTTCTAGGAGGTCCCCCATAAGCTAAAACAGCAATTCGGTAGATTTTAGATGGCGAATGGTTGAAGTCAAATTTTTAAAGAGACAGTACATGAGAAATTTGAATATTTTCGAATTTGGACTATTCCCTAGTCGAAGTACACAAAAAATAGCTTGAAATTAGAATTCGAAAATTCACCTCGACCTTTGATAAACCTGCCCGTAAGTGTGGGATTTGTTGTTCAGTAAAATGAGTGAACTGGTCATGGATCTGGAAACTTTACAAGGGGTCAATTTTAATTTTAAGAAGAAAATAGGGGGTTAGATTTAGCAAGTAGATCTGTAGATACATTATAGTATAAGTACATCAAACGTTGCTTTATTTTCTATCTGGAAGAATGCTGAGGTCAGTGACTATAGCAAAAATAAATAAAAAAAGTTATAGTGAAAATATTACATCTGTTAGCAACACAAATACAACAAGTAAGGGTTGTGTTGACCATTCTGCCCGTTGTTTAAATTAAATATGTATAATTATATGTTGCATTAAACAGCACACCATTATCAATGGATTCACATTTGTGATACTTCAAATCAAGTATAATTCCTAGTAATTGCCCTTGTAGACTGAACTCCTCCTAATCTGTCAATCAGAGACACAGGTTGCAGCTGACAAAAGGGAGAGCTCAACTATAGATTACAGGGGTTGGGAAAGAGAGGTAGCATAAAAATATTTAAGATTAACTTGTAAAATTTATAAAAAAAAAAAATGTTTTTCCAAAAGTCCTATTTGACTGATACATTTTTCCATTTAAAAGTAGCTCTGGTTGGGTTAAAGACGGTAAGACTTTTTAGGTATTTAGACTTTTTGAGTGTCCCCTTTAAGCCAAACCGCCAAGCTTAGGGCAATATGATAGAGAATGATCATGGGTCTGGCACAGCTGTGAATTACAAGTTGATTTTGATGTCAAACCTCAACATGAAAAGACTGCGGGAGTCGGTGGGAAAGCTGGGAACTGTAGTTCAATAACATCAGAATGGCTGCAGGCTGCTAAGTGCTTTCACACTGTCCTGCATCTGGTTAAATGAATGTTTTGCATAAGCAAGTACATAGGGAAAAGTGTCCAAGTGCTAATGCGCTAAGAGAGGAAAAAGCTGGAATGGGATGAAGAGAACGGCACACAAACAGGCCTTCAGAGCTGTGCGGATTGGGGTGAGGTTGGGCCGTGTGTGCACATATTGTAATAAGACATTCATAGGTCTGACGTTCGGAGATGTCCTCATTTCCCCCTCTAGGACAGCAGCTGGCAGCACATGAGACAATAAGGACATACAAACTTTTCCATAGGAACAATATCCCCCAAAAAAAGCAATAGAAGGGAGGCTTACTGTGACTCGAGGGCCCTGGTGGGATCCACCAAACCATGGCTAAACTGGGGCCTGCAGACACACCGGCAAAACAAAAATAAACACATCAGGATCATTTAGAGAAAAGCCACAAAAACAATACGATATATAAATTGGCTCTGGGGGCTCCTGATAAAATGGCGGAGAAGAGGAAATGGCCTTAAAATGGGGGTGGGGGGTAACGTCAGTTCGGAACTTTGGCTTTAGCAGAAGAGCCTTAATACTACACTTCCAATCTTGGCCAGGCAGTGGTCAGAATGCAAATGCTTGGAACAGACAGAGAGACGGGAACAACTGCCAGTTTGAAAAGTGATGGATTCACCAATAAGACCCCCGCCCTATCTGTTACAAACACCCTGACCCAATAACAGGACCTTCTTTGGGATGACAAATTCGACACCCACTGGCAGCAACAAGACATGTCACCCAAGTCGAGCCGGGCACACGTTAATACTGACTAAATGTGCAATCTCAGCAGTGCAACTCAAGCTGAACCCTCTCTCCTGTGATGTTTGTTTCCCGGGGGTAAAAAAAGGGGTGGGGGTGGCAACTCCTGGAGAAACATCTGTGGCACCTCAAAGCCATGGACTCCCACCACTCACCATGGCGGTTGTTGGCGTTCCCGTCCGGCGATGACGCTGCAAGCCACACTCGCAGCCTCTCGAGAGCGGACGGCTATGTTTCTGATAATAAGCTTCACGCTTTAACTCACTGGCTGGGGTTTTTTTTTTTTTTTTTTGAGTTCACAGTGTTCCAGAGTACAGAGCAGGGAGGGGAGGAGGAAAATTACTGGAGCCTCTTACCATTCCACTTCCACTAACCCAGAGGAAATGTCTTATTAAACAAACAACCAACAACAACAACATTAAAAAAAGGAACGTATAGAGAGAAGGGGGTCGGTGTAGCCATGCCAGAGGAATCCGTGCGATTGTCTCCTGACGGAAATCTCTGCATGGCAGAAAGCAGGCTGGCATCTCCGGGGTAGGAGTGCCAGGGAAAAAAAAGCTGCTTTCTTTTGCAAAGAGAATATTTATTTATTTTATCATGCTGTCTCCCAGCCCAGCCACGAAACAGTCCAAATTCAACAGTTCTGCTTTTAGAATTCCACTGGGCAGCTGACCAGGCAAACATATCAAACGGCCTTGCACAGGGACGGCAGGGGAATGCCGGAGGGATGATATAAGGATGAGCCATACATTGTGCACAATATAATCGCCCTCTCCTTCTTCCGACAGACTCCATATTAAAGCTGCCGAGGCAGAAAGTTGTATGACATATAGAAATGTAAAATATTGTTCAGTCAACACCCTGCCGCCCACCTCTTTATAATATCCAATGGCCAAATACATTCAGAGTGTTGCAAAGTTTCTAACCTGTTGGCTGCTCCTCCACGATACTGGCCAAAAAGAAGTTTCAAATATTTCTTGCAACATCCAATGACTAGTAGCAATGATTAGGTGACAACCTGCAGCATCCAATGACCAGCAACAATATAGAAGCTAAAATAAAACCTGTTGGACACAAGCAACACTCAAAGACCGATAGAAATTTAAAATATCTCTAGGTTGACAACCTACTGGACACACCCAACATCCAATGACCAATAGAAATTTAAAACATTTATAGGTTGACAACCTTCTGGACACATCCAACAATCAATGTTCAATTAAAAATAGAAATTTACAATATTTCTAGGTTGACAACCTACTGGACACACCAACATTCAATGACTAATAGAAATGTTAAACATTTATAGGTTGACAACCTACTGGACACGCCAACATTCAATGACCAATAGAAATGTAGGATATTTCTAGGTCGACAAGCTACTAGACACACCCAACATCTAATGACAAAAATAAATTTAAAACATTTATTGGTTGACAACCCACTGGACACACCCAACATTCAATGTTCAATGACCAATAGAAATTTTGAATATTTCTAGGTTGACAACCCACTGGACACACCCAACATCCAATGACAAATAGACATTTAAAACATTTATAAGCTGACAACCTACTGGACACACCCCAACACTAAATGACCAATAGAAATCTAGAATATTTCTAGGTTAGCAACCTGCGGGACACACTCAACTTTCAATGACTTGTAGAAATTTAGAATTTTGCTAGGTTGGCAACCTGGTCACAAGCAAGATCTAATGACCAACAAAAAGTAGAATATTGTTAGGTTATCAACCTGCTACATAAAATACTAAATAACTAATAGAAATTTAGAGTAGTTCTAGGTTTCCAAGCTAGTGGACAAACCCAACATCCAATGACCAGAAGCAATTTAGAAGGTTGCAAGACCTGGATATTTTTGATCACACCTCAGTTCCTTAAACCAACAAATGTTTAGAATTCTGCAAGGTTTAGATTTAATTGGTCACATCTTATGTCTAACAACCACAAATTCAGAAAACAACTATATATCAAAGCCAATGACTAAGAAGACCAGCTAGTAATACCTTACACAACTTTTATTATATTATATGACTAATAGAAATTTTGAATATAATGAGGCTTGCAGCTTGTTGGCCACATCTCACTTTCATCAACCCACCTGTGGACCACACCAGCCATCTAATTACCAATAACAATTGAAATTGCTGCAAGGTTCACAACCTGTTGGATACAGCTTACTTATAACAAACACCTCAAAATTAGTGATGCACCGAATCCACTATTTTGGATTCGGCCAAACCCCTGAATCCTCCGCAAAGGATTCGCCGAATACTGAATCCGAATCCTAATTTGCATATGCAATTTAGGGGTGGGAAGGGGAAACATTTTTTACGTCCTTGTTTTGTGTCAAAAAGTCACGCGATTTCCCTCCCGCCCCTAATTTAAATATGCAAATCCATATTCGGTTCAGCATGGCAGAAGGATTCAGCCGAATCCTGCTCAAATAGACTGAATCCTAGCCGAATCCCGAACCGAATCCTGGATTCGGTGCATCCCTACTCAAAATTAGAATGTATAATCTGTTGGCCACTTAAAACATCCAATGTAAAATCAATAACCAACAGAAATGTAAAATGTTGCTAAGTTTACAACCTTCTGGTGACTCCTCTCTTATGCTGGCCAGTAGATTTTTAGAATATTGCTATTAAGGCTGGAACTAGAGGTATTTAACCAAGGCATGGTGGTGGAGAAGGAAGAATACTATGTGGACAAAGCACCTATTGTTGGGGCAAGCAGACTGAGCAGCATTGGGGTCGAAACAGCCATTCATACTGAACAGGAAAGATTAATTGTGAGTGTAAGTGAGTAATTAAACTGGGGATGGATGGGGCAAAGTACAGGCAGGGTGCTAGGTTGAGTAGGTTGAGTAATATTGCCTTGGGCTTCAATAATACCTAGCTCTGATTACTGGGTGCAGAACTATCAAACAAATGAAGGTTTGAAACTTATTTGCCATTGCCATTAACCAACAAATATTTAGAATGTTGATTGGCCACACATCATGTCTTCTTATAACCAAAACAAGTAGAATATTGATACAGTATTTCAGTTTTCCTGAAATAGATTATATTTTTTCTCTTTCCCCTACAGGCAAGTGAGGTCTTTCTTTCCCCGGATTTGACATTTTCCCGGAATTGACACCGTCTAGAAGTCATCGCTAGGGAAATGTAAAATTGGGGTCCTCACTTCCAAAGACCAAATCAAAATACAGAAGGGTGGGTGCCAGGTTCCCAATGTGTTGGTCTCCCTTTAAAGCTACATTAGGGTGTTTCCTATAATGAACTGTTCTATACATTTTTACATAAATATTTTACTTGATTTTTCGGCAGTGACCCTGGAAAGAGCAAATGTGCTAAAAACCAAGAGCACCAACTATTGCATTTGCAGTTTTACAAAAGTCAAACATTTATACTATTTCTACCACTCAGAGATACTTTTATCTAGGGATGCAACGAATTCAGGATTCGGTCTTTTTCAGCAGGATTCAGATTCAGCCGAATCCTTGTGCCTGGCCGAACCGAATCGGAATCCTAATTTGCATATGTAAATTAGGGGCGGGTAGGGAAATCACATGACTTTTCGTCACAAAAGAAGAATTTGTTCCACTTTTTCCTTTCCTGCCCCTAATTTGCATATGCAAATTAGGATTCGGATTCGGCTGAATCTTTGAGCAAGGATTCAGGGATTCGGCTGAATCCCAAATAGTGGATTTGTTGCATCCCTACTTTTATCCACTTGTATATTTTACCCAAGTCACATATTATACATTTACGCCACATTGAATTGAAATCCAGCATAAGAGTCTCTGCTGAGATCCTCTGAATATGGCATCACTGAAAAGGCTCCAGAGCTCATGGAAACCGACCCTCTCATTATTCGGATTTCCCTCAGTGATACATTTCCCCAGGTGAATGCTACAGACGTTTAGGGGCACAACTGAACAAAATTGGAATTCCTCGTTGCCTACTTAGACTTTTAAAACTAGACACTAATGTTAATTTCACATCCTGCATGGCTAATGAGCATGCTGCAGCCTGCGTTGATTTCCGGATAGCCACAGAATACATGGTAACGAGTAAACCAGAGCAATCAAACTGTAGGCAGAATTTACTGACACAGGGAAACATCTGATTGGTCGACATAATTACTTGACCTGCAATAAAATTGGTGCCTCTTAATTTATATACTACCCCTAAATGTGATGTCATTTAGGCCTTCCTGAAATCCTCCTGCCGATCCCTACCACCACCCCGACACATTCTCCTCAGGGGAACAGTGAATATTATTGATTGGCTTTATAACCTGGAGGTTCATCATTCATTTATGGCAATTTGTGCTTAATTGTTTTTTACCTCAACTTAAACGCTACTGGGGGAGCGCCGCCGATCAATAGCATTAAGGAAAAATAGTTTGCAAAATAAAAACCTGTATGAAGCCAAAGCAGAATTATGCATGTGCAGTCAATAAAAGGTTTCAGTATAAACGGTGGCGTATTATTCCTGTCGCACCAGAGCACTCGTTAACCTTAACCTACTAAATGAACTGTGACGAGGAGATCCAGGCATCAACGTTTAAAGGGGAGATTAAATCGCTGGACTAGTTTTCAAACAAACTTTTACTTCCATGTAGACAGTAATATCTTGTATATTTTGTGTTGGTCTTTTTTAATTCTTTGGCGTTTTTTGAGTGATTTAACTTTTCATTCTATGGTGAGTGATATTCTTTTTAAGAAGCTAAAGGATTAATATCAAGTGATGTATCATCTTTATTCAGAGGCTGCTATCACTTTATAGCGAGGCCCCCAAATCCACTATTTTGGATTGGGCCGAATCCTTCGCAAAAGATTCAGCCTAATGCCAAACCGAATCCTAATTTGCATATGCAAATTAGGGGTGGGAAGGAGAAAACATTTTTACTTCCTTGTTTTGTAAAAAGTCACAAGATCTCCCTCCCCGCCCCTAATTAGGATTCGGATTCAGTTCAGACGGGCAGACGATTCAGCCGAATCCGAATCCTGCTGAAAAAGGCAGAATCCTGGCCAAATCCCGAACGGAATCCTGGATTCGGTGCATCCCTATCACGTTATGAGCTTGGTTGGCAAGTAGCTGACAGGTGGCAGGCCTCATACAGACCTCTGTTTTCATTCTCTCCATAACTATTAAAAAATAATAATAGATAATAAATAATCTGTTATACAGGTATGGGACCTTTTATCCAGAATGTTCAGGACCTGGGGTTTTCCGGATAATGTATCTTTCCATAATTTGGATCTTCATACTCTCAGGGGGTTATTTACTAAACCCCCGAATGCAAAAATCACAAAAAAAAATTTTGATTTTTTTTTTTTTAAATAAATTTATTAAATAGATTTATTAAATCCGAAGGATGGAAAAGTCCGAATCTGAAAATCCAGCATCTCAGATCTGTCAAGGTTGCATATAAATCAAAGGGAGAGGTCCCAATGATTTTTGATGTGGACTGGGTTTCGTGCAATACCCTGAAGTGCTTCGGGCAAAAAGCATAAGAAAAAAAAACGAAAGAAAAATCGTGAAAACCCCCAAAAAATCGTGAAAATCTGATTTTTTTCCCGCAAAGCAAAATTTCTAGGAAATTGTAATAATAACGGAGCGTTAAAAACCTGAATGGATTTAATCAGAGTTTGTAGCAGAAAATATTGAGATAAATTCAGACTTTGATAAATAACCCCCTTAGTCTACTAAAAATCATTTAAACATTAAATAAATGTTTTGCCTCCAATAAGGATTAATTATATCTTAGTTGGGATCAAGTACAAGCTACTGTCTTATTATTACAGAAAAAGGAAATACATTTTAAACATTTGAATTATTTGGCTAAAATGGAGTCTATGGGAGACGGCCTTCCTGTCATTTTGAGCTTTCTGAATAACAGGGTTCCAAAGAATGGATCTCATACCTGTACAATCTAACTTTCCAAAATCTAAAAACAAACTGTATATGAGGAAACAATGTAGATTACAGATGTAGCTGGGGTATTGCAAAGCGATGTCTGACTATACCAGGTCATTATCAATATTTACAAATGTAGCCTGAGTCTCTTATGGACAAGAAGGAAATCCTTTTTAACAATCTGGATTATTTGGATAAAACAGAGTCTACGGGAGGCGGCCTTTCCATAATTCAGAGCTTTCTGGATAACGGATCCCATACCTGTACTTTACAGTAATTTGAAAAGTTAGAGCTCTAATTGCTTTGAAGAAATAACTGTTGTAATATCTAGCTGTTGCAGTTTGGTTACGACAAAACTTTCTGCCAGATGGTAAAGGAGAGAACAATAAATGAAGAACACCCTCCACTGTTCTTCAGTCATTTTCACATACACCAATGTTATTCATAAGTTATACTTTGGGCTATACCAACTAGTTACCTCTTCATTCATTTACACAGTGATATCTTGGGTTATACCAACTAGTTTTAACTGTTCATTCCTTTACACAGTGATATCTCTGGTTATAGCAACTAGTTTTACCTTCATTCATTTACATAGTGATATATCGGGCTATACCAACTAGTTACCTCTTCATTCATTTACATAGTGATATATCGGGCTATACCAACTAGTTACCTCTTCATTCATTTACACAGTGATATCTTGGGTTATACCAACTAGTTTTACCTCTCCAGTCATTTACACAGTGATATCTTGGGCTATACCAACTAGTTTTACCTCTCCAGTCATTTACACAGTGATATCTCAGGCTATACCAGCTAGTTACCTCTTCATTCATTTACACAGTGATATCTCGGGCTATACCAATTAGTTTTACCTCTCCAGTCATTTACACAGTGATATCTTGGGCTATACCAACTCGTTTTACCTCTCCAGTCATTTACACAGTGATATCTTGGGCTATACCAACTAGTTACCTCTTCAATCATTTGCACAGTGATATCTCGGGCTATACCAACTAGTTTTACCTCTCCAGTCATTTACACAGTGATATATTGGGCTATACCAGCTAGTTACCTCTTCATTCATTTACACAGTGATATCTCGGGCTATACCAATTAGTTTTACCTCTCCAGTCATTTACACAGTGATATCTTGGGCTATACCAACTCGTTTTACCTCTCCAGTCATTTACACAGTGATATCTTGGGCTATACCAACTAGTTACCTCTTCAATCATTTGCACAGTGATATCTCGGGCTATACCAACTAGTTTTACCTCTCCAGTCATTTACACAGTGATATATTGGGCTATACCAACTAGTTACCTCTTCACTCATTTGCACAGTGATATCTCAGGCTATACCAACTAGTTTTACCTCTCCAGTTTTTTACACAGTGATATATTGGGCTATACCAACTAATTACCTCTTCATTCATTTACACATACAGCCATGTGTAGCCAGTGTTATCTAAAAGCTCTATGTAATATACTTATATTTAATCATATTATACTATACACAGCTTACGATAACTCAACTTGCATTTAGGATATAACGGCTCATTTCAGTATGTTTCCAATGTTGCACATGTTTGTATCAGCCCATGGCGTGTCCTTACAGAGGGTATAATCTCCATAAACTCCATCTATAAAAGACCGCTAAACATTTCTTTAATTAGAATCTGCTCATTCCGCCTGACAAACAACTCACTCTTTTTTTTTCTTCTTTCCTATTTACTTCTTTCGCTTAGTTATTACAGCACAGCTCCATGGATCATGTCCCGAATCCGGAATGTGGATGTACTGACATCCAAGTGAAAATGCTTTGCAATGGTGCCACGTCTACAACTTGAAAAAGTCTTATGGAAGCCCTGGGAAGGAAGGAGGGAATGTTCTACTTGTTTCCAATTTACATTTGCAAGGAAAATATTAGTGAGATTTTAATATTGCGTTCTGCCATCTGAGTGCCATAGTTTTGGTAAAACAAACAGAAAACGTAGCAAGGAACTAATATTGCCTCTTGTACAATGCCAAAGCCAGCAAACAACACAAAAAGAGTTTGGTGGTTTAGTTGTTATTAGCCACAAACCTCACCCTAACTGGCCTTCAGACTAGGCCCCATTAACTAAAAAAAAGGTTACCGGTCACATTAGGATAAAAGTCTAATATCTGGGCCATCAGAAATCATGGGGCCCCATATAACTTAGCTAGCAGGCCTTCCCCTCAGAGGGCCCAAGTTGTTATTAGTCCAGTTCAAATATGGGACCCCTGGATGATGAGTCCTGCCAAAAAAGTACAAAGGGCCAACTAAATTTCATTCTCATTCTCAACCCACCCAGCCATTCCCCATTATGCATTCAGCAAGCCACAAACTGCCCAACCCCTTCCCTTCCTCATACAGATTCCATTATGTCCTGTTTTCACCTTGCTCTGCTGTTTCTGTCTTGCACATGTGTCTCCCTCTTGGTCTACTGTTTCCATCTTCCCCATGTGTTTCCCTCATGTTCTACTGTCTCCATCTTGTCCTACTTTCTCCATCTTGTCCTACAGTCTCCATCTTGCCCATGTGTTTCCCCCTTGTTCTACTGCCTCCATCTTGTCCTACTGTCTCCATCTTGTCCTACTGTCTCCATCTTGCCCATGTGTTTCCCTCTTGTTCTACTGTCTCCATCTTGTTCTACTATCTCCATCATGTCCTACTTTCTCCATCTTGTCCTACTTTCTCCATCTTGTCATACTGTCTCAATCTTGCCCATGTGCTTCCCTCTTGTTCTACTGTCTCCATCTTGTCCTACAGTCTCCCCCTTGTTCTACTGCCTCCATCTTGTCCTACTGTCTCCATCTTGTCCTACTGTCTCCATCTTGCCCATGTGTTTCCCTCTTGTTCTACTGTCTCCATCTTGTCCTACTGTCTCCATCTTGTCCTACTGTCTCCATCTTGTCCATGTGTTTCCCTCTTGTTCTACTGTCTCCATCTTTCCTTATTGTCGCAAACATTCCCCACTGTATTTTCTTGTCCTACTGTCACCATTATGTTCTAATATATCTAATATCCATTCCCTTTGGATCCCACATAAGGCAGCACTGAGTTTAGGTGAAAAGAAAGAGGTATTCTTGTTGCTAAGGTGAGTGAACGACATAATAAAAGAGAATAAACTTGTCCCCTTGCCTCTGTCAATAAGCACTGCTGTGTAAGACAAGCAAGTATTCAATGAGAGATTTGTTTTGCTATCAGGGCACCTGGTATAGCCTGACCCGCAGCACCCAGCCACCCTCCCCTTGCCGCCCGACAGCTCCTGCGAGCAGCCTGCTAATGAAGCCTGATGTAGGGTCCCTTCCTCTCCGGTTGCTGCTGTTAATATTTCATCTGCCTTTCAAAGCGAGGGCCACGGAGGACTCAGTTCTAACATTGTTTACACGTTGGTCTGGGGATTTGTGCTTCCAGCATTAGACTGGGTTTGCTCATATCTAATTAACTGAAAGTAATCAGCTCAGTATGACGGCATCTCCTTTGCATGTACTCTGTGTTCTGGCTCAGTCCCCTGTGAGACTCCCATTTAGGGCCCTGGCTTGTTTGTGATGCCCCTCCCACTGCTGGCTGCCAGGGCTGGGCTGCAGGAACACTCATACACTGCATATGTTTGGCTAATTCCCTCTCCAACAGTTGCGCCTGTAGTCCAATGGCCGCTCGGCACACACAGGGACAGCTTCACTGTCACTCCATCCCACTGGGGTAATTAATTAGAGCTAATTAGCTGCTATTCTCCTGGTGGATTAACCCATCTCCAGTTAATTATCTTACCCATGGAAAGTGCCCAGAATCACAAGGTGGATATTATCCCTAACAATACTTTTAGGGGTTAACCCGGGGCTGTGCCACATTCTCACGGATTGGGATGGAGCTTTATTTAATAATAGGAAGTTATTCAGGTTATTAGCCATCACAATCCGTTCAGCTACTGCTAGCTACTCCCACATCAGCCCATTCTAAGGGGCTCATTTATCAGTCTTCTTAATAGTGCAAGATGCAAGCTAACTTGTATGTAGTATCATCTACCTGTTATAGTTCCAATGTTACTGAGAGCACAAATAAGCACTCACCCCAAATCAAGTCACACCCTGGTATAGTTCCAGGGGTACCCATGGCACAAATAAGCATTCACCCCAAATCTCTGGGGCTCCTTAGCTCATAACAAGATTAGTTATATAGAAACATTGGGGTAACAGTCACCCTGCTATAGTTCCAGGGGTATCCAGGGCACAAATAAACACTCACCCCAAATCTCCCCCTAACTGGCCTTTAGGCTGGGCCCCCTTAGCTCATAACAAAGTTACAGATATATAGAAACATTGGGGTAACAGTCGCCCAATACAGAAAATAGGTTTCATTTAAGGGGAACTTTAGCTAAAAACTGCTCCCCTTTAAAACAATGCATTGCGAGGAATTTATTGTTGCTGCTTAGCTCACGGGTATCAATTACATTGAAAGGTATTTTTCTGACTCCTTAATTGACAATGGCTCATTAGTGCAGTGAATTTGATGGTTAAACATTATAGCAGAGGATCACTGCCAGGTAGTGATGTAGCGCTGAACCCCACTTGCTGCGCCTGTGAGCAAGTCACATAGTTGCTGTCACTGCTGATAAAAAGAAACTCTGTTAGCCCTAAACATGCCGCTAGGAAATTCAGTGTTACTTTATTTGTAGACTCAAGGCTGAAGGGTGAGTGAACAGCCCCCAGGCTATACATGAGCACAGAGATCACTTACAGCTGAAGACACATAGAAATCACAGGCATATTCATATCTAGAGCTCGGGGTCCATGTCTGCCTTTCAGTATCTGCATTTGTGTTGATTGTTCTGAGATAATACATAGAAGTATAGGATGTGTGTTACAGTGCAATAATAATATTCCTGTGAGTTTGTGTGTGTATGTATAGTCTGTCACATGGGGCTCTGCAGAGAGAATAACCCCCAGCTACATACATTCTGTAGATACGAGGCATTCAGCTGGTGAAATGTCTGTTTATCTGTAATGAAACTCTCTGCCTGCAAAATGATCCTGTTGAATTTTGCTTAGTACAGGGAATACCTATGCTGCCATAGTTCTATGGGATCTCTCTGTACAGACTATGAGCAAACTTAGGGGCTGTTCCTGCTGAATTGTGCTTAGTACAGGGAATACCTATACTGCCATAGTTTTATGGGATCTCTCTGTAGAGACTATGAGCAAACTTAGGGACTGTTCCTGCTGAATTGTGCTTAGTACAGGGAATACCTATGCTGCCATAGTTTTATGGGATCTCTCTGTACAGGCTATGCGCAAACTTAGGGGACTGTTCCTGCTGGATTGTGCTTAGTACAGGGGAATACCTATGCTGCCATAGTTTTATGGGATCTCTCTGTACAGACTATGAGCAAACTTAGGGGACTGTTCCTGCTGAATTGTGCTTAGTACAGGGAATACCTATGCTGCCATAGTTTTATGAGATCTCTCTGTACAGGCTATGAGCAAACTTAGGGGCTGTTCCTGCTGAATTGTGCTTAGTACAGGGAATACCTATGCTGCCATAGTTTTATGAGATCTCTCTGTACATACTATGAGCAAACTTAGGGACTGTTCCTGCTGAATTGTGCTTAGTACAGGGAATACCTATGCTGCCATAGTTTTATGAGATCTCTCTGTACAGACTATAAGCAAACTTAGGGGACTGTTTATTTCTGAACAATGTTAACTACAGGTAAATCCCTATACTGATATAGTTAGGAAGATGCTAAAATAGAGTTCATGGGAAATTAACTAGGAGAGAGAGTATAACTAAATCCTGCAGTCCACGAAACTTATTGCACTAAGGAATGATTTGGAAGAGTGAGTCTTACCCTGACAACAAGTTGCCACGGGTCCAAGATGGCTGGGGTAAGGGTTATCAACTACAGGTATTGGATCCGTTATTCGGAAAACTCTGAATTATGGAAAGGCCGACTTCCATAGACTCCAACTTATCCAAATAATCAACATTTTTCAAAATCATTTCCTTTTTCTCTGTAATAATAATAATAATAATAATAAATCAGTTGCTTGTCCTTGATCCCAACTAAGATACAAGTAATCCTTATTGGAGGCAAAACCAGCCTATTGGGTTTATTTAATGTTTACATGATTTTCTAGTAGACTAAAGTTATGAAGATCCAAATTCCATCATCTGGAAAACCCCAGGTCCCGAGCATTCTGGATAACAGGTCCTATACTTGTACTGTACTATAAATATACTAAACGTATATGGGGGATACATAAAGTTGCACAATAACGCTGGCCATCTCTTTATTTCAAGAGGTTGCCAAATGTGCAGATCTTTGTCTCATTCGGAAGGACCTGTCCAGACCCATCAGGAAATATGCTTCTTGCCTGACTGTATTTTGCCCCCAGGCTTTTGATATTGCAGATGTTGGGGCACTAAGCTGTGGGCATGGTAAAGTGCATGTGAGTCAGCCGGCACTTCATGAATCATTTATAATATATAAATACAGGTACATGATTCACACACACCACAAGGCAGAAATGGCCTTTGCTGTGACCAGTACATAGGCAGCTATTGAAAACAATTTTACGGCCCCTTTGTTTGCCATATACAATGATTAACATATAACCCGGGCCCCGCGCTGTACAGCTCATAAATTTATAAGGAGTGATGTAATCTGGGAACTAAATGTACTGACCTAGGACTGACCGTACTCCGGAAATAACATGGTTAATCTTTACAGTATATTATTGAAACACTTTCGCCGCTGCCTTCAAAAGGCTGCGTTTCATTTCAGTCGCGCCTTTTCTAGTTCCATTTCTAGGAACTGAGAGGGGATTCGGGGCTTGTGTTTCCCCCTAAACCAACCAGGAGGCCAAATAGTCTAGTGTGGACCCTGCTTGTGGACTTTATGATGTTTCCAACTGAATTAATTATTCCTGAATGTGTTACCAGGAGTCTGTCCTGTGCTGAATAATGATTTGGGTCAGCAGGTGCAGACATTACAGGTGTTAGACTTAGGGGCAGATTTATCAAAGGTCGAGGTGAATTTTCGAATTAAATTTCAAGATGTTTTTTGTGTACTTCAACTAGGGATTAAAATTGAAAATTTGAATATCAAAATTTACTGGGGGTCATTTATCAACACTGGGCAAATTTGCCCATGGGCAGTAACCCATGGCAACCAATCAGATGGCTGCATTCATTTTTCTACTTGCAGTTGGCTTTAAAAAGCTAATTGCTGATTGGTTGCTATAGGTAACTGCCCTTGGGCAAATTTGCCCAGTGTTGATAAATGAGCCCCACTGTCTCTTTAAAAATTCGACTTCGACCATTCGCCATCTAAAACCTGCCGAATTGCTGTTTTAGCCTATGGGGAACCTCCTAGAACCCATTTGGAGCCAACTGGTGGACTTTGAAAAATCAAAGGTTTTGTTTGGGAAAAAACTTCGAATCGAATTCGATCGAATGCCGTATTCCTTCGATTCCTAGGATTCGAATTCAAACGAAAACCGACCTATTCGACCAAAAATAAAAAAAACTTCAACTTAATTTCGGTTGGTCTTTTTGAATTCGAATTCTGAAGGTTTTTTAATTCGAAATTCGACCCTTGATAAATATGCCCATTACAGTACCCTGAGGGTACACCTGGCAGCATATAGGCCTGTGGCTATTAATTACACATTACAATAAGGCCCGTGTGCTTTTATCTATGCCACTCCCCTGAGGTTCCCACACATGCCAAGATTGGGTTGCCACCTTTGCCGGTGGCTAAACCCGAACAATGGGGGCGGGGCAGATAGCATTGGGGGTGGAGCAGTGATCTTGAGGTGGGCATGATGACATCAGATTAACCCGCAATTCGGCGCTGACCAAGACATCCACGGAGTCGCTACAGTATTGGTTAAAACGCTTTTATTTAAAAACACTGGGTGACAGTGGCAGTAGGTGAGTAGTTGAACTAACACACCCAGTGTGTTTAAATGAAAGCCGTTTAATCAACACAGCAGAGACTCCATGGATGTCTTGGTCAGCGCGAATTGTGGGTTATTCTAAAAGTGCAGTAAGTTCCGGATTGAAGTTGCCGGATTCACGAGAGAGCAGCGACAGACAGAGACACTGCATTACACGAGCATGAGCTCCACTTTTTGCTTTACATCCTTAATTTGTGTTTCTCATGATGACATCAGAGGCAGGAACAATGATGTCGTGGAGCTATGATGCTGGGTCAAGGTTATTACATCACTTTTATGCAAATTGATGGATTTCTGACCAGTTTTCACAATGTTTTAAATGGGACAGAAGGTTTTGAACAGACAACCCTGAGATGTCCAGTTGATACCCACGCGGTTGGAAACCCTACCTCTATCTATTCTGCCCGATGAGTAAGACCGATCCTTTAACTACAGCTTTGGGATCAATTATACAGAAATCAGTTATCCAGAATGCTCTGAAATACAGCGATGCTCATTTAGAAAAACTATTTCTTATTTTTGATTGATTTCCTTATTTCTGTTTCTTTAATAACAAAAAAAAAAAAAAAAAAAATCTGCACTTCATAATAACTAAGCCACGTCAAGGTGAGTGATCTTAGTATTTAATTGTTTTTTATTTGGCCAGATTAATGTTCGGGTTTCACAAGGCTGAAAACCAAACAGAAAGTTGAGACCCGAACAGGCCTTAGAAAAAATGAACTGTTTGGGTCAAAACCGAACAGGTGGCAATCCTGTGCCAAGATGGTCTGTTTATATGGTTACAACTGGGCCAACTACAGTATCTACACGTGTATAGCTGCCTTTCAGAAATCTATAGAGTAAATGTGCTCCAAGGTTTTATAATGTATCTGTGGTGTTTATACAAATGGCCTATAGATTACACTGTGCTCAGACTTATACTGTGCATACTTCCTGGTAGCTTAAAAGTGAAAGTTACTGTTGTGTAATGCCTGCATGAGCCTGCTAATAAAGCACTGTTATACTCTACTCATCCTCAGCTGCCCAAAACATAACAGTATCTAGAGGGATACAAATAATAATGGCTCATTTTACTGATGGTAGGCGCCATAGTCAAACCCCTCTGCTAAAATCCTTGGACAATGACGCCTTTGCAGCAATGTCATTTTCCAAGGATTTTAAGAGGGGTTTCTCTACTGATAATTTTCAGTAAATGCTCCCCCTAGCGGCAGAATTCAGTAAGGGGTCGGGTTTACAATATGCAGATGCATAAAAGAAGCTCTCAAATAGCATAAAATAATCTGAAAAAAAGTAATGGCATACCTTATTACATGGATCCCAAATTCTGCCCTTTAGCTACATCACGTGCCGCTGACCCTCAGCCTAACTCAACCTGCTCAAATTATCTTTCTAAAAAAAAGCAAAATCTGCTTTTATTTCCTGGTTGCCAAAAGTGCAGGTAAAGTGAACTGTTCCCGACAGACTTTTCCAAAGGCTCCACCTGCCTTATACTGTTACTTTTGTTTCGCCGCTTATATTTTGTAACAGGAGATTTCCTGTCTGGGTCACATTACACCACTGACCTTAACGGGTGAATGAGCCTCCGTAATTTGTCCTGTCTTTTCTTTTATCAGTAGTGTATATAAAAAAATGTACCGTAGGAACACTGGTCTATGGTGCCACCAGATCCCGAGGCCTCTTACACTCACATTTCTCACTAATAGAAGCTAAAGGGCTCTGCTGGCCCGGGACTCATACAGATTCACCTATGAACTCTACATATACTAATTATTGTTTTAATTAAGACTACAGTTCAGTGAGAGGTCCCAGTGTAACAAATGGCCAATAAACAGATAAGAGCTACATTTGCTATTGGTGATCAATGTTCCCATGTGGGAAGCCCAATTTGGCTAAGGATTCGGCCGAATCCCAACATTTTTGTTTTATTCAGATACAGATGGACGCAGAGTTATCAGAAATCACATGACTTTAACACATTCTGCGTAGAATGGAAAACAACTTTCTATGGGGCTGGCACTCAGATCTGAAGAATGTATGTTCTACTGTAACTTAAAGGTGTAAAGCTATGAACTGTAGATGTCACATTTTATAAGATAACAAAGAGTGATACTCAGAGTTCCCTGTATAACTCAGCCTGCAGCCTTGTGCCTTTATATGGTCACAGAACTAGGGATGCACCGAATCCACTTTTTTGGATTCGGCCGAACCCCCGAATCCTTTGTGAAAGATTCGGCCGAATACCGAACCGAATCCGAACCCTAATTTGCATATGCAAATTAGGGGCGGGAAGGGGAAAACATTTTTTACTTCCTTGTTCTCTGACAAAAAGTCACACAATTTCCCTCCCCGCTCCTAATTAGGATTCGGATTCGGTTCGGCCGGGTAGAAGGATTCGGCCGAATCCGAATCCTGCTGAAAAAGGCCGAATCCCGAACCGAATCCTGGATTCGGTGCATCCCTACACAGAACAACCCCTCAGTGACTTCTAATATCCTTATCATTTACAGCAAGGGGTACATTATATGGGGTCCTCCACCTCCTTATATTTTATATATAAGGACCCATTATATATTTTAATGGGTCTCTAACTGAAATCAATTTTCTACAAAAGTAAATCATTTGGAGCTTAAGATCCAGACACTGTTGCTCCCTCAAACCAAACCATGGCCATATAATACCACCCTGTCCTGTCCACTTTCCACTATATCTACCCCTATTTGGTACCACAGGGAAAATTTAAAGGTCAAGTTAATTTTTACATTAACTTTTGGAATGTTCCAATAGAACTAATCTATGCACACTTGCACTTTGCTATTTACCTATTATTTCATTCCAGAAATTCATCATCATCATCATCATCATCATCATCATCATCATCTTTTTATATAGCGCTGTCAAGATACGCAGTGCTTAGAAATTCTACCACTCTTTTATTCTGGCATTAAAATAAATGCCTTGTTGTTGGGGTCTGTTTCCCTGGCAACCTGAAACAGTTTGATGAAGAATCTAGTTTTTTGTTTCATTTTTATTGCTTATTTTTTTATTCAGGTCCTGTGACACAAACTCATCTCCCAGACATACTAACAAAGGCCTAGTTACTAGGGTAAATCAGCATAGCAATCAGGCAGTAGTCTAAATACCAAACTTAAGAACTGGAGAAGAAAAATGTATCAAATTAAACCCAGATGAGGGAAGCGAAAGAACAGGGATAAGGATCCTGCAGTCTTGCAGATAATGATAAACTACAGCTCCCAGAATCTCTTTATGCCACAGGATATTTGTTTTCAACATAATATTGAAAATACAACTTTTATCATTTTTCGAAGGACTAATTGATTCCCAGGGTACAAGAAAAAGACAGAATCAAGCCACTGAATTCTTGAGTGATAGAATCATATGATAAGTTGGCAGAGCACGTGAGTGGCCCGTTTGAGCGTCATCCAAACAAACGGCAGTTTAGAGAAGACTGTCTCATGCACATACGGTAACAGATATTTGCCTATTATCGTGCCCATCCCTAATAACTCTCCGCTGTCTGCCCTGCTCTTCTATCTGGAAACCAACCCCAAATATCTGAAACATTCCAGGAATGAAGTTGCCTTGGCACAGCTGTCTGCCCGCTGCTGTTTCTCTGGCTGGCACAGATACACAATGCACTGTATTGTTGTGAACGGGCATTTTTCTTCCTATATGCCCACAAGAGGGAGGTTGAGTCACAGAGGAGTAACGTGACTCGTCTAACAAAAAAAGTGACTGAGCAGCGTGCCCAGGCGATATGCCATTAACTCCGTATCTCTGGAGTGTGCCAGCTACAGGTCACTTAGGGCTGTTTCAGCAGTCTCTGTGCCCAAAAAGCAAAGCGGCGGCTCCACTTACCTGACACAGTTTGGGCAACAGATCAGGCTCTGCGCTCCCTACATTATGCTCATACCGAGCCACTCCCCGTGTATTATGGAACATGCATTCAGCTTACAATTTGCTTTCCACCAGTAGGGGACATAAGCAGCAGGGCTTTCACCACTTCCAATTCTTTTAGCCTCAGCAAATCCCACAGATGAACGAGGATGGGGTTTTACCAGGCTATGAACATATACACTGTGCAACTTAGCCATAGAGGAATGCTAACATAATATCTACTTTAGGCTTATGCCATGCCGGTAAAGTAACTGCAATATATTTTATTTACCCCTTAGAGGGAGGACAGACTAAATAGTTAAATATAGCAGTATGGTAATGGAAACTGCTGCTTTAACTGTTAAGACCCCATCATTCTTCCATTAGAGCTTCCAAAAGACTTAGTTCTTCAATTAAAATGCTCTCTGCTCTTCCTCTCTAAGCTGCCATTAGTATTTCAGCTCCGCCCACTGCTTGGTTTACAGACTTCCCCCAATCAGTGTTCTACTGCACGGCACTTCTTCGATTTAGACTCCCTGCCCCACCCCCGGTAACTGTGTTCTAATCCCACCCACTTCTTGAATTTTCTCCATTTTTTGTTGAAAAAGAAGCAACAAAAGATTCATGCCTATTACAATACCATACTAAAGAAAAGGAGACATTTAAAGACATCTGTGTTTAAACATATACACACAAACATGAAATGTGCAGCAAATACCCCTGTTATGTATTACATCTATTTTTTAACAAATTCCAAACCATAGCGATTTTCAAGCCCGATGCTAATTAAAGAAAGCAAGACTATCATAACATGAAAAGATGAAGAAATTAAGATATATGAATATTTATACCTCATATTTAGCGCTATATGTTAACACTGCTTTATTCTACACATTATCTCAGAAAGACAGAGTCCCAGGTTACTCACTAAAATAACAAGAGCCCAATCAGAAAAATCCAGGGTAAATCTAAAATCTAAAAGGAATAAGAATTCAGCCCCGTACCAGAGAAAGGGCTAGGTTTGTAATGGGTTGTTCAACAAAAAAAACCCCATCTTATTAAGCAGCCCATCTTGCCCCATTCAACCTCTGTCTCTCTAATGAACTAATCTTCCTTATCCCAACTGGCATAATACTCACCACCATGGGCAGTGCTAGTCATTGTTTTCCAGGTTCCTGTTAAAATAAAGTTTCCCATGGAAGGTGAATTAGATGATATCCTTAAAATTATGGTTAATCCTCAAGGAATTAACTAAAGAGAGTTCAACCTCCAACAAACCAACCAGGCAATCGTTCAGGGTTGATGGTGTATGAAAGAAGAACCTCAAGACCCTGCTTCTTAATAGAGACCATGATTACATCTACTGCCATGTGCCATCTTTGAAAAGTCAACCCAAATTCTTTTTTTTTAATTAAAACATCTATACCTGTTATAATCTTGTTTAAAAGTCTCTGTTGTCAATCATATATTGGCTGTCCCTCCTCTATGCCTTAGGCAGACAATTACTTTCACTTTCCAATTTGCACTCCCCACATTCCCCCTCACCATATACTTGTGTAGCCAGTGCCTGGGCATGGGCATCAGGTCCCCCATTCTGAAATTGAAACAAGATTACGGCATGATGCAAAGCTTGCCTTAATAACATTGTTCACATAATGGCACCTGCCTGCTTGCTGTGATTGTGAATTTTAAGCCTTAAAAAAAACCACAAGATTTAAATACGTTGCAAGTGGCGCTTATATTCCTTGACTAACATCATAAAATAGAATTTGGAATTGTTTCTTAAGGTGACAGGTTCTCTTTAAGAGCAGAGACAAATGAAAAGATTCTGGGAGATTATTCGTCCATCAAGAAATTGCCTCTTCTTCGGGCGACTAATCTCTCCGAACTGCCTCACGAGAAAACTTCAGGCGACTTCAGAAAACAAAGCGATCCGAGTGCCATCCCGCCGGCGATTTAGATTCTAGCCGGCGGGAAGGCTTCTTGGGAGATTAATCGCATGAAGAAGGGGTGATTTGTCGCTGGGCGATTAAATCTACCTGAATCTTCACGTGTGTCTCTGCCCTAAGAAAGAAGAGGTGAAAAACTTGCAGGCTCTTTACCAAGGAGCCATTTCCAAAAAAAACGAAATACAAACATCCAAAGATTTCAGCGCACAAAGACGCTTCTCCTGAAGAAGAAGGTTGCTATTACTGTTCCCCGTACACACAAAAGAGTGGATGGGATTAATTCTGTTCCCTTACAGGTCACAGATCCGCGTATAGAAAGACTCTGGCAAATGGCAGGTGTAGCTGATGTAGAGAATGGCTGGGACCAGATAAATCTTGATTAAACTTCTTAAAGGAGTGGTTCACTTTGAAGTTAACTTTTAGGGGCATGTTTACTAACATTGGAGATAAATATCTGGAGAGATTTCTGGAGATGTTGCCCATGGCAACCAATCAGCAATTAGATTTAAACAGCCACAGCCAAGTTAGAAAACAAAAGCAAAGATCTGATTGGTTGCTATGGGCAACATCTCCAGAAATCTCTCCAGATATTTATCTCCAATGTTAGTAAACATGTCCCTTAGTATGTTATAAAGTGGCCAATTCTAAGCAACTTTGCAAAAAAAACACAAATAATAATAAATGAAAACCAATTGAAAATCAACATCAATCTCTGCATCAGAACATCAATCTCTGCATCATACTAAAAGTGAACATCCGCTTTAAAGGAGAAGGAAAGGCATTTTTAGACACCCCCATCTGTATCTACTTACCTGACACCCCGGCCCGGGGCTCCTATCAGGAGCAGTGCCGGGCCAAGCCGGCTGGGTGCCCTAGGCAACCCAGCCGGCTACGTCGCCCACTCCTCAAGCGCTTGTGCGCATGCACGGAAGCACACAGAGGATGCTACAGCTGTGGAGACTCAAGCGCACAAGCGTGTGTGGGCGGAAGAGAGCAGGTACGCTCCGAAGAGGAGGAACTGCCAGGGTCGGAGCTAGGGGAAGGCGGAAGAAGAGGTATGTGCCTGGCGCCCCAAAACCTTTGCGCCCTAGGCACGTGCCTCTTCTGCCTACCCCTAGTTCCGACCCTGATCAGGAGCTTCTTCTTTCTTCAAATTTCCTGGGACAGACACATGTGCAGTAGAACAAAATCGCTGCTTTTCGCTTGACTGCGTACAGTAAAAGAAGCAGGAAGATGATCGCTCCGTGGTGCTCGCTGGAATAACCCAGAGCTGGTGCAGTTTTTTGCTGATAGGAGCACCACCAGCCTGGGGTGTCAGGTAAGTAAATATAATCACTTGGGGTGCCTAACATTTGGCACCCCCAAGTGCAAACAGACTTTCCTTCTACTTTAAGGTTTAATCAATGAAAAACGACTGGCCATGCCTGTGTACAGCAGCCCAATAACTAAGTTAAAGTGTCCATGATTCTCACTCAGTAAACTGCCATTCTAGATCCAAGTGCCACTCAGCAACGTAACTAGAGGGGGCGGGCCCTGGTGCGGGACATGCAGCTGGGCCCCCACCCTCCTCCGTATGACCGGAATCCGCCCAGAATCAGCGGCGTGCGAGCTGCCGGGGGGCCCTGGCCCAATCGTACCCCCTGCTCCCCCGGTAATTACGCCATTGGTGCCACTCACTCATTCAGTCTATGAATTCCCAGGATACGGAGTAAAATTAATATTGTTTTAATAAATTCCCTGGGCCATGTGATAGTGATGTGCGGGCCAGGCCGAAACCCATGGCTCAATCGGGTTCAGGCCGCCTCCTGCACCAAATCTTCGGGTCATGGGTGGGTCTGGGTTGAGCTCTTCTCCTGTTCTCCCCGCCCGTGACCTAGCACCTCAGGTACCTAAATTTATAGACTTGAGCTAGCCCCTTTTGAGAATTTCTCGACATGCACATCACTACCGTGTGACTGGTGACCAGCTGCTGAGCTCAGTAGAGTTACCCAGACTGGATAACACCAATCCCACACCCCATTAATGCAAGTCTACACCCACTTTAGGCTTATATGAGATGATAACACAATAGGAGGGCTATGGCAGGTGATGCAGCCAGACAATGGCATATAACACATTCACTTCATCTATTAATGTTCCCATCAGACGTAGATGGGGAAATTAAATAGAAGGCCTAACTGAGTAACTCTGGCTCCAGCTGTTTCATTCTCAGTGCCCTGCATTCATTATTTCTTTCTTACTGTGCAGAGAATCCCCCTCCTCCTCCTCTCCTACACTTGTCCCTGAATAGAAAATAAGCAGAAAACAAGCAGGTACCATGGAGCCCTGGTGCTGAGCCCCCCTGTGCCCTGACTCAGCATATTTTCCACATCCCACCTTTGTCACAGGCAAATTAGGCCACATGTTTGGGTCTGTGGTGGCGCCTTCATTGCTGCCCCTTTAATGCTGCTAATGCAGGTCAAGCAATGGGGGAAGCCAGAGGTGTCACACAACAGAGAGAAAGACACACAGAGAGGGAAATCAGGACATTTGCTGTATCGCTGCTATAAAAATCTTTAGCCCTACAGCACATGCTGGGCACTGGGAGGCCTGTATAAGTCTGTCTCTGCCCCACATACAGCTCTGGGCACTGCTAAACGGCCAACACTATGGTACAAAGTGACAATAACACAGCAAAATGTACATTGCAGCCAATTTCTGTTCTTCCAGCTCTGACAAATTAGGTCACACATATATATCCAACACTATATGTACAGCACACTGCACTGGGCTCCGTTACCCACACACACCCTGTTTTGTGTATACAGGAAAGAAGGAGACTCAACACAAGCCCAACTCTGCTATAGGAACATCATGTCTTCTCTGTGTGATGCTATATAAATAGGAACATTATTTTTATATACAATCACTCTGATACACATTGCTCTGGTGTCATATTGCTCTGCCCTGGCTACGGAGCAAACCTGCCTGCTCTGCATTCATCAGCATAAAGTGTGTGTGTGTCTGAAGTACCCTCTAATGTGGGGCCACGGATTCTCCCCCTACTATACCTGCTATCCCACAGTCACACTCCCTTCCCAGAGACTATTATCCCACTGTTACTATAGGCACCATCTCTCCCTACTATACCTGCTATCCAACAGTCACACTCCCTTCCCAGAGACTATTATCCCACTGTTACTATAGGCACCATCTCTCCCTACTATACCTGCTATCCCACAGTCACACTTCCTTCCCAGAGACTATTATCCCACTGTTACTATAGGCACCATCTCTCCCTACTATACCTGCTATCCCACAGTCACACTCCCTTCCCAGAGACTATTATCCACTGTTACTATAGGCACCATCTCTCCCTACTATACCTGCTATCCCACAGTCACACTCCCTTCCCAGAGACTATTATCCCACTGTTACTATAGGCACCATCTCTCCCTACTATACCTGCTATCCCACAGTCACACTCCCTTCCCAGAGACTATTATCCACTGTTACTATAGGCACCATCTCTCCCTACTATACCTGCTATCCCACAGTCACATTCCCTTCCCAGAGACTATTATCCCACTGTTACTATAGGCACCATCTCTCCCTACTATACCTGCTATCCCACAGTCACACTCCCTTCCCAGAGACTATTATCCCACTGTTACTATAGGCACCATCTCTCCCTACTATACCTGCTATCCCACAGTCACACTCCCTTCCCAGAGACTATTATCCCACTGTTACTATAGGCACCATCTCTCCCTACTATACCTGCTGCTCTACAGTCACACTCCCTTCCCAGAGAATATTATCTCACTGTTACTATAGGCACCATCTCTCCCTACTATACCTGCTATCCCACAGTCACACTCCCTTCCCAGAGAATATTATCTCACTGTTACTATAGGCACCATCTCTCCCTACTATACCCACTATCCCACAGTCACACTCCCTTCCCAGAGACTATTATCCACTGTTACTATAGACACCATCTCTCCCTACTATACCTGCTATCCCACAGTCACACTCCCTTCCCAGAGACTATTATCCCACTGTTACTATAGGCACCATCTCTCCCTACTATACCTGCTATCCCACAGTCACACTCCCTTCCCAGAGACTATTATCCCACTGTTACTATAGGCACCATCTCTCCCTACTATACCTGCTGCCCTACAGTCACACTCCCTTCCCAGAGAATATTATCTCACTGTTACTATAGGCACCATCTCTCCCTACTATACCTGCTATCCCACAGTCACACTCCCTTCCCAGAGAATATTATCCCACTGTTACTATAGGCACCATCTCTCCCTACTATACCCACTATCCCACAGTCACACTCCCTTCCCAGAGACTATTATCCACTGTTACTATAGGCACCATCTCTCCCTACTATACCTGCTATCCCACAGTCACACTCCCTTCCCAGAGAATATTATCTCACTGTTACTATAGGCACCATCTCTCCCTACTATACCCACTATCCCACAGTCACACTCCCTTCCCAGAGACTATTATCCACTGTTACTATAGGCACCATCTCTCCCTACTATACCTGCTATCCCACAGTCACACTCCCTTCCCAGAGAATATTATCTCACTGTTACTATAGGCACCATCTCTCCCTACTATACCCACTATCCCACAGTCACACTCCCTTCCCAGAGACTATTATCCACTGTTACTATAGACACCATCTCTCCCTACTATACCTGCTATCCCACAGTCACACTCCCTTCCCAGAGACTATTATCCACTGTTACTATAGACACCATCTGTCTCTACTATACCTGCTATCCCACAGTTACACTCCCTTCCCAGAGACTATCCACTGTTACTATAGGCACAATCTCTCCCTACTATACCTGCTATCCCACAGTCACACTCCCTTCCCAGAGACTATTATCCACTGTTACTATAGGCACCATCTCTCCCTACTAGGCTTGGGTGAATTTGACCCGTTTCGTTTTGCTGGTGAAATGTCGCCTAGGCCCATTAAAGTCTATGGTCGTCAAATTTTTTTGACACGCGTCTTTTTTCGGACTCACAATGCCTTATTTAAAGTTGGGGCAAACAGGAAGTGGAAAAGTACTGTACATAAAAGCTAAATCCCTATTTGACACTGTGGGTTCAGGGCGCAGCTACGTGTGTGTACACTAGGTGTCACTGTCACAGCAGAATGAGTTCATTTTAGCCTTCACTGTACATTTCAGGAGCAGGTGACATAAAGAACCATGATAAAATATCTCACACGTCCAACAGAACTTCCATCCAAGCCATGGGTCACCTCATTCTACCCCAGTAACCCTTGCAGTGCCAGAGCAGGGATAAGAACTTAGCAGCACTGCTCATTCCTGCAAAACCTCTTAGCAGTGAGATGGGTTAATGTTTTAGTGGATGTTCTGTTCACAGCTGCAGAGATATTTTTACACACAGGACACACACATTTCTCATTCGCCCCCCTCAGCCCTCGCTTTCTCAGAGAAACAAACACATTGCTCGCTTGGGATACACACACACAAATATGTGTAGGTTTGTGTACAGACTCATCCGGGGGTTGGACAGGGTGTATAGACACACAAGCCTCCTATCACTCATAGCTCATAGGAAGCATTACTGTTTCTTCATAGCGGCAAACTTCAATTGAAATGTGTTTCCTGATTTATTTATTTTTAAAGGGGAACTCCACCCACAATCAGTTTTTTTCATAATGAACAATGACAATGAGCATTTTCTGTGGTTTTAAAGTTATTTGATTCCTGAAACACTGTAGCTAAAGCCAGACGAGTTACAGACCCAGAGGAAGAGCTAGAACCAGAGGACAGAAAGGGATAAACAAATATTGCTTTTAATAGAAATTACATTGAAACCAATGATGTTTTCTTTCATTAAAAGTTCAAAAACAGTTTTTCGTTAGAGTTTTCCTTTAATGGAGATCAACCTGTTTATTAAGGTGGCTATATATGTTTGGCAAAGTCACCAAACGAGGGGATCTCTCTCCAATCTGCCCAACTTGAGGCGGGTGAAATTGGGCCCTGGGGCCCGACGATCGGATCACAACGCAGTAATGCAGGTCGTCGGACCAAGGGCCAGATCAATGATCTGATGTGACCCATGATACGATGGGAATTTTAAGCCTGTCTGATATCAAGATATCCCAAGATGGAAGCCCGTTGGAGAGTCCCATTTACTTTCTCTGTTGGCAGCTTTTCTCGACCCATGTAGGGCCACCTTTATCCAGTGGCAAAGTCATATAACATCAAGTTTAAACATTAGAATTCGTTTTATATTCACAAACCCGATGATCAGATGTATTATCTTTAAATCGCATTGGGTTGAAAAAACCCTTAAAGGAGAACTAAACCCTAAAGATGAATATGGCTAAATATGCCATATTTTATATACTGAACTTATTGCACCAGCCTAAAGTTTCAGCTTGTCAATAGCAGCAATGATCCAGGACTTCAAACTTGTCACAGGGGGTCACCATCTTGGAAAGTGTCTGTGACACTCACATGCTCAGTGGGCTCTGATTGGCTGTTGAGAAGCTAAGCTTAGGGCTCGTCACTAATTATCCAGCAGAAAATGAGGTTGGTCTGTAATATAAGCTGATTCTAGAGGGCTGATTATTAAATTCTGATACTAATTGTACTGGTTTCTGGGCTGCCATGTAGTAATTATCTGTAATAATTACTAATCAGCCTTATGTTGTGACATTTCTATTCTGTATATACAGTATATTGTGAGTGGGTCCCTAAGCTCAGTAAGTGACAGCAGCACAGAGCATGTGCAGTGAATCAGCTACTGGGGAGCTACTGGGGCATCTTTGGAGACACAGATCTTTACTGCTAAAGGGCTGTGGTTGCCTTGGGCTGGTACAAAAGCACAAAACATAATGTAAAACATTTCTAGTTTTAGAAATGTTGCTTAAGTTCTCCTTTAAAGGATGAGGCAAATAGCAGTTGACAATAGATGGTCCACTCTTACTAGGGATGAACCAAATCCAGGGTTTGGCTAAATTCAAATGTCTGGCCGAACTGAATCCAAGTCCTAAAAATCTTGAGACTTTCCTTCATACAATAAAGGTATAAAATCAAGTGAGGTTCTCTCTCATCCCTAGTTTCCCTAATATGCATATGCAAATTAGGATTCAGTATTCAGACAAAGGTTTTGTGATGCATTTGGGATTCGGCCAAATCCTAAAACAATGGATTTGGTTCATCCCTTACTCTTACTGTAATGGGAGCAGCAGGGTGACCGTACACAGGTACAGTAGATAAGAGAGTCTGAATGGTCAACACTAATATCAAGTTGTGAGTACTGGACACGTATGTGGTTAATATTAGACACCTACACAAACAGGCTACGAGATATGAGGGAACGGCAATTCCGGTGTCACGTGCAATACTACTTTAAATCTGCAGTTGCAACTTCCATGCCATAGAGAACGGTGCTGCCCATATACGGATAGGTTTTATGTACAACGCTTGTGCGTGAAAAGGAATTGCTTTCTATAACTTATTATATAACACATTACACTACCCTACATGGCAATAAGTGAATATGCAAATAAAAATTTGCCAGGGCTGTGAATATTAGGGACAATGGTGAAACAAGGGCTGGCAGATGGACGATGGGTGCTCATAATAGTAAAGAGTAACTGTCAAATATATCCTTAGTGGTGTTCAGCCATACATATTAGAAAACAGGGGGTCTCTCAAAATATTTGTAAAGGGTTTTTAACATTAAGAGCTGTGACGATGTTGAATTCTCTCCCTGAATCAGTGGTACAGGCTGATACATTAGATAGGTATAACAAGGGGTTGGATGGTGTTTAGCAAGTGAGGGAATACAGGGTTATGGAAGATAACTCATAGTACAAGTTGATCCAGGAGTCAGGAAGGAATTTATTCCCGCTTTGAAGCAAATTGAAGAGGCTTCAGATGGTTTATTTTCCTTCCTCTGGATCAATTGGCAGTTAGGCAGGTTCTATAAAGACTTGAGGTTGTGCTCCATATACATAAAATATGAAGTTTTCCTCAGAATTCCCTGATCTGTATTAAAAAAGAACTTGGTCTGCGGCCTTCGGTTTTTATATTGTTATGGAATAACTTGGCGAATATCCTTATCATTTACAGTAGGGGGTACATTACCCCTTATAATACATGAGTGATACTCAGAATTCCCTGTATAATCCTAATGTCTCAATTGTACCCTAACCTTTAGTTTGTAAACACTATCCTTCTAACCCTATTGTACTCTGTAATCCTTGTTTGTTATCCACCATTTATTCCCTGTTTGCTATAACTGCATTAAAGCACTGCGTATCTTGGCAGCGCTATATAAATAAATGATGATGATGATGTATAACTGCAGCCTTGTGCCTTTATATGGTCACAGAACCCCTCAGTGACTTCTAATATCCTTATCATTTACAGTAGGGGATGGAATGTTCCCTATATAAAACAAAAAAAGGCAATGTCAAACTGGGCTGTCAGGGCCCAGACCGCTCACTGCACTTGCTGCCCCCGACCTCCCTCTCAGGCCCTGGCCGAGGTCCAGAGGGGGCTTTTCTGCAGGAATGGGGGCCCTCTAAACAGTAGACACATTGGGCCCAGTCCGACCCTGGTACCAGTCTAATATTGCTCTAATTACATGCATATGTAAGCTGGTGCTACTAGAAGCTCTCCCACATCTGCTGGGTGGCAGAATAATGTCAGTACTACTTTGTAAAAGATATTTTATTTTTTGGGAGAATTTCATTCTGACTTTACCCCTGGAATTGCTGCAGTATAAAACAAGAACAGAGGAGAGTAGGGCTGTATAAAACAGATGGGGGTAAATTTCCGTAAATGAGTTCCCCTGTGAGCCCCTCCTGGGAGGCAGGACATGGACAGAGCGTTTCCTTGCAGTGAGCGAAGGCCCCGCCGGCTTGTTTTTCTATAAGAAGCTCTGCGCTGGGTCATATCAGGTCGAGTGGGACGGCTGCCCAGCTCTAGGTTTTAAAGGAAAAACATACAGAAAGGCACAAAAACACAGCAGTTTCCTTCATTACATTCCACTCTACCTGCCATGGGCTCCCGGCCACAATGGAATTTCCCAGCCTGGAGCCGGAGAGAGTAACTTTTATTTATAGGAAAAGGGCATTATCTATACATGCACATAAATGGGAACACAATCAGGAGAGCTCTGCCCATGACCCTTTAGTCTTTTGTTAAACTACAACTCCCAGCATACCCTGAGAGCTAAAGGCTTTATTCAAAAGACACCAAAATGGGAAAATATATGTTGTTTGGCCAGGGCACTTGCACTGCTGCTTACGGAAGGGAAATAAAAACTGAAAAAAATAACTTTTCAATGATATTAACTCCCCATGTCAGACTTTCTATTTCTGTACCTTCATAACGAGAGGTGATTTATGCAGCTGATAACTAAGAGTTGGGCTAAAACTCCCAGCAGCCTGTGGCAGGGGGTTGTATAGTTGCAGCTGCAGAGCTTCCCTACTCGGGGTTTGAATTTGCCACCAATGAGCGGAAGATGACAGAATTCCCATCCTGTTTAGATTAAAGGGAAGATCAGACAGTGCCAAGGTCCCTCCCACTGCATCTGGGCTTCGCCATCCCTTCCCGATCAGGTTAACCCTCAGGGTGCTGAGATTTTGGGGAGATAGTTCAGTGCCCTGATTAAGTGAAGATGTGATTTGCCTTGTGCTTTACTGAATGTGTCGAGGTCTGGGCTCTTATCCTTCATCCTACAAATGGGGTATCCCAGAATACAGCTGGAGGTTGGACATCCCAATTCATCTTAGAACGGCAGAGAGATATTTGGTATCACCCCTGTGACAGAGGAGCCCATTCTCATGGGGAACGGCACCATAAGCTTCTCTTTGCTTGGGCAAATTGGCACCTTTTAATTATTAATAGAAGATTGAATTATCTTATTGGTTTTATATGGTAATGAGGTCATATATTTGCTCCCCATAACACATAGCACATTTTAAATATCTCCTGATGCCTCTTTATTTAATAATATCTGTGAATTTCTATTGCCACTAAAGGTGTGAGGAGTCAGGCAGCTCATTTGCTGCAATTATCAGATAATATATTATTCATATTTCTGTCTAATTGGCGTTTATCTCAATCCATTTTCTTGATAGGAATAATAATGCTGACATTGCACGGGGGGAGGCATTATAGCCCATTGCACGGGGGGAGGCATTACACCCCACTGCATGGTGGGGGGCTTTAAAGTTCATTGCATGGAATGTTGTCCCCTGAATCTCTCTCAGTTTTTCACTCATTCTTACTAAATGTAAATCACTAGTCTCCATTCACAGGCCTGACTAGTCTTTCCTCTCATCCTTTTCACCTGGTCTCCCCTCCCATTCGTCCTTATCACCTGGTCTTTCTTCCCATTCATCCTTATCACCTGGTCTTTTCTCCCATTCATCCTTATCACCTGGTCTTTTCTCCCATTCATCCTTATCACCTGGTCTTTTCTCCCATTCATCCTTATCCCCTAATCTCCCCTCCCATTCATCCTTATCATCTGGTCTCCCCTCCCATTCATCCTTATCATCTGGTCTCCCCTCCCATTCATCCTTATACCCTAATCTCCCCTCCCATTCATCCTTATCACCTGGTCTCCCCTCCCATTCATCCTTATCCCCTAATCTCCCCTCCCATTCATCCTTATCATCTGGTCTCCCCTCCCATTCATCCTTATCATCTGGTCTCCCCTCCCATTCATCCTTATCCCCTAATCTCCCCTCCCATTCATCCTTATCACCTGGTCTCCCCTCCCATTCATCCTTATCCCCTAATCTCCCCTCCCATTCATCCTTATCATCTGGTCTCCCCTCCCATTCATCCTTATCCCCTAATCTCCCCTCCCATTCATCCTTATCACCTGGTCTTTCTTCCCATTCATCCTTATCCCCAAATCTCCCCTCCCATTCATCCTTATCACCTGGTCTCCCCTCCCATTCATCCTTATCCCCTAATCTCCCCTCCCATTCATCCTTATCACCTGGTCTTTCTTCCCATTCATCCTTATCCCCAAATCTCCCCTCCCATTCATCCTTATCACCTGGTCTCCCCTCCCATTCATCCTTATCCCCTAATCTCCCCTCCCATTCATCCTTATCACCTGGTCTTTTCTCACATTCATCCTTATCACCTGGTCTCTCCTCCCATTCATCCTTATCACCTGGTCTCTCCTCCCATTCATCCTTATCACCTGGTCTCTCCTCCCATTCATCCTTATCACCTGGTCTCTCCTCCCATTCATCCTTATCACCTGGTCTCTCCTCCCATTCATCCTTATCACCTGGTCTCCCCTCCCATTCATCCTTATCACCTGGTCTCCCCTCCCATTCATCCTTATCACCTGGTATCTCCTCCCATTCATCCTTATCACCTGGTCTTTCTTCCCATTCATCCTTATTACCTGGTCTTTAGTAAAATTCCAAATGTTAATCCTTATCACAAAACCTTCATTCAAGTTCTAGATCCTATACCCCAGTCTTTATTCACTAGTGGCCGCTTACATTCCAAATCCATATCAGCCTGTTTACCCCATTCAGACTATTGTTCTCTCTAGTAATCTTGACAATATAAATTCACCAACCATATTTCTGCTGCACTGACAAACTAGATCAATCCAGAAAATCTATTTTTATTGATATCTGAATCCATCTCTTTTCCCTGTGCTCTAACTACAAATCAACTCTACTTGGACTGGGTTTTACTCATGTATTGTAGGACCACCTAGATCTTGTTACGGGCCATATCCTCAGAGCTTGGTCTACACTCACACATTCAACTACTTTCCTCACATTCCATATCCATGTGTATGGGGGGGAGCATCAATAGCCTGGGGGGGGAGCATCAATAGCCTGGGGGGGAGCATCAATAGCCTGGAAGGTGATCACAAAAGGGCATAAAGGTTACAGTGATTGACAGACAGTTGATTCAAGAAAGATACAATTGGAGCAAGATGAATATAAATATATAATAACTATATATACTTTATAATAATAAATATATTAGAATGGGCTGCCATTGAAGCCTGTATTCCTGGGGATTGACAACTAATAACACTGACAGGCTGCTAAGCTCAATTTAACTCCAAAATCCATTGCTGGTTTTGGTTACTCAATATATTCTGTGAACGGTGTGACCCTGTGCTGTTGCTGAACTAATAAAAATGCATGTTTGGTTTATGGGAGACATTTACACAGTATTGGGTGGCATGTGATAAGCCTTTGGGGGCCATACAGTACAGTGAATAGGAATGTTGCTGGGGACGCTGGGTTGAGTATTGTAGCTACGTTTCTGGCTCCTTTAGGCCTTAAGAAAAAGAACAGCCAGTTCCCCTTTTACTCAGCACATTCCATGCGTGTTACACACAGCTGCACTAATGATTTCCTTAACTCCTCTGCTCCCCGGCCAGCAGCTTGCTGGATATGCACCACATACAATGGGACAAACAAGCCAAAGCCAACCCCTTCCAATCCTTCCATTAGCGTACAACACACCGGTACTTCATGTTCCTCGCCATAACTTCCACCCACCAGCTGCCATTCCCATACATTATACACTACGGCTGGAATGAGGGCTAGGCAGGCAAGGAAGGTGCTTTGGGCACAGTTGTTCGTGACTGGACAGGAGCAAGGGGAGTGAGTGATGGGCAGTGAGGACAAAGCAGCCGGGGAGGTGGAGAAGGGTTTGGTGTGTAGACTGAGGGGTGGGTGCCAAGCAGGCCCGGACTGGCAATCTGTGGGTTCTGGCAAATGCCAGAGGGGCTGCTATAAGTTCCCATAGAAAGTCAGTATTTAGTGGGCTGATGGGGGCTGTTTGTGCCTATATGTGGGCTGATTGGGCCTCTGTGAACCTGAAATGCCAGGACCCATTTTAATTCTCAGTCCGGACTTGGTGCCAGGCCAAGTAATATTTGCCTTGTGCAACAATACTATTTGTCCCGGGTCTGGTCTATAATACTCCATTGGAAAGACCAATACTGTATCAGATAGGGGCGTAACTACAGAGGAAGCAGACCCTGCGGTTTCAAGGGGGCCCAGAAGGTATAAGGGGCCCCATGAGGCCAAAACAATTTCAATCTCTATTGGAAGAACAGAGAGGTAGAATAACATAGAACAGGACAAAGTCTGGGGCCCTAAAATTAATTTGCTGTGGGGCCCAGAAACATCTAGTTACGCCACTGATATAAGGAGTTCCCAAACTGTATGGCTGATGATCCCATTAGGGGCCCTGATCAGTGGCTAGGGGGGAAGCCTGAAGCCTAAATAGGATGAGATGCCTATTAATTTGTGCTGGATTTATTGTGATCTTTTATTAAGTGAAGATATTCTTGGAACTACGGCACTGCTTTCCTACATCTGTAGCCTTGCTTTAAAGGAAGGGGTTCATCTTTAAGTTAGCTTTTAGCAACTTTTCAATTGGCCTTCATTTTTTCTTTTTTTTATAGTTTTTGTATTATTTGCCTTCATTTTCTGAATCTTTTCAGCTTTCAAATGGGGGTCACAGACCCCATCTAAGTGCTTTGTAAGGCTACACATTAAGGGGCAGATTTATCAAGGGTCGAATTTCGAAGTGATAAATACTTTGAAATTCGACCCTCGAATTGAAATACTTCAACTTCGAATATTGAAGTATTTTTCACCGACTTTGACCATTGAACGATCAAAGTAAAAATTCCAACAATTTTAGCGTACGATCGAACGATTTTAATTTGATGTGTAAAGACTTAGATAAATGGTCTAGAAGGTCCCCATAGGCTAACATAGCACTTCGGCAGGTTTCATTTGGCGAAGTATTGAAGTCAAAGTTTTCTTAAAGAGACAGTACTTCGATTATCGAATATTCAAACTAATTCGAAGTAAATTCAATATCGTAGTATCCTATTGGATGGTCGAAGTACCCAAAAAATTACTTTGAAATTTCAAATTTACTGAAAATTCCCTCAAATTCACTTCGACCCTTGATCAATCTGCCCCTTATAGTTATTTCTACTTTTTTATTACTCATCTTCGATCTTTATTACTCAACTTTTTTCACCAGACTGTTGAAACTGCAAACTTGAGAGCTGCTGAATAAAAAGCTACATAACTCAAAAACCACAATTAATAAAAAACAACTGCAAATTGTCTCAGAATATTACCTCCTACATCATACTAAATGTTACTTTAAAGGTAATTGGGAGGGCCCTGAGCAAATGTTGTCCCTTAAAGGGGTTTCATGTGAAAAACAAATAAAAAGCACTGCTTTCAAAGGCTCTTGGCTCTATCCGTTATGTATCAAGCTGGTCAGGCTCATTTTTCACAAAGGCAACCCCCCCCATACACACACCATAAAACTCCAGTAAGTTACGTGCCCAATGTAACCTGAAATAGTGATGCCATGGGGTCACTTAGACTATTACATTTCCATGAAGGTACGGCTCCATCTGGCTATTTAATAATGTCCTTATCGCAGCTCATATATATCTGCCCCTGAGCTTTTCTGTGCCGAGACGACTCTTTCATTTTCAATGAACTAAAATGAATTTTCTCACATTTCTTCCAAATCTCTCACAATCTCTTCATCTCACACTTTGCATTTTATACTTTATCTTCTACACCAATTACCACAACAAAATGCTCATCATTGTGGTTCAGAGAACAAACAGGGAACACAAATTCACAGCCCAAATTAACACATTCTCTTTTTCTAACATTGAGTTTAACAAGAAATCTCCAAACCATAGTGAGCAATGTGCAGCTCAATGATATTTTCAAAAGATTTTCATACATCATCTGAACACAGGGGGGGGACCTCCATTCAGCTGCTGGGACTGTGGTGGTCTCTACCTCCCTGACCCACTATCCCACAGTCACACTCCCTTCCCAGAGACTATTATCCACTGTTACTATAGGCACCATCTCTCACTATTATACCTGCTATCCCACAGTCACATTCCCTTCCCAGAGACTATTATCCCACTGTTACTATAGGCACCATCTCTCCCTACTATACCTGCTATCCCACAGTCACACTCCCTTCCCAGAGACTATTATCCCACTGTTACTATAGGCACCATCTCTCCCTACTATCCCACAGTCACACTCCCTTCCCAGAGACTATTATCCACTGTTACTATAGGCACCATCTCTCCCTACTATACCTGCTATCCCACAGTCATATTCCCTTCCCAGAGACTAATATCCCACTGTTACTATAGGCACCATCTCTCCCTACTATCCCACAGTCACACTCCCTTCCCAGAGACTATTATCCACTGTTACTATAGGCACCATCTCTCCCTACTATACCTGCTATCCCACAGTCACACTCCCTTCCCAGAAACTATTATCCACTGTTACTATAGGCACAATCTCTCCCTACTATACCTGCTATCCCACAGTCACACTCCCTTCCCAGAAACTATTATCCACTGTTACTATAGGCACCATCTCTCCCTACTATACCTGCTATCCAACAGTCACACTCCCTTCCCAGAGACTATTATCCACTGTTACTATAGGCACCATCTCTCCCTTCTATACCTGCTATCCCACAGTCACACTCCCTTCCCAGAGACTATTATCCACTGTTACTATAGACACCATCTCTCCCTACTATACCTGCTATCCCACAGTCACACTCCCTTCCCAGAGACTATTATCCCACTGTTACTATAGGCACCATCTCTCCCTACTATACCTGCTATCCCACAGTCACACTCCCTTCCCAGAGACTATTATCCACTGTTACTATAGGCACCATCTCTCCCTACTATACCTGCTACCCCACAGTCACACTCCCTTCCCAGAGACTATTATCCCACTGTTACTATAGGCACCATCTCTCCCTACTATACCTGCTATCCCACAGTCACACTCCCTTCCCAGAGACTATTATCCCACTGTTACTATAGGCACCATCTCTCCCTACTATACCTGCTATCCAACAGTCACACTCCCTTCCCAGAGGCTATTATCCACTGTTACTATAGGCACCATCTCTCCCTACTATACCTGCTATGCCACAGTCACACTCCCTTCCCAGAGACTATTATCCCACTGTTACTATAGGCACCATCTCTCCCTACTATACCTGCTATCCCACAGTCACACTCCCTTCCCAGAGACTATTATCCCACTGTTACTATAGGCACCATCTCTCCCTACTATACCTGCTATCCCACAGTCACACTCCCTTCCCAGAGACTATTATCCCACTGTTACTATAGGCACCATCTCTCCCTACTATACCTGCTATCCCACAGTCACACTCCCTTCCCAGAGACTATTATCCCACTTTTACTATAGGCAACATCTCTCCCTACTATACCCAGGAACCTTAGGAAACCCCTCTTGTAGGCTTCATTCCCTGTTTAGCTGAGCCTTTCTGGTTCTGGTTTAACATGAGTCTATAATCCAGACCCCCAGCAGAATATGTGTATATTAAATAATGAATGACTAGTAATAAATTCAGTCGGAAGTAGCAGTTGCTGAGCGGCGGTGGGTAATATTAAATATACAGATAACTCCATGCTAATGCCCCTATGAACTTTTCCTTTACGCTGGATTACCCAAGAAAGTGAATTTCTGCTACTTAAATTGATGTAGTTTCTTGTGACCAGCTCTCCCTGACCCTGTCTGACACCCTGGCAGCTATTCCGCTACTTCCACCAACGCCAAATTAAAGAGTCCCCTGGACTCCTGAACTCGTGTCCAGACAATTAATCAGAACAATTTGCAGCAGCTCCACGGAGCAGACAATTATTTCACACAGCTCGTTGGCGTTGCCACAAGTGAAACGCGTTGCCATTCAGCTCATACAAAAAAGGGGTGAAATTGTTATACACTAAATTATTTGAGGTGACGCTAACAGGTACATTCTACACAGCACTGTAGGGGGCTCCTGGATTCATAGCCAATCTGTTCTGGGCCAGGGCTATTACTGATTGACTATTTGAGATTCTATTCAAAGATGTTACAATGCATCATTGATGAGGACAATGGGCACTCATTGGGGCAAATTTACTAAGCGGCAAATTTACTAAGCGGCGAAAATTCACAAGCGACGTGCCCATTGTCCTCATCAATGATGCATCGTAACACTTCACCAGGCTAGGACAACGCAAATTTAAAAAAATGCGAAGTTGCGTCCAGGGGACTCTTTGCTTAGTTCCGAAATGACTTCACGCTGGAGAATTTTTGCCATTCCCTGTGCCTCATCAGCTTTGGATCATGTGTAATACAGAGTTTTTGGGAAAAGTCTTGCTAAGGAGCAGTGCTGGGAAACAAGGGGCAGATGCCAGCGCCCATGCTAGATAAAAGTCCAGGGCATCTCAAGTCAAAATAATGACTTCCCATGAACCATTTTCTTTGATTCTAAAGTTCTGTCAATGTAATCTTTATATTTATATTTTCTGCACTGTTGGCCAAATACCAAACAGAATCCGAACCCTAATTTTCATACACAATATTAGGAAGGGTTCAAGAGAACCACGTGCATACAAACAGTCAAAATATTTTTTATTTCCTTGTTATTTCCTTGTTTGCATGACGAAAGTCACATGATTTTAAGAATTCGGATATACACTGTAGTTCGGCCAGGCACTTCAATTCGGTCGAATCTGAACCCTGCAGATAAAGACCAAATCCTGAACCAAATCCTGGATTAGTTGCAGCCCTACTGAATGATATTATGACCCAATCTGACAAGAAAGCAACCGTACTCATCACCTTCAGTTGGAGTCCAAGTCCCAGAATTCCCGGTTACTGAACAGAAGAGGCCGGCTGTTGCTACCGGATTGATGTGAATTGCTTTGGGTCACACAGCCCATGAGGAGTATGTTGCTGCCATACATCAGGCTCACTGAGAGTGCTGCCAGAAGGCAAGATCTTGCGGTTAGGCGCATTACTTGGTACAATATTAGCACTTTATTTTTCCCATGTAACGGAGAAGCTTGTAGCTAATAGCATTGTCGGACTGGCCCACCGGGACACCAGGTGTCAGAGGGCCCTCATGCGGCTAAAAATTTAGCATATTTCATGGTCATTCTTTATTTCTATGAGAACAAAGAGGCTAAATAGGTGGAATAATAGATTATAGTATGTAAAGAAAAGAGACTAGGAGTATAAAGGTTGATTGAGTAGAGGAAGAATAATAGTACTGAGAGTGGGCCCCTGGTCTAAGGTTTTTGGGTGGGCCCCTGGTGTCCCAGTTCGACACTGGCTAATAATAACTGCCTGTTGAAATATTATGTATAATAAACACACACTTGTTTCTTATTTTTCAGGTGCCCCATACAGAACATGTAGCGTGTCTACTAATCTCGTGGGTCGGAACCCAAAGCGATCCGTCCATGCTGTGTGGAGTGGCCCCCCCCCTTTGATTCTTTTCTTCTTTCAGTTAAGAACAGTAAGTAAAATACACTGCATAATTCATTCTGAATACATTTATGCTGTTTGGATCTTGGAAATGACTGGCTTGGAATTGTGCCCCTCATTTTAAATACCATTGTTTTAGACTCACAATAAAAAAAACATTTTTCATCCAGAGCCCCAGGTTAAGAACTCCTGCTGTGTGAATGCAAATTCCTATTGGTGAGGCATTCACAGGGCCATTTATAGGGTACACCATAGACCAAACAGGGCCCGAAGGGAGTCCTTAGACATACAGTTTTAATAAACATTTCAAAGCAGATCATCTCCCCCAGGGTTTAGGTGGCATCTAGTTTGTTCACTCTCACAAAGCTCACACCAGGCACCTGACAACCCTTTTATCCATGTGTGGCCCCAGCCCATATTCTGCAGTGTGACACCTTCGGGCATGGGAGGAGGAGCTTGAGGAAGGGAGGAGGTGGAGTTTAATTAAGAGTAGAGAATCAGAATGCATTTCCAACATCGACCGTACCCCATTTGATATATCAGACTGCATCCTAGCTGCACAACTCCTGCTCCTAACCATGGGTATTAGACATAAATATTGTATATGAAGTGTCGGAAGCTGATGACCATCCTACAATCCAATCTGAAAGCAGTTGATCTCACCAAACTAAACCAACTTACCTGCCTATGGCCTCTCTGGGGACACAAAGGGGCAAATGCAAAACCTTTTATATTTGATGTCCAAAATATGCAATATACAAGCATGGCTCAGTTCAGGCTTAGGCCACCTGCACATGCACCACTGATCATAGAAATCGTATGGCAAACAACTAAACTCTATTACGGATCAGCTGACCTGAGGCCTTTTGGTTGTCAGAGGGTGATGGGACCTGTAGTTTAACAGACCCTGACCCAGTGAAAAAAAACTATAACCCCACAGAAAAACCTTGCCCCTTGCCCTGAGGAGCTCTAATGGCAGAAACAGGAATCAGAATCTGAAACCTCTTTCACATAATGCCCCGCGTTTCATTTAAACTGCATTTAATCTCCTGTTCTGTCTGGGCTATGGCTTTCCTCTGGTAAGTGTTGGATTAATTTCTGCCAACAATGGCCCCGCCACAGAGCACTAGTGGAAAATCTATTATCTGATCCCAGTTTTATATTTTAATATCCTCCAAATAAAGTGAAATCAAACTGCACAATGCATTTAGCAGGCGTATACATGCGGTTCATTCCTCTGGGGCACGCTGCCTAAGATACAAACTATTGTTCACATGTTGGACTCAGCAAAAGTTCAGAGAACATTGTGCATTGATAAAACAGTACACAAAGCCCCTTATCTCCCATTTAAATATGTTCATGTTAATGTAGCTTGCTTCCAGAACAGCCTCCATTATATATAGAGACAGCCTGCCAAGATCTGCTAAACAGCTCCAAGAAGAGTACAAAAAGTAACAGTATTATTGTACATATAGATCAGTGATCCTAATGCTGCCCACAGCCTGTCTTAAAGGGATACTCTTGTGCAGCTGCGATCTTGCCCATTTTGCTGCCCCAGGCGGCCTTCGTTCTGCCACCCCCCTCCTCATGGTACTCAAGGGTCGGGGGGGGGGTGTCCACATCGCTAGTGCATAGAGCGTGATTGCTCTCTCTGTGTCAGGGAACCGGGAGTTCCCTCTGGGGGAGTTGTCCGGATCAAGGAGGAAGCCCCTCAGGAGGGATCAGGATCGCGGTATCCAGGGATTCGGCAGAAGGGGTAATAAGAGTCCAGGCAACAGGTCACAAGGCAGGCAGAATACAAACAGAGTCCAAGTCCAGGCAGGGGGTCAATAACAAGAGATCAATCAGGAATAAGTTCAGGGATAACAGGAAAAGGAGCAGGAAACCCAGGAATCTTCTCAGGAACGAGATCCTATTTTCGGGCGCCATCTTGGTGCCTCAGGCGTCCTTTTAAAGGGTTTTTTTGGCGCCCTTGCGTCGACGTCAGCACGTCTGCGACCGACGCGCTGCGTCTGCGTCCGTCGCGCCGTTGTGACGTCTTCGTGCCTGCGCACTTGCGCGCAGGCGTCTTTGCGCCGGCGCCGTCACCCACGTGGCGGCCATGGGCGCCGCCATCTTGGGAGCGGCGTCGGAAGAGGTAACTGCGCCGCCCGGAGCTCCTGGTCCTGCTCCGGGCGGCGATCGTGACAGTACCCCCCCCTCACGGGGGGCCTCAGGACCACTGGGACAAGGTTTCTGGGGAAACTTGGCGTGAAAATCCCTCACCAGACGAGGAGCGTGAACATCATGGTGTCCTTCCCAGGAGCATTCTTCAGGGCCAAAGCCCCTCCACCTCTTGAGTCTAGGATTTTCTCCACCTCGTACTCGAGTTGACCCTCCACAGAGATGGCAGGAGGAGGAGACTGACCGCCAGAGAACCGGTTGGTGATGGCGGGTTTCACCAGAGACACGTGGAACACGTTGGGGATTCTCATCTCTGGTGGAAGCTGGAGTCTGACAGCCACAGGGTTGATTATCTCCAAGATGGGAAATGGACCCACGAATTTTGGACCCAACTTGGGAGATGGTATCTTCAACCGGATATTCCTGGAAGAGAGCCAGACATTATCACCCACCTTGTAGGGAGGAGAGGATCTACGACGACGATCCGCAAAAGTCTTATGAACAAGAGCGCTCTTCTCTAGGTTCAACTTGGTAGCAGCCCAAATAGCAGACATATGGGCTGCGGAATCGTCAGCAGCCGGGACGTCAGATAGCACAAAGTCTTGGGGAAAAGCTTGAGGATGCTGACCATACACCGACATGAACGGAGACCTTCCTGTGGAGGAATGACAAGCATTATTATGAGCGAATTCCGCCCATGGGAGGAGATCAGACCAGTCATCCTGGCAGAGGGATACGTGGTTCCTCAGGAACTGTTCCAGGGCTTGGTTGACACGTTCAGCTGCCCCATTCGTCTGCGGGTGGTATGCAGATGAAAACTGAAGAACAATTCCCAGGTCTTTGCATAGGGAACGCCAGAACTTGGCGGTAAACTGGGTGCCTCTATCGGAGACGATCTCCACCGGGAAACCATGCAGGCGGAAGATGTACTGGATAAATAGCTGGGACAACTCCACCGCAGAAGGCAACTTCTTCAGAGGGATGAAATGGGCCATTTTGGAGAAACGATCAATGACAACCCAGATCACAGTGTTCCCACAGGAGGGAGGAAGTTCGACAATGAAGTCCATGGACAGGTGGGTCCAGGGACGGGAAGGAACCGGCAAGGGCTGTAGTAACCCACTGGGACGGGAGTGGCTTGACTTAGATGTGGCACAAACATTACAAGCAGCAACAAAGTCCTTCACATCTTTGCGGATATCAGGCCACCAGACCAGGCGTCGTAAGAGTTCAAGAGTCTTAGCTGGGCCAGGGTGTCCGGCTTGCCTGGAGCAATGGGTCTGTTGCAGGATAGGTAGACGCAGCTCAGGAGGAACAAATGCCATTCCAATGGGAGTATCAGAAGGAGCAGAAGACTGACCAGCCAGGATTTGGTCGGCAAACTGTGGATACAGGGAGGCAATGATCTTGACTGGAGGGATGATTGGCTCTTGTCTCTCAGGAGAGCGGTCCACCGGAGTGAAGCTACGAGACAAGGCATCGGCCTTCTGATTCTTGGAGCCTGGGCGAAAAGTCAAGATAAAATTAAATCGAGAGAAGAAGAGAGCCCACCTTGCTTGTCTGGGGTTTAGCCTCTTGAGGGACTGGATGAACTCGAGATTCTTATGATCGGTGAAAATCTGAACAGGAATCAGAGAACCCTCCAGGAGGTGACGCCACTCTTCAAGGGCAAGTTTAACAGCCAAGAGTTCTCGGTTCCCGACATCGTAGTTCTGCTCTGCGGACGAGAACTTCTTGGAGAAATAAGCACAGGGGTGCAACTTCCCATCAGTGGGATGTCTCTGAGACAGGATGGCTCCGGCTCCGACTTCAGAAGCATCAACTTCGATGCAGAAGGGTAGTTCAGGATTGGGGTGTCGGAGGACAGAAGCGGACGTGAAGGCCTCTTTCAAGGACTGAAAAGCTTCAATGGCAGATGGAGGCCACAAGCTGGGTTTACCCCCTTTTCGGATGAGGGCCAGGATAGGTGCAATGCGGGAAGAGAACCCCCGGATGAACTGCCGATAGTAGTTAGCAAATCCGATAAATCTCTGGATTGCCTTGGTACTCAGCGGGAGAGGCCACTCCTGGATGGCAGACACTTTCACGGGGTCCATCTCAAATCCCTCAGGAGAGATAATGTATCCTAGGAAGGGGATCTTGGACACCTCGAAGACGCACTTCTGCAACTTGGCGAAGAGAGAGTTCTTCCTCAGACGAGAGAGTACCTCCTTCACCTGGGAGCGATGGCTATCTAGGTCTTTAGAAAAGATCAGGATGTCGTCCAGGTACACGACTACGAACCTTCCTAGGAGATCCCGGAACACATCGTTAACAAACTCCTGGAAGACGGCAGGGGCATTGCAAAGGCCGAAGGGCATAACGAGATATTCATAGTGCCCGTCACGAGTGTTGAAAGCCGTCTTCCATTCGTCACCCTCACGGATGCGAATGAGGTTGTACGCCCCCCGGAGATCCAACTTAGAGAATATCTTCGCCCCCTTCAGCTGGTCGAAGAGCTCAGCAATCAAGGGCAGTGGGTACCTGTTTTTTACAGTGATTTTATTCAGGCCCCGGTAGTCTATACATGGCCGAAGGCCTCCGTCCTTCTTCTCCACGAAGAAGAACCCAGCCCCTGCAGGAGAGATAGAAGGGCGGATAAACCCCCGCTGGAGATTTTCTTGGATGTTTTCCTTCATTGCGGTAGTCTCTGCAGGAGAGAGAGGGTAAGGCCTCTGGGGGGCATGGCTCCTGGCAGGAGTTCGACAGGACAGTCGTAAGGGCGATGTGGAGGAAGGAATTCCGCAGACTTCTTACAGAACACATCGGAGAATTCTTTATAACAGGAGGGAAGAGACTTTAACTCGGTTGAGGAGATAGTTACCTTCTTGAGGGGTTTAGCAGGAAGGCAATGCTGTTGGCAGAAAGGGCTCCAACGAGAAACCTGCCCTGTGGACCAGTCTATGGTGGGATTGTGCAGGCGCAGCCAGGGGAGACCCAAAACAACTGGAACAGCGGGACAAGAAATAATAAGAAACGAAAGTCTCTCTTTATGCAGGGTCCCAACCTGCACAGGTAGTTCGCCAGTGGTCATCGTGAGTACAGACTCCAGGGGTTTATCATCTATGGCGACGATCCGCATGGGAGAAGGCAAAGGAAATAAGGGAATTCCCATGTACTTAGCAAAGAGAGCGTCCATGAAGTTACCCCCGGCTCCGGAATCGATGAAAGCATTCCCGAAGATAGTCTTATCAGTCAGACGAACCTGGAAGGGAAGGAGAAACCTGTGTGAGTTTTCTTGGGTCTTCTCCTGAGACTTATCTCGAGACTTTTGAGTAGTGCCCCCTACATGAGTTACCATAGACATACCTCGGGGTACAAAACTCTTAGCCTTTGCAGGACAGGCATTGGCGAAGTGGGAATGTCCGCCACAATACAGACACAGGCCAGACATCCGTCTGCGGAGTCTCTCTTGTTCAGTGAGGCGAGTTCTTCCCACTTGCATGGGTTCCTCCTGGAGAGAAATGGATGCTTGGGCAGGCGGGGTGACAGGAGCCTGCAGGAGAGGCCTCTGGAAGCGGGGTGCCAACATGGGTTGAAACTTCCTGACACGATCTCTCAGGGTTTGATGCTCTCTCAGAAGAGTGTCCACCTTGACAGCCAAAGCGATGAGGTCCTCAAGTTGCGTGGGTAATTCACGGGAGACCAGGTCATCTTTGATGCGGAGGGAGAGACCATTATAAAATGCAGTATGGTATGCATCGTTGTTCCAACGAGTCTCAGCAGCAAGTGTACGGAATTCGATAGCATACTCCGCTACACTGCTACTCCCTTGGCGGATTTGGAACAGACGGGAAGCAGCGGATGTCACTCGGCCGGGAGCATCGAACACGATCCGGAATTCTTTGAGAAATGCTTCTGCGTCATCCATCAGTGGGGACTGTTTCTCCCAGTGTGGAGATGCCCACTCGAGAGCTTTCCCTGCCAGACGAGTAATCACGAACCCCACCTTGGCACGTTCAGAGTCAAATTCAGTGGGGTGTAGTGCAAAGCGAATCTGGCACTGATTCACGAATCCTCGACAGGCTTGAGGATCGCCGTCGTAGAGAGGCGGAGCAGGAATATGTGGACCAGAAGTGGATAACTGGGTAGCCATGGCTGCAGCCGCTTGCGGAGGAGGTGCCGGCAGGGGGGTCGCTGGTGTCAACAAGGAGAGCTTTTCCAGGATCGCCTCCAGCGTGTGTCCCACGTAATTCTGCCGGGCTTCATACGCCTCCATGCGGGAATGCAGGCCCCGAAAGGCCCTGCCGAAATCTGGCTGAGCTTCCTCAGTGGGATCCATGGCCCGAAAATAATGTCAGGGAACCGGGAGTTCCCTCTGGGGGAGTTGTCCGGATCAAGGAGGAAGCCCCTCAGGAGGGATCAGGATCGCGGTATCCAGGGATTCGGCAGAAGGGGTAATAGAGTCCAGGCAACAGGTCACAAGGCAGGCAGAATACAAACAGAGTCCAAGTCCAGGCAGGGGGTCAATAACAAGAGATCAATCAGGAATAAGTTCAGGGATAACAGGAAAAGGAACAGGAAACCCAGGAATCTTCTCAGGAACGAGATCCTATTTTCGGGCGCCATCTTGGCGCCTCAGGCGTCCTTTTAAAGGGTTTTTTTGGCGCCCTTGCGTCGACGTCAGCACGTCTGCGACCGACGCGCTGCGCCTGCGTCCGTCGCCCGTTGTGATGTCTTCGCGCCTGCGCACTTGCGCGCAGGCGTCTTTGCGCCGGCGCCGCTACCCACGTGGCGGCCATGGGCGCCGCCATCTTGGGAGCGGCGTCGGAAGAGGTAACTGCGCCGCCCGGAGCTCCTGGTCCTGCTCCGGGCGGCGATCGTGACACTCTGCACTAGAAGAGCCGAATTTCCGGGTTGAAAAAAAGGGATTCTGTCATGGGAAAACATGTTTTTTTCAATACGCATCAGTTGCTGTTCCAGCAGACTTCTGCACTGAAATTTCAGAAAAAATTGATTATTTAAAATTTAAAAATTAATTTTAAAATCTGACATGGGATTAAACATATTGTCAATTTCCCAGGTGCCCCCAGTCATGTGACTTGTGTTCTGATAAACTTCAGTCACTCTTTACTGCTGCACTGCAAGTTGGGGTGATATTACCCCCCAGCAGCCCATCAGAAGAACGATGGGAATGTAACCAGGTAACAGAAATATGGCTCTTAAAGGGATACTGTCATGGGAAAAAACATTTTCAAAATGAATCAGTTAATAGTGCTGCTCCAGCAGAATTCTGCGCTGAAATCCATTTCTCAAAAGAACAAACAGATTTTTTTATATTCAATTTTGAAATCTGACATGGGGCTAGACATTTTGTCAATTTCCCAGCTGCCACTGGTCATGTGACTTGGGCCTGCACTTTAGGAGAGAAATGCTTTCTGGCAGGCTGCTGTTTTCCTTCTCAATGTAACTGAATGTGTCTCAGTGGGACATGGGTTTTCACTATTGAGTGTTGTTCTTAGATCTACCAGGCAGCTGTTATCTTGTGTTAGGGAGCTGTTATCTGGTTACCTTCCCATTGTTCTTTTGTTTGGCTGCTGGGGGGGGGAAGGAAGGGGGGTGATATCACTCCAACTTGCAGTACAGCAGTAAAGAGTGATTGAAGTTTATCAGAGCACAAGTCACATGACTTGGGGCAGCTGGGAAATTGACAAAATGTCTAGCTCCATGTCAGATTTCAAAATTGAATATAAAAAAATCTGTTTGCTCTTTTGAGAAATGGATTTCAGTGCAGAATTCTGCTGGAGCAGTACTATTAACTGATTCATTTTTTAAAAAAAATTTTTTCCCATGACAGTATCCCTTTAAAGTCACCAGGAGCTGCATTTTTGCCGCACCTGGCAACCAGGGGGCGCTGCTGCCTGAGGTAAGTTTCTCAACTCGCCTCATTGGTGGAGCACCCCTGCTCTTGTGCCTACATTCTACTGTTTTCCTTCATGTTTTTGTGTATGCATCCAGAATTAGTGACCAGTTGCATTCTCCCAGTTCTCATAACTGAAACAGAATGCTCAGCCATAAAGCAGGGCAGGACTGCTGCTTCCAATGGGGATCAGATACGATCTGTGCAGCCACTGGGACAGAATGCTCTGTTATACAGATAGCTAGAATCTCAGCTGCCATAAAGCAGGGCAGTACTGCCACTTACAATTAGGATCAGATAGGATCTGTGCCACAAGCAGGATTTTAATTTGTCCTTCTTTTGGGGGCTAATATATATATATACAATTTAGTTTGTGAAGTTAATTGGGTTAGCATGTGCTGTTCCAGAAAAAAGTAAAAATACCAATTCCGATTCTTTATTTTTACTGTAAAAATTCCACAAAACAGCATTCCTCTCATTGTAGTAATATCTGACAATTGGACCATTCTCCTAATTATACAACTATTTATACATTTTTAACTCATCATAAAACGTTTGCATTTGGTTAAATATATATGACACACGTAGCAGCTGTTTCCTCCTTTTTGGAGATATAGAAATGGGCAGCCTGCTCTTTTGTGAACATTACATGTTGTTTTCTGCTGCAAATAGAACCTTTATCTTTTTGTATTGGTTTCTATCTAATAATAATAATAATAATAATAATAATGAAGTTATATATTAAGCAAACTTGAAAAAATACCCAAATCAAACCCTTCTTAAACATCTTACATATGAAGAAAAGAAGAGATGTGGAATAGAGGAACATATCTGCTCTCATCTAAGTCAGAGTGGCCATCAGTTGTTATTGCACAGATTAGGGGGTTGTACGTTGAGCGACAACAAGAACGACTAACTTGAATAGTAACATGGCGTGAGATCCTTCCCATTTGCCAGATATTGGTGAGGGGACATTATGAAATGGCTATTGGCTCTGTGAGTGGATCCTTGGAAAGATGAGGTTGGAGCCAATGTACTATAACCATGAGATCACATCATGAATATCTTGGCTAAGTCTTTGCTCCTTGAAGCTCGTCCTGACTACAGAGAACACAATGCTGCCTAAGAAATCCGACAGCACATGCTAGAAAACAATCCATGCAGTATTTACCGAGACTAGGATGCAGGGAAACAGCTATGGAGAAGTTCCAGCACAAGCAAACACAGTTGTCATCCCACCAACCTGTTCCACGCCGCCGTGTTCTACGACTGGCTTGGCTCCATCTTGCTCTCCTTGTCTTGGAGTCATTAATAGGATGTAGCAAGAAAATGCGGCAGAGGATTGCCAGACCCGGAATGTCATTATAAAGGCATAACGCTCATTTGGTTTCACCCCCTGCTTTCCCACATAAGGGGACACTCTGTGCCCAAATGCCCTGGGCTCTCAGCCACTCTGAAGTTCCTTCCACTGGCTCCAAACACCCAGCTGTATACAACAAATTGGAAAAACTGACAGCATTGTCTGAAGGCACAGCTTGAGATAATTACTCAATGTAGCTTTTCTTTCTTTTAAATACAAAATATAAACATGTTCATCTCTTGCGTAAAGACATGATACCTTTCCAAGTCTCTACGTCGCCTTCAAACCCCTTCTGTTCATATTGTCTACCCATGTCTGTGTGTGTTTAACTATGATGACAGCGTCATGTCGAGGCAGAGTTTAACCATTTATTATAAACATCAACTTGGTGAACCCGGAAGTGCCCAAGATAGAATGCACCAAGGCATCACAAAGAACTTGGCAAAGGCAACTAGTGGCCATGTGAGCCTATTTGTCTCTACTGTGCATGGTATAGTGGAGCAGGTGAAACTTAATATAAAGTTAGAGCTGCTCCCGGCGTGAGCAGGTTTGGTTTCAAGAGATGCTCAGAGGTGGAGATTACTTGCTTGCAGGTGGAGATTATTTGCTCAGAGGTGGAGATTATTTGTTAGCAGTTGGAGATTAGTTGCAGAACCATGTATCACCATTGTCACCAGGCAATTTCCAGTCCTACAACAGAACAGTGCATGTACCTGACTTGCACTGTGGATTTGACATTAGGGTTTGAAAAGGAATAACAACTGAAAAGAAATGCACATGCCAGAAATGGCAGAAAATGTATTTTAATTAGCAGGCAGAGATCTAAAAAGGATATTTCTGATGTTTCAAAGAAAAAAGGAACCTGTAAATGCCATGTCTAAAGTGGCAGAGAATTTTCTGTGGAGTGTACAATACAACCCTTAGCTTAATCCTACTTTCTTCTTACTCAAGCCATTAGAACGTCTTTGTGCTCGACTTTGTTTGGTTTGCAGCAACCTGGTAAAAATCCACCATTCTGTATAAATCCTTGAGATACAAATGTGTCCTCTGCAAACTGGGGAAAGTCTATAAAATCCCATCAAACAAGGGTTTCTGTGCCATGGAACATCTAAATCTAACAGCATGAAATTTATATTATAATTAAAGATTTCTGATTCTGGATTGTGTTTTATTGTGGACACTTGCAATTCCAAACCCCGCTCCAATCATTACACATGAATATGGTAAATAACAGAAATGTAAGCCCATAATTGGTGTTCTTGTTGCTAGAGCCATTGACGTCCCATAGCAATGCGTTGATGACGATTAGTTGATCCTTATTAATAATCACTTGGATGAAAACTGCTGTATAAATACTCACTATGGTGGATAAATTGTGTATTTTAGTGATGGGCGAATAAATTTGGCAGGCACGAATTCGCATTGAATTTCCAAAAATTCGCCAAAAATTTTGAATAGCCGTGCGCATAAAGATTGTCTCACATCAAAATTATTCTGACGCCAATTGACTTTAATGCATTTCACAAATTTTTTGCCGTTTCGAGAATTTTGCTGCATTTGGACAAAATAGGCGTTTGTATAAAAATTGTCGCGGGTGGCGAAATTGATGCGCGAATTCTTCGCTGTTTCGGGAATTGAGCAGTAAATTGGCCCATCACTAGTGTATTTGTGAACTATGTAGGAATTGGTGAGACTTTGTGTAAATGGTTCAAAAAGAAGAGGCAGAACCATCCATGAGATAAGCAATGTTGAGTATGAAGGGCTGTGTTAAAAGGTGGAATCTATGGGACAAAAGAGAAGAAGAAATTTGATTCTCTTTGTGATGTTATTTTATGATGAATCTTCATGTCTACCTTGTCTCTTACATCTACTGGCAATTATAAAAAAAACACTTTTCTGTTTCTCTGTTATTTCTATGGCTGAGGAACCCTGAGAGTAGAGTAGAACATTAAAGACTGTACAAAGTCTGTCTGCTTTCCTCCAGCTTCTACTTCCCTCAAATGTTTTTACCATATAAAAGCAAACATTCCGGAATTGTTTCAACTTGAGTTACTTTTGGAAATGTTCTCAATGCTAATGCTGTATTTCCATACATAAGATGGACTTGTCAGATTCCAGTGAAACAAGAGAGAGAGATGCAGATGAGCCAAAAAAGAAGGGGATGGTGTTATTTTAAAGGGAACAGGTGGCCTCGTTGCTTCACCACTTTCCAAAGAAAGCTGGCTCTCAGTGAAGTTGACAGCAGGGACAAATGCAAAGCGCTGGAGATAAACAAATTCTAGAGAAAGAGATATTGCAGATATCTACAGACTGAATTTCACATTCTAGCCCCTTTGGGTGCTTCATATTAAAACTCCTGAGCAAGTGTTGGCCCTTGGTCACTGAGTGGGTTATTTGGATGGCTCTGTTTACAAATAAAAAAGTGGGCTGGGTGAATGCAGAATGTGCAGGCAAGATGCCCACATTTTAATCTTGAAATGTAAGATTTCGATGGGTTATCAAACCATTGGCTCTTGCCAGGGATACTGTACTCTTGGGGAGGTAATGAAGTACAGTCAACAGCTCACTTTGGTCTTGAAAAGTTTTTTTTATCTATCAATACTATTTCAGTCACCATCAGGTATTGGGTGCTAAGGGCCAAACCCAAACAGGAAACTTCATACAAGGGCCCCACCCTCTGAAATCTTATATCTTCTTACTTTGTATTGAAGTCCTAACCCTAGTTTTCTCTTCTCCTCTCCTTCAACTTCCCACTATTCTGTTCTTCCCTTCTTTCCTTTCACTCTTCCTTCCTTCTCCGTGACCTTTTGTCTCTTCTTTGTGAGGTACAATCCCTTCCCTGGCCAGAATTTTTTTTTTCTAAGTTTCCCACTTCCCAACCAGTGTAACCTTACTGCTTCTTAGGGATTGGAAGATGGTAACTGGTTCAACTTATTATTCTGCCCAAAAGGCAAGTCTAACGTTGATTCCAACAATTCTACTAAAAAACAACAGTGATCATCTTGGCCCTGTCCCATTTTTGGTGACAGTATGGAAACTGAAGGTGGTGGTTTCGCTGGGGTCTACAGATTTGATGCACATTATCTTATTAGAAGAGTATAGCAATTCCAACTCATATAAATTAACAAAAACTATGCTGGGCAGAATAACACATTCGAGTAGCCCTAAACAGTCCTAAGGTTTTTTTCACCCTTTAGACTGGAAACCAGTGTAGTAAATGGAGTAATTCCATTGATACTTACTTTTAGTATGATTTGAAGTAGGTCTGGTTTTTTAATTTTTTTTTGTGGTTTTTGATTTATTTACATTTTTAGCAGTGATACATGATACTGAAAGCAGGAACTTTTGGCAAACAGTGTAACTCTATACAGAAATACTCAAACTATTGTCCACCACATCATGTAGAGTAGCACAAATCATAGGTATGCTCAAGGAACTAAGGCTCATTGCAGCACAGTCAAGGCAAAGCTTCAAAGTAAACAAACCACAATACATACTGGAAAACTAAGGAGACAGGGACAGGACAGGTACCCACAAGATGCCAGGACAAACCAAACAATGAACAGAAACTGGACATGGAGCAGATAGCAGAAGTAACATGAGCAAGTACAAAGAAAAAAGGCAGGAATCTAAGGCTGGGAGTAGGAAACAAGCAACAAGTAAGAACCAGGACTGGGTACTGCAACCAAGATTAGGAATGGAACAGCATTAGGTGCAGGAACCAGGACAAGGAACTGAAGTCAGGACAAGAAACAGGAACCTGCATTAGGCCTAGGAACCAGGACAAAAAACTGAAACCAGGACAAGGAACAGGAACCACCATTAGGCCTAGGAACCAAGACAAGGAACTGAAATCAGGACAAGAAACAGGAACCTGCCTAGGGACCAGGACAAGGAACTGAAATCAGGACAAGAAACAGGAACCTGCATTAGGCCTAGGAACCAGGACAAGGAACTGAAATAAACACAAGGAACAGGAACCTGCATTAGGCCTAGGAACCAGGACACAAAACTGAAACCAGGACAAGGAACAGGAACCACCATTAGGAAGGACAAGGAACTGAAATCAGGATAGGAAACAGGAACCTGCATTAGGCATAGGGACCAGGACAAGGAACTGAAATCAAGACAAGAAACAGGAACCTGCATTAGGCCTAGGAACCAGGACAGGAACTGAAATCAGAACAAGAATCAGGAACCAGCATTAGGCCTAGAAACCTGGACAAGGAACATGACCTTGTAATACATGTGGTAGGGACTAAATCAATATAAACAAACTTCAGAGGGACAACCGCTTATACAGCACTTGAAAAGTACTTAACCTGCTAACTAGACAGACTAGTTAGTTCTTTCCTGCTTTCAAATGATATTTTCTATATTAAGGTGTCTCCTGAAACTTCCATTATAAATGATTCACTCATTGGAATTAGTAGGACAAACGGAGTGTAGTTAGGGAAGAAGCCAACACATCATTCGGATCCCAGTAAATTCATACACTGGAGAGCAAATGGCAACACGGAGCAGAATACTGAGTTTCTGTTACAATGAAGAAGGAATCAGTGCGAATGGGGGAATTAGAAGTATGTGAGTGTTTTGTTGTGGTAATCGCACTTCTGTCACTTAATTAGATAACACATTTTAATGACAGCTGCTTCCTTTTATTCAGCTTTCTGATATTTGGAACAATCAGGGTTTTTTTTTTAATTTCTTTCATTTTGTGTATAATAATTCCTATTGTATGCATTGTTTTAATGTTCTTTCTTTTCAAATCAAAGACATTTTACTGTTTTACTGTCAGTAGTGGAAATGTAGAAAAAAAAACACGTATGCCTATGCTTATGAAATTGGTAGGGAAATACTGTATGTCTTAAAAGAAAATGTAACTCTTATGGCAAAGGGAAATGTCCTGGAAACTACATAGCAACATAGTAAATTAGGTTGAAAAAAAAAAACACATGTCCATCAAGATCAACCTTTTAACTCTATTTTAACCTGCCTAACTGCTAGTTGATCCAGAGGAAGGCCATTTGAAGCCTCCCCAATTTGCCTCAGAGGGGAACAATTCCTTCCTGACTCCAAGATGCAATGGGACCAGCCTATGGATCAACTTGTACTATGTTCTATCTTCCATAACCCTGTATTCCCTCCTTTGCTAAAAAGCTAAACAGTATATCCCATCTGAAATGCCATGTCCTCTGTTGGAACTCTCATTGTCTACGAGAGCAGTTTCAGCACAAGAGTTACCCATAGGGAGTTTGGGGCTTTTTAGTGATCAACCAAACCTAACATCCCTATAAGGGTCTTTGGCTGATTGTGGTTTGGGCCTCTGGTTCCGGCGAAACATTACATCTACAGGGTACAATGACATTCCTGATAATTCCAGGCTCTTTCTTTGTGGCACATTAATACCCCTATAAACAATGTCAGATACATATAGAATGGGATTGCTAAAATGGAAGTGTAAGAGCTCAGAACCCTAAACTCAACCCAACTAGACCTCTTTTGGATTAATTGGAACCCCAACTCTAAGCCAGGTCTGAATCCAACATCAGTGCCCAAACTAACTAATGCTCTTGTGGCTGAATGGAAGCAACTCCCAGCAACAATATTCCAACCTTTAGTGGAAACCTTTCATAAAAGTAGGGGCAGTTATAGGCAGAGGCGTTGTTGCCAAGAAGCTAGTCGAGAAACGCTCCTCAGGAGGCAGCAGCCCAAAGGTTACCAGGGATGGCAAAAAGATGCTCCTGTTAACTTAAATAGCTGAAATTCTGATGTTTAAATCAGATGCACCAGCTCTTGGAAAGGTAAGGGCAAACGGCATCTGTAAGGCGAAAAGCACAGAAACTTCCCTGGTTATAGCAGCAAAAGACGGGTGTCTTCATATTAATAACCTTGGTTTGGGAATGAGATGTTAGGGGTAGGGCAGGAGTCCAGGATAGTTGGAGTAATCCATATACTGTTAAATTTTACTCGCTACAGGATGGAAGCCAAAACATCTGGGTGGCTTTTGGTAGAGACCGCCCATTCCATCTTACCCATAAGGGCACCTTGAGAACTTCCTCAACTCAAAAATGCAAAAATACCTTCATAGACGTTATAATAAAACAAAGAAAGAGGAAAATAACTTGCACCCTGTAACATTTCCATTAGACAACATAGAAAGAGACTTGGCTGTAAGGGACTGAACCACATATTTCTATCCATAAAAAGTCTTCATTTTAAATTGTATAATTGAATAACTGTGCAATGTGATGAACTATTTATATTTCATATTTCCATACAAGGAATCTAATTATACAAAAGGTCAAGATAAAATTATAAAATATTATAATATTATAGTATTTCATATCTTCTGCCCCAATTAACAAACACACAAATAGACAGAAACGCATATTATTGAGGAACTGCTCCAGCAGTGTGTGTTCTAACTGTACAGGAATGGGATTCTTTATCTGGAAACCCGTTATCTGGAATTCCAATTTTTAAAATGTAATTCCCTTTTCTGTGTAATAATTAAAGAGTACCTTGTATTTGATCCCAACTAAAATATAATTAATCCTTATTAGAGCCAATGGGTGTATTTACTGTTGGAATGATTTTTAAGTAGATTTAAGGTATGGAGATACAAACTACAGAAAGATCCCTTATCTGGAAAACCCCAGGTCCCAATAACTCTGGATAACAGGTCCCACAACTGTATTATATTTGTGAGCAGCCCTTTATACATATAAGAATAAAAGTATTTTTTAATATAACTAGCCTGCAGCCAACTAGCGACATGAATGTTCCGACACAAATATTTATAGGGCCACCAACTGAGCGAAATTGTATTAACGCAGTTTTCTTAGTGCAAGGAGAAGAAAGGAGCCAACCTTGAGCTAAATGTATCTACTATATTAGTCCAAACCTAAAGCTGAGGTTAGTATCCACTCTAATGTTTCAAAGCCTATAGCTGAGGTTAATATCTTCTCTATTAAGTCCAATTCTTTTGCTGAGGTTAGTATCTTCCCTATTAATTCCATACTTATAGCTTAAGTTAGCATTGATTTCATTAAGTCCAAGCCTATAGCTGAGGTCAATATCTCCTCTATCAAGTCCAAGCCTATAGCTGAGGTCAGTATCTCCTCTATCAAGTCCAAGCTTATAGATGAGGTCAGTATCTCCTCTATCAAGTCCAAGCCTATAGCTGAGGTCAGTATCTCCTCTATCAAGTCCAAGCCTATAGCTGAGGTCAGTATCTCCTCTATCAAGTCCAAGCCTATAGCTGAGGTCAGTATCTCCTCTATCAAGTCCAAGCCCATAGCTGAGGTCAGTATCTCCTCTATCAAGTCCAAGCTTATAGATGAGGTCAGTATCTCCTCTATCAAGTCCAAGCTTATAGCTGAGGTCAGTATCTCCGCAATCAAGTCCAAGCCTATAGCTGAGGTCAGTATCTCCTTTTTTAAATTGAAGCCTATAGCTGAAGTTAGTATCTCTTCTACCAAGTCCAAGCCTATAGCTGAAGTTAGTATATCCTCTATCAAGTCCAAGCCTATAGCCGAGGTCAGTATTTCCTTTATTAAGTCTAAGCCTATAGCTGAGGTTGGTATCTCCTCTATCAAGTCCAAGCCTATAGCTGAGGTCATTATATTGTTTATTAAGTCTAAGCCTATAGCTGAGGTTAGTATCTCCTCTATCAAGTCTAAGTCTATAGCTAAGGTCAGTATCTCCTCTATCAAGTCCAAGCCTACAGCTGAGGTCAGTATATTGTTCATTAAGTCTAAGCCTATATCTGAGGTTAGTATCTCCTCTATCAAGTCCAAACCTATATCTGAGGTTAGTATCTCCTCTATCAAGTCCAAACCTATAGCTGAGGTCAGTATCTCCTCTATCAAGTCCAAGCCTATGGCTGAGGTCAGTATTTCCTTTATTAAGTCTAAGCCTATAGCTGAGGTTAGTATCTTATCTATCAAGTCCAAGCCTATAGCTGAGGTTAATATCTCCTGACTGTTATAGACGGCACAGTTATTACTTCAGGAGGCAGAAACTGCACATTTAGGGGGTAACAAAGTCATGGAAGGCTTACTGTAACTCTTGTTCTTCTTTTAGGAAAAGCAAAGCACAGGGCAAACAAATACATCTCTGAGGATTTCTGGGTGTGGTGAAATGCTTTACACGGTGACTCACTGGTGAGTATTTTTTTTATGAATGAATGGAGACGGGTCACAGCAATGTGAACCCAACAGATTGTGTAATCTCTTTCTTCTCTGCCATTTAATTTCCTGTTATATAGTAAATGCTGCTCAGTGTTGATGCCAGCTGCACCACAAACATGCCACCCGCCTGATGGGGACCCTGCACCCCATTGCTTGTGCCTCTTTGCCGAGGTATATAGAAGATTTATATACAGGTGATTTACACAAACCATTTCCTCTAGTAAACTGTCAGCCAGCACATTGACTGCTTGTTTGCATTTTGTATTTCAGTGTCGCATTAAATGCAAGCAGAACAAATGTCTCGGGGAGGCTTGATGCTGCCATCCAGACACGTTGCCTCTTACTTTGGTCTGACAGGCGTATTAATGGCAGGGAGCAGAACGTACACAGCTCCCAGGCTTGTGCGGGGTTTGGTGCCAGGGGGCCTTGTCCTTATGTTACTACCTGCTCTGATTTGTAATTCTTTTGTGTTTGAGTTCTGTGCAAAGACACAGGGGTGGACTGGACTGACCCATAACTATAATTATCTAAGTTATTTAGCCTGAAGCTTTGGTATTAAACCGACTGTGTTCTTTGTGTATGCAAAGTACTGGATGTCACTGGCATGGGGTCTAAAAGTAAATGCAGATGCATTCTGCTTCCCTATAGATTACTGCTCTGAGCTTTCGTGCAAGAGCCTCTATGTGTAAAGATAAATAAACATGGACACTGCCGTGCTGTGTGGACACACAAGTGCTGTGTGTTGCTCTAGTGTAGGGCACTAGTTGTGTATTGGTTTCTGAGATCACAGAGGTCTCCTACGCACTAATATGATAATATAGAGGATGAATCAGTTTTAGTATCTATAACTTCCCCCCAAATGCGCTATATTAGTTGGAAAATATATTATACATAATTTAAAGCTGTGCTCATAATCAATTTATTGGTTCATTAAAAAATGGAACAGGACACACCGGCACAGCATGGGTAAGTTCAGCAGGTTAAACCTTGCTCATTTATTGCGGATGCAACGTTTCGGGGCGTGACCCCTTTCTCAAGCCATCCGCAATAAATGAGCAAGGTTTAACCTGCTGAACTTACCCATGCTGTGCCGGTGTGTCCTGTTCCTACGTTGTTTTTGAGGTTGCCCATTCCCTCTGACATCGAGCACCTGGGAGTCGCTGAAGTCTGGACGGCCAGGGTGTGCGAGTGTAAGTCTTTCTTTTTTCATTAAAAAATGGTCCATAGCTACTGCCTGGAAACTTGTAACCAGATACCCCACAGGGATCTTCATCAGGAGTGTGTATATATATGCCTGTTATTCCACAGTCACACTCCCTTCCCAGAGACTATTATCCACTGTTACTATAGGCACCATCTCTCCCTACTATACCTGCTATCCCACAGTCACACTCCCTTCCCAGAGACTATTATCCACTGTTACTATAGGCACCATCTCTCCCTACTATACCTGCTATCCCACAGTCACACTCCCTTCCCAGAGACTATTATCCCACTGTTACTATAGGCACCATCTCTCCCTACTATACCTGCTATCCCACAGTCACACTCCCTTCCCAGAGACTATTATCCACTGTTACTATAGACACCATCTCTCCCTACTATACCTGCTATCCCACAGCCACACTCCCTTCCCAGAGACTATTATCCCACTGCTACTATAGACACCATCTCTCGCTACTATATTTGCTATCCCACAGCCACAGTTGAGTAGAGGAGTAGATTTGCTCCCTATAAGTGAAATACATGTGAGTACTTCATGTACCTGCAGATACTGTATCTGTAGAAAGTAAAAGTCTGACACTCTCCTGCTGTATTAGTAGAAGGCACATGGTGTGTTAGTGTGAATGTGAAAAGACAAGCAATGCTGACATATAGATTGATGTAAATCGACTCAGGGCATGTCCAACTGACAGCCTGTGCCCCCCCCCTTGAGTGGCCCTCACACGAAAGTCTGCATGATGTGTCTGCTTACCATCATCATCATCATTTATTTATATAGCGCTGTCAAGATACGCAGTGCTTTATCATGTGTAAACTTTAAAAGATATCAGTACAGGGATTAACTAGCCCCTGCATTGTTTAAACCTCAAATTTAAAACCTCAGACTGTAATCCCGTGTCTTGTTCACATATGTAATCCCCCCTGCATTCTTCACACTTGTAACACCTCTATTGTTCACACCCTAAAGCCCTGTTCTGTTCACACCTGAGACCCAGACTGAAACTGCCCCCATTGTTCACACCTTATTCAAAATGCTGATGGGGCACCAGCACTGTGTCACTGTATGTAGTGCATATTAAACTGGTCCTGATAGGTTTCCCTGTCTCCTGCTCTGTTCTGCCTTCCACATGCTCACTGTGTGTGCCCTGCTCTGCCTGTGTGTGCCATACTCTGCCTGTCCTATGCTCCCTGTGTGTGCCATAGTCTACCTGCCCTATACTCCCTGTGTGTGCCATACTCATTTGAAAATTATTGTTAGGGGCCCCTAAGCTGTTTAATAATGTGCTGGGGGGGGGGGTGCTGTGTTATTCACAAGGGAGGAGGCAGCATATGGATTTAAGGGTATGTCTTTATCTGACAACTTTTTTCACATATGAGTGATGAGTGATATCATTGCAGTGTGCATTGACCATTTGGATTTTTGGTGTGTTACCACAATTAATGGTGGACATGGTCTCAAAATGTCTTGTGGTAACATGGATGTGGTTTAAAGTGGCCCTCCACCATTTAGCAAAGATTGAACCCGCAGTCCCTCCACCATTTAGACCAGAAAAATTCCGTCCCTTGGTACCACAGAAATTGGACAGCATGTCTTTATATACATCTTATATGGCAGGTGTGAAGCATAGGTTCCTCAGTTTATAGTGCAGGAGGGATGTAATATGGATGAGTAGGGTGTAGGGTGGATCAGGGGTGTGTCCAGGCACAAGTAGTTATGGCAACATCTGATTTTCATGTGGCCTATAATGTTACAATTTTACATTTTGGGATGTTGTGAATTACAATAAATATATATATATATATATAGGTGATGCAAGGATCAGCACACTCATTTGTAGAAAAGCAAAGTGTATTTTATTTCGACACAGCATTGTGTCCAACGTTTCGGTTCCTCCTGGGAAGGATCCTTGATAAAGGTTCCCAGGAGGAACCGAAACGTTGGACACAATGCTGTGTTGAAATAAAATACACTTTGCTTTTCTACAAATGAGTGTGCTGATCCTTGCATCACCTGTATCATTAATTTGATCCTGCACCTCAAACTCATACAAGTATCGAGTGCTGATACCCACATGACCCATATATATATATATATATATATATATATATATTTTTTTTTTTTTTTAATCTAACCCATTAAACCCACAATGACACCCACAATGCTCGGCTCCCTGGCCCTGAAGTGTCAAAGTGTCTGCTCAAGCCTAGAGAGCCGCCCTTCTCTCGGAGACCACAAAACCTCCGACCTGCAGAAGGGATTAAGCAAATGAACAAGCGCAGGGCTTAATTATTGATAGGAATAAACATTTGTCTGAATAATTAATGTGAGCAGCGTTCGCCCCATTCTTCTTCCTCTCTCTCTAAATTTAGCAAATGACTTTGTGGTTTGTAAGAGCTCGGGGTTTGGCAAACTTCTCCCTAAATCTTCCACAAATCCTACACTTCCTGTTCCAAATCGGAAAAGGTCAAGGCTTCTAAAAGAGAAACAGAAGGTATACAAGTCGTTGGCAAGCGCAGCTGGGAAAATACTCACAAACCCTCTGAGACAAACAAGAAATCAGTCCCATTTAGGAAAACATTTAGGATCACAAGCCGCTCCTCATTCTGGGGAGATTTGTTTCAATATCAAATAATTCATTGCTTGCCTTGAAGCCATTCATATAACCATGTTGCCCTATGTGCTGCTACACTCGCTAGACAGACAAACATCAGGATGCCAGGGGTTGGGCACTGCCACTACAAAGATGGCAGCTGTAAGGAATCTATCCTGCAAAGGCTTCTGGGACACACCTGTAGTCACCTTGCAAACCTGAAAAGATCTGATCTAGGCTTTAACCCTCAATAGCAGGCGCCATTGTAATGCCTTTAAAATGCAGGGGTTCCCAATCTTTTTTTCCCACGAGCCACTCTCAAATGTAAAAACTGTTGGGGAGTAGTGATGGACGAATTTATTTGGTAGGTGCAAATTTGCCCGTTTCAAAAATTCACTGGCAAAAAGTTCAGATGCTGGCGCCAATTTAGATGCCATCGACAATTAAAGGAAGCCCATTGACTTTAATGGGCGCCGGTGTCAACTTTTTGATGCCAACATCAAAATCACCGTTTTGCGAATTTCGCTGGAAATTTGAGAAATTCATGGCGAAACAGGACAAATTCGCCCATCACTATTGGGGAGTCACACAAGCAATAATGCGAATTCCTTGAGGATGTCAAATAAGGGCTGTGATAAGCTAATTCATTGTCCCATGTGGACTGCTAGCCTGCAGGAGGCACTCTTAGAGAAAACTTTATGCCTCCAAACTTTAAGCCAGGAATTTTAAAATGGACACTTACTATAAGGCCACTGGAAGTGGAGAGCAACGTATTGTAGAGTCCTGCAGAGGGTCGGGTACCCTCGGGTTACCTGCATAAAAAGTGGGTACCCTGCAGGATGAGGGAAGGATTTTTGGGTGCAGGTATAGATGCTGGTTTGCGGGTTTCATCTATATTTCTTATCTTATGTTATATTGTGTATATTTTATTCCTTTTAACTTTTTTCTATCTCCGCCCACTTCCAATGATGTCACTTCCGTTGTGCAGCAACAGCGCTTCCTGTTTAATTGTGGTAGGCGGGTTGCGATCCGGTTGAAGATAAGGCAGTTGCGGGCTGGGTCGGGTAGCGGATCCAAGAGGGTAAATGTGCGGATTGTGGTTCGGGTCGTGGGGTCGGTCTTAAAAATTGGTTCTGCACAGGACTCTACCGTATTGCTCACGAGCCACTGGTTGGGGACCAACCACTAGCCCAACCTTTGCTGTCCCAAGTTACCCATTCAAGTTCCAAAACCCTCCAGCACTCCCTGGCCTCTCCGGTACAAGCTGGCCTGGTGCACAGTTGAAAGGGATCGGCAACCCTTAATGAACCACGTTTAGCTAGAAGAAAACCGGCACTCAGAGCTCAATGCATGCGGGCAAAGCCCTGCGTGTTTATAGCAACGTACGTTGCAATAAACACGCAGGGCTTTGCCCGCATGCATTGAGCTCTGAGTGCCGGTTTTCTTCTTGCTAAACCAAGTTACCCATTTACATCATCATTTAATGGACACATTTCTCACTTGAAAGGGGTGGGCATTTTTGGGGAAGTTTTCTCAATTTGACAGCATGTCCCGTAGCTGCCCATCCCCATGAAGCAGAAATTGAGCCTGGCCGGCTTGTTAGATAGACTAGCTGAGACCTTTTGAGACCTTTTTAGCTTTGTTTTTGGGTTTTTGCTTTCTTTAACATAGGTAAATACAGGAAGGGGTTAGAAACAAAGTGACGAAGAGAGAGACGACTGAGGTGGGTAACAAATCATCTCATATTCCAGTATGACTCCATTTTTTAAGGCGCCATTACATTTCTACAGCCAACACTTGCAATACATACTTTATCCCCTTGTTCTCCGACAACAAACAATGAATTTTGCGCCGTTACCTCCATTCACAGCTCATAGTTACCTCCGTAACGTCTCACCTGCCACATGGGTGCCATTATTTTTCATTATTATTCCACTTTTATTGAATTACACCAATTCCTTTTATTACCTGAGAGACAGAGGTGCTTCCCTGTCTTGGGAATAACAACACAACAGCCGTTGGTCAGTTTTAAAAGCTTCTGTTGGTGCCCAGGGAAAGAAAACCAATACTAGGCACCATGCCAAGCAGAATAAGGGTCAGTTGGCAACAATGGAGTAAATGGGTAATCAATGCACTTACCCAGTGATTCCCACAATGTATCCCGTCCTTTTTGGGTCTGGTATAGCAGAGTGCCTGGGCCGGAACCAGTGCTATGGAAAGAACAGAAAGTGACAGTCAGCGCTGAAGAAGAAGAGAATGTGCCCACATGAAAATAATGATATTCATATAGAGAATAGAATGGAGTAAACAGAGGAGAAGGTGACAGGGATACAAAAGGAATCATCAGTCATAGTAAATAAGCCTGCTCTTATTTAACCCAAAAATCATTTAACCCCTCAGCAAATGCCACTTTCTGCCACATTCCCTGGCCGGCAGGGAGAAGTCGGGCACACCAGGCCAAGCCGTGATACAAATCTCAAAGGACACGAACGCTTTGCATTTGCTTTATTTGTTATCTCTGTATCTAATATTTATTGAAAGTGCAAAGCGGAACACTTACTGGGCCCTGCGCCTGCGGGTAGGTCTCCTGCATCTGCCCATGTCCTTGTGTGCCCGGGATTAAACTTTAATTAGGGTGGTACTGGCTGCGTCACAAAGAATGTCATTGTGTTTCTCACTTCAAAGGGGCTAAGGCTGCGACGCTGCTGGGGAGGGACGGCTGGACTCATGGGACCTCCAATTAAACAATTAGTGGACTTCAAGCAGGACAGGCACCGAGGGCTCCTGATACCCTGCCCGTTCTAGTGTGAATTCACCAACCTGTGGTTCTGCCATGACACCTAAATCTCCCACCTCCACCTCCAGCGAATGCCCAGTGTTTTCATTCAGCAGCAGCCGGAGAGATGATTGTCAGCTAAAGAGGGGGGCACTGGGCATGTAGGACTCTGCCAGCCAAGGGGAACTGATCTTATCTCACTTTGTAATGCTAACGCTGAAACGCTTAAAGGGGAAGTAAACCATTAAAAATGCAAACACATTGACTGTCTTAGTCAGGCACAAGCCAGGGGTTAATTTAGTATCCAATGGGAAGCCACTGCCTGTGCCACTTCTGTGCCTGAAACCTGTGCTTACACCCAACCCCACCCTGAGTCTGACAATGACCTGTTACTCACATTATCATTAGGAGAAACGGGATCCCTGCCGCAGCGTTACACACAGAGATCAACTCACCGGCACAAACATAGAGAAAAGTGAAAACTGTGCGACCATAAACAATTGTTTATTTGTTTCTGCTGCCAGAGAAACCCCCCCCCCCCAAATGCCCCTGGTGCACAATGCCAATACCAGGGCAAGGGCTGCAAGTAGACTTCATTCCTATGGCCAACACTGACATTTTACATTTAGTATTTATATTTATCTGTGGGTATTTATGGGTTCTTAAAGGCGGTCCCTTACACCCATTTCTCATTCCTAGGGCCCCCCCTTTAGCATGAAATACAAACAGCGTCACTGCAAATTGCAAAGTCAAACAGAAACACTCTATAAAATGTCCGGTTTAAGATCAGAATGTACCTTTCCATGTCAGAAACAGGAAGCCCTGCCTGACTCATAAACAATTCTAAATATACCCGGCCCCAACATAAGGCAGCCAAGGCTCTGCTCTGACACTCGCTGCTCTGCTCAGCAACAGAGTCTTTGTCTCTGTCACTATATATTAGGTACCTATCTAGTGCCACCAATCCCTATTTCTGTAGGGAAATGAGAGCAGAGCAGACAGTAACCCTTCCAACACTTTCCATTGTCTCTGTCACTATATATTAGGTACCTATCTAGTGCCACCAATCCCTATTTCTGTAGGGAAATGAGAGCAGAGCAGGCAGTAACTCTTCCAACACTTTCCTTTGTCTCAATCCCTATTTCTGTAGGGAAAGGGGAGCAGAGCAGGCAGTAACCCTTCCAACATTTTCCTTTGTCTCTGTCACTATATATTAGGTACCTATCTAGTGCTACCAATCCCCCTTTTCTGTAGGGAAAGGGGAGCAGAGCAGGCAGTAACCCTTCCAACACTTTCTTCTTGTCTCTGTCCAGTATCAGACTGGAGGGCCCGGGGCCCACCGGGACTTCTGTCTCTGGGCCCCCCTGCGGACCCTGAGGGGTGCTGCCTCAGGGCCTCCCGTTCGGTAACCCTCCTCTCTCCCCCTCCTTTCTGTGTGCGCACTTGCGCATGCGCGTCAGCATATGGACGGTTTGTGTGTGCTGCCACGTACATGCGCACACAAGCATCGGCGAGGTTGTCTGAAGGGAGGCCCTGAGGCAGTAGCCCTCAGGGTTCGGAGATGGGGCCTTGAGAGAGAAGAAATCCAGGTTGTGGATCTGGGCTGGTGGGGCCCACTAGAGCCAGGGGCCCACCGGGTTTTTTCCCGGTGTCCCGTCGGCCCAGTACGACCCTGACTCTGTCACTATATATTAGGTACCTATCTAGTGCTACCGATCCCTATTTCTGTAGGGAAATGAGAGCAGAGCAGGCAGTAACCCTTCCAACACTTTCCTCTTGTCTCTGTCACTATATATTAGGTACCTATCTAGTGCTACCAATCCCTATTTCTGTAGGGAAATGAGAGCAGAGCAGACAGTAACCCTTCCAACACTTTCCTCTTGTCTCTGTCACTATATATTAGGTACCTATCTAGTGCTACCGATCCCTATTTCTGTAGGGAAATGAGAGCAGAGCAGGCAGTAACCCTTCCAACACTTTCCTCTTGTCTCTGGCCATGTATATATTAGGTACCTATCTAGTGCTACCAATCCCTATTTCTGCCCGTGCATTAAGCTGAATTCCAGCCTATATACACACATATCATGTCCCTCCATCTTGCTACTAATCCAAGGCCTGGACTGTGTTTGGCTGAGTGAGTGAAGGTGAATGAATACAATGTACAGGCAGTGGATCAGGATATACACAGTGATGTCTCATTACCAGTATTTACATTTTTCTATCAGGGGTCAAGTGATGTTAAGTATTGCCTTTTACTGGCGGCACAATACACGTAATATATATACGTCTCTCCCTGGTGTGTGTAACTCTGGTTGCCTGTTGCACTCGAGCAAGAGAAACATCTGGCCGCCTTTACATTCCCCTCGGATTCCTGACTTCAAAGAGCCTTATAATGAATAACAAATCCATGTAGTGACAATGAGCAGGAGGAACGAGTAGAAATTGTCCTTATGTGACTGCTGGTGACAGGCGCCCCGGGCTGCCTCGCTGTGTCGGAGTCTGAGGGGAATGAGCCTCGAGGTGTCGGGGCTGGAGGATCAGTGAGTCGCGTTGTTTCTCAGGTGGGATTGATAAAGTTCGCAGCAGCGAGACGCAGGGATGTCACCGTGTTGTCACAATCATCAATGAGCGCAACTCGCACAAGGTGACACTCTGTTCTGCATCCGCCAACTACTGGGATTTAGGAACAAAACGGGCGCTTGGAGATATCACCTGCCGCTCTGATACAGATCTGCACACTAACTGTCACATTTCTGCCCAAAGAAAAGATATTTAACGATGTGCTTGTTCCCTAACGTTTGCCTTTGGAAGGTTCAGTGTTGAATAAAGCGAGCCTGATCTGCTGTAAAGCTGGCACGTGTAGCTTTAACAGAGAAATCAAATGAAACTGCAGGAAACTGATCTGTATCACTCATTGCTGGTTAATAAGTTAATTATTTCAGCATCTTCCTTACTAAATCTATAGAATGCTTAACTTCTCCATATTAGTGGGGTGAAACCTACCCAACAAGCTGGGCAGGCTCACTTAGACTGAAGTCATTGTAGTCTGTGTTCATTGGTCAGTCTTCTTGTGGCTTCTTGCTTGCCCCTGTGATGGGCAACTGTCAGGAGGGCTCTCATACAGGTATAGGATCCTTTATCCAGAAACCCATTATCCAGAAAGCTCAGAATTACGGAGAGGTTGTCACCCATAGACTCCATTTTATCCAAATAATCCAAATTTTTAAAAGTGATTTCCTTTTTCTCTGTAATAATTAAACAGTACATTGTACTTAGGGGTGATGGAGGTGCGCTGAAAATACACGGGGAAATCCTATAGGAACAAGATGGACAAAGACTCTATGGTGTATTATCCTTTGTACGCAAGGTTGCTGTTGAATTGTGCATTGAATAGAGCACACTTTAAGTAATCATATATTGGCATTTTGCAATGAATAAAACACACTTTAAATAGTCATATTGGCGAAATCTCCAAACGTACTGTGAGGTACTACACTATTCTGCACTCTTAACCTAACAGGCACACGAACGACCAGTAACAGATCCGACGAACCTTCATTTTCTGCGATACGATCTCTTCCTAAGTGTGAGTAGAATTGCTATTCAACAGCAACCTTGCATACAAAGGATAATACACCATAGAGGCTTTGTCCATCTTGCTCCTATAGGATTTCCCCGTGTATCTTCAGCGCACCTCCATCACCCCTATGAACTTTTTTTGAAACGTGGATAAGTGGATCCATTGACTGAATATTGGTGCAGCTCATCTCCCCTGTCACATTTGGACTAAGCACAGTTTTTACCTCATTACTAATTGTTTTTAAGTACATTGTACTTGATCCAAACTAAGATATAATTAATTCTTATTGGAACCAGAGCCAGCCTGTTGGGGTTATTTAATGTTTACATGATTTTCTAGTAGACTTAAGGTATGAAGATCTCAATTATGGAAAGATCCATTATACGGAAAACCCCAGGTCCCGAGCATTCTGGATAAAAGGTCCTATACCTGTATTATTTACTAGTGAATGGAGTCCAAAATTGTGATATTATGGGAGCACAGAAAGTGAGTCTGAACAGTGTGATGGGTTGTAAGGTAACATATAACCTTTAGTGACAGGGTCAGACTTCTAAAATAGGCCCTTCCTGTCTGTGACATCACTGTCCATTCCGATGTCATCAGAAGCTGTGACCCGGGGGTAATAATTCTGAAGGTGAGAGATAAATGCAGGCTGAGGATCAGCCCCTATGCTCGAATCAGGCACCTATACTAGGGATGCATTGAATCCAGGATTCAGTTCGGGATTCGGGCCGGATACGGCATTTTTCAGCATGATTCGGATTCGGACAAATCCTTCTGCTTGGCCGAACCGAATCCGAATCCTAATATTTGTATATGTAAATTAAGGGCGGGAAGGGAACTCATGTGACTTTTCCCCACTTTTTCCTTTACAGTCTCTAATTTGCATATGCAAATTAGGATTTGGTTCGGTATTCAGCCAAATCTTTCACAAAGGATTCGGGGATTAGGCAGAATCCCAAATAGTGCATTCGGTGCATCCCTAACCTGTACCCAGAACTATGCGCAGTCCGGTTGCAGGCACACAAATCGGATTTCCCCACTTGCTATGGTAGAACTACTGTCAGAAAGGTATGGTAGCTCCAACGCCCAGGAAATATAGCAGCTCCACCACCTGGGAGATAGGGCAGCTCCTGCACCCAGTAGATATGGTAGCTCCTCCGCCCAGGAAATGTAGCAGCTCCACTACCCGGGAGATAGGGCAGCTCGACACCCGGGACTGGCTGATTCCAAAGGAAGCAGATTCTCAGGCCGGGCACAGAAATCACAGCTGCTCCGACTGAAACTCATTGCCAAAAATGTGTTCTGACAAATGCAACATTGTCAGATGAAACAACACAGACTTATTCACAAGTCATAACAAGTGGGGGGCAAAAAAGTGCCTGTGCCCATTGTACAAGGTATACAGGGGACATGTGTGTTGGCAGTGCTTGTGCCAGCTTTGGCCCAATCTTACCCACTGCCCTGCAATTTGCCACTTTATCCTATGCTGCTGTACAGAACCACCTGCTGCCTGTCTGTTCCATGCCAGATTTTCCTGGCTGTATAAGGCAGATCTGCCCCTGTTTCCTTTAAAGGGGCACAATACCAAGGTTCATATTGTGGGATTATTTGCAGTTGTACTTGTTTGCTTGAGTCGGCTGGATTCCCCAATATGAAAGCAATATTGCACATACCATCAGTGGTCCATCCGCCACCATTGATCCAAAAAGAAGTTTTCGTACAGCACCAGTAGATTAAAATGCCTTTATTGGTACATTACATGGCAAACAGCCTTGGCAGACCAGGCTGTTTGCCATGTAATGTACCAATAAAGGCATTATTTGCAGTTGGTCTTATTGTATTTGCCCCTTTCTGGCTAAATAAAGGCATGGGATCAGCTGTTCCACCTGCCCAGTGTAATGGAAAATACAAATACCTCAGTGGGTTACCAATATGCAAGGTCAGTCTCTGCTCAGCTGTTAGCATCCAGCTGAATGAATGCAGACAGGGCCTAGTGAAATCCAGCAGTTCAGCAGCAGGACAAGCAGAGAGCCATTCCTTAGGCTGCAGATTATCACTACAATGAGTCTCTCCCACCTCCTCCCTGGCCCACGGATCATGTTCCCTTCCTCCAGTGACTCCTGTGCTGCTCCACTAATGCTTTAAATAGAACAGGAGTTTTTTGAGGTCACAACACTTAGCAGCCAGCAGGAATGTGACTGGGGGTATTTCAGGCTTGTATGCAAATATTGTATAAGTCGAGCAGCTGCTATGTATAGAACTCAAATAAGAACCACGTGCTGCTCTTCCTGCCTCAATGAATGAGTAAAGGAGCGAGGCCGAGCCCTCAGTTATGCAGCGTAGAATGTGTGCGCTCCCCTCTGCAACACAATACAGGACATTGGATCAGAGCCACAGCCTCCCCCCACCTCTGGGTACACTTTATCCTCAGGCTTTTTTAGTCCAATACAACCAAATTCTTACTCCCAGGCTTTATTAATCCCATGGAGCAGACTCTCTTCTTATATCCTTATCATTTACAGTAGGAGGTACATTATCCCTTATAATAAATGAGTGACACTCAGAGTTCCCTGTATAACTCAGCCTGTAGCCTTGTGCCTTTATATGGTCACAGAATCCCTCAGTGACTTCTAATATCCTTATCATTTACAGTAGGGGGTACATTATCCCTTATAATACATGAGTGATACTCAGAGTTCCCTGTATAACTCAGCCTGTAGCCTTGTGCCTTTATATGGTCACAGAGTCCCTCAGTGACTTCTAATATCCTTATCATTTACAGTAGGGGGTACATTATCCCTTATAATACATGAGTGATACTCAGAGTTCCCTGTATAACTCAGCCTGTAGCCTTGTGCCTTTATATGGTCACAGAGTCCCTCAGTGACTTCTAATATCCTTATCATTTACAGTAGGGGGTACATTATCCCTTATAATACATGAGTGATACTCAGAGTTCCCTGTATAACTCAGCCTGTAGCCTTGTGCCTTTATATGGTCACAGAGTCCCTCAGTGACTTCTAATATCCTTATCATTTACAGTAGGGGGTACATTATCCCTTATAATACATGAGTGATACTCTGAGTTCCCTGTATAACTCAGCCTGTAGCCTTGTGCCTTTATATGGTCACAGAATCCCTCAGTGACTTCTAATATCCTTATCATTTACAGTAGGGGGTACATTATCCCTTATAATACATGAGTGATACTCAGAGTTCCCTGTATAACTCAGCCTGTAGCCTTGTGCCTTTATATGGTCACAGAGTCCCTCAGTGACTTCTAATATCCTTATCATTTACAGTAGGGGGTACATTATCCCTTATAATACATGAGTGATACTCGGAGTTCCCTGTATAACTCAGCCTGTAGCCTTGTGCCTTTATATGGTCACAGAACCCTCAGTGACTTCTAATATCCTTATCATTTAAAGTAGGGGGTACATTACCCCTTATAATACACGAGTGATACTCAGAGTTCCCCATATAACTCAGCCTACAGTCTTGTGACTTTATATGGTCACAGACCCCTCAGTGACTTCTAATATCCTTATCATTTACAGTAGGGGGTACATTATCCCTTATAATACATGAGTTCCCTGTATAACACAAGTGGGTAAAAATATAGTGGGCAAGTTCCCAGACAGCCATCACTTCTGGTAAGAAAGTAGGAAGCAGAGAAAGCAACACAATGTATCCCAGTATACTGTATATATATATATATATATATATATATATATATATATCTATATCTATATATATATATATATCTATATATCTATATCTATATATATATATACGGTATATAAATATATATATGTGATGTGGGAGCGATGGAAAGTGATGGCCCCTAATTGTTAACATGTACCAGACGTATCCTTATGATACAGTTACAATGTTAATAACTCGGGCAGATGATTATCAGAAAAGATGATTTTCTCCTCAAACAGACGCTGTGTGTAGAAGCCGCACTCGCTCGTACCATCCCAGATGCACCATCGGCCATTACTCCTGAAGACAGAAGGATCATTTACATGTTCCTGATTGAGCCGGAGATGATTCTAATGGCAGTTTATGGGCATCGGAGGGGATTTCCGAAGTCAATGATAATAAGAAGTCGTATTTGCAAAGTACCTTTCGGCTCCAAAGCACTTCCCAATGATACTGCGAGGGGCTCGGGCAGCTGTTGTTTGGGTGGGATGTCGGGAGCACGTAACCTCTCTGAAAATGTGCCAGAGGGACTGAGAATAATAATAGGGAAAGTAAAATGGGCAATAAGAAGAACAGAGGCGCAGTCCTTAGTCTCCGTAACGACCCCCCCAGTATTTGCATGAAGAGCAGACCTGGATTCACTGGGAAACTTTCACTGCAAAACATCATATGAATGTAAATAGGATGAGGAGTTTCTTGTAGGGCCCAGGGGCATAAACAGGGGTATAACCGGGGTATAAAAAGGAGTATAAACAGGGGTATAAACAGGGGTATAAACAGGGGTATGACCAGGGATATAAACAATGATATGAATGTAGGATGAGGAGTTTCTTGTAGGGCCCAGGGGCATAACCAGGGGTATAAACAGGGGCATAAACAGGAGTATAACCAGGGGTATAACCAGGGGCATAAACAGGGGTATAACCAGGGACATAACGAGGGGTATAAACTGGGGTATAACCAGGAGTATAAATGGGTATAACCAGGGGTATAACCAGGGGTATAAACAGGGGTATAACTAGGGGCAGCAGAGCCAGACCAAAGCGATATAAAACCATATCAGTATCAGAAGCAAGAAGTAAAAGTAGCAGCTGGTCCCGCCCCTTCCATACAATTGGGTGTGTTTATGTAAGCCCCTCCTCTGAGGAGCCAGAAGTTATAACCCCAAAGACAGGACCAGTCGTTACAATAATCTCAGTGTCTTGTCCTTTTGCACAAGAAAGTGGTTGGGACTTTCACCCCTGCACTGGCAGCCACGGGGCATTGTTATTTGGACACAAGAAAATGATAATATTCCTAATGTCCTGAGTGAAGGTAAAGTAGGGTGAGATTAAAGTTGAACCCTCTCTGTCCTTATTGGAACCATTGATTTGTAGTCAGTAAACAAAACTAGAGTGAAAGCTGTCGCTGTGGGTGTAACTGTGCAATTGAAGCAGGTATCTGGCACTATGTCCGACCCTCAGACAGAGAGAATGCTGGGAAACATGTTTGTTATTGGAAAAGGGGCTTAAAACACCTCCACTGAGACATAAGATGTGCGCAATACTCAGTGGGGGCCCCTTGAGAATGAACTCCAGGAGGGGCATAAGAGTGTGATTGTACCTCATAGCAGGGGTTGTGATGTCATGATGATGGACAAGGCTATGATGTAACAGAATGGGAGTGACATCATTGTTCAGACATGGCCTAACTGGGAGGTCTGTGTACTGGTGCAATTGGTATGTATTGGACTGTAGGACATTCTCTAATAGGTGGCATTCCCAGCATGCCTATAGGCAGCCATGGCCAGGGCTTGGAGGAAATTTGGGGTGATGTGATACCACATTTTAATGATGAACCAACACATCCCAAATTGTTCTGTGGACCATTGGCCTTAAGCTCAGAGAAGCCCAATGCTGTGCCCCCCAGGCTTTGTGGTTCTGGTCCATAAACCAATTCCAATATTATGTTTGGTTTCATTGCAGTAAATAGATGGTGAGATGTTATTGCCACCCGATCTTCATGGTTCTGAAACCCAGCAGCTGCTGCAGCACATGTTGTAATGCACAGCAGAAAGCAATAACATAAACCTTAGACTTCCACCTGCCCTGAACTACAACTCCCAGCATTCTCTGCCAGCATTCCACAGAACTAACTTGACAGTCACTACACTCATGCTTTTGTCATTGAAGTCCTTCCGACAAGGTTTTACCTCTGTTTTACTCCTGAGCCACCAGTCATTCCACTACCAAGATCGATGTCAGGATCTGCTTTTCAGTTACAATGTGACACATAGAAATGCGGCTCATATACATATACATTGTGCTTATACACACGCATGCACTATTTATATATAAACATTTCCTCCTGCGCCAGTGCATGTATTTGCATGGACTGGCACAGGTACACAAACCCCATGTATAGAGGCACCTGCCCACTGCAGATCTACAGCACAGAGTATGAATGGGCTTCTCCCGCGAAACAAGATTCAGGGGGTTTAACCTGACCGAGCAGCTGTGAGTGATCCCCATACTTGAGTACAGGTGTCCTGTTGTATGGCCTGGAGGCAGGGACCCAGGGCTGGAACTAGGAGTAGACAGATGGGGTATGTGCCCAGGGTGCAACCGTCGGGGGGAAGAGGGTGCTAGGATCATACGCACATTCCTCTTTTGCCTCTGCTCCCGTCATGGCGCACATGGGAGAGGGAACCGTTTGCAACTGAATTTTGCATAAATGCATTAATTTACTTGTGCCTAAGCACCACCCTCTCACGTATTTGCACCCAGCGCCATTGTGCATATCCAGTTGACACTTATTCGACACAGGGAAACCCTGAAGCTAACGCCATTCTTGGTAAATTGTGGAAATGATCCCTCGTTTGTAGCGTCATTGCGTCCAATTCAAGAAAACGCATATCGGACACAATTGCACAGAGTGGAAATTATGCTGGAACTGGGGGAAACGGGAGCATTATGGATTTAGGAGCTCATGGGAAAAGACAAGGCCTATGAGCAAGTGCTCCACTAGGCATGAAACGCGTGAGGATGTTTCTGTCCTAATAAATGTTTTTCAACTATTTCCATTGCTGTTTTTTATTTATGATGACTCTCTCACGCTAGCCGCATATGGGAAATGTGCTGAAATCTTCAAGCTTGGGGGGCATTTCTTCTAATGAACTAGGTAATGATATGACCCTGCAGTCAGATACAAGAACCCTACAATTTACAGGGGAGGCAACTGGGGCTCATTGGGGGCCCTTACATTTAAAAACCAATATGAACATAAGAAGGGATTCAATGCCTTTTTAGCAAGCCATAAACACAATGAAACCTGCATTATTATACAGGGTAGGGCACTGATCATGGAGGCAGCCATATTGGATTCAAGTAGAAATGTGGTACGAACTCAGAAATTGTAGAATGACTAAAAGCTCATTGTATGAATGGGGTACAGAACAAAAAACTCAGAATGTTCCTATATTGATACCAAAAGAAATTTTTGAACTCTTCCATCCCCATGAACAAATTTTCCACTTATTGGAAGAAATGCATTTTGCATAATGATTCAGCTGAGTGTAAACGTGCATCACACTTGGTAATTTCTCTGATTTAACACCTCAATGAGGCAAACATTTTTTACATTTGTAAATTTTTTGCAATTATGAATATTTATAAATACCAAACTCACACAAACTCCCCCTTCCTTCTATAGATTAAACCGGGCATCACTGGTTTGTATCAATGAAACGGCTGGTTTTGTTGAACGTTACCCTCAGGAGAGAAACTAGAGAGTTGATTTAGATTCCCGGGGAGGTTGCAAAGTGCCTACAAATGTAATGTGCAATGGAAAGTGGAAGGAGGTCACATGGTTCTGATGGGCACCGGCGCAACCAAATCCACTAAAAATGGATTTTCTCTGAAGTTAGCATTGTCAATATCAGTACAAGATCAAGCTGTGTTCAATAGAGTTGGTTGGGTTGGTGCTCAACAGAGCTCTTCAACAGACTGACAGACATCAGCCACCAACAACCTTGGCAATCACTGGTAATTTTGGGTCTTAATGTTCCAGAACTGCCAGTAATAGAGCTGTCTGGGGTAGAGTTGCCACCTATCCTGGAGCTGGAACCCCCTTTGGTTCATTATAGCATTGTTTGTCCTTGTTTCAATAAACAGCAAAAATCCACCTCAATTCCCACTGCCCTTACCCTATGATTGTTCAAAACTCAAATATCATAGCTACACCTGTAAACATCACAGTCCCTTCCCTCATATCACTGCCCCTTTGTCCAGATTCTGCCACTGGCAAAGGTGGCAACCCTAGTTAAGGGTTCCCTTCTAAAATTGAAAGGAGGCAACAAGGGCAGCTACTTTTCTGCTACTCTGGTGGAGATACCACCCCAGTGTATGGCATTTGCCCCGCGCCGTTTGCATCAGAGGGAATGTACAAACATTTGTGAATCAGCCTTGAAGGTGACAGGTTGGTTTCTCCAAAACTACAGGAGTCGCCCCAGTGTCCTACCCTCCTGCTCCCCATTCCTTTCTCTCTCCTAAATAAAGAATGCAAACCACAACTGCCATCCTTTCTCCCACCTCCTCCAACCACCTGCTTGTGCAGTCCTGGCACCTATTTAGTACTGCTGCCACCAAAATGATATTATACAAGGTACAGTGTGTATCAGTAGGTCCTAAAAATATCAACAACTGCATTAGGATCCCAATAATTAATGACAGGCATTATGCAAACGACAACTTTTCTCCCTGTAAAATAATGACATTCCTTCATTTAGAGCCTCGTTATGCAAAACAATGGATTTAAGAAGATAAATCACTCGGGAGAATTAAGGGAACTTTCATGTTCATTTCTAGCTGGGCTGAGAGAAAGCGAGTTTGATGGTTCTGTAGATAGGATATCTCACCCACAATCCACTTCACTCCAACAACACCACAAATGCTTGCACTTAGTGTGTATCTTGTTTTAATATTCATCATAACCATACTCTTTATGTGTATTTATCCAGCCAGTCAACCTTCTTAGCAGGACAGAACTAAATAGTCCCATAAAAACTCATCCTTCATCATAGGTAACATGCTCTGCCTCAGTTATGGGCATCTCCACAAATACCAGGAAGCAGCGTCGGCCTGGGCTTCCGGGGCCCACCAGAGTTGCTGCCTCAGGGGCCCCTAGGGTCTGGGTCAGTAGGGCCCACAAGGCTTTTACAGGTGTCCCGTTGGCCCAGTCTGACCCTGCCAGGCAGTACAGCTGCCAGAGAGGTACAGGTATGGGAACTGTTATGTCGAATGTTCGGGACCTGAGGCTTTCTGGATAACAGATCTTTCCATAATTTGGATCTTCATAGGTTAAGACTACTAGAAAACCATATTACATGTTACATTAATAAACCAAGTAGGCTGGCTCTGCTTCCAATAAAGATTATTTATATCTTAGTTGGGATCAAGTACAAGCTACTGTTTTATTTTCAGAGAAAAAGGAAATCATTATTAAAAATGTGGATTATTTGGATAAAATGGAGTCTATGGGAGATGGCCTTCACGTAATTCAGAGCTTCCAGGATAATGGGTTTCCAGAAAACGGATCCCATACCTGCACTACACACAGTCACATGAGTACCAGGAAGTACACTTGGCAAAGAGGAAGTAGAGACAGTCTGAAAGGAAGTACAGAGAGTAATATGTAGGGTTAGTATCTTTTCTGGAAAATAATACCAGACTTCCTAAATTTTTGGTCCCTTTCCTGTTACTAACACAGACAGTCATATGAGTACCAGGAAATACACCTGGCAAAGAGGAAACATTTGTACCAGGAAATTCACTTCCCTATAAACACAAAGAGACACTATAACTTGAAAGCAGAGAACGAAACCAATATTATCCACTATTTTCAACAGGGAAATATTTATGGTTTTTGGACATATTGTATAATGTGCAATATGAGACACAGCCCTCACAACTGCAAGAACTATCAGGTACACAGTAGCACACCACAAACCTGAAGATTTAGTGCATCAAAATTGTTTTATTGGCTCCAAAAGTAGATCATCTTGTCACACTGTGTCCATTTTGTTCTACTGTCACCATCTTGCACTACTGTCTTCATCTTGTCCTACTGTCTTCACCTTGTCTTACTGTCCCCATCTTGTTCTACTGTCACCATCTTGTCCAACTGTCTCCATTTTGCACTACTGTCTTCATCTTGTCCTACTGTCTTCACCTTGTCTTACTGCCCCATCTTGTTCTACTGTCACCATATTGTCCTACTGTCTTCATCTTGTCCAACTGTCTCCATCTTGCCCTACTGTCTACATCTTGTTCAACTGTCCCCATCTTGCTCTGCTGTCTTCATGCTGTCCTACTGTATCTATTGTGTCACACCTTCTCCATCTTGTCTTACTTTATCTTAGTCCTACTGTCTTCATCTTGTCCCACTGTCTAAATCTTGTCCTACTGTCACTATCTTGCTCTACTGTCTACAACTTGTCCTACTATCTTCATCTTGCCTTACTGTCTTCACCATGTCTTACTGTCCCCATCTTGTTCTACTGTCACCATCTTGCTCTACTGTCTCCATGTTGTCCTACTGTCCTGTTTCTACTGTCTTAATTTTGTCTTACTGTCTCCATCTTGTCACACTGTCTCCATCTTGTTCTACTGTCTCCATCTTGGCCTACTGTCTTCATCTTATCTTACTGTCTCCATCTTGCCTTACTGTCTCCATCTTGCCCTACTGTCTCCATCTTTTTCTACTGTGCCCATCTTGCTCTGCTGTCTTCATGTTGTTCTACTGTCTCTATCTTGTCACGCCTTCTCCATCTTGCCTTACTTTAGCTAGTCCTACTGTCACCATCTTGTCCCACTGTCTTCATCTTGTCCTATTGTTCCCATCTTGTCCTACTCTCACCATCTTGTCCTACTGTCTCCGTTGTGCCCTACTGTCACCATTTTGTCCAACTGGCTCCATCTTGCTCTACTGTCTCCATCTTGTCCTACTGTCTCCATCTTGTCCTACTGTCTCCATCTTGTCCTACTGTCTCCATCTTGCCCTACTGTCTCCATCTTGCCCTACTGTCTCCATTTTGCTGTTCTGTCTTCATCTTGTCCTACTGGTTCCATCTTGCCCTACTGTCTCCATTTTGCTCTTCTGTCTTCATCTAGTCCTACTGTCTTCATCTTATCCTACTATCTATAGCTTGACCTAGGGTCACCAACTTGATTTACTGTCTCTATCTTGGCATATTGTTGTCTATGTTGCCCTGCTGACTATAGCTGGTCCTACTCTCAGCATCTTGACCTAGGGTCACCATATTGATTTACTGTTTCCATCTTTCCCTATTACCACCATCTAGACCCATGCTTAATTCTCCACTCTTCTCAACTTCAACTGGGCCCCCCATGTACAGGGACCAGGACAGTGAGACGTATCTTTACCCTTACAGATACATCTGGGAACACTTCTCCTTTGTTGCTCCTGTTAGAAAAGAGCCGACTAGTTATGCAAATAAAATAATTAGCTGCAGATAAATGGCACCTTTATAAAGCAACCCCATTTCAATGAGTTTTATAAGTAGTCCCCGTATGACAGAGGGTCTTTCTTTCTCCCTTTATAGCTGCATAGAAAAGGCAAAGCCATAATGAAGAAAGATTGCGCTCGGTGCAGCAATCATCGTGGCTCTGACCTTCTTAGCATTTTATGTACAAATAGTGCTGGGGAAGGCGACTGCCAAATTAGCCGTTACTCCCCCGCAGAGCCAGTGCTCCTTCCCTATTATTCACGGGGACCCCACTGTGAGCAGCTGAGACCGGGCTCAGTGTGACAGTCTGTTCCAATACTCCAATGTCACATGAATGCCAGGCGCTGATGTACAGCCCATTAATAGGGCATTTATCCTTTAACGCCTCTATCTCCCCCTCCATCAGCAGAGAACCTCTGATCCACATTCCTGCTTCATGTTCTTCTACTGTGACTGCATTTCCGAATGTCACTTCCATTTGTTCCTTTCTCTTATTGCTGCCGACTGCTAAGTAGCCCCCTTAACCACATTAAATAAGGGCCCACTGTTATTAACATGAACAAGTGACTGCAATAATTTCTATTGGAATATCAATGCTGTCTGGGGGGGGGGGGTTGTACCTTTTGGCTGGGGTGCCAGCAGCTGTTTGGTGTAATTCATGCAAATGACACCCCGTCAAAGAGGTAAAGTAAAGTGCACACTGGGAATGTACAGGGGATCTCGGAGCCCACTGCAAAGTAAATGGACCCAGACACCACCCTGCCCCTTTTATGGCACTGGGTGCTAAACTTGTTTTTTATTAGAATCCATTCAGGTACTAAACAGTTAACTAAGGCTTAATATTATGAACCATATACCCCAGAGACAAACTGGGAACAGACTGTGCCTATAGCTGAGGTTGATTTTGCTCTTGCACCACTAGGGGTTGTTACTGCATCTGCAAAACAGGTTATTAGTTTCATAGGTTTGGCCATACGTGTACAGATACACTTGTTTGCCAAGAACTCCCATGAGCAGACTTGTGCCTAATCTGGATACCCAGGTGGTTGTGACCCTAATCATGGCCAATTCCATCATCTGCTCCCCCAAGCACTGACAGTTGGCATTTAATGTGGTCTAAACCTTTAATGAAGAAGCCCCCTCTAATGCGATATAGGGCCTATATGGACAAATGAGAGAGGAACACATCAACCACCATATGGATGGATAGACAGATAGATAGATGGATGATGGATATTTGGCATTTAATGTTGGCCTTAACTTTTTAATGAAGAAGACCCCTCTCATGCACAACAGTATATGGATATATGTATTGGTTGTGTTAATTGTTAATAACTCAAACAAATAATAATTACAATATGCTGAGTACCGCCCACTGGCCCAGCCCTTGGCTTGATTTGAGTACCCAAAGCTCTTCAAATAATCTGCACCAATTTAATATAACGTCGACTATTGACTGGGACTAACTTTCCCACACCTACCAGATAAAATGGCAACTAGTCTACTGTGGGGGTCGCAGTAGGTATTTGCAGTGCCCCAAGTTGCTCCTGATGATGCAAATAGGTGCTCATGTGCAAGCACCCATTAAATCAGTTGTCTTCCATGACTTCCATTTCTAAAAAAAGTGTCCAACCCTTTCCTGAAGGCTTCTAGTGTATCTGCCAGCGCCCATGTCAGCTCATTGTGTTCCCTCTCCCCATATTGCTCTTAATTTCTTGTTTTCACATTGGGTGCTCTCCCTCTGACTGTTTGCACATCGGGTGCCCTCCCTTCTCCATCCTGACAGTTGCCTTTACTCTTCAGCCGACAGTTAATGGTGTTTTGCTGCTCTCCTTAAATAAAATGCAGCTCATGGCGGATCAATAAAAATGATGCCCATTTCCCTAATGGCGGCCGATTGCCATTTGCTATTCAAATCAGGGGAGATAAATGACAGTACATGCCAGGGAACAGGCCAGTGAATTAAGATAAGCCTCCAGAGGACCGGCACCGTTATTAATCTTTTAAGACACTCTCATATTTCTTGTTGACAGTGTGGGGAGACTCTCAGTCATACTGCACCCAGATTGAAATATCAGCCGCTGCTGCTGCTAAAATCAATAGCTCCACAAAGACAATCAGATTTGGCCTCAGAGGGCCCCACTAAGCAGCACTTTGAGTTGTCCCTCCCCGTGGCCCCAAGTGACGCAGCGCTCGGTGCCAAATCACTGTTTACTGCACAAAGCAGCCACACAAGGAGGCAGACAATAGGGGGGAGCGGCAGCCCTTCTCTCCCAAACAGATGCTAACGCTCCCTCCGTTAAAAGCATAAGGCACCCTGTAATCCATTTCTCTGCTCTTAGATGATTCCTAAATGTTTAGCATAATATCGGGGAAGTTAAAAAGCAATTTCTGAAATATTACCATAGCAACCTCAGGTATCGCCCTCCCTGACTGACTTCTCAATTCTTTTTTGTGATTTATGTGCTTAACCCAGCCCATACAATTCAGTGCCACCTCTTCTGGTTATTTAATGGTTAAACCCAACCCGTACAATTCAGCGCCGGATCTTCTGGTTATTTAATCGTTAAACCTAACCTCTACGATTTAGTGTTGGCTCTTCTGGTTATTTAATGGTTAAATCTAACCTGCACAATTTAGTGTCGGCTCTTCTGGTTATTTAATGGTTAAATCTAACCTGCACGATTTAGTGTCGGCTCTTCTGGTTATTTCATGGTTAAACCCAACATGTACGATTCAGAGTCCGGCTCTTCTGGTTATTTAATGGTAAAACCCAACCTGCATAATTCAGTGCTGGCTCTTCTAGTTATTTAATGGTTAAACCCAACCTGTACAATTTAATGCCAGCTCTTCTGGTTATTTAATGGATAAACCTAACCTCACAATTCAGTGCCGGCTCTTCTGGTTATTTAATAGTTAAACCTAACCTGTACGAATCAGTGCCGGCTCTTCTGGTTATTTAATAGTTAAACCTAACCTGTACGAAACAGTGCCTGCTCTTCTGGTTATTTAATAGTTAAACCTAACCTGTACGATTCAGTGCCGGCTCTTCTGGTTATTTAATGGTAAACCCAACCTGTACAATTTAGTGCCAGCTCTTCTGGTTATTTAATGGATAAACCTAACCTCACAATTTAGTGTTGGCTCTTCTGGTTATTTAATGGTTAAACCTAATCTGCACAATTTAGTGTCAGCTCTATTGGCTATTTAATGGTAAAGCCCATTTAATGGTTAAACACAGCCAGTACAATTTAGTCCTGACTCTTCCGGTTATTTAATAGTTAATCCCAGCCCAGACAATTCAGTGCCAGCTCATTGATATTTAATGGCTAAATCTAGGCCACTCACTTCTGTTCTAGCTCTTCTGGTTTTCTATGGTTAAACCCAGGTCACACAATTTAGTGCCAGTTCTTCTGGTCTTTTGATGGTTAAACCCAGCCCGGACAATGCAGTGCTAGCTGGCCACCCAGCCAAAGGATGCAGTGTGATCTCATGTGTTTATTTGATTGTTATTCCCAGCTTGCATAATTCAGTACACCCTCTTCTGGGTAGTTAATGGTTAAACCCAGTTTTTCATACAGGAGTGGAGCCCAAACACTCAGGATGCTGCTCTTTAACAACACAATAAATTACAAAGTATAGAGAGATGTAGTTGTAGGAAACAGAACTGACCCCAAGTGAGGGAGTGACACCTCTGCAATCTGCACATTTTAACTATAAAGTTTATAAGTGTCAGCTCTTCTGCCTATCTGTGTTAGTGCATCAAAATTAACAACCCACAGGCCTGGCACTTATTCCAGCTGCAGAACACACTCCTATAACAGTAATGATCCATGCCTCCCACATCAGCTCCCCATCTTGGATCTTGTAAGACATCTCTTGTGTGCCAGTGGCACTGCACATGCTCAGTGGGCTCTGGGCTAACCCTGACAAGCTTTGGGGTTGGGGAAAATCATCAGCAGATAGGGAGGTTCATCTGTCATAGATGCTACAGGGCAATCGATTGTGACTGTGATATTGTATATATAGTTGGCAGGAATAATAGGCATTGCCACCTTTGTAAAATAGAAGAATATTAGATGCCCCCATGATGTTCCATGATCCTACACAGGTCACAACAAGCAGCACATCCGCGGCAGTACAGTCCGTGTTTAAACCCTCTAACGTTGTATTGTTACCCACAGCAGCATTGCGAGGGCATTTCTATTGTTATGGGCCTGTGGGCTCAAGGGGAACTACGCAGGGGCCCCAGCCTTCAATAGTTAGGGGGTGCCTCATTCACTGCATATATATAAGGGGTGATGTGGCACCTGTGACATCATTAAACATTGTGCATAATAGATGACATCACTCCAATCATTTATGAGAATATATTTTACAAGTTATATATAGTTATTAACACTGTGTAGGTATCGAGCGTTCCCACCCACAGCTCTGGTTACCAAAAAGGTCTACTCATGTAGTTGCCCAACCGATAGATCTTTGTTCTATTTGCCAGTCCATATCAGGCTGATCCAGTTACTACGGGATCTCATGGAAGGCCTTTCCATCCCGCCTGATAGCTGAAGGGTCATTTTTGTCCCACACATGAGCAAATGACGGACAAGCTCGGAGGAGTCCTGTTGAGTTGGAAGACAATAGGGTCTCATTTCCAGTGCCCAGATGCCCAGTTACCACGTGAGGATCCAGTATCCTTCCACACAGGCAGGTTCATTAGGGCACCAAGGAATTGACCCCAGTGGATGTGATGGGGACCTTAGATTGTATGCTCTTCTTGGAGAAGGACTGAGGAACCAAAGAGTCCAGTGTCCAACCACAGAGAGGGCCTAATGAGCTTCACAGTGGAGGGTCCAACAATGAGCTTGATGGCGCTAGAACTGCCAGGATGTGCCACACTCCTCCCAATAACCCAGCTTGCACCCATGACTCTTAATGGTTCCTTCCATATTGTGTAAATCTGCACATTTGGTTTTCAGGCCAAAGAAGCAGCTGTTTCCAGCCGGGCTGCATGTAACAACCCATGTCCGACAGCACGGAGAGCACACACGTATTACACGCACACAACACGGAGGGAACATCATCCACATTTTATTCTCTAAGATCCGGCATAGAAAGAAGTTGGTGGCGCCGCACTGGCGTGAATGGAAAATATTATGCACAGCCTCGCTATTGGCTGACACACAGGAGGAACATCTGCTCAAATTCACAGGACTCATTTTTGGAACGGAGCTGCTAAGATCCCCACCAGCCATGCAGCAAAACTTAAACAATAGCAAAGAGAGGAAGGTTTATATGCACAGAGTCAACTTCACCGGAGATGGGAAAAAAGAGAGCCGGGGAGAGGCGGCCAATAATCATCTTCTTAAAGGAGAAGTATCATTGGGTTGAAGGATTATGCTTGCAGCAGTTAAAGGAGAATTAATGCTTAACAAAGGCTAGAAATGTTATTCTTTATATGTTTGGGGCTTCTGTGCCCAAAGCCACCTCAGCCCTTCAGCAGAGAAGAACTGTGTCTCTGGAGTTGCCCCTAGGTGCTCCATTATTGCAGTGTATGACTATGGGTGAGGTGCACCATGCAGCAGGACCTTGGGTGCAAGTGTTTCTTAAATAAGCACTAAGGGGGTGGTTTTGATTTGATAGATAGATTAGATAGTCAGCTCTAGGGGTCAGGGACCTCCCTGTAACCCTAAACTTAATCTGTGTCACCGTGTATAAATATTTGTAGTAATTGCCTGTACTAGAGTCACGACCCTGGGTTAAAGGTACAGTAGAGCAAGATGTTTAAATAATAAACCATAGACACTGTTGCTCAAGACTCACAGCTCTTTCAAACAAATATATAGAAATGCAAAAGCTATGGTTACGCTCTCTCCAGCATGCGGTGCTGCGTCGGGCAGATGTTAGTGTCCCCGTTGTTGGCTGCACTCAGGGTATGTCAGATTCCCCCATGAATCCCATCTTTAATCTCACAGATGAAAACCAACCCGGTACCAGGATGCTAATCCCGTGCTGGACTTTAGGAGAAAAGAAGCTGTGATTTAATTACAGAAAACAAATCCACTTTGGTTGATCCGCCGGCCTACACATTTTAATCATGGCCCAATCTTGCTCACTGCGGCCCAGGGGTCTAAATATGGAAAAATTAACTTCCCCAGTCCCCACGCGTTTCTCTGATGTCTTAATTACAACTTCTAACTTGTCCATTTGAATTTATGATGGGAACCTTTCCCAAATTCATCAAGAAACCATTGGTGCCCATAGAAGTATGTTGGAAACCCTTTGCTCTATATTACTGTGTACCCTATGCCTTGGAAATACAAAGAGGACCCAAACAGAAGAACCTGGTAACCTAAGTTTGGACCCATGCTGTTAGACCAATAGAGGCAGAACCTCTCCTCAGCTTCACCTTAACTCTTGTAAGAGCCATTTCTCTGAATGTTCGGCTGTTGATTGTTGTTATCATGGGGTGGCGGTTTTGAATTAGAGTCCCTGGTTCCACCAGAACCTGCTCCTAATTATTAAAAGCATTCTTTGTATATGATGTTTATAGCTGCAAGGAGAAAGCAGTGATCAAACAGGATGGTATACTGGATTTAAAAGGCTAAGCAGGATACAAAACAATTTAGAATAAATCACCTCCTGATACCAAGATACACAAAAAAAGAGAGGAAACATCAAACTGTAATGTTCTGAGCAATATTTTGATGTGTTTGGGGACACACAAGATGTTTGCCTGCTGGGCAGAACAATTTCAAAGGTTTTTTTAAGTCCCACTAATGTTCCCCAGCTCTCTAGAAAGAAAGGCTTCCGCTGGCATGGAGGGTTGAAGGTCGACAGCATTTTAATCACTTTCGTTATCATGCCAGACACAAAAACACCTGACATTGAGCACACTCGTTTGGAGAAGAGCTCTCCTTTCAATTGACTATCCATGGTAAAGCCTCTGCAGAGCAACAAGCCTATATTTTGTTCCAGCCATGTCCATGGCAGAAGCTATCCGAACGCAAGTCGGATAGAAACACAAGTTTTTGAGGCTGAAAAGCTGAAACCATACACATATTTAAAAAATATGTTTCTGCCCAGACCATTTCTTGGGTTTGAAATATTTTATTTGGTTTTCACAATAAACCATAAAAATCAATATGATAACAAATAGTATGCAGAATAAGAAGATACCAGACCATTTCTGGAATCACCGATGGGTAAATGTTTCTTTATGCTTTCTTCCTTGGCATAATCAAAAGAGAGGCTCACTCACATGGAGCATTATTGTGGGTCTGTTGGGTCAAGACTCTCTATCCTCTAAGCCAAGAACTTCCTCTATAGCAAATATGGACCACATAAGAAGATACAAATATAATCACTTGCTTTTCACTCAATGAGAACCACGAAGAGTCTTCTTCCTCATTGATGCCATTCCCAGAGGCTGGAACCCAGAAACATTTGCCAAAGACTAAAGCCCTGGGGCATAAGCAGAGGAATAAAGAGGCTTTTTCACAAAGTGTGTAGGACGTGCCAAAAAATGCTCTGCACTTCTGTCAATGAAAGGGTTCTGGAAGACTTTGATGGCGAGAGCAGCTTAACAAGCACCTCTGCACCAGTATAACATGGAGTTGGCTGCGTTTAGGAACCCAGCGGGCATTTGCTGTCATTGTGTTCTTATTTTGCTGAGGCAGCAGATTGGAGCTCTTGCCAAAGCTGGTTGGCATTTGACATCTTTCTCACAGTCTCTCTCCACTGCCAAGATACACAAATAGTGAACTTTGGCCCTAATTTGCTTGGTTCCATCTGAAATCAATGCGCAGAAATGACTAGAGCAGCAATTGCCACAGTCATTAATTGGACATTATCAATGTATTCAAGGTCCAATGACAATAACATCCTATGGATTATGTTCCCTCCACGTTATTGATTTGTTGTCTGCTCCTCGCCGTGTATCAAGGGAGCCCACATCACAGACATCCTTCAGTCACCTCCAAAATTGGGGATTTAGAGGTGAAATGTGAGACACTCCGCAAAATCAGTGCCTCCATAAATTCATATGCTTTATGTTCTACAGATACGGAGCCCTGGGGGGATGTACAAGTGACCATAAATCCTACCGACATGATAAAGTCAAGGTGATTCCAAGTGCCCATTCTCTATAACACCAATAAACACTAAAAGCCCTGCTACCTAAGTTGGTATGGTAACATTTCCTCTGATTTTTAAATCCTGGCACCCATATTGTTTGAATGATTATTGTGTTGGGAAACATTAAGTGAGCACTAGAAGATAGAAGGAAAGTGAGCCCAAAGTTATGGTGGCTTTCAGCTTCATGGCTGATATGTCATCTTTATTTCGGAAGAGTAGTGCTAACTACCTTGCCCCACCTAATCAGCCAGATATCCTACATATCAAACATTCTAGGTCCATATATCATTCAAATAACAATGTTTTTATGTAAGGTTAAGTCTGTAGAGCCACTATATAATATAGATATAGTGAGCTTGCACCAGGGCAGACAGTTCTTCAGGTGTATAAATGTTCTTGATGGTGGCCTCCATCTGTTGTTGGTCTACAAGCACAAGTCCTGCAGGATGGACATGTCTCTCTTGAACAACATCAGGCCTTCTCAATTCTAGGCCTCCTACATCAAACCAAGGACAACTACACAATAATCACTGAGATTCACTCTTCTAGTTGAGCCCTTGTAGACTATTCTGAATGTGAACTCCTTTTAGATGGAAGCATAAAGTAAAAACCTTATCCACTGCCCCATCACGCCATCTTAACTATTCTATCCAATTCCAACTTCATGCAGCAGAAGCATTTTTACTTGATCTTCCTTCTTGTGCCCTGATGCCCAATATACAAGGCCAGGGCTTAAATAAATGAATACGTAAGAAACAAATCAAAAGGTTATATTGTTCCCACCTTCATTTTTAAAAATGCAATTTAATTTAATTACAGAAACAGGTATATCTTCTGTCTGTGGCAAAGAGTCTAACAGCTGTAACCTCCATGTAAGTGTTCCATTTAAGTCCATTGAAGACACATGAGCATGACTTATGCAAAGACAACCATAATGTAGTTACTAATGACTGAACACTCTAATGTGCCCTGTCCCATTTTCCTTGCGTCAGGTCATATGAGGATACAGGGATATCTCTAATGAAAGAACGGCCTGAGTTGAAGCAGTCATACTGTTTCCCAGTATTACAGGCCAAAGCACAACAGAGAGAAAGAGAGGGAGAGAGAGAGAGAGGGAGAGAGAGAGGGGCTGCTTCTCATGCTAAACAGGCACAATTCTCAGATGTCCTTCAAATGGTCCTTAGAAACCCAAGACTCTTCTCCCTGACAATACGGCTCATTCTTCTGCTACTTTCTGATGTGGGAAACCCCCAGCCTGCCCCCCGCAGGTCCTGAAACACTTGCCGTGCTGCGCTGGAGCCTGAATGAAATCTCTCAAAGCCCCCGAGCATGAAGACAGGCAGTCAACAATTAAAATACTCTTATACCTTGTAAATGCAGGTATTTGAGGTGCAAATTGCCATTTCAGCTATTCTCTAGTTCAAAGCTGCAGCTCATGTTTAGGAATAAAAATACATATTTCAGGTGCTTTGCGGGGACCATTTATATAAACGCTTTTGATTTCTGTCCCCAAAGGTGAATAAAGAGACAACTCCCCCCAGAAACCATTAAAAAGCTTTTTAGCCTAATGCACAAATGATGCTCCCCAGAATTAGGCACCGTTCCCAACCGGTAAATAGCACATGCGAGACATGGGGTCACTGACCCCACTCCCAGTGACTGCTAATTTGCACCAGTACTCATACTAGCTCACACCAACCAATCAGCATTTAGCTTTTAGCACAGAACAAAGAACAATGCGATGCATGAGTGGCTGCTATATGCTACTCTCAGAATAAAACCTATAAATGATTCATTATGATAAGTAAAGTTGGGTGGATTTGGGTGAAAATGATTCACTTTATTTCTTATAACAAAGCTGCAGCCCCTATTTGGTCCTCTGTTTTGTTCATCCCTGAAGGTGAAGAGAATGTGGTGGGAGAGCAGCAACCAAGGGAAATATTAACAGCAGTCCCTAAATGATGGGAAATATATGCAAAGATTAATATTTTAAAAAAAGATTTATGAGTAAAAGCCAATAAATTCCCCTGAGCAGAGGAATTAAAGACAAGAGCAGCACTAAATTATAAAGTGGCACCGGTATTATGGCGAGGGCCCGTCTGATTGGTGGGTTCCATATTATATGGGTCAGGGTAGGATGCAAACAGTGTGTCCTTGGGTAACCCTCCTACAGCTACATCTGCTGCACACCACCAAGAAACAGATACCACAGCTCCATCATCTCACAGGCAAGCCACTGCCATCTTCCCTGTTCTCAAGATGGCAAAGTGGTAACTGGGCAACATCCTGATGCCTGAACTTGCCTGCACCCTGAAGGTTCCAGTAGACCCGGTGCCCAACATAAGATGCCTGTCTGGACTCTTTTGGACAAGATTCTACAAGTCAGGACTGGGGGACACAATTCTTTGTGCACCACACTTCCTCCTTGTTTCTCACAATAGTGGGTAAAACCATGATTGACCCAGTGTAAAGGGAAATACTATCCCCCAGTCTGTTTTGCCAAGGTACATGCAATGATACATACCTACGGGATTTTCATCAGAACTCACATTACGGCAGCAGAACCTGGGCCAATCTATGGGCCAACAGCTGCTGTTACACTACAATTCCCAGCATCCTCTGAGAGCTGAAGGCCAGACTAGAGCATTAACAGCTTGCAAGAGAGTCTTGAGAAATGCAAATGAGACAAATGAAATGTCAGACTCACTTCTACATAAACCATATATTTAAGGGCTGTGTTTCTGTTTCATCTCCAGTCTTTGGCTACTGTGCAACTCCCTGGCACTGATGGATGGGTTCTGTGTGACAGAAAGGGAAAATAAGGTCACCCTATATGTGGATAACTTAATACTCCATAGCCAAAGAGCACATAATCTCGCTTAATTGCGTTGCCTGTCTGCTAGGATTTAATAAGATCCCGTGGCTGTAAATACGCCATTCAGTCGGGACGCCATGTATTTCTTAGGAGCAGCAATTTAGATATTCCATAGAGGACGAGAATACGTTCTCTTTAGCAGAAGTGACAGAGCTTTCACTCTAAAGGGGCATCATGGATAAATGCAAGTCTTATTGAGCCTCTGGGCTTTGTTTAAAAGGATACTGCTTGTGCAAGAGTTTATAGATAGCTTCTCTAAATAGAAATAAAGCCTATCTATAAAGCTTCCCAGGCTCCCTCTGTATCTGATGAAGGGCTCTCATAGTATTTCTGTTGCCCAACTCTCCACCACCTACACTGATGTGACCAACAAATGTAAGCTCAACCAATGGAAGACATTCTGTGCAGCATTGGGTGGACCCTGAAGATAAATGACAACCATGTCCTCAAGTCATGGAAAATCTGGGTCAGCTTTGTTCTCCACTGAACTTCTTCACTTGAGATTCTTCTTTCTGCTTCTCTGAAGACCAGTTCTTGTCTTATCATTTGTGTCCAATGATCATATATATATATATATATATATATATATATGTATATATATATATATATATATATATATATATTGAAAGAAGACCAGCAACAACGGTATTTTTAGTAGTTAAAATAAATGTATTGTAAAGTGCATGTGCAGCCGATGTGATGTTTCGGTCCCATCAGGGACCTTTCTCAAGGTGAAACGTCACGTCGGCTGCACATGCACTTTACAATACATTTATTTTAACTACTAAAAATACCGGTGTTGCTGGTCTTCTTTCAACATACATGAACCTCTTACCGTGCCCAGAATGAAATATATATATATATATATATACAAAGAGATAACAGGGCACATACCTGTAAATACAGGTATGTGCCCTGTTATCCAGAATGCTTGGGATCTGGGGTTTTCCGGAAAACAGATCTTTCTGTAATTTGGATCTCCCTACCTTAAGTCTACTAGAAAATCATGTAAACATTAAATAAACCCAATAGGCTGGTTTTTGCTTCCAATAAGGATTCATTATATCTTAGTTGGGATCAAGTACAAGCTACTGTTTTACTATTGCAGGGAAAAAGGAAATTATTTTAAAAACAAAGAGTCTATGGGAGATGGCCTTTCTGTAATTCAGTGCATTTTGGATTAAGGGTTTCCGGATTAAGGATCCTATACCAGAATATATTTTAAATGAAAGGAATTTAGATGGAGCTCTGACTCTCTATATATTCTGGGCACTGAGCTGGGTGGTGGCACAAAGCGAGTGGAACATATTGATTCCCAAGTAACATGGTCGGGCCTGGCTGCAAGGAGAATATTAAATCTATGGCTCTTTACTGGGCCACTAATGATACAGATAAACATGTCGTCTGGCCTAATTCCAGCCGATGTGCCGGCACTCAGGAGCAGGAGAATGTGTGCGTCCTTGAGACAAATAATGCACCTTCAGCCCTGTATAGTTTTATACTTAATCTGCTTATTGGATGAAACACAGGCCAAGTGGCTCGAATATAAATGGAATGGCCTGGGTCAGAGCAGGGAGTTACAGGCCTTGACTCAACTTGACTTTAACTAAACTGCTGGAGTATCAATTTTCTATAAACTTCGCTGTAAGGCAAATATAACGGAAATATATAGTATATTCTCTTAGCATTAATAGGAAAATATACCTTATTTATAAGCACTGGCTGTGTATTAGCTTTTGTGTGCCCAGAGCAATCATTCTATTTATACATACATTATAGGAGGGAAATGCCATATTGATTCCCTTAGACAGTACAGTATGAGGGTACAGCTTATTGTGTGCCCAGAACATTCCTTCTCTGTATATTTATATTTATACATATGGATAGGAGGTGCCATAGAGCTTCCCATAGGCCACTGTGTATGATTAAGCTTTCACTAATCTCACAGTACTGCACTACAACTCCCAGAATCCTCTGCAAACGAGAGGATGATCTATTTGACATTCCTTTACACAGGATAGATTACAGAGCAAGCTAAGAGCAGGTTTCCTTATGAAGAAAGCCCAGTGAGAATGTGAAGTCTCTCCCAGGACATAAATACAGTGAGTGAATCAGTAGATTCATAGGAAGCAGCAGCCTGAGGATGTGCAGGGAACTCGGCAGTTCCGACGTTAATTCACTTAACATTTGTTATCCATTGTCATCTCCTGTCTTCGTATCCTCGGAATATATGCCCTGTGGCCCCCGGCCCCTCGCACCAGGGACATTCCTGTACTGGCCTTATAGCAGGGGTTCAAACCAGGATAATCCAGGGATGAAACACCTTGCCTGATATTCCTTACTCTCATACTACCCCTTTAACTGCAGAGAGACAGATGCAAAGTGATGTGTGTGTCTCGAGTTGTCCTCTCATTGCTGCCATATTCATTTAATTAGTCCTTATCTGCTGCCCTGAGGGGGCTCTGGCCTGTTGGGTTGGTTGTAAGGGCAGAGACACACGTGGAGATTCGGGAGATTAGTCGCCCGGTGACAAACCGCCTCTTCTGCGGTCAGCTAATCTCAGCTAATGAACTGCTAGTATGATGTAGAGAGTGAAATTCTGAGACAATTTGCAATTGGTTTTAATTTTTTATTATTTGTGGTTTTTGAGTTACTTAGCTTTTTATTCAGCAGCTCTCCAGTTTGCAATTTCAGCAGCATGGTTGCTAGGGTCAAAATTAGCCTAGCAACCATGCACTGATTTGGATAAGAGACTGAAATATGAATAGGAGAGGCCTGAATGCCTGAAAGAAAGATGAGTAATAAAAAGTAGGGATGCAACACAAATTCAGGATTCGGTTCAGTATTCTGCCAGGATTGTGCCTCTTTCAGCAGGATTCGGCCGAATCCTTCTGCCCAGCCGAACTAAATCCGAATACAAATTTGCATATGCAAATTAGGGGCGGGGACGGAAACTACGTGACTTTTTGACAGAAAACAAGGAACTAAAATTTTTTCCCCTTCCCACCCCTAATTTGCACATGCACAATCTTTCGCAAAGGATTCCAAAATAGTGGATGCGGTGCATCCCTAATAAAAAGTATCAATAACAATACATTTTCAGCCTTACAGAGTAATTGTGGTTTAGATGGGGTAAGCGACCCCTATTAGACAGCTGGAAAGAGTCAGAAGAAGAAGGCAAATCACAAATTATAAAAAACAAATAATGAAAGTCAATTGAAAAGATGCTTAGAACTGACCATTCCATAACATAGTAAAAGTTAACTTTAAAGAGGTGGAATTATTGGTAATCCCCATGTATATCTAATATAGTGGCTGAGCTGCCCCAGGCTGGCACTGATTGCTATGGCTCATTTTATTTTTGAATAACTTCTAGTTCCTTACTATCAATAATTCACTTAACTCAATAGATTAGCAGAATGAAGAATATAATAAATGAAGTACTTGTAAACTTTATTCACTCTCAACTTCTTACCCAAACCCCCAACCTGTGCAAAGATGGAACATCTAGAGGGGCTCCTACTGCCCCACACTGTGTCATTGTCAGGCATACGCTGCCATTAAGGTGCACTGAGATCTCATAAAGAAAGGCAATCTCTAGTCCTGTGTTACAGTGTTACAACCCTGCCGTATCATTACACATTCATCAATATATCACATGTTCAATCGGTGGGTTTGGACGGAACATCCCCTAAAATAGCTCAATTTTTCCAATGGAAGCCCACCCAGAATAATCACCTTTGTACAATTGACCTGGAATCATCACTGATTTATGCTGTGCATCTATGGGATCAACTATGACCCCCTGATATATATATAAGAATGGCACTAGCACAAAGCAAATGAAGAGATACATTGACGTCAGCAAAGATAAACAAACTGCTGCAACTCTTTAGGATTCCCCGATTTAAAATTCAAATTAAACTTGGGTGATTTTGGGGGGTCGCTGTCAGTGACCGAGCTCATTTTCCATGTGTTGCCTTTTTCGACACAGTTCCTCCCGACAGATTTAATACTTTTTTTGCTGCTATGACGGATTCGCCCATAAATTGTGCAACAATCTTCCAGCACTTTTACAGTCTGTTTCATCTCTTCCGTTGCTTGAAACCCACATATCAAAGTGATGGCTTTTAGATGATCCTTATATTAAAAAAAGAAACATGAAACTCTTGTTCTGAAATGAATATGAAACCCGTTTAGAATCCTAATTAAGAGGCACTTACTTCCGGGTCCTTTCAGTAGGGGGGATGCACTACTATCCTGGGAATATCTGAGTTGTGTGACCGTTAACTATTGTTGAAGTAGAACATTCAGTGTCCTCCAACAAACCCCAAAAGGAGAGAGCTCTGACCTAGGTGCAGTAATGTTACACTTTGATGTTAAAGAGGAAACCGTTTGCTTATGGTGTTAGTGTGGGAGCAATTTCATACCCAGTTGTGATAGTTGCAGCTTTATAAATGAACCCCTTGTCTCCGGCTTCTGTTTGGAGTGAGGGGTCCCGGGGGTTAGTGCTGTGCCTTGGAGTTCCCTGAGTGGCACTTAAAAAAACATGAAAATGCAACCACTCTACTACTTCCTCCCCAACGAAACACTGTGCAATTTAGTTGGAATTCATCCCTAAACTTGCACTCTGAACATCTGTTCGCTTATCGTGTGTATAGCAAGCAAGTTTTCCGAGGGAGCTGTAAAACATCGGAGGAACATTCTGTTTTATGTGAGCGTTTATATGCTATTAAGGAGAGAGTTATAAAAGGAAAAATGCACCCAGCACAAGGTGGAATGTGGGGCACAAACATACAGTACAACACAAATGCATGTGATTTCCATAGGAACGAATAGAGGCCGATACAGAACATTTTGTCACAGGTCTTTGAAACACTGTATCCAAATTCAAAAAATTGGCAGCATATAACACTCAGAATAGCCCTCTATTCATTCCTATTGGAATTGGTGCGGGTGATTCCCATAGGAATTTATGGAGGCCAATTCCAAGTGTTTCCTCAATAACCTTTGGGTAACAATATTGAAATCCAAATATTGGCAACATATTCAGAATCACCTTCTATTTATTCCTATGGGAATCAGTGTGGGTGGAGGTGATTCCCATAGGAATGAATGGAGATCAATTCCAAGTGTTTCCTCAATAACATTTGGGTAACAAAATTGAAATCCAAAGATTGGAAACATAACACTCATCCCAATTGAATAACATATGGCAAAACATAAGTCTCTGTTGCAGTCAACCCAAATCTTTCCTAGCTACGACCCTAATATAAGGTAAATCTACATGTATATTTTCATTGCTGAATACTTACAATTGCATGGCCAATTTTTTTTGGTATTTTTTTTTACTTATTTACTAATTTCCTACAATTTTTGCAGAATTCTATCATATATTTGGGCAGACAAAGGAAAGACAAAAGCCTTAGTGAAAGTCTGTGCCAGTATGTAGGGCAGGAGTGGCCATATTCCTCGGATCCGGCAGGTCTGATGTTTCTAAGCACATAAGCCGGGCACACAGATCCCAGATTTACAGCCGTGTTTACTGCCAGTCAGATGATGAGTGTACACAAAGCATTACAAGATGTACATGTGACCTTCAGCCTTGTCCCCGGCTGCCCTGCTCATGACTCATTTATGATCTATATCATATGAACTATAAAATAGAACTCGTATAAGATAAGCGCTTGATATGGCATGTGGGATAAATACACCCCCTTGTTATCTGCGTGAGAAAGATGGAGACCAGGATAAAAAGGCAAAAATACAAGGGGTGTGTAGGGTCAATCATTCACCAAGAAAGATAGTTGACAATGTGAGAGAGGACCCTGTAGGAAACCATGACACATAAATGATAACAATAAATGGGAGGATCTCCCATTACAGCAACTCTAAATATAAATGAAGGGGAAGTATTGCCTTAATGAAGGCTGAAGGGCCCCTGATTGGCAGCCATTAAAATTGATGGGATGTTTTGTTCACTCAGCCAAGTGTTGACTCTTGTACCCAACAACTTCAAGAATTGGAGTTGCTTTGTTTTCTCTCAACAAGAAGAACCACATAAATATATATATAAATATATATTGATCTCAGAATTCCTAATTAACCCATAAAATGTCCCTTGAACTGAGCTGGCTGATGTGAAAGATCCCGCCGCGTCCCAGCTACGTTCCTCCGGCGATGGCTGCCAGTCAGTAGGCACGGTGCCAGTACAAGCTGTTAGCTGACTCTGTTTCTAGCCATATTACAATATAATTTATTGGCTGTTTGCTGGGAGATATTAAAATGGAGCTGAGCGGGAAAGTCTTATTTGTAGTGTAAACAAAGGGAAGACAAAAGGAGCGACGGGGAGGAGATGTACCATATACTGTACATATAGTGAGTGGCCGGGGAAATGCAGTGCTGGGAACTCACCTTCTCCTCTGTACACATACATATATATATATATATATATATATATATATATTACACTGTGCTGGAGGGGCACTGAGGGATCCCCATTTCTGCCAAATTCATGTAAGATAATAAAGATAAATCTACCATCAATTGAACTCTGAATATGGGCACTGCTGGTTGGAAACACCTGGCCTGTTCTCCCTCTAGTTTCCTCCAGGGTCTCCAGTTGGGAAGTTATCTGGTGCCTGATACAACTCACCCCTTTGTGATTGATTGAGTGTGTGAGTGAGTCACTCCCTTAAGTGCTGAAAATAAACTGCAAGCTCCTCTGGGGAATGGACTGCTGTTAACAACTGAACAATCTACTGTATGTAGAGCTGTGGGGAGAGTGCTGGTGCTCTACAATAAAGCATAATAATAGAATTGTAGGGGTTTTGCAGAAAAATGTTGGTGGGGTTTCAAACAGCAGAAACTTCCCTAATTCTACAGTATGGCATAGCAGGTATAGTTGGCCCAGATGTGCAAGATGATGACTGTATTTGCAAGATGGAGACAGGGTATAATGGTGGTAGTAGGCCAAATGATGAAAGTGGTGTAAATAGTAGGACAGGATGAAGACAGTAGGACAAGATGGAGACAGTAGGACAAGATGGAGACAGTAGGGCAAGATGGATAAAGTAGGGCAAGATGGAGACTGTAGAACAAGATGGAGACTGTAGGGTAAAATGAAGACAGTAGGACAAAATGGAAACAGTAGAACAAGATGCAGAGAGTATAGCAAGATGGTGATAGTGGGGTAAAATATAAAAAGTAGAGCAAGATGATGACAATAGATCAAGACAGAGACAACAGGGCAAAAGCTAGACTGCATTGTATAATGAAGACAGTAGGGCAAAACCTATCAACCTTAGGTTATGGTTGGATTTGAAAGAAGTCGTTTACAACAGCTGGAGGCCACAGTCTGACCAGTCGCGCTGCATATAAATAATAAGTCAGCAACACCTGTTGTGTCCCAGCTGCAGCCCTGGTGCCAGAGAATCGGGTTATACTGACATAGAGAACATGGCACCTGCGGACTTATCACGGGGTAAGTTGTGTTTCCTCCCCGTGTTATACTTGGCCTAAATACTAGAGTCTTACTCTTATCCCAACTTCCTTTAACATTATTATACACAGCAACTTATGCTTCAGTCTAGAGGCAGAACGGATCAGAAAATCATTTTCTAAAAGAACATACCAAAAACTTTTTAAAAGTGAAGACCAACTGCAAGGTTTCTTAGACTAGATCTATCTGCAATATAGTGAAAATGGTTTTGAAGATGTAGTTTAGATGAAGCAAAACCAAGGCAATTCCATCAATTCCAGAGCATTTCTTTCAGGTGTCACGCTGCACCCAAACATTCTCATTTTGGGCAATTTCCTCGCTCAGCTGCACTGACACAAATGTCACATCTCCCAGGCTCTTGACATGGAAAGAAACAAGAGAATCCTGTGCTTTTTGTCTCTTGTTTTCAGATGAGGGGGATAGTGTCACCTTGTTCTTGCGAGGCAGGTCAGGGGGGATGAATCTCTGAACTTTGCAATGACCGGGCCAATCTGTTCTCTTACAGCACAGAAACAAATGGAAATGAGACGGAATCAGAGACAAGAGTGTGTCTGATGTTACAGGAGCAAACAGCAAATTCCATTTGTTCCTCATTCTGAGCACAATTACAAAGTCTTATTTTATCTCTTCTCTGTAACAAATCTCTCATTAAGTGACTGCCCCCGGGAGGGGAGATGTGACAGCCCCGCGCCTCTGCACCAATCATAACTGCTCTCCCTACCTTTATCCCAGTAGTGAAAGGATCACTAAAACTTATTTTTTTTCTCTAAATTATTGTTATTTTGCATCATTTCCATCATGAGATTCACCTTTCAGTTTCACCCTCCCCTCAGCAACGGCCCAAACGTCCTTCTCGTTGCATTGTATCCCATTATAATGAATTCAGCGGAGGGAGAGGGGGCTGGCAGCCTTTACAGGTGTCTATTCATCCAAAAAGTGTTTTAAATAAATTTAAATACATTTATAAATAAATTTAAATAGATAAAGCACAAAAATTCAGAGAACCGATATGTGGAGAAGGAGCAGACCTACCTACCTGCAATGGAGGATTATGGGGGAAAACTAATTCATGACATTAAGGTTTTTTTTATTTCATAGCACCAGGGTGATGGTACCTACCAGTCTGTATAGATGGGGACCCTACTGCACCCTGGGTGCCAGTATGGGCCTGATTAACATGCGTGGCGTGTGTCATGTACAGTTGGACAGGGCGCCATATTGTAAAGATTCAGCGGTTTGACCATATTCAAAATAGTGATTTGGGTGGAATTCCCAGACTCTGACTTCAGTCACTGAAACAAAGTCAACAACGTCAAAGTGTCCCTGTTGGGCTGAACCAGAAGAACATGCCGTACAGAACCTGATCTGGAATAAGAAGATGAGATGAGTACAATGGGACAGACTGTGCAGCCAAGTGAGTCTGTCATTGTGGGAGGGTGAATTGAAGCATCTGGCACACTGAGTCTCTGACACCTGCGCATTGTGTGAGTGCACCATTTGAACAGTCGTTCAAAGCTTACACAAGATGTCTCAGGTCTAGTAACCAATAGCAACTAGAAAGCTAGTGGCGCAGTTAGCATAAGAAGAGAAAGTATCTGATTGGATGCAATCTGTACCCACAAGGCCTTGCTCTCAGATCTCAGTGTGGCACCTAGGCCACAAGCTGATCCATTTGACATTTATTTGTACTGGCGGGGCCATCCGTGTGCCCAGTTGTTTGGTTCCTGTATCCAGCGGCACAAGTAGAGTACATAGAGCTTACATATGGCACAACAGCGAGTGATGTAATAGTGACCTCATGGCGCTCTCTTTCCAACATATGTTTGTACCCCCAGCAGCAGCGCCAATATAATAACGGATTGTTCCTATTATTTTTGATTTGCTCATTCTCAGACTAATAACAATTATTTCTCTCTCTCTTAAATCATTTATTTCACTCTGTTCTGGGAGTTCAGCAGGAAGCCAAAAACCATCCAAATCGAGTCGGGCTCATATCACACATCCCTAATATTTCAGAATGGAAAGAGCGAGGGCCAAGGTGCAAAGTGCAAAAAGTATATGTTTACACCCCCCCCCACCAGTTGCACCTGGTGCCCTTAAACCCAAATCCCAGAGGGGCACAGCAACAGCCATTTCTTTCTTTTAGGTGTTCTGGGAGGGCATAGGGCTTTCTCAATGGCAGGATTAACTCACATATAAAGCATGAAAATGGCAACATCTGGTGACGTGTCTGCATTAAGCACAAGATTCCCTGCCTGCAGTAAATGGGGCCATCAGAACTGCCACCCTATAGGGAGACCCAGTTCAGCCAATTCACCTTAACTGAGTATATTATTCATCACTTTATTCATTCATGCAGTGTTGGACTGGGACACCAGGGGCCCACCAAAAAACCTCAGACCAGGGGCTCATTCTCAGTACTATTTTCTTCCTCTCCTCACTCAACCTCTATTCTCCTAGTCTCTTTTCTTTACATACTATAATCTATGATTCCACCTATTTATCCATTTTGCTCTCATAAAAATAGGGAATGGGCATGAAATAGGCCAAGAGGGCTCACTAATACCTGGGCCCACCGGGAGTTTTCCTGGTATCCTGGTGGACGAGTCCGACACTGCATTCATGGCTGCCTGAGATACTAGATGGGCAGTCAAATGGAAAACTGATCAGAGATTTAGGGGGTTGCACTAAAGGGTCGCTAGTCCTGATATATATATGATATATATATATATATATATATATATATATATATATATATCTATATATATATATATCATCATCATTTATTTATATAGCGCCGACAAGATATGCAGTGCTTTACCATAGTTAGAACAAACAGGGAATAAATGGTGGATAACAAACAAGGGTTACAGAGTACAATAGGATTAGAGGGCCCTACAAATTAGAGTTTACAAAGTAAAGGTTAGGATACAATTGAGCCATTAGGATTTTAGAAACAATTGTGTGATTTATGAAACAGCAATGATTGATTAATTAAGGTACATTGAATAAGCTTCTTTAAATAAATAAATAAATATTTATAAAAAAAAAAAAATATATATATATATATAGACATATAACTAGATAGGTGCACTCAGATAGCCATGTTAATGCCTAGGTGCTGGACAAAAATTCATATATATATATAAAACAAAAAAAATTCCGCACACATAGGTCTTGATAAGTGAAAAAAAGCTGGTAGATTTATTTCAACGTTTCGGCTTACAAACTCAAGCCGTCATCATATATATATAGCTATAGCTCTGAAGAGAAGCAGTTTTGAAGAGAGTAGGGTTAAGGTGGCCATACATTGATAGATCCGCTCGTTTGGTGAGCGGATCTCCCTCCGATATGCCCACCTTGAGGTGGGCAATATCGGGCAGATCCGATCGTGGGCCCTAGGGCCCAACGATCGGATCCTAGCATTCGCAAATGGGCGGTCGGATCGCGGGACCGCATCAACGAACAGATGCGGCCGCGATCCGACGGGGTTTTTAAACCCATCCGATCGAGATCTGCCCGACTTTCGGCCAGATCTCGATCGGGGAAGCCCGTCGGGGGCCCCCATACACGGGCCAATACGCTGCCGACACAGTCTGTCGGCAGCTTTTATCGGCCCGTGTATGGCCACCTTTAGATTGAGATAAAGGGGGAGCATTAAACCATAGAACAAAATGGGTTTAACAAGATGGTACCAATAGTGCAAGATGTAGCAAGTGTGGTACAATGAAGTAGGACAAGATGGCATCAGTAGGGCAAGGTCCAGTGAGTGTAGTATAATGGAGTAGGACAAGATGGCACCAGCAGGGCAAGATTTAGTGAGAATAGTATAATGGAGTAGGACAAGATGGCACCAGCAGGGCAATATCTAGTGAGTGTAGTATAATGGAGTAGGACAAGATGGCACCAGCAGGGCAAGATTTAGTGAGAATAGTATAATGGAGTAGGACAAGATGGCACCAGCAGGGCAATATCTAGTGAGTGTAGTATAATGGAGTAGGACAAGATGGCACCAGTAGGGCAAGATCTAGTGAGTGTAGTATAATGGAGTAGGACAAGATGGCACCAGTAGTGCATAATGTAGCAAGTGTGGTACAATGGAGTAGGACAAGATGGCACCAGTAGGGCAAGATCTAGTGAGTGTGGTACAAGGGAGACAGAGTAAGATGGCACCAGTAGGGCAAGCTGGCGACAGTTTTGCTTTACATCAATGTTGCACAATCCATGGCCTTTCAGTGGTCACTGAAAAACCCACAATATGCTTTTGTTATTTAAGATTGTAGGAAGATATTTTACATTATTAAAGGGATCATGAAGACTATAAACAGGAAGGACAGCATTTGCGGGTGCTACACTTTTGGATAAGAACCCCTAAACTTGGTCAGGGAAGGGGTGCGTGTCTCAGCCAATATATCTGGACCAAAGTTTCAGTAAAAAGTGTTTACACAGGAGATTCAGCCATAAAACGTATGATAATAGTAATATATTCTGAGATATTTCTTATTATCCTTCAGAGTTGTATCAGCATGATTCTGCAGCCAATGAGATAATGAAGGAGTCGTCAATATTTACCAATAGGCTTCTGTGCTATACTTCATTTCAGCCACTAGACTTTCTTCTTATTATGTTCAACATAATATGGGTAAACGCTATAGTTACTTAATAAGTTGTTCTGCAGCAGCTGTATGCCTCATGGTCCTTCCCCAGCCCAGAAACTCCCGCTGACAATGAGTGGATGTGTATAAGCTTTTAAGAGTTCAGCGGACTGGCCGTTCTGTAATTCACATTGACATTTGAAGCACTATACACCAGCACAGCAATGAAAGAGAAGCCTTCAATTGGCTTATGGATTTTTATAATTATAATGTACCCAAGAGAACACTTGAACAGGCCTTGCTCTACATTTCTTCTGGCACATACATTAAGCCACGGATTGAAGGTTTTGTTTTGTTTAAAAAACACTGCACTCAAACAAATCCAATAAAATGGAAACCAAAAGCCTAACTTAAAAATGTTTCATGAGGATAAAAATCAGAAATAAAGCTCTCGGGCTATGTAAGGAATGGGCCCCCAAGTCCTGATTGCACTGATGGAGCCTGAACTTAAAGCATTATCATTCCTGAAGAGTCTGAGCATTTCCATCAATGCTGCCATTTATTTCTACATAATGTTTTATAGATCTACTATATCATGCTGGAATATCTTAAAACCTATGTGTACAAGACTATTACAAGATTTAAAAAATAGGGTATGGATTTGGACACATGCACACCTGCCCAGGTCTACCTCTAATCCCACCGACATTCCAGTTGGCAGGTATGCTAGACACCTGTGTGCAGGGTAGACAACAGGACAGTTGGGAGATATGGCAGACACTATGCATTGAGTATAGAAGGGATGTCACTTCATGAAGCCATTATTGAACTAGATCCAAGCTGTTCATCCAAGAACCACATCCATTTCATTATGTATTTACATAGGCATCTACTTGAAAGCTCTCCATTGGATATCTGGCTGATGCCTAGTCACAGATCTGTAGTATACAGCCAATATGGCCTAGAAGAACCAAACTAGCAGCAACCTGGTCTTAAACTAGATCCCAGCACTTCATCTAAAAATCCTGCAGATATTAACCTGTCCTGATGGGCTTTCATAGGATTCAATGTTCAAGCTCTCCAATAGATATCTGGCTGTCACCTAGTCAAATATCTTTAGGACACACCGGATTTGGCCTAGAGGAACCAAACTGGCAGCTAACAGCAACCTGTTCTTGAACTAGGTCCCAGCACTTCACCCCAGAAGTCCAGCATATGTGGACCTCTCCCGATGGGCTTTCATAGGAATCTATGTCAAAGCTCTGGCTGACACCTAGTGAAATATCTGTAGGACATGCCTGATTAGGCCTAGAGGAGCCAAAATGGCAGCTAATAGCACACTGTTCTTGAACTAATTCTCAGCACTTCACCCCAGAAATCTTGCATATATAGACCTCTCCTGATGGGCTTTCAAAGTAATCTATGTCAAAGCTCTCCAAAAGATATCTGTCTGACGCCTCGTCATATATCTGTAGGACACATCCAAACTGGCAGCTAACAGCTGGAACCAAACTGGCAGCTAACGGCTATGGGGTATATTTATCAAAAAGTGAAGTTAGAGATCGCCACAGTTCTCTAGAGTAAAATTCTGCCACTCTTCATTCATTTCTATGGGATTTTGAAAGTCGTATTTATCAAAGGATGAACTTTCACTTCGCTTTTTGATAAATATACCCCAATGTGTTCTTGAACTAGATTTCGCCACTTTACCCCAGAAGTCCTGTATATGCGGACCTTTCCTGCCAGGCTTCCATTGGAATCTATGTCACTGCTCTCCAATAGATATCTAGCTGGAGCCACAAATCTCTAGTATAACCCCAGACTCTGCCACAAGGTGCCAAACTAACAGCTAATAACAACCCATTCTTGAACGAGATCCCAGCACTTCATTAGTGTTGAAAGATCTTGCTTAATGACAGCCACTGATTCCCAAGTAAATATAGTATCCTTGTACCCCATAAAGGTTGGCAACCTTGAACCATCAGCCGTGAATAATAAGAAGGGGGTCTTTTTTCAGAGAAAGGACCTAGCTTAGAGAGAAAAAGGAAAGAGAAGGAATCCAACCATCACAGAGCTCTTACAGAGGCCAGTAGAAGCCGACAACATGCCATGTCAGAATTCTATACAATTAGCCCCATCACTGGCGCAGAGATACACAATGTACAGTAGATCCAAACAAGCAGCAGGCACCGCACAAAGCAGAACAACAAGCACCACTTTTTTCTTTTCTTTTGTAGAAAGAGTAATAAAATACTGTACAAATTGCAGGAATGTCGATTTGCTCATGTACCAACACAAGGTCATTCTTCCCTCACCTCTGTCCAATTACTAAATTCTTTGTTTCATGCACACTAATAACAATGATGTGTAGAACAATGATAAGGTCGCGGTTACTTACCAGACGGCAAAGCAGCTTTATCTTTGTGTTTTATTAAGGTGCAGTGATTTCAGCATGGAAGTGGGATTCCAGGCAGTCTGAAAAGAAACAGGTTAAAATATCTTTCAGTTATAATTGGGATTTCAGATTTAATTAAAAATTAAACTTTCATAATGTTTCACCATCCAAAAGCATTGCTCTATCAGTCAAGCGTGACTTTTTTTAGTGACAAAAAAAAAAAATAAGCTCTTTGTAGAATATATTTTATAATGAAAGAAGTGGGAGGTGGCTGAGATGTTACAAAAGGACAAAACGTAGACGGTTCAGAAATTTGGGAAACAAAGAAAAAAATGAAGCTCACATATTTCTCAGTATTTTTGTAGAACAAATGTGGAGATGTTTACGGGAGTTATAAAGCCAAGATTGATTTGTAAATAGCTTGGAACAAAAAGACGGCACTATTAGCAAATATATAGGTGTGGCGAGATAGGAAGGTACAGTAGGTGGGTATGTAAGTAGGTAACCAGACTGATATCTTTTAATTTTGGATGTATTTTTTTGTTTTGTTGGGAGACAAAACAATATTCTGCAGTTCCATTTTAACACTGTTATTTTGCTTTTCAAGATTCGGGGGGAACAAAGCGGGTGACCAGAATTATTGTTTTGATCATTCTACCTCCGATGATAAAATGCACACACCCCAAATTCCAGATTCGGGGGGGAACAAAGGGGGTGACCAGAATTCTTATTTTGATCATTCCACCTCCGATGATAAAATGGACTTGGGGTTAGATCGGCACGTTTGGAAAGCATGAATGCCCTTGGACCTTGTGCTACACAAATGGACTCCATGCATGACTAGAATTATTACTGGTGAGCTAATGAAAACTGTAGACCTTGGAAGAGCAGGGGCTTACTGAAATATGGGTGAGATTTAAGATACCATTAAAGCAATAAAATAAAGTTCATTTCCAAGTCTGAGACTGGGTCTACTAAGGCTTGGGTTCAGCTGGAGAACCTCTTGTCCTTAAGCAGGCCAATCCCAGTCTGGTAGGAATGTTGCCTTTTGACTTGGGACCAGCCAATAAACCTTGGAAAAAGCCGTTTAGACGCTTATTGAGCATTTAGAACACCGTAATGAGAATTGCTTCCTTTGAATCCTATCATGATGTTCCTTGGGACGAGCCAAAGACAATGGGGCATGTTTACTAACATTGGAGATAAATATCTGGAGAGATTTCTGGAGATGTTGCCCATGGCAACCAATCAGCAATTAGATTTAAACAGCCACAGCCAAGTTAGAAAACAAAAGCAAAGATCTGATTGGTTGCTATGGGCAACATCTCCAGAAATCTCTCCAGATATTTATCTCCAATGTTAGTAAACATGCCCCAATGTCTGGACAATGGAGAGAATTAACAGTGCTGAGCCACTCAAAATAAACACAACTATTGGGGAAGATGTCTGCAAGGTGGTGCCAATGTGGGCAAAGAAAACCAACCACCAACAACGAGAGAAATGCAAACAATTATGTGCCTGTTTATTTTTGAGATTCTTCTCCAAGTGAAGCGCCTGACAGTGGCCGATTGGCCCTCAGTGGCTGTGAGACTACAGTAATTCTGCTGAGTTTGTACAACTGCAACATTACTCAGTGTATTCACATAAAAACAGCCGTGCATATTATACATAATGTGCAATAACCGTGCCCATAAACAGCATGTGCAAGTGCTAATCACACTAATAAGCTCTGTATCCCCGCAGAAAAAAAATTCCACTTTCACAAAGAATTCAATAAGAATTAGCATAATCTTTATATCCATTTTGAATAGTCTTACAATTAATTGCTGAAACAATATTTTACTTGTAATTTAATTGTGTGTATGTTACACACAGCCCTTACTGTGGTGATTGCTTCCTTGTACATTTCAATTTATATTTTAGAATCTGCGTTACTGGCTTGGGAACAACCTTATTTGCTATACAACTGATGCCTTCTAGGGATAAAGCTATACAATTATTCCATGTATACATTGCACTGCCATTAGCACAACTGCCTGGCCCAGCGAGGCTGGGACCTCAAAAACAAGTTTTCTGGCACAAATTCATGTAAAAATGCAGTTTGATGCCCCAAAACCTTTGTCTGATAACCAAAACTTTTTTTAAAGATGGCATGGCAGGTTGGGTGAAGGTTGGCTAGGGTCTTGGGCAATAAAGACAATCTCTTGTAAAGAAGCCCTGTGGACAACATTTTAGCTTAATGTTCACCTTTGGGTCCAAAATGTCTGAGTTGCCTTAGCTTCTGACCAGGTTACCTTTCCAATAATGCATTGCCATAACAGCCATCCTGGTATTGTATCCAGGAGACCTCCAGGGAGGTTCAGCCTCATAAAGTAAGACCATGTGTCCTAGAAGAAACTTCCAAACTAAAGTATCATTGGATGGATATTGTAAGTGCTATTTTTCAACAAAGAACCCAGGTGCATGTCTAGAACACCAAGTATCTTTTTAAAAAAGCGACGGGGGGGGATACATTTAAAATTCCAGAAAATGGATGTCAAACAATAATAAGAGCCTCGATGGCCAGTTATTTGACCCTATAGCATGGTGGTATGAATCCATTCAGTTTTACTGAATTAGAGATCATATTTGTCAGGCTGAAATGTTCCTGCCTTTCTCAGCTCAGGCTGGTGTCGTATCTCATGGCTCAAATTCTCCCCCATCAGAACATCATAGAACCATTAGGAATAAGAATCCCATTACGTCAACTTCGGCAAGATTCTATCTCAAAGACCCCGCCATGGTTGGAAAGTATTCTGGTTTTGCAATAAAAAGAAATGTATCCCCTGAACATCACTTCTACTGACTGCCACCCAATTCAATACATATTTAAAGTGGCAGTTTCAACCCACAGACAACTTTTTTTTTCCAACACTAGCAAAATAAATTTATTCTATATACACTTTCCGCTTGTTCTGCACTAAAATGTTACTTTTACAGTTACTACCTCCCCTGTTATTAGCTGAGTTTAGAAATAAAATAAACAACCTCCTGCCTTCACTCCTTTGCTGTGTCTGTTTCGGCTTATAGATAAGCAGGCCTTCATGACAGGGGTTTGTCAGAATTCCTGGCAGTCCCTACTGATTCTTTGATGGGTTTCCAAATTGGTTGCATACCTACCTAGCACATATATTTAGATAATTATGATTGGCTAAACTGCACTAACTGTCATTTTATCTGCACTAGCTAACATTTTGGGACCAAACAAAAATAAAGCAAAAACACAAATTAAGCTTAAATGCTTTTTGACCTTGTCAGTGTTGTCTATAAACACCAGGCGTGGTATCAAAGAGAAAGCTGTAACCTATGGAACCGAGAGCTGGACAGGCAGCATCTATTGTAAACAGTTCATCACACAGTAAAGGGGACACAATGCTACAAGGAAAATCCAAAGATATCCCTCCACCACTGGTTGGAGTATTTACCAACATCTCTCTATACTTCTGCATTAACTGCCTGATTAAATGCAGGTGGAGTTAAATTTAGAATATGAAAAAAATACAGATTTTATCGTCTATAAATCAACAAGTCCAGCTAGTTCCTTATAAGGTAATGTGTAAAGCACGAGGTAAAAAATATGATCAGATTACAAATCCATTGCACAGGAAAGTATTCCAGCGACGGGGAGGACAACAATGTCCTGCGCATTCAATAACGTATAAATGAATCTTGAGGGATTAAGGGTTGTGTTGTTGTTGGAGTTCCAGTTCTTACATTCAATGAAATGTAACCCTTCCCGACCTATCTGAGTTTGGGTTAATTCAGTCGTTTTTTAGACTTTTAAGGTAAGGAAGCAAATAAGTGTTTACCCCTAATCTCCCATTAAGGGGGTATGTAATAAAAGGCATTATGTTTGCCCAGGAGCAGTAACCAATAGCAACCAATCAGCAGTTAGGATTTACTGGTCATCTGTTTAAAAGCAAACATCTTATTGGTTGCTATGGGTTACTGCTTCTGGGCAAACTTAGTGCCTTTTATTACATATGGGGGTAAGTTACTGGTTTAATTGTCTTGTGGACAAGACAATGATTACAGTAGACTTCAAGCCTCTCTTACAAGCATCTCTTTATGGCCACAGTCCCCCATTTTTCTGTTATTGCTGATGTGTTATGCAGAATACTATCCTGAATACTAAGTTACCCCTAGATTCACTGTGACCAAAAGACAATATGGCTCATTTCTAAATGGATTCGGGGTATGGCACAAAGCACCACAATGCACCTTACTTCTGTCTTCAGTCAAGCCCAATCTTTGTACCTCTGGTAAGAGGCACTCAAGGTTGCCATGGGACACCCCTATCAAAACACCATTCTGAAGACACAACTAGGAGAGCCTGAAGCCACAGGGCTCATTATTTTAATCCCTACATCACAGAGAAACGTCATTATTAGTTAAACTGGGCCCTTAGGAATGATTGTCTTCTCTAATTTACAGAGACCCTGTGGAAGCAGTATCTAGGAGAGAAACTGGTTTAATCTACTGTAGAAGTCTTGTACAAGGTTGGGCCTCCAGTGCCTGTCAAATCCCCATCAGGAGCCATATATATTTAGGGGATGACCTACTGTATCCTTGGTTGTCCAATGGAAGCAATCAGGACAAAGTAATTCTCGAAGATACTTTTAAAGCTAAACCTGTTGTAGGGTTTGTATTCAACATCACGTTTGGTTGCTCATCCAAAGCCCTTCAGTGTTCATTGAAGGGCATAAGACGTTGCATTTTCCCATTACTATGATCTCTTTACACTTCTCTTACATAGTGGACCATGGAAAAATATTTGGGATTAAGTAATGATGAACATTTACAGTATATCATAAACTGCTTCTCAGGACATTTTCTGGGTGCAAGAGTTGGTACTGTAGTTCAAGTGGAGGGCATTGGCTGGTGCTTCCATTCGATTGGCAGACACACGTATATAGCAGGTGCAAATGGCCTCAAAGCTCAATGGCCTAACTGAAGGTAGTTCATGATGGATATGCAATCCTTGATGTCTATCCTTAGCAATGTAGTCCCACCGAGCAACAGGGATGAATCAGCTATACCCATTTAGCAGGTAGGTGTGGCTATTCAATACTTTGGGATGACCCCCCACCCTGCAGTTCTAACACAGCCCTTACCTTCCAGCAGTGGCAGAGTAAAAATTTCCAGGCAGCAGATACTCAGAAGAGCGGATCAGGGACTGTTTTTTCTCTAACGTTAACCTCCTATACTGCCTTGTAATAATAAAATCATTGTGGGTATGTTACACTTTGATCCATCACGCTTTCCAAACAAGTTACACCTTTCAGCCTGTTTCATTTTGTACATTGTGTATGCACAACACCGACTATGATATTAATTATGCATCTGTATTACAGAGCTGACAAAGCTCACATTGTTCTCCATTGTGTTCCATGTGAACCAGTTTATGACCTCTCTCTTTTCTCATGTTGTTACAACATTGCTGATATTATTTTTTGCATGACCACCACTGGCTCCGTAACACAGGGGATGCTTTATTCTCAGGCTCCCTCGCATGTATTTGCTTCCCGTGGAAGAAAAAAAAAAAGCTTGTTTCGTTAAAGGAAGATATTTTTAATAATAACAACTCAACAGGTAGGCTGTTGTTGAAAAATATACATATGAATGTATGTGGTCTCTAGTAGAAAATATCCGCTTGGAAAGAGACACCTATGAGTCTTCTGAGACACAAGTGCAACAAACATTCATCTGAGAAGTTTCAACAGTGCAAATGTATTTTGCATTAGAATTCAGATGGTTTATTTTAACGTGCACCATCCTGAAAACTGATCCAGAAACACAGCACTGAGTATATCTCCAAGCCATTGCCTAGGGAGCCTTCCCTATGCAGATGTGGAACCTACAGCCATATTAATGGTGGGGGACAAAGTACACAAAAGGGGTGGGGAAAGAGAGTTAGCTATACATCAACAGAGTCTGTGGTTTACGGCAGGAGCCTCCTCCTCCATAAATGAGAATTGGCCCATAAGGAGGTGCTCTAGGAGAAACGGGCTTTTAAGATACTCAACAGCAGAAGCTCCATGAATAAGCGGCAGAGGGGTAAGTATGACACGAATATCCACCAGTCAAGGGTCTTTAGTGTTAATCGCCATGGCTGACAGGTAGCTGTATCACCCATGATAAAAATGCACGACTGCAGTCGACAGATCTCCTGAAAATGCTTCTCCACCTGCAATAATTGAAATGGTGGTGGTAAAACCTACAAGTCCCGCATAATGTGGTTTTACCACTGGCAATTTGTAGAAGCAAAGTCAGGAGATTTCTTGCCCGCAGTTGTGCATTGTTATTTGGGGTGAAAATCCCCCTGTTAGCCATTAACCTTAGACTGAACGTATAATTTCTTCCCTAATAATAACATTGGCATCAATAATTGTGTTTAAATTCCAGTAAAATACTAGTTAGGTGCCGACACTAAAGGTGGTTTTAGTTGATGCCCAATGATGCTATTTGCTCCCTACCCCGCATTCTGAGGGAGTGTATGGAGCAAATACCATCAGCAGCTTATGTTTGCCACCCTAGTAGCCTCAAGCCTCCAATACATGTGAGGGCCAATCTTTAGGATACAGAGAAGAACTTTTACTGAAGTTCAACGAGACATCTTTGTGAGCCAAAATAGTATTGCAGTTACAATGTCCTTGCAGAAGAGGCAGCCGAACTAAGGGTCGGGCCAAACCGACCTGGCACCCTAGGCAACCCACCACACCCACACTACTCACATGAGAACGCATGCACTGTGCAGAGGAGAGGACAGTGAGGGAAGGGAGAGGGACATAGGGGATGGCTGAGAGGAGCACAAATGGACTAGGAGTAGGCAGAAGACACTTTAGCAGGTACCTGCCCAGCACCCTCCTATCAATGCTCCCTAGGCAGGTGCCTCTTCTTCCTACCCCTAGTTCCAGCCTTACCTGAACCTTTTCAGAACCAGGCAGGTGGTAGGAGTCAACAGCTGAGGTCTTTCTTATGGGAATTGACTCATGTTTTCCACCTGACCGTGGGACTGTTCAGGCAGCTCCAGATGCCATGGAGACCCCAGAATGGAACAAATATGTATACAGCGAATAGCTTTACTGTTAATTACTATTAATTAGTAAGAACCTCTATGCAAGGGAAAGACAAGCATAATGGATCCATTCACACACACACCTATGCACAATCACTCAGGTGTAGTACTTTATATACACAGTGTCTGTTCCTCTTCCCATTCAATTTGTTCAGTTTTATAAAAGCTGCGGTTGCTATTTCGGGGGCACGGTTATACCCAGGTGCTGCCTGGCTCAGCATTGTTACAACGTGGTTTTATTACAGGTTCAATGGTTGCTGCTATAGGGCAGTAATTATACGCGGTGACACAACTTTCTGCTATAATTAGAAGACTGCTGAGCGTGAAAGGCTCCTGGAGTTGTTTAGCTTTTCTATACATAATTGAGAGTTTAAGTTCCCATACAGAAGTGCATTATACCTTGCCCACCCCCTTCCTTATCACAGCATTCAATCGCCGAGGCCACAGTCGCTGTAATAAGCGCAAGAGCTGATAATTGCACCGGAGAAAAGGGAACCTGCCATTAGAAGTCTGCCGGGTTTGGCGATGAAAGGGAAAGTCATGCCTCACCTTTCCTGCACGTTTTCTTTTCCTCTAACGGGTTATTTCGTCAGTTCCCTGCCAGTTCAAACACAGATGCACATCTATTCATTTACACAGAGCTGATCTTTGCTAGTACAGGTATGGGATCCCTTATCTGGAAACCTGGTATCCAGAAAGCTCCGAATTACGGAATGGGCGCCTCCCGTAGAGTGCATTTTATCCACAACCCACATTTTTCGAAACAATTTCCTTTTTCTCTGTAATAATAAAACAGTCGCTTGCACCTGATTCCAACTAAGATATAATTAATCCTTATTGGAGGCAAAACCAACCTATTGGGTTTATTTAATGTTTATATGATTTTCTAGTAGTACGAAGATCCAAATCACAGAAAGATCTGTTATCCGGAAAGCCCCAGGTCCCGAGCATTCTGGATAACAGGTCGCATAACTGTATATACATGTATAATACCCATATTCTATATTTTGTGTGTTTTTTAAAACAGTTTTTCATTTTTCAGAGCGTGTGGCACTATCACAGTGTGACAATTTAGCAAGTAATTAGGCAATGGCTGGGGTGTAGCTGCTGTAGGGATTCTCGTTATGGACACAGACAGATTGTATTATTATTATATTTCTAAGGATACAGCAGACCAGATTTTTTGGTTTTGTTTTCCTTGCTGTAATCCCTCGCCAGCTCAGAGGGGGTCTCGGCTGTAGCAGCCCCCAAGAGAGATTCCACAAGGAGGTTCATGGGCAGACAGACGGTGCATCAATACTTGTCAGCACTTGGATATTAGGGGAGACTGGCGAGGGCAGCGCTCAGCACTTTCTCTGTGATTTATGTGTCGGCTAAAATGAAACAAAGTCAAAAATAATGTTTCCCCGTCCCAATCCTGAGATCTCTGCTGCCCGTCATGCCGAGAGCCCTGGAAGTGATTAGACACAGGGATGGGAGAAGCAAAAACATGAGCCTCTAACTGGCGCCTTTCATGTTCTGTGCCTGTTGATCATGGCAGTGCTGGACACAAACACCACTTATGTACTAAGCTGTTCCTTAACTCAGCCGCTCCACACTCCCACTGTGTTAAGTAGGGATCCAGAAATACGTCTCTCGAGCACACGAGGCCATTATGTGAGGCTTTCATACGAGGCCTTTAATGCTAATGAAACGTTCTCAGTGTCGTGTTTATGTACAAATACTCGCTCCCGACTTCTGCTCAAAAACACCCGCCGCCTCGACTCGGCAAAGAAAATAGCAACGGGGTTTGGCAAAGGATTAGTAACTCTATCAGGGAAGGGGGGAATTAATCTGAACTTTTTTGATTCATTTTGATACAACCAGTCTCTGCACCATCAGCAACAAATGTGCCAGGGAGGTTTCATGGCTTTACAATTCACCTTGACAAACATAACTCACTATTTTAAAGCATTCTGTGATGCATTTTATGGTGTAGTTTTATTTCTAAATTACTCTGCAAATAATTGGTGTGTAGGAGCCATCTCAGGTCATTTGCCTGTTCATGTGATTTCAGAAAGAGCCAGTGCTGCACTATGGAACTGCTTTCTGACAGGCTATTGTTTTTCCTACTGAAGGAGTCACAGTGGGACATGGATTTTTACTATTGAGTGCTGTTCTTATATCTACCAGGGTGCTGTTATCAGTGGCATAACTACCGGGGGAGCAGGGTGTGTGATTGGGCCAGGGCCCGCACCCCCTCAGGGCCCCCCGGCAGCTCGTGGGCCACAAATTCCAGTTGGTTCCGGGAGTATGGAGGGGGGCCCCGCCCCGTCTATTTACGTTACTGGCTATTATCTGGTTACCTTCCCATTGTTCTGCTGATGGGCTGCTGGGGGGAGGGTGGCGATATCAGTCCAACTTGCAGTACAGCAGTAAAGAGTGAGTACAAGTCGCATGACTAGGGGCACCTGGGAAACTGACAATATGTCTAACTCCCATGTCAGATTTCATCCATTTGCCCTTTTGAAAAATAGATTTCAGTGCAGGAGTCTGCTGGAGCAGCACTACTAACTGATGGGTTTCAAAAAATGTTTTTTCCCATGACAGTATCCTTTTTACTGCTGGGAAAAAGCTAAGCTTAGGGGTCAGTGAAAATCATCAAACAGAAAGCAAGGTCACAGAAGTTGATACCACAGGACTGATTATGAATTAGTTTAATGCAGACTGTATTGGTTTCTATGCTGCCATGTAATATGACTGTATATTGTGAGTGGGTCCCTTAGCGCAAATAACTGACAGCATGGGAATTAGAATGAAAGAAGATGGGGAGCTACTGGGGCATGTTCCATGGTACCGATCTTCCCTGCAGAAGATGAAGGGCTGTGAAGTTCATGGGCTGCTCAAGGTATTTCTTGAGTAGTTCTTTGTTGAGCTTTAGTTCTCCTTTAATGCAAACCGACCTCAACAGATAGAGGTGTCAGCCTTCCTACATTGCTACGGGCACAATGTTCTGTAACTTTAAAGCGTAGCTGCATGGGCGGCTGCCATACTCGGGGTTCAAGCACCCTGCCTCCCAGTATTTGTGCCTCCCCAGTTATCCAGCCAACTGAACGATCAGCCAAATGTGATCCACTATTAATCCTAAATGCTTTGAAGAAGAATAGTGCCCAATGTTCACGCTCTTTCACACATCACTATATTTACTTTTCTCAGTCGCTTCTGCTTTGATTTTTATTTCAGCAAAGGCCAAACGCTTTATCACCGGCCTCACAAAGGGTCCTTTGGTTTCATCCTTTTTCTTTCTTAAGGCCAAGCAATAAAGCTCCGAGCCACTACCTATACTCACAGCCCTCGGAGACCTGAAAAGGAATAGCACGGGGGACTGGATCCATAACAATATATTCTAAATGTGTATTGTAGTAATGTTACATAGGAATAAACGAGACAAATTCCCCATCCCTAAATGGTCAAATAGTGAGATACAGTTGCAGTATTGATATTACTGAACCATATGTAGAAACAATGCCAGCAATGAGCTCAGAGGCAGCTGTGTGCTGGGCACCGCTATGAGTTTACATCATGCCTGGAATGGGGGCTACAATGTGGGATGCGGGACTTCCTGTCCGATACGGGATGTATAGTGATCCAAAAAGCAAGTTCCTCTTGTTTGCCAAAGACTAGAAGGACCAGCCCTCGTTTACTCGCACTCAGTTGGTTAGGACACAGCAAAAGCATATCTATTAATATATCTATTTATCCATCTATCTATTTATACATCCGTCTGTCTGTCTGTCTATCATCTCTCTCTCTCTCTCTCTCTCTCTCTATCTATCATCTATCTATTAATCTGTCCGTCCGTCCGTCTATCTATCTATCTATCTATCTATCTATCTATTAATCTATCTATTTATCCATCCATCTGTCTGTCTGTCTATCTATCTGTCTGTCTGTCTATCATCTCTCTCTCTCTCTCTCTCTCTCTATCTATCATCTATCTATTAATCTGTCTGTCTGTCCGTCCGTCAGTCCGTCTGTCTGTCTACCTATCATCTCTCTCTCTCTCGCTCTCTCGCTCTCTCTCGTGCTCTCTCGCTCTCTCTCTCTCTCTCTATATATATTGTATATTATAGAGATTTGATGACACTACTCTGACACACTGCTATATACTGTAGTGAGTGCAGGGAGTGGCCTCTTCCTCTTTTGCCTCTGGATGTGATTCCAGCTGGATGTGCTCAGGGGGACTGAGTTCAATAGGCCCAGAAGAAGTCATGTGTCCAAGTCGGGGACCAGGAAACCCCGTGAATGAGGAACAGATACACTAGGGCAGACTTGTCATTGTCTCTCTAGGAGAGAAAGGCAGAGAGGTGAGAGAGAAAGAGCAGCTGAAGCTCCAACAAGGATTTGCAGTAAGGGAGGAGCTTCCCAGAGGCTCTGTGTGTTGCCTCCAGTCAGGAACCTCAGTGAAGAGGGACTGTAGGGTAGAAGCTGCTTGCCTGACAACTTCCAGGAGGGAAAGGTTGTACTGCATTTGCCTGTGTACTCTCTGTGTGAGCCTGTCTTGTTCTGTGTGAACTCTCAATATGCTGTTTTCCTCAACTCCTGCGTAAGTACTAAACCTGTGGTCACTTGCCTCGTGCATAGTTAAATAAACCGTTTCTGTTTTACTGCAAGAACCTCCTGGCGCCCATCTTTTGTTGTATGCACAGTAGCCTGGGGGATGTAGTTGCACTACACCATAGAGGGAACACTTTCACATGGCGAAGGCCCTGACCCTGTTGTGTGAAGTCGCGTGTAACCCATGTTTCTACTGCTAGCTGGACAGTTTAACTATTTGTGTGCTATGCAGCCCAAATAGGTGTTACAATCCCATGCAATGTTTCTGCAGCAATTAAAACTGTACATTGAATTCTACAGAGCCACAAAAATGACTCTATTTTCCTGGGAACTAGGGTTGAATTAAAATACAATTTGGTCCTTGTCATGGTTCTGATCGTGTGGCCCTACTGATAGGAAGAATAAGGGACAAAAAATAAAGTAGTGCTTATGCTGAGAATGTAGCAAAATGATAACACTAGGGCAAGATAAAGACAGTAGGGGAAGATGTCGGAAATAGGGCAAAGACTATGGGGGAAGAAGGAGACAGTAGATAATTAGGTGACAGCAGTATAAAATGAAAATAGCAGAGCAAGATGGAGACAGTAAGGCAAAAAAAAGATGGAGACAGTAGAGAATGATGTTGATTCTAGGGGGTATATTTATCAAAGAGTGAAGTTCCGCCACTAGAGTGAAATTCTGCCACTCTCCATTCATTTCTATGGGATTTTTATAGGCGTATTTATCAAAGGGTGAACTTTCACCCATTGATAAATACGCCTTTCAAAATTCCATAGAAATTAATTGAGAGCTGCGGAATTTCACTCTAGTGGCGGAACTTCACTCTTTGATAAGTTTACTCCTAGGAGAAGATATAGGACATGATAAAGACAGTAAGGCAAGAATATGAAAACATTATGACAGGATGAAGACAGTAAGGCAAGATGGAGACAATAGGGCAAGTTTCTTATTCCTGATGGTATGGTGTACCTTTAAGAAGATTGCTCTGCGCAGCCAGTTATAAAGCAAAGTGCCCATTTAGGGTTATTTCCCCATAGGGAGAGTTGCAGTTATTGTGTTTAAATGTGTCTTTACATGAATCTTTAATTCATAAGTGCAGCGTCTCAAGGAGAATATGTAAAGATTGCATTGTAAACAAAGTGCCTACAGTAATGCAAATGAGCAACTGTCACTTCCAGCGGTCGTTACTACTATGCATGGAACTATCAATGTTTATCTTGCAGGATCCAGAGGAAACGTCACAGCTATCAAGCAGCTATAGATATCAGTAAATGAATACTTATTGGTGACTCCATATTATTTCCCAGTCGTACAGTGCCTAGTGCAGGGGTCCCCAACCTTTTTTACCCCTGAGTCACATTAAAATGTAAAAAAAAGTTGGGGAGCCACACAAGCATGCAAAAAGTTCCAGAGGGTGGCAATTATAGGCTGGGAATAACTATTGGCAGCCTCTATGTGAACTGGCAGCCTACAGGAGGTTCTTTTTGGCAGTACACCTGGATTTTATGCAACTAAAGGTTGCCTTCAAGTCAGAGATTCAGGAATGAGCACCTTCATTGAGGCCACTGAGAGCAACATCCAATGGGTCGGAGAGCAACATGTTGGGGATCACTGGCCTAGTGACATGAGCAGTTGAATACACTGCTCATTATCCTTGTAACCTTACTGAAAACTAAAAGAGTATATATGCTAGAGCCACAATAAATGTGGGCAATCCATGCTGACTCTTCCTAATCCTCTCCTTTGTTCTGCCCATGCTGGTGGGATCTACTGGAGAGCACAGCCTTGCAATACATGCTGTCTCTTCTGCTTCATATTCTCTATGCTGCATATGGTGGTGAGTTCTCTGGAGAACACAGACCTACAATCTATGCTGTCTCTCCTTTGTGCTGGTGTATTCTACTAGAGAGCACAGTCCTACAATCCATGTTGTCTCTTCCCATACCTCTTCTCAATACTGTTCATGCTGATGGGTTCTTTGGAGAGCACAGTCTTACAATCCATGTTGTCTCTACCCATACCCATACCTCTTCTCAAAAGCTGTCTATGCTTGTGGATTCTTCCTATACCTCTCCTTTGTGCTGCTAGTACTGCGTGCCTGGTTCTACTAGATAGCACAGACCTACAATCCATGCTGTCTTTTTCTGTACCACCTCTCTATGCTGCTATATGGTGGCGGGGACTACTGGAGATCACAGTCTTGCAATCTATGCTCTCTCTTCAGATTCCTCTTCTTACAGTCCTACAATCCATGTTGTCTCTTCCCATACCTCTACTCAATGCTGTCCATGCTGGTGGGTTTTTTTGAAGAGCACAGACCTACAATCCATGTTGTCTCTTCTTATATCTCTCCTTTGTGCTGCCAGTGCTGGTTGGTTCTAATGGAGAGCACAGACCTACAATCCATGTTGTCTCTTTCAGTACCACTTGCTAAATGGTGGTGGGCTCCACTGGAGAGTTCAGTCTTGCAATCTGTGCTGTGGGTTCCTTCTCTCAGTCAATAAAGCTAATGATGGAGGCAATTATTTGGCTATATACTGCTGCAAGTTCATCTGTAGGGCCACAGTATAATCAGTATCAGTTTGATCACTATATAATTATAAGTATGTCCCACATTAGTTTTCCATATAAAAATAAGAAATTAACTGTTTTTCAGATCTCACTTAACCTACCTAACAGTTTTGCTTTCCAGTCCTTGGCCACCCCTTAACAACCTCAGGTTTAATTCGGTCATTTTCACCCCCTTTAACCTTAGAAATTGGCTGATCTCCCCCAGTTCCATACAAATCCTATCAATTCCTCAGTTGTATATTTTGTCCACTTACTGATTTCCTCCGCTGCGGCCAACGCAGCAGTACATTAAATCACCCAATGCCACTTTGCTTGTATTCCTGCTAAAACCTTTTTCCTTTATGCCTTAATCTGTGGTCAACAGTCTTTTTTTTCATAGACCTATTTTAAGCATCCTGACACTAATCATAAAGCAACTTTACCCGCAATAATCCTGAAGAAATATTTAACGTTTGAAAATTCTATACTTTTTTAGGGTTTGATGGTATCTCAGTCACACATGTGTATTGCTATGGTTAAGAACATACTGGGGGGGTAGGCAGAAGGAATTTGCCTCAAGTGCAGGTGGTGGTAAGGGGATGATTTATAGGGAGAGAGATTGGCATAGGGAAGGAGCAAGCAGAGAGTGGCAGGGGGCATCAGGGACTGAGGAGTGGGGAGTGAAGTGGGGCTCCCACTCTGACTCATATAGAACCAGGAACATAAAGAACAGTAAATAAAAACAACTGAATCAAAATCACTACTTAAGTCTTTATGCTGCTTTGGGCTTTCCCCAAATGCCCCCACATATTAGCAGAGTGGCTTTTTAGACTTTTTTAGCTCAGGCTTTCTCTTAACTGTAACAAGGTTACAGATAAATAAACATAGTCCTTCTACAGTGTCTGTAGATTCAAGTTTATCTACTGTGCCAGTTTCTAAATCTGAATTACCTTTCTGGTAGGCTCCTAAGAGAACAGAGGTTTTCTGCCTATTTTTTAACAAACGTGGCCTTTAGAGTACCCCCCTAACACACACACTACAGCCACTGCTCTGGGAACCATTAATCAGGTACAAGTGAAGTCATTATAGCTTGAGACTGACAGGGTCGAGTTTGAATTCCTTATACAATGATAGGACACACGTATAAACCATATATTAATACAGAGGAATGTGCCGAATCCATTAATAAGTGATGGGCCTGGATATAAATATATTAAAGAACTGAAGTATATAAAATAGGATAAAGAAAAGCAAGCAGTACAAAAAGGCAAAACTAGGAATGACAATGGCCCTTTAATAGGGCTCCTAGTGAGCTTCTGTTGATGGAAGAGAATACAAATAGTCGGATACCTGCTCTTATCCCCGGCTGTTACAGTTGCGGAAGAATTTTGTAAAAATCCCCATGGAACACCCAAATGTTTGGAGCATAATCAAAGTCAAGCAGATTTGCATATCATCATATCGAGCAGTAGAAGCACTTCACATGCATTTAATCCTCTTCAAAAAATTGAATGAAATGCGCAAAAATTCCATTTGTTGCTTAACCCCTTATTGGCTTGCCTTGTCCCACCACTTATCCACAGGCGAGGAACACCCTGGATTAACTTTGTGTAGCACCTACCACCCCTTCAGATGGGTTTACTGCAAGGGTAGGGATAGGGTCAATCAGAGGGGACATTCAGACATGGTCCCCAGAAACACATGGGACAAATGAGTACATACTATAAAAGTGCCAAGAATATACATAGATGCCTGTTTACTCCCCTTTTAAATAGGGTTCCCCCAAGTCCAGCATCGCCCACCCCCTCCCTGTATTTAACTCCAACCATGGACAAACAGCAGGTACAGAGATTTGCTATAGCAGGGTCCAGTCCAACCCCAGTGAAAGGCTTTGCATTTTTTATTGTCATCAATTTGAAAATTTGAAACTAAATCAAGCTCAGGTTGAGGTTGTAAAGATGGGTAATACATGGATCATTGGTGTACACCACTCATCTTCTTGTGTCTTGTTACTTCCACAAGGAACTATTGTTTTCTGATAACATTTATGTAAAAATAATAGACAGATCTGTTGTAAGTATCTGGGGGTCCCTACAACTGGACACTAAAATGGTTCCAAATATCTCCAATAAGCAGAGTTTCTGCCACGAGGTGGGAACCTTGGCCCTTCTGAAGAAGTAGAAAGTGCTCATAAGGCTCATGCAACTTTCAGGGCTATGGCACAAGAGGGTTTCCCTCCGTCTGTCAGAAGGAAAAGTGACCTCTTAGACATCCATCAAGCTGACAAAACACCTCAAGAGCGAATCTTCTTATGTTTTTATAAAAAGTTTGGCCTTACAGTGTAGGACAACGCCAAGCACACTAAGCCCTATAGAACAAGTGCCCCTCATGCCAAGCTCTGGGGCAGCTTGAAGACACATGGAGTATGGCAGGGCAACTACAATCACTGGGATCATGGGATGACAATGAAGAAGGCGCAACGGAAGGCTCATTTGTCCATGACGCAGGTTTCCCTATATCCCTGAGTTGTAAGCAAACGGTTAACAGAAGACACTGACTGTATATTATTCGCTAGAATGTGCACTGGTCTCAGCTTTTCCAGGCACGTTCCACGAATATATTGAGCCTGCTTGAACTGTAAACACAGCTGAACCCACGGCTGAGGACAAACGCCTCCAAGCAGTGTCCCATCTTGATATATCTTCAGTTTCTCTATAGAATATACAAGTACACGTTTAGAGAGGAGCCTGGAATCCAGGATAATACTAACTGTCTGCCAATGACTCAGCCTCTTAACTCCGAATTTACATTCCCGCTCTCTCTAAGAGAGTTTAAGTTAAACAATTTTATATAAAAATGCAATCAACAAGCGTTATATCACCGACGGCACTTCTTTCCACTACGTTTGCTCTCCACATTACACAATATGCCTTTTGTACACTCTTCTCCAGAATTCAGTTCCCAATGTCCAGGCTCTCATCATGAAATTTAGATTAAACCCAGAGCTCCACATGGCAAAGGTCCCATCCCAAAGCCCGGGGGGCAGTTTCTACCGAAATGTCCTTGATGTACAGTTATCTTTTTTTTTTTTTTCATTTAAATTACGATTCCCAACTGTTTCCCTGTAAGCATCTCATGATGACAAATCCTAGTGAGGGATATATATTGTTTACACTGGAGGAAGTTGAAACATTTTCTCTGTTCTACGAACGTTGTAAAGAAAATAGTTGATGTTATTAGAAACTTATGTTGCTATGAAGTTTGGGCAGAGCCTCAAAATGGCACTTTCAGACAGATTTTAAGACATTACTACACGGCATTGAAACACATTGTTCCCCAAAGGTGCCTGGTATCTTCTCAAGGTTGGACTGACCTACTAGAGATCCAGAGGATCTCCTGGTGGTCCTCAGACAGAACCATAAGTCTACGTGATAGTAGGTCCAGTTCAACACCGTATCTTCTATTAATATATTTATTCTACCAAGACTGTGCTCTTACTAAGTAGAAGGTTTTGGAAAGGGTGCAGTTGCATAAAAACAACATTAATATTAATTCCACAATGAGTTGAAGCTCCAGCACTTGTCTATGTTATACAACAAGCAATGACAAATGGTTTGCCTCATTATGGTCAGATGGCATGGAACTTAACTATGAACCACATGTATCATACAAAAGAATTGCAAGGGCTATTATGGTGCAGGGATGAGCAGGAATGCGTGACTGAGATACAGTAGTTAGTGGCACTGGAATGATGGCTGAGCAGAAGGATATCAATATTATATTAAATGGTATTATTTCCAGTATGAAATATAATTGCCCGTAGGAGGCCCCAGTTCACTTCTTGGTTGGGCATCACTGATGTAGACTGAACACTATCCACCAAGCCAAGAAGCACCAGTACACATGTCCAACCAAATCAATTGCTACATTGTAGACTTTTTGCTCCACCATAGAAAAGTTTCAATAAGACAATACATGACTGCCAATGTTTGGGTTGAAACTACCATTGACAACTGATTTTTGAAAGACCAATAGCTTATTTGTGATTCCTGGAGGTGGATACCTCAGAGCAAAAACGGGTACAAAATGGCACCCGAACTAAAGTATTAAAGTCGTGGTAAAACCAATGGTTAAACAGCGGTAAGTGTTTTGCACTCATATCATATGTATAGTGTGCCAGGCAATTCAATGAAACAACACAATGGAGGTGCTAAAGATCCCCAAATCAATAACAAAGAAACCTAATGTAGATTTGATTTCTGAACTCTCTTACAGTCTGGATGGAAAGCCTAAATAAATTCTGTATACGCTTTTCCAAAACAATATTGTCCAAGATGTTGATTGAGGTTGATTTGTATTGTATTGGGGGGAAGTGTTGATTACTATATAAAACGATTGCAATGAAAGTAGAATTTGTGATTAAATGTTTAGACTTTGTAAGCCCAAAACAATTTGAATTTTTTGGAAATTTCTATATTAAAGCTAAATGCCACCCTCCAAGTTCCACCCCTAACGTGAACTTTGCTGCTCGTTCATTTGCAGAACAATGTACCCCACACATGCACCTCCATAAAATGGAACTTTATTATTTCCCATTAATTGAACATTATTTACATCTGACGGGAAAAAAAGGTTGCATCGAATATTCTGAGCTTAGGCCTAATGCAAATGCAGACTGGGGCTGATCTTGTGCTGCTGATTAATTGCTTAATTGCAGGTATGGGACCTTTTATCCAGAATACTCAGGACCTTGGGTTTTCTGGATAAGGGATCTTTCCGTTATTTAGATCTTCATACCTTAAAGCTGGCCATAGACGCAAAGATCCGATCGTACGAATCATCGTACGATCAGACTTCCCCATCTCCCGACCTGCCACTAACCATTCCGATCAAATAAAGTACAAAAGAACAGATCAGCCGATATTCTGCCCCTGACAGCAATCGTACGAAAGTTAAGTCCGACCAAAACTAGTGACAGTCTCCCTCTGAAAATCGTACGATCGGCAATACACGCAGAGATATTACCGGCAGCCGACAGAAATCTTTTAACCTGTCCGATCGACCAAACGACCGATCTCCGCCGGACGAAAAAATGTCGGGACTTTACACACACGGTCTGAAAATCGTAGGATTCCTCATTTCGTACGATCTGATCTTTGTATCTATGGCCAGCTTAAGTCTACTACAAAATCATGTAAACATTAAATAAAGGCTGGTTATGCCTCCAATAAGGATTATTTATATCTAGTTGGGATCAAGTACAACCTACTGGTTTTCATTATTAAAGAGAAAAGGGTAAATTATTTCGATTAAAGTGGGAAACTGCCTTTTTTTCATCTGGATAGCAGGTTTCTGGATAACTGATCCCGTACCTGTACTGTAAGTTAAATATACATAAATGCATACATTCTAAATAGGACTGATTGATACATTTGTGCACAAATAATTTTATAATAACAGCATAATGATCATTATTACATCACAGAATGAATGCAGATAGGGGCACGTCACCTAGGACCCACAGATTCCGAGAATACACAGCTGGGGCAAATAATGGTGTCGCCGCCAGCAAAGTCCAAATTCCTTTTATTTAGATATAAAACAAACAAATCATGTTTAAATAGAAGGAATTTGGACTCTACGGGTGTTTACAGCCTTAATGCCAGGGTGCGTCTCCTTACTATACTTTCTTTGTGTATTGGAACATAACAGGTTATTTAATAGAATATTTATTTTTGTAGTGAATTTGATGTGTGAGTACTGGGCACATACATGTGGGGCAGGTGCACATACAGAATAAATGATGGTTCAAGTGCTGGATGTGACACTTGTCAATCCCCCCCCCCCAAAAAAAACTAATATTAATATTTCTACCCAAAGATTATCCTAGTGGGCTGCACTGGCCAAGGTAAATATATGTATAGAGGTATCTGGAGACGAGAGCCCAGCTGGAGGTAAAGATGCCAATCCAATCCGAACACCTCTAACAAGAACGTCAGTGTTCGAACAAATGGCAAAATGTGCAAGGGACCAAAGCAATAAATCACACTGAGAATCAGGTCTCTTGTCTCACCTCTGAACCGCAATCCACTTACCTTTCTCCATCTCCGAATCCCAAACCACTTGCCTTTCTCCACTTCCGAATTGCAAACCCCTGCATGCCCTTTCTCCATCTCCGAATCGCAAACCCCTGGCCTTTCTCCATCTCCGAATCGCAAACCCCTGGCCTTTCTCCATCTCCGAATCGCAAACCCCTTGCCTGTCTACACTTCCGAATAGCAAACCCCTGTCCTTTCTCAATCTCCGAATCGCAAACCCCTTGCCTTTCTAAATCTCCAAATCGCAAACCCCTGGCCTTTCTACATCTCCAAATCTCAAACCCCTCACCTTTCTACATCTCCAAATCTCAAACCCCTGGCTTTTCTCCACCTTCGAATCGCAAACCCCTCACCTTTCTACATCTCCAAATCTCAAACCCCTGGCTATTCTCCACCTTCGAATCGCAAACCCCTGGCCTTTCTCCATCTCTGAATCACAAACCCCTGGCCTTTCTCCATCTCCGAATGACAAACCTCTCACCTTTCGCCGTCTCCAAATTGCAAACCCCTCACCTTTCTACATCTCCAAATCACAAACCCCTCGCCTTTCTCCACCTCAGAATCTGCCTGCAACTTGTGTATGAGGTTACGGGATATTTTGGAGATACTGAGGATATTCACCAGCATTTCAAGCAATCAAAAGTCACATTGTATGTCAATATCTGTTCTGCACAACAGAGGTTTCTCCTCTTTTCAATACACGCATAGGAAAATGCATTCCAAAATTTACATTTTTACCATTGGAATTTCTCCAATGGTTAGAGAATGAGATTGTCACCATTTCATTCTTATTCTGCAGTAATATTTAAAAAATGATATATCTTCAATGGATGAACACTCCCTTAAAGGGGCTGTCAACTTTATCTTTTATTAGTGATCAGATTCCCTGTGAATTTCCAGGTTTTCGTCTGCAGAAAGTTTTGCAAAAATGCGCACAGTATCCATTTTAATGTGGTTACAAAGCACCAAGATATTATCTGTTGGTGGTCAGAAAATTTTTTTTTTGTCACGCAACAAAATATTTGTGATAAAACTGAATTTTTCACAGTTTGACAAGTTTTTCCCACAGTTTCGCTCATCACTATTTTTTTTTTATACTTCGAACTTTCTAATAAACATTAATATTTTCACCAATGATTGGTAAAAACAATGGCAGTTTATATCTCTCCCCTTTGTCTCTGGTTCTGACAATGTAGCAGAAGTCAGTTCTTCTTCAGGTCTGTTCATCTCTCTGGCTTCTGCGACACTGTTTTAGGAGTCAGAACCAGCAGTACAAAGGATATAAACCGCTGCAATGACACATTTACAAATTGGTCCTGTATTACAACATTGTTTTAGCATTCTCTTTTATTATTCAATAAACATTTTGGGGGGGGTGAATATCGCCTTTAAAATTTTGAAATTGCTTTAAAACCTAAAATAAATATTTTTTATATAGTTATACACATTACATTAGATAATACTGTACATAGAAAGGACAATATAGTGTGTATTTAAGCAGAATTATTGCAGTTCCAATAACGCAGTTCCTTTTTGGGTGGCATGCTCATGAAACATGAACGCATGCACAGTACAATTGAATCCTGCAGACACGGCAGCAAAAATTTACAGTTATTGACTTAACCCACAAATCTATCAAATATTATTAAATAAATGCAGGGAATTTGTATAAGTTGCACAAAAAAAAAAAATATGAGAAGGTGTCTTTGCCTTTATTTTATAAGCCGGAATGATAGGCTTAGCTTATGACTGTGATCAAATATATTTAAATATATGAGACCCGTGTCCTCCCAACTGTTGTTCCTTAACGATGAAAAAAAGCATAACTAAATAGAATTTTTTTTAAAATGAAATGAAATCTAAAAATACTGTGTATATACTGAATATACAGGTAACTATAAAGGTGTTTCATTTGATAGAATGAAGTGAAAGAGATGTTTAGTTCTTACCCAACACAAGGAGCACTTTACTTGTTAACTGGTTCATAACCCAAGGGAGTCAGTGTATCGGCAATTTAGCAGGAAATCAAACCCCCCAACTTCATGACGTGAGGACACAACCATCCGCCGAAGATTTTGTTTAACTGCTGCTGAATGCGTTCAGGGCAAATACATAGGATAGTATCTTTATTTTGTAGTGCAGTAAAGTGAACTATCAGGGAAATGTGAAACTTGGATCGTGTCCTGGGGCTGATTTCATATCGTAGGCAGTAATGAGGATGGCACTTTGGCCCTTTGACACCATTCCCTCCCACTATCCCTCTGCTATAGCAATGCCCTTGGCATGTAAACTGACATCTTAAAATACTCATGACTGATAGATAAATAGATGGATACAGTGGATAAATAGATAGATAGATAGATAGATAGATGACATCTAGATCTAGATGAGATGATAGATAGATATATAGATAGATAAATAGGGAGAGAGAGATGATAGATATATAGGGGCAAATTCACTATGCGCCAAAGCGCCTAACGCTAGCGTCAATTCGCTAGTGTTGGCCATTTTCGGACGCTGGCGTAACTTCACTAGTGTAACTTCACTAGTGTAACTTCGCACCCTTGCGCCTGGCAAATTTGCGCAACGGACGTAACTACGCAAATTCACTAACGCGCGCATTGTTCTGAATGCTACCTTTTACGCTAGACTTCCTTCTCCACCTCACACCAGGCGAAGCGCAATAGAGTAGATAGGGATTTCTTCAAAAAAAGTTAAAATTTTTTCTAAGTCCCAAAAAAATATATATCTATATTATGGGTGATAGGCTGAAAAAGATCGAAACGTTTTTTGGGGCTCCCCTCCTTCCCCCCTACATTTCCTAACTCATGGCAACTTAACTATACAGTGGGCACATGTGTAGGGCAAAATAAAAATTTTATTTGATGTTTTGAAGGTTTCCCAGGCATTTGTAGTGATTCTACGTATTCCTCCATTGAAATTTGAATTTGGCGCCGTATGCAATTAACCATTGCTAGCGTAACTTCGCTTCGGTTATCGAATCAACGCTAGCGCAACTTCGCAACCGTACGCTACCCCTTACGCAACCTTACGCAACTTCGGATTTTAGTGAATTTGCGAAGCGCTGGTAAAACTACGCCTGGCGAAGTGCGGCGAAGTTACGCCTGGCGCAATTACGAATCTTAGTGAATGTCCTACATAGATTCAGGGGCGTTCCGCCAACAAGGCGAGTTGAAAAACTCGCCTCAGGCGGCAGTGCCAGATAGGTTCCAGGGCAGCAAATAGCCGTTCCTGGTACCTTTAAGAGACAAATTTATGGTTTTTAACCTGGACATTCGGCTTTACTAGTGCGAGAGAGCATAATTGCAGATACATAGAAAGATGACAGGTAGATGGTAGGTAGCTAGATGACAAATAGATGACAGGTAAATGACAGACAGATAGCGAGAAAGAGATGACATCTATAGAGAGATGACAGGTAGATGATATATAGATAGATACATACATGCATACCTGACAGCTTTAAGAATGATATATTGAGATATATAGACATGAAACAGAACATGAGACAGATTGAGAAACATTATGATTCGCTGATGCCCTATGAACAATCATCTCAAAGCCCTTTATGAGAGGTGGGAAAACAAAAGCAAAAGCCGAGATGATTAGGGAAGAAGCTGCCAAGAAAGAAAGGGAAAATGCACAGAGGAAAACAATTAGCCTAAGTCCGTAATGTTATCCAGAATGACAGCACTGCCATTGTTCTGGCTGCCAAGGCACTGCATGCTCGCTGTCTCTCCAAAGGGTCCTATGAGAATAAAGAACTAAGCAGATTAGAGTAAGTCCAAATGCTTCGGTACCACTTCTACCTTCGTACAACACTCCTGCTGTTCAGGTCTTTACAACATGAGCTGGGAGCCTTAGGTAAGCCCAGAAAATGGCTGCTCGGAGTTGGCAGGAGGTTGGCTGCCAACAAACAGGGCCTGTTTTATTATTTAACAGTTGGTACTGCTGGAGTTCTGGCACTGCAATAGAGCAATCTCTGTCTCTGTGCAAGTAAGCCTGATGTTAGAAGCATGTGAGCCAAATCATGTTTACCATAGTCTGTGAGAACCTAAATAGCCCCATCAGATGGACACATTCCTAAGGTCCATCAGTCCTTGGCCAAAAAAGCTCATGAAATATTCTCTGTAAGATGAAGCTCTCTCCTGTCTGCAAAAATGCAACCTGAAAGCCTTGGAGAGAAGTAATTTTGACATGAATGATGTTCAACCTATACTTTGTCCCCAATGGATTCTCCTAATGCCAACTGGCTGGCGATGGATATTTCTCCTGAATCCTCCCTGTACAATCTGGGCATATGGGCTGTGTTAGAGCTCCGCTGCCAGACCACTCAATGCAATTGTTATGGGCTCCCACCAATAGAGCTGCCTCCGCTGAATATGGCTTTTCATTACAAGTTCATCTTATTAACTGGGATCTGATCTCCACTCTCCAACCGGGCGCATCCGCAAGTATCGGCTCAACCTGCCAAATGGAGGTTATTAAATGGATTGTACATTTTGTTAATGGGTTTAGCCTGCTAAATAATTTATAACATGAAATCATTCAAAAAATGTTCTGTGAACCCAAAATCTGCTTTCAGAAAACACCAAAGCTTTAGATGCCCTCAACATGCATTTTATCTAAAAATCATGAGATAATACAAAGTCCAATTGAGCATGTTGGCTCCTGATCAATGGGCCATGGTTGGGTTATGGATGATTTATTTATATTTCTAAAATAAGTAGAATTTACAATTGATATAAGAGCAGGTAATTAAGGCTATTGATACGACTACTAATAGTAATAACAATAATACTTTGAATAATAACAATTACCATGAATTCCTTGCTGACTGGCATAGCTACATCAATGATCAGTCATCAGATGCCAACCCCCATGAATGTACACCCCATAGGTAGCATCAAGAGGGCAAACAATAGTGATGGGCATGGGCAATAAGCACTATGGTGCAGCAAACAAAACATAGATAGAACACTTGGCTGAACAGATGGAGTAGCCAACAGCAGAGGTAGGTATGGAACAATCATAGTTTGAACAGCTGGTTGCACAGGTGTAAAATTCAGAAGTAAAACTGGGTATAACTTGTATTTAGGGAATACCCAATATGAGCCAATGGCTGTTAAAATATACAGCCTAGTAATTTGGGGATAAACACAAATACTGCAGTTCATGAAGATGGACAAGTAATCGGATGTAAGGGAAGAAGCAGTCTTACAAGCCATAGAAGATCTTGTATAGACACAAAGCTCCCTTGAGCATGTATTAAGAAGATGATCCAGATGATCCAGTACCATAGAAACATAAAGCCTGGTAGAGGATGTAAGACTGGCATAGACACTGATGTCCATTGTGTATAAAGATGGACCAGTAGTCTGATCAGTTTCAGGCAGTTAGGGAATAGGCAGTGTAGATAGGTCAATTCTACTTCTATTAGGACTTGAATCTTAGTCCATAAGCCAACCATAGACCACTGATCAGAAGTCAACAGCTTCAGATGGACACAATGTTCCACAATGTGCATAGACACAATGTTCCACTGAGCATGTAGTAAGAAGAAATGATTGGAGACTGGCCAGCCCAGATGAACCAGTAACATATAGACATGAAACCCAGTAGGGAATGCAAGTCTGAGATAGGCACATGGATCCCCGCAGCTAAACATAAACCAGTAATAAACTAATCATTGTTAGACTGAAGTGAATGGGCAGTGTAGACTGAGGCATAACCATGAAAATCTGGCACAGAAACAATGCTCCCATGAGCATAAAGTCATTGGAAGATGTTTGGAACTGGCTGACCCAAATAAGCCTCTACTATACACACATATATATATAACCTAGTAGGAGAAGGAAGAGTAAGGATGGAATAGGTACAAGGCACCCCAGATCTGTAGGTGGGCCATTAATAGTCTGATCATTCATAGACTGAAGGGAATAGGTAGTGCAGACAAGAACAGAAACATAAGAAATTGGCTCCTCTGAGCAGGAAGTAAGAAGAAGAGGTTAGAGATTGGTCGGCCCAGACGATGTAGTGTAAGTTAGTAGGAATGACAGATCCCAGCACAAAACAAAGTAGCTTATGAGTGTATGACAGCTGGACATAGGTAGGCATGTACTGTAAAGTAACGGTGATTTTACCCACTGATTTTGGTTACGGGGCCCAAAAACACCAGAACTGATTAAAGAGCCAACATATTACACGCCACTAAATCAACTGCTAGATATTAGGCAGATAAATCGCTGTTAGCCGTAACTGTACGGAGCCTGAAGTCTTGATGCCTTCTTTGTTCTGAAATAATCAATATACATTGCTATGAATTATAGATGTATGGTCACTGCTGGACCCCGGGGGAGACATTCTCTAAAGCTTCGGAATTTACAAGGCTGATTATTTACAGGAAACCTACACACCCACCTAAACCTGGACACATTCCCACCTACGGGCCAAAGTGGCCTTGAAATGTATGTGGGGGGGGGTCCCCAAAGTTCTGAGACAAGGGGTTTGTATTGGAGGAGGCAGCAGCCCCAGATGCAGGGAAGGCAAGGAAGACAAATAAGGATTAGATACAATAACTGTTGCTGTATACCCTTATGAATCATTGATGTGGGGGTCCCCCAAAGTCCCGAGACAAGGGTTTTTTATTGGAGGAGGCAGCAGCCCCAGATGCAGGGAAGACAAACAAGGATAAGATACAATAACTGTTGCTGTATACCCTAATGAATCATTGATGCTCACGGATCCAACCATAAAAAAAAAGTAATATTATACTCGGCTTATGTTTTAATTGATTTATTAATATTTTATCACAGGAATGTAATTTAAGCTCCTCGTGATTTCTCTCTCATAAACCTTTAGCATTTTGCAAATTCAAATTCCAATTTGGAGCCAGGGCGAGCAATTAACTTTTCTATCATCTTGTCAGGGGAGAAGGTTGCTGTTTAATTTGAGACAAAGTGACAGAAATATATATACACTGTATCCCTCCAATTTCATTCCCCCCGGAATTATTAGAAAGAAATGGATGTAAAGGAGCGCGGCTGTCAGCGACGCACAGTAGGACCATTATGGATTCCATTATGGAAAGCGCCAGATTTGTTAATTTATCCGACAGTTCAACTTCAATGGAATTCTCCGGAATTAATTTGAAATAAAACATCATTTGTGCCGAGCCGCGTTCTCCTGGATGGAATCAGTTACAGCGTTTCCCCGTGTGCACGAGTTGAGTGAGACAGAAAGGACACAGAACACGAACATTTTGCACATATTTAATAGACGAGAGAGTGATAGTTCTATAGCGTCTGAGGGAATATTTATATATTGTGTATTTATCAGGAGTGCACCTATGCTTCCTAAAAGAATCAGCCAAAAACTAAACTGAATACAAACCCAACTTTGCATCTTTATGTTTGAGAAAAATCCAAAAATTGCATCTGCATATCCCTAATATTAATTGCTCTCTTGGTTTTCCCCTGGCTTCTTCCAGGTTCTTACTTACCTACACAAGTACCAATAAAATCACATGAAATTACATTTGGTATGATTTCCGGTAGAGGTATAGGATCCGTTATCCGGAAACCCATTATCCAGAATGCTTCGAAATATGGAAAGGCTGTTTCCCATAAACTTCAAAGTTTTAAAATTTAATGATTTGCTTTTTCTGTGTAATAATAAAACAGTAACTTGTACAGGTAGGGGATCCGTTATCCGGAAACCCATTATCCAGAAAGTTCCAAATTACGGAATGAACATCTCCCATAGACTCCATTATAATCAAATAATCAACATTTTTAAAAATGGTTTCCTTTTTCTCATTAATAATAAAACAGTACCTTGTACTTGATCCCAACTAAGATATAATTAATCCTTATTGGAAGCAAAACCAGCCTATTGGGTTTATCTAATGTTTACATGATTTTCTAGTAGACTTAAGGTACGAAGATCCAAATTACAGAAAGATCCGTTATCCAGAATACCCCAGGTCCCGAGCATTCTGGATAAAAGGTTCCATACCTGTACTTAATCCCAACTGAGATATAATTAATCCTTATTAGAAGCAAAACCAGCCCATTGGCTTTATTTAATGTTTATATGATTTTCTAGTAGACTTAAAGTATGAAGATCCAAATTACAGATGAATCCATTATCTGGAAAGCCCCAGGTCCTGAGCATTCTGGATAACAGGTCCTATACCTGTACAAGTAGGTTGGGCAGATGATCTCATCTTATATCTTTGTCCTATGGATATGGTGCGGTTTGTTGATCCGTCAGGTTTGACCATTTACACTACCAATACACGTTGTCCAGTCACGTCGCTCATGGTGCACTGAGTAAGGGAAGAGAAGCCGAATACAACAATAGAAAGGTAGAAGGAAACACCCACTAATATAGTATCGGCCCATTTAACTTATTATATAGTCTCAGGATCAGAACCTCTGCTCCCCAACACAAAGCAAGATTGATTACAATACACAAAGAAAGCTTGGCAAAACACAAAACAGAACTGAAATACAGGTATAGGATAACTTTTTTTGGAAACCCATTATCCAGAAAGCTCCAGAAATGACAAGGTGGCCATTTCCTATGAAGTTTTTTCCAGATGTCATGCCTGTACAAGGGGGAGTAATTATGTAAGATATATATATATATATATATATATATATATATATATATATATATATATATATATATACTGTATATATAATTAGTTATATATGACAAATCACAATTGTTGGGAATTCCTTAACTCTCAGGACACCATTAAATCTATTAATGGGGTTAATTACTAGTGTTACATTTAATACCTGTGTCACTCGTTTGTTGGAAGCCACTGGAGTACCGACCCCACAAAAGTCCTTCTCTTTTTGCTGAAAACAAGGAATACTTATTTGATAAATAAACTCCTTTACATGATGGCTGGATTGCATGGCCCAGTACATGTATTATTACTTAAGGTGGCCATACACAGGGAGATCTGCTCGTTTGTCGATTTCACCCAACGAGCGGATCTCTCCCCGATATGCCCACATTGAGGTGGTCAATATCAGGCTGATCCAATTGTGGGCGCTAGGGCCCAACGATCAGATTAGAATGGAGGCCAAACAGGCAGTCGGATCATGGGACCGTGTAGACGAAATGATGTGGCCGCTATCCGACGGGATTTTTTTACCCAACCTGATCAGCATCTGGCTGACTTTCGGGCCAGATATCGATCAGGGATGCCAGTCGGACGACCCCACACACGGGTCAATAAGCTGCCGACTCGGTCTGTCGCAGCTTTTAACGGTCCATGTATAGGGGCCCTTAGCATCTGTGCTTGGAGATTAAACATCTCTGTGCAACCTGCAGTCTCACATCTGACTTAAAGGAGAAAGAAACCCAGTTGGCGCAAAAACCCTCCCCCCCTCCCCTGTGTTGCTTCCCCTCCCTCCTCCCCCCTGGCCTACCTGTCCCGCTGGGCAAATGCCCCTAACTTCTTACTTACCCTTCTGCGCAGGTCCAGTCCATGGAGTTCACAGGCACCATCTTCTTCCATGCGATCTTCTTCCTGCTTGGACCAGCGTTTTGGCGCATGCACAGTAGGAGCATTTCGCCGGTACAGATCTACTGCGCATGTGGCAAAAGTCACGAAATTTTCCGATTTCACTTTGTCACTTTTGGCGCATGCGCAGTAGATCCGTACCGGCAAATTGCTCCTACTGCGCATGCGCCGGTCAAAGCAGAAAGGATCGCTTGGAAGAAGATGGTGTCGGTGAACTCCGTAGACTGGACTTGCGCAGAAGGGTAAGTAACAAGTTAGGGGCATTTGCCCAGCGGGAAAGGTAGGCCAGGGGGGAGGAGGGAGGGGAAGCAACACAGGGGAGGGGGGAAGGGTTTTTGCACTGACTGGGTTTCCTTCTCCTTTAAGCTGGCCATAGATGTTGAGATTTTTAAAAGATCAGATCCTGATCGTGAGACCACGATCTTCTCAGAACGATCGTACGAATTTACCATCAACTAAAAAGACCAATTTGCCAGGAAAACAAAGGGGAGCTGCCTGCTTGGCCCTGTAAACATAGATAGATTGCACTGGGACCGACAAAGAATTTTTGACCTGGCCGATCAATTTCCTGACAGATGTCGGCCGAAAAATCAAAAGATGCATGTACGATCGTTCGAATCCCACTAACCACACGATAATTTCGAAAGATGTTTATAGCAATGTTAAATGGTCACAGTAGGAGAAGATAGTGAAGAACACAACTGGTGCCTATTTACTATAGGTCAAAGGAAGGTGAGAATTTTTTTTTTTAAGTATTGCCTGTTATTGTTTAAATTATATTTATTTATGATTTCTAATCAGATTTCTAATCTGGTCTTTATCTGATTTCTTCAAACTCAAAAGATCTTTTCTTAGAGCAGAACCTAGAGCCCAACAAGATCTACAGAAGCAGGATTTTGTCAGTTCTACTCCACAACCGATTACCCACGAAGTCTGTTTTGCTGCAGCTAGTGCCCCACCGCCTCTTGCCCAGGGAAATATCTGATAAAATGTCTGAATTCTGCTTCATTATTCAGAACAAGTTGTATAAATGATGAAAAAGAATAGCAGCAAAGCTCAGCATTTGGGCTGTTTCTGTGTTTCCTTCGTACTGGACAGACGCCAGGCCTGAGATTCTTACAAAGCCGCCCCGGCTTATTGTGCAGGGCTTTGTAGTGCGGGCACCCTACCATCAGGCGAGGGGATAGGTAACCTTTCCCACAGTCTGTCAGTAGTCGCCTTTGTTCCACTCTGTCTGTGAGATTACCTGAAGTAACTCTGCGCCGAGCTCCCGTGGGGATTGGGTTTGAAGAGGACAAAAGGGGTTTGATCCGCAAACAAGCACAATTAGAAGGTGGGCCAAAAAGTGGGAAATTATAGACAGTTACAAGAAGAAGGGAAGAAGAAAAAAGTTATTCTCATCTTCTGTTTCTCATGTTCTATTACTGCTCACTACGTGATAGGGCAACATTCCCATTAACTCTTTAACTGCCCGGCTCCCTTGATGATATGCACTGATATATCTCAGAGCGAAACTTTACTGGTGCTAAAAATTAATTCAATCTTTCGTGCACACTACGTGGTGGTAGGTTGGGGTCAAAATAGACTTTTGGCCCACGTTATTTATCTAAAGTGGGTCTGTTGTTGAATTAGAACTCCCGGCACCCATGTGGTGGTACTTCGATGACCAATAGGACTTTGGCTTGGGCACAATCTACTGTATCTATTGTGTTCTCATATGACCATTATACACTACTGTCACCATCTATCTCTCCTGCTCTACTGTTTTCTTCTTGCCCTCCTGTCACCATCTTGGCTGCTGCCACCATATTGCCCTAGTACAGACAGGGCCGGATTTGTGGAAAGGCCGCCAAGGCCCGGGCCTATAGGGTGGCAGGATTTTGGGTGGCGGCATGCTGCCAAACCACACCCACATTGGTTCAGAAACACTGGGGATGTGCAGGAGATACAAACGTTTTTTAAATTTCTCGTGTGCCAATCCCCATTGCTCCGGTCCCGATGATGAAAATTTGCTAGAATAAAAATGGAGGGGATGGGGGAGATAAACATCAGCTGGCCTAGGGGTGCCCGCAATGTAAATCCTGCCCTGAGTACAGAGCTGCCATCATGTGGCACCATACTACTAAACTAGCAGGGCCCTCACAGTGGGTCCAATTTATTAGCTCACTGGCCACCTGGACTCCCTGTGTGATGGGCCCTGCCAGCAAGTAACATTGGGTCCTCATTGGCCATACCACTAATTTGCCCAAGCCACTTCCTATTTGTGGCAAAGTTCCACCCAAGATCCACCCAAACCTCACCCTCCAGAAGCTCAGCCCTTTTCATAACCTGCGAATTATGATCACGTGACTTCCCTCTGCCAAGGGACCCTTAGTTGCAGAAACCCTTGTACCCTGTTGATGGGTCCTTGCCATAATCAGTGTGATGTCCAAGGTAATTGCCTCAGTTTGCAACCTCTAATGACAATCCTCGATATAATCAATGTTCTCTATCCCCAGAACATACACCTATGGGTGAATTCAACTACAGTGAAAGTCACATGACTTGTATAAAACAAAAACGAATCAAGTAGGGTTTGGTAAGAACGTCCCCACTGGGAAGATAACGGTTAATCCCATGTCCCCCTGTTTCTGCTACAGAATTGATGACAATTACACAGAGGTCGGCACATTATACATGGAATGTTTTTTTTCTTTAATTAATCGATTAAGCTGAAATTCTAATCATCCCTTTCCTGAGCTGCTTCTCTCCCGTGTTTATTGGGAAAATAATAATTGGAATCTTCATTACAGTGACGTTCATTAGCCGCGGCTTTGTGTCCCTGGATAACCCTGTCCTAATCCTTATCTGTCTGATCACAGGGGCCGCTAATAGTTTGAACCAAAAGTCTGCAGTCACTACAATGTTTACTGAGGATCTAAAGCTGCCTCTGCGCCTGAATTCTCAGGATACAGGGACATTATCATCAGTTAGAGGCCTGGTTTTTAGACTGGGAATAAAGCAAATGTTTTCACCTGTGTTTATAATTTCTACAATAAGAAAGAAATGAAAGGCCTCACTATAGTCCTATCTGTGCTATACAGCCTATCTAACAAGCTGCCCATGCTCACTTTCTGTCGGTCTGTGGCATCACCAGGGAAAAATATCTCAATTTGCTTCTATAACAATAATACTGCCCCCCCCCCCAAATTCCAGCAACTATGTGATAATGCTGAAAATGATCAGGTCCAGGTGTGACTCCCCCAGAATGGCTGGCGGTAGGGGCTAAGCATGAAAGGCATTTTGGGTGACAATTGGAAAGAAGTAAATGCCTGTCTACTCAATGACATCATACAGGTATAGGATCTGTTATCCGGAAACCCATTATTCAGAATGCTCTGAATTACAGAATGGCTCCCATGGACTCCATTATATCCAAATAATTCCGTTTTTAATACTGATTTCCTTTTTCTGTGTAATAATAAAACAGTAGCTTGTACTTGATCCCAGCTAAGATATAATTAATCCTTATTGGAAGCAAAACCAGCCTATTGGGTTTATTTAATTTATCCATGATTTTCTAGTAGACTTAAGGTATGAAGATCTAAATAATGGAAAGATCCATATCTGGAAAGCCCAGGTCCCAACCATTCTGCATAATACCTGCACCATTGGAAGGACAGAGTGGGGTACCACTGCCCTAGATATTCTTGGAACAATACACACATCCCTTAATCATAGTCACATACACACACCCTTCTCACAGTCACATACACACACTTTACTCACAGTCACATACACACACTTTACTCACAGTCACATACACACACACACACCCCTTAACCATAGTCACATACACACACCCCTTACTAACAGTCACAAACACCCCCCCTTACTTACAGTCCCATACACCCCCTTACTCACACTCTCATACACACAACCCTTACTCAGAGTCACATACAAAATGTAGTAAAAACAAACTCTTTGCACGAATTTCTGGGTGTCAGTGCCAGGACTAGTTGAGCAACTTGCAGAACTGACAGGGCTCAGATGACACTGGGACACGCTGCTATTCCAAATATGCTTTCAGCACCTCCCTGAATAAACACATTGTATGAGAATGTACAGAACTATATTATACTCAGGATGTAAATGGAAATAACGAGCAATATGACTGGGTGATGGCAGGAGAGAAATGAGGGAGGGTGAGAGAGAAATGGGACAGAAGAGAATGCTGGGAGTTATACAACTGTTACCCTACTCCTGCACCCCCAAACTCACTAACATTCCATTCTAATCATCTTCTCATTCACTGATCCCATATGATATAGCATTTTGTTTCTATCCACAGGCACCTACACTGTTACATACTCTGTGTCGACACATTCATATCGGGGCAGATTCACTTAGGGTCGAATTTCGAAGTTAAAAATACTTCGAAATTCGACCCTCGAATTGAAATCCTTCGACTTCGAATATCGAAGTCGAAGGATTTAGCGCAAATCCTGCGATCGTACGATCGAAGGATTTTTCGTTCGATCGAATGATTAAATCCTTCGAATCGAACGATTCGAAGGATTTTAATCCAACGATCAAAGGAAAATCCTTCGATCAAAAAATGGTTAGCAAGCCTATGGGGACCTTCCCCATAGGCTAACATTGACTTCGGTAGCTTTTAGCTGCCGAAGTAGGGGGTCGAAGTTTTTTTTAAAGGGCAAGTACTTCGACTATCGAATGGTCGAATAGTCGAACGATTTTTAGTTCGAATCCTTCGATAGTCGTAGTCGAAGGTCGAAGTAGCCCATTCGATGGTCGAAGTACCCAAAAAATACTTCGAAATTCGAAGTATTTTTCATTCGAACCCTTCACTTTAGCTAAGTGAATCGGCCCCATCATGTACCAGAGCTCCCCACTGACCCCACTGACCCAGTGTCAGGCAATTTCTGCTGTTCCCTAAGTAACCACAAAGGAAATCTCTTTAAAAGCTGCAAATTACATTAAAGGGATACTGTCATGGGAAAAAAAAAAATTTCAAAATGAATCAGTTAATAGTGCTGCTCCAGCAGAATTCTGCACTGAAATCCATTTCTCAAAAGAGCAAACAGATTTTTTTATATTCAATTTTGAAATCTGACATGGGGCTAGACATTTTGTCAATTTCCCAGCTGCCCCTAGTCATGTGACTTGTGCCTGCACTTTAGGAGAGAAATGCTTTCTGGCAGGCTGCTGTTTTTCCTTCTCAATGTAACTGAATGTGTCTCAGTGAGACATGGGTTTTTACTATTGAGTGCTGTTCTTAGATCTACCAGGCAGCTGTTATCTTGTGTTAGGGAGCTGTTATCTAGTTACCTTCCCATTGTTCTTTTGTTTGGCTGCTGGGGGGGGGGGGGAGGGAGGGGGGTGATATCACTCCAACTTGCAGTACAGCAGTAAAGAGTGATTGAAGTTTATCAGAGCACAAGTCACATGACTTGGAGCAGCTGGGAAATTGACAATATGTCTAGCCCCATGTCAGATTTCAAAATTGAATATAAAAAAATCTGTTTGCTCTTTTGAGAAATGGATTTCAGTGCAGAATTCTGCTGGAGCAGCACTATTAACTGATTCATTTTGAAAAAAAAAAATCCCATGACAGTATCCCTTTAAAGACGTTATTCTCATTATATAGTCTGTATTACTAGGTATTACTTTGTGGAAAGGCCACCAAGGCCTGGGCCTATGGCAGCAGAATTTTTCGTGGGAGGAGGCATGCTGCCCAACCACACCCACATTGGTTCAGAAACGCAGGAGATACACTAATCGTGCACCAATCCCCATTTGCTCCGGTCCCGATGATGAAAAATTGTGCAAATAAAGGGGAGGGGATGGGGGTGACGGATGGCAGGGAGCCTAGCGGTGTCAGCTATGTAAATCCGGCCCTGCTAACATGAAAGCATCCATAGCTTTTTGCAGCATATGAACGAAATGTAATTTAGACCAGACCCATATCTGTTTGGCCACCCCCACTTTCAAGCCCAAACTGCCCAAACCACACCCACTTTACAGTAAGGCACCATCTCTCCCTACTATACCTGCTATCCCACAGTCACACTCCCTTCCCAGAGACTATTATCCACTGTTCTGTTACTATAGACACCATCTCTCCCTACTATACCTGCTATCCCACAGTCACACTCCCTTCCCAGAGACTATTATCCCACTGTTACTATAGGCACCATCTCTCCCTACTATACCTGCTATCCCACAGTCACACTCCCTTCCCAGAGACTATTATCCACTGTTACTATAGGCACAATCTCTCCCTACTATACCTGCTATCCCACAGTCACACTCCCTTCCCAGAGACTATTATCCACTGTTACTATAGGTACCATCTCTCCTTACTATACCTGCTATCCCACAGTCACACTCCCTTCCCAGAGACTATTACCCACTGTTACTATAGGCACCATCTCTCCCTACTATACCTGCTATCCCACAGTCACACTCCCTTCCCAGAGACTATTATCCACTGTTCTGTTACTATAGACACCATCTCTCCCTACTATACCTGCTATCCCACAGTCACACTCCCTTCCCAGAGACTATTATCCACTGTTACTATAGGCACCATCTCTCCCTACTATACCTGCTATCCCACAGTCACACTCCCTTCCCAGAGACTATTATCCCACTGTTACTATAGGCACCATCTCTCCCTACTATACCTGCTATCCCACAGTCACACTCCCTTCCCAGAGACTATTATCCACTGTTACTATAGGCACAATCTCTCCCTACTATACCTGCTATCCCACAGTCACACTCCCTTCCCAGAGACTATTATCCACTGTTACTATAGGCACCATCTCTCCTTACTATACCTGCTATCTAGGGATGGCGCGAACTGTTCGCCGGCGAACTTGTTCGCGCGAACATCGGGTGTTCGCGCTCGCTGGAAGTTCGCGAACGTCGCGCGACGTTCGCCATTTTGGGTTCGCCATTGTTGGCGCTTTTTTTTGCCCTCTCACCCCAGACCAGCAGGTACATGGCAGCCAATCAGGAAGCTCTCCCCTGGACCACTCCCCTTCCCTATAAAAACCGAAGCCCTGCAGCGTTTTTTCACTCTGCCTGTGTGTGCTGAAGAGATAGTGTAGGGAGAGAGCTGCTGCCTGTTAGTGATTTCAGGGACAGTTGAAAGTTTGCTGGCTAGTAATCGTTTTGATACTGCTCTGTTATTGGAGGGACAGAAGTCTGCAGGGGTTTGAGGGACATTTAAGCTTAGGTAGCTTTGCTGGCTAGTAATCTACCTTCTACTGCAGTGCTCTGTATGTAGCTGCAGTGGGCAGCTGTCCTGCTTCTGATCTCATCTGCTGACTGCTGCAATAACAGTAGTCCTTGTAAGGACTGCTTTTGTTTATTTTTTTATTCCAATACAGAGCAGTATCAAGCAGATTACTAGCCAGCAAACTTACTATCATCTGTCCCTGAAATCACTAACAGCTCTCCCCCTACACTATCTCTTCCAAGCACACACAGGCAGATTTTTCAGATACATTTTTGCCCTTGATCCCCCTCTGGCATGCCACTGTCCAGGTCGTTGCACCCTTTAAACAACTTTAAAATCATTTTTCTGGCCAGAAATGTCTTTTTTAGATGTTAAAGTTCGCCTTCCCATTGAAGTCTATGGGGTTCGCGAACCGTTCGCGAACCGCTCGCATTTTTGCGCAAGTTCGCGAATATGTTCGCGAACTTTTTTTCCGACGTTCGCTACATCCCTACTGCTATCCCACAGTCACACTCCCTTCCCAGAGACTATTATCCACTGTTACTATAGGCACCATATCTCCCTACTATACCTGCTATCCCACAGTCACACTCCCTTCCCAGAGACTGTTATCCCACTGTTACTATAGGCACCATCTCTCCCTACTATACCTGCTATCCCACAGTAACACTCCCTTCCCAGAGACTATTATCCACTGTTACTATAGGCACCATCTCTCCCTACTATACCTGCTATCCCACAGTCACACTCCCTTCCCAGAGACTGTTATCCCACTGTTACTATAGGCACCATCTCTCCCCACAGTCACACTCCCTTCACAGAGACTGTTATCCCACTGTTACTATAGACACCATCTCTCCCTACTATACCTGCTATCCCACAGTCACACTCCCTTCCCAGAGACTATTATCCCACTGTTACTATAGACACCATCTCTCCCTACTATACCTGCTATCCCACAGTCACACTCCCTTCCCAGAGACTATTATCCACTGTTACTATAGACACATCTCTCCCTACTATACCTGCTATCCCACAGTCACACTCCCTTCCCAGAGACTGTTATCCCACTGTTACTATAGGCACCATCTCTCCCTACTATACCTGCTATCCCACAGTCACACTCCCTTCCCAGAGACTGTTATCCCACTGTTACTATAGGCACCATCTCTCCCTACTATACCTGCTATCCCACAGCCACACTCCCTTCCCAGAGACTACTATCCCACTGTTACTATAGGCACCATCTCTCCCTACTATACCTGCTATCCCACAGTCACACTCCCTTCCCAGAGACTATTATCCCACTGTTACTATAGACACCATCTCTCCCTACTATACCTGCTATCCCACAGTCACACTCCCTTCCCAGAGACTATTATCCCACTGTTACTATAGGCACCATCCCTCCCTACTATACCTGCTATCCCACAGTCACACTCCCTTCCCAGAGACTATTATCCCACTGTTACTATAGGCAACATCGCTCCCTATGAGTCTCCACAACTAATTCGTCATTTAGATCTGCTGAGAAATTAACTTTCCTGACACAGCTCTTCAGATATTCTGTAGAATAGTTGATAACAATCTGCCTTTGTCTATATAAAAACAGTATGACATGTAGGGCACATATCCATAGGAAGTCAGTTAATATATACATTACAAACATATACCAGTCTCTTGTTTACAGCCAACAGCAGCAATACAAACAGGGCAGAGAATATATAAACACAGTTTGTGGTAGAAAAGTAAAGTAGTCTCCCGCCCCACACGCAGACTGTTTGTTTATGTCGGTGCATATACCATTAGTGGAGAAGGAGGTTCAAAGCGAGTGAGTAAACACAGTGTCGCATTCGTTTATACCCAGGGGTTCCTTCCAACAGCTCTGCCTATAATGAGATTTGCATGTGTTTATATTGTAGGACTTTCTAGAACTGGTTTTGTTTGTAAAGGAAGGACAGAAGGGGACTTGAGGAAGCCTGAAGTCTAATTGAATGCAGGGAATTAGTAGCTTTAACTCTTTATAGATCTGCTATGTGCGTCAGGTATACGCTCAGTACGGCAAACTCTTCTTCCCACCTTCTACAATACAGATTCTAGGATTTAATATCACTTTCATGTAGATGAAGGAGGCTGTGGGTTTTGTGGAGTTTACGGTGCCAGTGCTCTCTTATTAACATTTCCATTTTACAAATCAGAAGAATTTCTTGAGACGCCCAGTCCCAACATGATAAGGATTGGCACAAGAACACCCAGGGCCTGGTCATTGGCACCCACCTTGCAGCATGGCTAGTATTTATACCCATTAGCAACACAGTCAGGGGAAAAGTCACAGGGGGTTGAAGAAGCTACACTAAATTTGGGCTTTGGGGCTTATAAGGGTCCTGGTGGTCCTGTTTCCATCAAGAGATTGTGGTAATAGGCAACAAGGGTGGATTGAGGAGGTATAGGAAGAAGTTGGTGGTACTTTTTGGGGGGTGGAGATGTATGTGTGAGTATGAGGAGGGGGGGACCTACATCAAATGTTGCATAGGAACCCATAAGGTTTAAGTTAAGAGTATTCATGCAGTCTGTGAATTTTATATACAGGTAAGGGATTTGTTATGCAGTAATCTCTAAATTACGTGAAGGCATCTACCATGAACTCAACTTTACCCAAAAATTTTAATTTTTTAATAATTATTTCCTTTTCTCTGTAATAATAAGAGGGTACTTTGTACTTGATCCCAGCTAAAATATAATTAATCTTTATTGAAGGCAAGAGCAGCCTATTGGGTTTATTCAATGTTTACATGATTTTCTAGTAGACTTGAGATATTGAGATACAAATGTCCTTATTTGTTAAATCCCAGGTCCCAAGCATTCTGGATAACAGGCCCCATATGCCTGTATGCTCTTTAGGTATTCGGCGAGAGAAGGCACATGGGTTTTTCGCAAAAATTCACAGAAAAATCTTAGAATCAGTAAAATGCCAGGATCTCTAGTTAATATATGTTCTAATTAAGGAGATAAATTCTGTTGACTTAGTGGCACCAGTGGGTTGTCTAATGGGACTGTGCATGTCTGGAGGCCAGCCATATTCATAACTATTGCCTTATGGCATCTCGGTCCCATTTCCTCCCTTATTGCCCTCCTCTGCAAGGTTGGTATACCCAGAAAACCCGGAGAAGGGTGGTGTGTGGCTTCCTGCCTTCTGCAAAGGCAACCAGGTGACTGATGTTTAAGTAGGCCACTAGGCCTTAGGCCAGCAACTACATCCATTTTCCAATAGGGAATATACATTTTATGAACTTGAGCTACTGTTCTGGAAGAAACAGGCAACTGGTCCATTCCCCTCTGAACCCAAGCATGGGAACAAGGAATATTGCTGACTGGGGAGCAATAAGAGAGCACAAGTGATTTGTGATGGTTAGCAGGTATCCCCTCTGGTAATGTCCTGTAAGCCACCATGGTGAACTCCATGTAAAGTGTTACCAATGTGCTGATTTATAGCCTTTCAGGTCTCAATGGAGGCCGTTCTTCTCAAGCAGGGAATAATAATTCCTCGCAGCGTTGGCTGATCTGAGAATCCCTAAGGCACATCCAGACCATTGGACGACTGCCAAGGCTTTACATTGTGAATAAGTGAACTCTAGGGATGGGAGGTCTCGTTCATTAAATGTGAGGACGCAAATACTATAAAAGTCAACAGACAAAAACACTGACTTGGTACTTTGTTGCGCTTGCAAGTACAACTTGTTTTATTACCCCATTACAGACCCCCCCAAGGGAGAAATACAGGTCACATGTCATTGCCCACTCGGGCCGAAGTTTGTTGCTTTCATTGCCATGATACCATGAGTTTAAGTCAAGCAGGCAGACCATGGCCTAAATAATAATGCTCAATCCTGATTTTTGCTTGCTACATTCACAATGAAAAGTCAGATCCTGGAAAACTAAAACTGCTACTATCTAAAGGTGTAGGGATTTAACAACATTGGCTGTAACAGAGAGAACTGTAATATTAGGCTGCTGATTAGAAACCACTGACACATTGGCCAACATTCATTATACATGTTGTGCAAATCCGGAATTTGGTTCATGATTTAAACTTGGTTGTGATTGTCCCTGAAGTTAAAAAAAAAAAAAACTTGGTTGTGATTGTCCATTTCCATTTATTAGTCACTGATATTTGGAAATCAATGAACTGCTACAGTATGTTCTCCTTGACCAACAAGTAAAATGCCACCCTCATTAACTGTCTGTTTAATTGTCTTGGCAACTTCAGTTCAATGTCTCACACAACGTCTCACATAGTCCGATATCTCACACCATGTTTCACACAATGCCACCCCAACAAAGCATTACCACTAAGACATGGGGGCACACCAGCTAATAAAGCAAATGAATGAAAATACATGGACTAAAACTAGGAATTCATCAAACAAATCAATCTAAATGATATTTTTAGCTATATGCAAGCCTCCTTATTACACAGATTTTAGCCTGTGTTTTTATTAGGAGGTTTTGTGGCACAACATTGTAGGAAATATAGGGCCCATCTGAATGCAAGATGCAAGATGATTTGTGTGCAGTACATAAACATATTTACATGTAACCACAAACCACTTTGGCACAGGGTATAGAGAGGAATAACAGTTGTAAAAATATTATGTTGGGACATTTTATTTGGGTTCTTTGGGTATATTATCCCCTGTAGCTCAAAAATAATTGTTTTTTGGAAAACATATAGGGTTGGGTAAGGTAAGCAGAATTCTAAGCCATGGTAAGATCTGATGGTAAACATAGTAAAGATCTCAGGATCTAATGTTGCACATACTAAAGATCTCAGGATCTGATGGAACACATACCAAAGATCTTGGCATCTGATGGCACAAGTACTAAAGATCTTGGAATCTGATGGCACAAGTACTAAAGCTCTTGGAATCTGATGGCACAAGTACTAAGATCACAGGATCTGATGTTGCACATATTAAAGACCACAGGATCTGATGGAACAAGTACTAAAGATTTTGGAATCTGACGGCACTAGTACTAAATATCTTGGAATCTGATGGCACAAGTACTAAGATCTCAGGATCTGATGGAACACGTATCAAAGATTTCGGGATCTGATGGCAAAAGTAATAAAGATCTCTGGATATGATGGCACAAGTAGCTGGTAAAGATCTTAGGATCACATGCTGCACATACTAAAGATCCTAACTGCTAGCTGATCTAGAGGAAGGCAAAATTAAACACATTGGACTCTCCAATTTGGGGGAAATTCCTTCCTGACTCAGACAGGCAATTAGACCGTCCCCTAAATCAACATGTACAATAAGCTATCTACCATAACCCATAACCATACTCACTCACTTGCTAAAAAGCCATTCAATGCCAATAATGCTGCACATACTAAAGATCTCAGGATCTGATGGCACATATACCAAAGATCACACAATCTTATGCCACACAAACCAAAGATCTCAGAATCTGATGCTGCACAAACTAAAGATCTCAGGATCTGATGGCGCACAAACTAAAAATATAGTATCAGGATCTGATGGCATATAAACTACAGATCTCAGGATCTGATGCCACACAAACTAAAGATTCAGGATCTGATAATACACAAACTAAAGATCTCAGGATCTTCTGGCACACAAACTACAGATGTCAGGATCTGATGGTACACAAACTAAAGATCTCATGAACTGATGGCACCCAAACTAAAGATCTCAGGATCTGAAGGCACATAAACTAATGCCTCACAAACTAAATATCATAGGATCTGATTGCACACACATTAAATATCTCAGGATTTGGCATACTCTGAATTTAAAGGAAACAATGGCTGGCTTCCCATTTGTTCTTTTAACTGATACAGATGTACACCAGAAGGATGTTTGTATCTATAGCAGCCCCCGTATTACAAGGTCTGTTCGCAATGCAGGTGGGATTTGTATTAAATACACATTTTAGTTTATTCTTATGCCAGAGATAGTTTTTTTTTCTTTCATGAAGAGGCCTACTACCAGTACTCACCTTCCCTACCCCAAACACGTGCTGAATGCTAAAACAGAGCTCTCCATTGTTTGCCGTCAGGTGCAGTGTCCTTGATGAAGCCAAGCTTTTTGATAAGATATCCTTCTTCCTTCCACAGTCAACTAACGAGATTCCAAAAAAACTCTTAGGAATTGACATGAGAGGAACAGAGCAAGTTATTCGGCTAACTTATCTAGCTGAGTCACTCCTTTTCTCTCTTGCTTTTTTGTCTGCCTTTGGATATGATTCAGTGCTCTTACCACAAATACATGAGCAGTGTGCCAACCCATAGAGAAAAGACATTTTCTCACACTGAGCCTAGATATTGCTTTTCTGAAGCAGCATCCAAGCTCTTCCTTTTCCTCTGAGATGAATACATCTCCCCCTGCTCCGCTGTCTCTTCTTGAGACTCCTGTCTTAATAAGCGCTGACTGCCGTGACTGCTTCTATCCAGCGATGCTATTCAGCGCCGGCACCTCTGCTCTCCTCCTGTGGCTCGAGAAGAACTGATTAGCACTTTGCATAATTAACCTGATTAGCACTGTGCATAATCAAACTGATTAGCACTTTGCATAATTAAAAAGAAATAATAACAACAATAAGCAGCACAAGGTAATATCAAAAGCCTTTCCAAAATCTCTTTTGGTCCCAGATAGACATGGCTTGCCATAAGGCCAACATTTGATTTTGAAAAAACTAAATGTCATAAGAAATTCTGATAACTGTGATTTCCCCTGCGGAAGAGGAATACCAGCTTCAAGACCTACAACTGGATCATAATAAAGGCATATGAAGACCCAATGGAGAGGACCATCTCAATGGGCCAATGTAGTCCTCACCTGTTGGGATTTTTAAACCTGTCCAACTAATATCTTCCCAAAAGATATCTGTCCATTCCCCCAGACAGTAAAAAGGTTCCCATTTTGGTCCCATACATGGGGCAAAAAGCTTCCAAATAAGAAGTATGGCCACTTTTCATATGAGCAGATTTCCATTTTTTTTCATGTCACAAGAGCTTTTCAAGGACAGGCAACATATTTTAACAGAGATTATTTTCAGGTCTCCAATCATAAATGTGTATTAAATATGGACAGACAAAAAAGCTGATTTATAATGCCAAATAGAATGGTTAACATGTACAGAATTTCAGGAAAGGCTCCTGCCCACCAACTAGAAGCCCCACGAAAAGCTTTATAAGCGAATGATATATTAATATATATGTACCTCATTTTCCTTAAAGGGATACTGTCATGGGAAAAAACTTTTTTTTTCAAAATTAATCAGTTAATAGTGCTGCTCCAGCAGAATTCTGCACTGAAATCCATTTCTCAAAAGAGCAAACAGATTTTTTTATATTCAGTTTTGAAATCTGACATGGGGCTAGACATTTTGTCAATTTCCCAGCTGCCCCTGGTTATGTGACTTGTGCCTGCACTTTCGGAGAGAAATGCTTTCTGGCAGGCTGCCAGAAAATTTTGAAAAAAAAAAATGTTTTTCCCATGACAGTATCTCTTTAAAGAGATACTGACACCAGAAATGAAACCATTTTCACATCTATCATAATATTTTGCTTGCAACTTATAATTTTGCCATAAAGTATTTGCTCAAAGTTTTTACATTGCCCATCTGACTCCCGTTCTTGTCTATGAGGGGGCTGCCATATTTGTGCAGTAGGAGTCTGTCAGTATTAGAAACTTTAACTGACAGGCTGAGATGGGACAGTCAGGTTGGCCAAACAGGTTTAGGAACATCAACTAAAATTTATTTACAAAAACAGACCTCTCAGCAAAAAATGATCAACATGACCTATAGGTAACTTTTAATGTACATTCATATTTTATAAAGTCGTTTTTTAGCGTCATTATCACTTTAAATGTACCACCGGGAATTTTTATCTCTATACGAAATATTTCTTCCATGCAATGATTCTGTTTATTAACCGGCATGTGATTTGCATGCATTTCCATACAATTTAACGTGTGTGAGAACAAAGGCAAAGCAAAGGGTGCTGCTGAGAGAAGAGAGGTGGGAGATAGCTGGGTGCCTCTTTGTCTCTCGCTATCACATATTCCTCTCCCTGTACATCACTTGAGTAAAACAGATGACTTCACCGTGCCAGGGAACATGATACCTCCCAGAACTTTTTTGCCTTCTTTCTGTAATTAAGAACTGGATAATAATGCTGAATATCATGATATTCCCAGGCTGTTTCCTAGCATCACTGTTTCATATCAAAATCCTGCAGCAAATCAATCTCTGGATGAGCCTCATCAAGATTGGTGCAGTTATAGATGATTTGGATGCCAGTGCAGGGGTGATTGCAGTAGACTCCCCATGTACCCCATGTGGATGTAAAACTGAAGTTTCACTATAGAGCTCCATTGGATAGTCACACTGGGTACTGTAACATCTTTATGTTTTTTGACATTTAATATATTACAAATAAAGGTCAGTTTTTCACTGCAGTGGGAGAAAAATGACACAAAAAGAATGAGTTGGACTTTGATAAAGAGGCACTAAAGTGTGGCCTGCTGCAGTCAGTTAATTGGCTGTCGGAAAATTTACACAACCTCATCCATTGCCTATACTCCTCTGTGTGGGTGCTGGGAGTGCAACACTGGACTTAGGTGAATGGGAACAGTTATGTTAATGTAATAAATATAGTGCAGAAGCTTCAAATATTAAGTATTATCTCTATACAAGGATTTATTCAACAAAAACTATTTATCTAAGTATTTGAAGGCCCCAAGTTCTGCAGTGTTGCCCATAACATTTGAATATACTGTATGATATCCAGATTCCTTACATTACTTTCCGCAACTCCCCAACAATACAACTCCCAGGATGTGTTAGCAGTTCTTTGGTTTTTGTTCTCAAGCAAGGGTAGGAATGTCTCCACAAGAAGTATGAGTAATACTGCTTTGCTGCCCCGGTAAAAGGACAGCTGAGGCACAGTTCTCATATTGTCTTATTATTGTGGGGCTCTGCTGGGGCTTGAAGTCAGGACTTCTTTGCTGTTGGTTGCTCACCTTAACCACTGGGCCCAGGAGAGCAGCAATCAGGGTTGCCTCTGAACTGTAAAAGCCTAGCCCTCGTCCCAGCCAGTGCCTCAGCATTGGCCTGTTTTGCTGAGCACTGTGGCCCTAGCTCTTCTGTTCCTTGCTCTGGCTCCTGCTATTGCTCTAGTTATGCACCTTGACCTGTTCTTGTCCTGAACCTATTTGACTCTTACTCCTGCTCCTACTCTAGTTCTATTCCTGTTCTGTTCCTGTTCCCTGCACCTAGTCTTGTTCTTAGTCCTGCTCTTCTTCCAGTCCTGTTCCAGATTCTGTCTCTTTGCCAACACTGTTCCACTCCTACCAGTCCTGACTATTTATCTGATCCTTCTGCTCCACTCTGTACAGTCACCAGTTCTCCACCTGCTCTGTTCCAGTCCTGTGCTCTTTGCCCTCTCCGTCTCTATTCTGCCAAACCTTGATTCTTTGTCCCTGTTCTTGTTATGGTTCTTTCATCTTTCCTTCATGTCTCCAGTGTGCACAATTCCAGTTCTCGCCTGAAGAACTCGTTTTCCTTTAGTAAACCCTTACAATAATATAAGTGGTCCAAGTTAGTGGACATGTTAGTGAGTGGATAATATTGTTATAAAACACATGTAAGTTTTCTGTGCTGCACCCCAGCTGATCAGCTAAATGCCAATAGAAAGGAAGAAGGACATTGATAACCATTTCCCTGAATAAATTCACTGCGTTAATCTGCTGGAGTGGATTATTTGGAAAGAAGACTGTGTACTCAGAAAAAATGTTGATGTCTCAATGTCCAACTTGGCTCTGCAAGTGTACTATTGATCTGCACCATCCCTTTAGATGTCATCCATCAAAACTAAGATTTCCAAGGTTATACATAAAGAGTGTTTCTAAGGTTTGACCAGAAATTCTTGTGTTCTTTACCTCCATGAGCAACTTCTACTCCAAGGATTGAACAGGGCATTGGCTGTATTAAATAAGAATACAATACTGATCCTTCCTTTTCTATGGTCCTAGAGAACTAGCCAGAATGGAAGCCATTAGCTGTCCTTGACACTCAAGGATTTTTATCAATAAAAAACTTTTATGGAGACACAAATGCTGGCATTTCATCTTTTATATATGCTGATTTCGAAGTGATGACTAAACCCTACCCTTCCGAATGTAGCCTAGACCCACAGCAAACATACTGTATCTATAAGCCTTTGCCATACAACCCCCCCCCCATGTAGGTTAAGCCAACTGGTAAATATCAAAGGTACAAAAAATCATATTAGAGATCATTAACAACGAGGAACGCAGAGTGGAAAGTGCCAAAAATCTAGCTATTGCATATCTTGCACCTATTCCTTCTGCCTCTGTAATAGACCCAGGCCTGGGCCAAACCTTAGGCAACCTGGCCACTTCACCCCCTTCCCAGCACATGTGTGAATGCATGCAATGCCATGATCCAAGGCGGGAGGAGCACGCACACCAGAGTCACATCAGAGAGAGAAGTGTTGGTGAGGTAACAAGGGTCCGGACCAGGGGTAGGTGAAAGAAACGTTACATGCTTGATGCCCCCACTGTTGCTCACTAGGCACATGCCTCTACTGCCTACCCCTAGTTCCAGCCCTGAATTGACCCCTATCGTCTTTAATCCAAAAAGCAAACATGGAAACTAGAAGGAGCAGAATTACAACTGGTAATTTCTTCAAGAAATATCTTTATCTCTAAACCTGACTTGAGTAGGAATCCATTTGTGACATTCTGGGGTGGCCTTATTTAAAATGTCGCCATGAACCGGACGCTGCTATGGGTTTGTGCGCTTATTCAGTTGGAATTTGGGTTAGTTGCATCACAGAATGTACCAAATGCAGCACACAAGGGTTTTTTTCTCTTTTTTTTTTCCCTTAAAATCCTTATTACACAGGAGCGGGAGCAGCCAGCCAGCTAATCAATATTTTAGAAGTACATATATAAAAATTTAAAGCAGGCTAGGCAGCCAGTGGGTGGAAAAAACAAGCAGAGTATCAACGAGGACAGCAGCTCGACGAGAAACTCTTATTCAAAGTGGGTCACCTGCAAAACGGCTTGCACAATTTATACAGGAGGCAAAACATTCGCCCTTCCACTCATTCTGAAGGAGACACTCGGTACAGCGCCCGGCACCACGTGCAATAGAACAGCAGCAAATTCCTGACAAGTCCTATTTATTTTACTCGTTTGTTCCATAGAAACAAAACTTTATGGCAAATTCAATTAAATATTGTTCATATATATCAGCAGCTGTGTTGTCATGGAGTCATTCTGTATGAGCAATAGGGCTCTCACAGTTCCATCTCAGATAACAAAAAATCTCTGTATGATAAAATTGGTTTAGATCTTACACAGGAAAATTAACAGGATCAGGAACAGAACAACAGGATCAGGAACAGAACAACATTCCTGTTTGTTTCTAAGAAAAGGTTTATTCGTAGGTGTTTGTTGAGCAGATACAACATGTAAATAAAATAAAATTTATTATATACATCGGGGAAAATAAGTATTGAAAAAATCTATTTGTGCAACAATAAGGTTGTGAAGGCCTTGAGAGAGCTCTTTGCTTTTCCCCATCATGAGATGCTTCTTGTGTGATACGTTGGTAATGAGAAACCTTTTTTTATAGACCATCAATTACATCAGCTGATAATTAGCACAGGATTTTGCTTTCAGACACATTTCAGTAGGTTTCTTGGCTTTCCAGGCCTTTTTGTTCCACGTTTTCCTCATGTGTTCAATACTTAATCCCTGTGTCCATTGCACTTTATTACACAGAACTTAATTTATGAACTTATTTGTTGTGAGTTCTTTGTATGTGTAGGTTACTTGGCTTCTTAGCGACATCTGATGTCCATTTCATGTCAGATGACACATAGATGGATAGATGACAGATAGATGAGAAAGATAACAGATAGAAAAATGATAGATAGGTAGATGACAGATAGCTAGATAGATAGATGACAGATAAATGATAGATAGGTAGATGACAGATAGGTAAATGAAAGAGGTAGATGACAAAAAGTAGACAAAACAAATTCACACGCTCTAAATTTGCTGCATTTGTACTGACTGAGGGTGTACTTTTCCTATAAATCTTGCAAATTTTGTTTGTTTTTGCAATTTTAACTCTGTTATATGATTTGTACTGACGCACCCTTAGTTACATAAATACCAATGGGTATAGGGAAAAAAACTGTATTTCCATTTCAAAATGCATTTTTGTTTTTGATGTTTCCATGGTAATTGAAATGCCAATCTTGAGCGGCAATCTTTGTACCAGGGTTGTTTGAATATGCATTATGTCCTGATTTTTTAATGTAAGTTAATGTTGGCGGCATCATGTACCATGCTGATAAATTGGTTATTAATAATGAATTGCATGGTTTAGGGTGCACTGTGCCATCAAACTGTATTTAAATGGCTGATAAATTAGCAGCGTCAGGGAAGTAATTGTGCGGGATTGGGATTTATATCCACCAACCAGTGAAAGGCACATATTCTGTATATTTATTATGTAAAGGAGACTCCAGTTTTAAAATAAAGAAGACAACGAAGGGTCAGGCAATGGGATGGCGTGGGAAATTAAAGCTGGCACCTGCAAAAATGGGGTTTTGAAATTCATATATATATACAGTATATATGGAATTGGCCTGTATTTACATGCTTTGAATTTTGGGGTATTATACATGGAACTGGCACTGCATTTATCCTGCTGTGTGTTCTGGGGTATTATACAAGGAATTAGCACTGTATTCATCCAGCTGAGTGTCCTGGGGTATTATACATGGAATTGGCACTGTATTTATCCTGCTGTTGTTCTAGGGTATTATACATGAAATTGGCACTGTATTTATCCTGCTGTGTGTTCTGGGATATTTTATATGGGATTGCCAATGTATTAATCTGCTGTGTGTTCTGGGGTATTATTCATGTAATTGGCACTGTATTTATAAAACATTAAGAGACTTTGTTAGGTTCCTAAACCAAAATCACTTGAATTTGGAACTTACTTTGTCATATAGTTCAGAAAAAATAAAATTTTTAGACTTAGAAATATATCAAAAAAACTCCCAGATACAATTTAAAACATATTTCAAAAGTGTAGATGCGAACAATTATGTACTACTGAGTAGTAACCATCATCCACAATGGATTAATAGTATCCCCTACAGTCAGATGTGTAGGATAAAGAAATATTGTAGTGAAAAAAGAGAAATGAACAAACAACTAGACTTTATGAGTAAAAGATTTAAAGAAAGGGGATATAAAGAAACTATTATACAGAAATCAAGAGAAAAAATTGATAACATAGAGAGAAACGATCTCCTAAAGGAAAGAGTACCAAAAGGGAAAGATAAACCAGAAATAATATTTTCAACAACCTATAATCCCCTGGCAAGTGAAGTCCAAAGGATTATAAAAAAACATTGGGGTATACTAAAATGTGATGCTGATTTGATAAATTCCATCCCAGATCAACCAAAAGTAGTATTTAAACGTGCTAATAACTTACAAAAAAAATTGGTGAAAAATTATTGTGAGACAGAGAAAACCAAAAATAAGACAAAAGATTGTATATGGGCAGGTTTTTACCCTTGTTCCCTTTGTAAAGCCTGTAAGTATGGTATAAAGAAAAAAACTTTTAACTCAACGTTAAATAAAAGAGAATTTAAAATTGAACATAACATTAACTGTAGAACGAAAAATGTTATATATTGTTTACAATGTCCATGTGGCCTACAATATATAGGCAAAACAAATAGAGAATTAAGGGAACGCATTAGGGAACATGTAAACAATATTAAAAAAAAACCGCAGTGTTTCCAAACATTTTAAAGAACAACACAAAATGAACCCCGCAGGTTTAATGTACTGGGGTATAGAGGTAATAAAAAACCAATGGAGAGGAGGTGATTTAACAAAAAAAACATTGCAAAATGAGAGCAAATGGATTTATAGGGTAGAATCATATATACCTAAGGGGTTAAATATAGATATTAATTTAAGGGCTTTCCTGTAATTAAAACTAATGATGGGCGAATTTATTCGGCAGGCGCGAATTCGCGGCGAATTTCCGCGATTCGCCGTCGGCGAATAAATTCGCGAAACGGCCGCGAAAATTCGCGGAAAAAAATGGGCGCCGGCGTCGAAAAAACGGGCGCCGGCGTCAAAAACGGGCGCCAGCGTCAAAAACGAGACGCCGGCGCAGTTTCACGAATTTTTCGCGAAATTCGCAAATTTTTCGGCGAAGCGAAACTGCACAAATTCGCCCATCACTAATTAAAACTGGGTAAAGAAATCTGATAAGTGTGTATACTATTAATAGGAAATGGGCAATATAATGCAAAAGGTTTCAAAGTATATTGGTAATTTTAGGAAGTTCGAAATGTAACATATATACTTGCAATAAGTGGACAATGCTTTGTAAATTATATTTTATATTTAATGCACAAAACGAAACGGGTTGCTAAGACAACCGTTACGATCGGAAACAGGAAGTATGTCGTAGTCGTTGCTATGACAACGAAAAGAGTAAAAGGCGCACTTGCGCAGAGACATTTCTGAAGCCTTGAGAAAGTCCGTCTGAGACGAAACGCGTCGGCTGTGACGTCATTCAAGGGGGCCCAGACACCGCACGCTGACTATGCCGGCAAACTAACATCTTTATACAGCGGAACAAATCGAGTGGAGCTTGAATTGACTCTTTATATGTGCATACTTCAAGAGTGTTTGTGAGTGAAATTTTAAACTTTTAAATTCTTTTAATAAATTGTTTTACACGATGTTAAGCATATGTCCTTAGATGCCAAAACGAACGGAACAGCAACAACGAACGTTCTCAATGCGAACAAATATTTAAAACGTCTGTGAGTATATTCGTATGTCAAACACAGGCGGTGAATGATTTATACGCTGGTGAATGGTTGCGGGGTGACTAAACCACACAGGTGGAGAGACACTTCTTACTTTTAATAGTCACAGGGGTGCCATATACCTAACAAGGAAATACTACACTATATATTTTTATCTCTTCTTTACCCGAGCTTTTAGCGCTGGTTTATCTACCTCTAATCCCTACTGTATTTATCATGCAGTGTGTTCTGGGGTATTATACATGGAATTGGCTTTGTATTTATGCCAACATGTGTTCTGGGGTATTATACATGGAAGTGGCACTGTATTTATCCTGCAGTATGTTCTGGGGTATTATACATGGAATTGGCACTGTATTTATCCCAACATGTGTTCTGGGGTATTATACACGGAATTGGCACTGTATTTATCCTGCTGTGTGTTCTGGGGTATTATACATGGAATTGGCACTATATTTATCCTGCTGTGTGTTCTGGGGTATTATAAATGGAATTGGCACTATATTTATCCAGCTGTGTATTCTGGGGTATTATATATGGAATTGGCATTGCATTTATCCTGCTTTGTGTTCTGGGGTATTATACATGAAATTGGCACTGTATTTATCCTGCTGTGTGTTCTGGGGTATTATACATGGAATTGGCACTGTATTTATCCTGCTGTGTGTTCTGGGGTATTATATATGGAACTTACAATGTATTAATCTGCTGTGTTGTCTGGGGTATTATACATGGAATTGGCACTGTATTTATCTGTTGTGTGTTCTGGGGTATTATACATGGAATTGGCACTGTATTTATCTGTTGTGTGTTCTGGGGTATTATATATGGAATTGGCACTGTATTTATCCTGCTGTGTGTTCTGGGGTATTATATATGGAACTTACAATGTATTAATCTGCTGTGTTGTCTGGGGTATTATACATGGAATTGGCACTGTATTTATCTGTTGTGTGTTCTGGGGTATTATACATGGAATTGGCACTGTATTTATCTGTTGTGTGTTCTGGGGTATTATACATGGAATTGGCACTGCATTTATCCCAACATGTGTTCTGGGGTATTATACATGGAATTGGCACTGTATTTATCTGTTGTGTGTTCTGGGGTATTATACATGGAATTGGCACTGCATTTATCCCAACATGTGTTCTGGGGTATTATACACGGAATTGGCACTATATTTATCCTGCTGTGTGTTCTGGGGTATTATAAATGGAATTGGCACTTGTGACAGAGTGATGTCACTGAAATAAATTTTTCTTTTTTTTGTTGTTGAGATATGTGTAGAGGACAGTACTTTCTTACTTTCTTTCTTCTCTGTCTTTTCTACCTCTGCTGGCCAGCGCAAACTCTCTTTCTTAATCTGACTTTCATTACTTCTTGTGTCTGTCCTACACCATTCTCAGCCTTGAACCATATTTTTTCTCCTGTGTTCAACATGGTAACAACAGGGTTAAAAAAGCCATGTGAAAGCAGTCTGTTTTGCAGCTCTATAAAGTTAGAACATTTAAACATTAGTTTTTCCTCTTAGAAAGCAACTTGCCACTAAAATATACCCTTTATATATGAGTGCAAACTTTAACATTTAAAGTTTAAAATACTTACCTGAGTTTCCCAAGTTAATCAGTCTGCACAGGGTTTGGAAACACATGGGTGTAGCCTGATTGTTGTCAGCTGTGCACAGACATTTCACAGCTTGGAATTTAAACTTTGTTTAAATGTGAGTTTCTTTTTACCTTTTTTATGTTGTAATCTATGAAGGCTAATATGTAAATGTATATGTGGAAATTGCAATTATTGTTAAAATTTAACATTTGTTTAATGTGAGATGTATGATGTCACAGAACCACAAAGCATTCTGGGAGCCTTGGGTATAAAAGGCCGCTCCCAGTCAGCAAGTCTCTCTGTCTGATGTTGGCTCTCTTCAAGGAAAGACCTAGAGAAACTGCTCTGCTGTTCTGATGCCATGCTGAAATTGAGCTGTGTAATACTTTTCCTTATGCTTTAAAGAAATAAAGCTACATTTTTCATTGCCAAGCAAGCTTCAGCAACCTCTGTTAAAGGGCCCACACCACAGCACTATATTTATCCAGCTGTGTATTCTGGGGTATTATATATGGAATTGGCATTGCATTTATCCTGCTTTGTGTTCTGGGGCATTATACATGAAATTGGCACTGTATTTATCCTGCTGTGTGTTCTGGGGTATTATATATGGAACTTGCAATGTATTAATCTGCTGTGTTGTCTGGGGTATTACACATGAAATTGGCACTGTATTTATCCTGCTGTGTGTTCTGGGGTATTATACATGGAATTGGCAATGTATTTACACCAACGTGTGGTCTGGGGTATTATATGTGGAATTATCCTGCATTGTGATCTGGGGTATTATGCATGGAAATGACCTTGGGATGTTATGATGAAGTTTATAATTTGCATCCACAAATACATAAATCACCCTCTATCCTATGAACTAATTTGCATTCTCTCTGCACTAAAAACACAACATAAACATTGTTTTGACATGACATGTTTATGGTAAAACAATATTATTGGATATAGCCTTGGTATTTTCAAATTACAGAAATACTCCATATCTGGAAGTTTCTAGTTTCTAAGCATTCGGTATAACAGATACCATAGCTGCAGCACTTTAAACAGAGATACACTATTTAAGGGAATATGACTTAGGGTACAAATATTTTACAGTCTATAAACAGGGAACTCTCCCCTTTAAAGGGATCTGTTTATGGCTGACATATTGGAGTATTTATCTGCCCATGTGCTTTGTATCCATACTTACAGTAATTCTTCCTACAGATAAATACGAGACTTTGGATTGTGGATTATTAATCCAGATTATTCTGAGGCCAGATACATGGACAATTTCCCAGCCACATTTCTGAAAGGTAATTTCCAGCATCCAAAATCCAAAAGAAAATGTAATTCCTTGTAACCCCGGATTTCATTTCCTGACTCCTATCTGTAACCCTGTTTTTATGGGAACAGTATACACAATAAAAGGAATTATCTGGCTATATAACAGTTTTTCTAAGGGAAGTGAATTAGCATTTTACAGTGTGGTTCCCATTTGCTCACTACCGATATGTACGCAAAAATGAAGTTATATCAGGTCATCTCTAGGGAAGGACTGTTACAGGCAAACACTGAGATCCGTGCCAGTATTCTGGCTCCTCTATCTTTAAATTGTCGTGACTGTTATTGAACTGTACAGCAGATATTTGACAATTCGGAAAAATTACGGATTGTGGAAATCTCTGCAGGTCTGGCATTTAGGTCATTCCATCTGATGTGCCCATAAAGTGAGAGACTAAGGAGATACAACACCAGATCATGTCAGGGGTTCTGTATTCTAAAGGCAGCCCTATGGGCTGGACAAACAAGAGTGTTGGAGGGTCCACACATGTTATGGTCCCCTATTGTTACCATTGCTTGTGCAGATAAGTACAGAAGAAAGTGAAGAAGAGCTGAAGCTCCATGCACCATAAACTGCCCAAAATGTGCCCTGCCCAATTCTGGAACCAAGCAGTATTCATTAGGGATGCACCGAATCCACTTTTTTGGATTCGGCCGAACCCCCGAATCCTTTGTGAAAGATTCGGCCGAATACCGAACCGAATCCGAACCCTAATTAGCATATGCAAATTAGGGGTGGGAAGGGGAAAACCCTTTTTTACTTCCTTGTTTTCTGACAAAAAGGCATGCAATTTCCCTCCCGCCCCTAATTTGCATATGCAAATTAGGATTCGGATTCGGTTCGGCTGGGTAGAAGGATTCGGCCGAATCCGAATCCTGCTGAAAAAGGCCGAATCCTGGCCGAATCCCGAACCGAATCCTGGATTCGGTGCATCCCTAGTATTCATAGTACATGGCTTTGGTGAGGCACCATACTTTCACCAATAATCTTTTTGCTGGCAAGTGTATGGCCACTGTATCACATAAGTATTTTTAAAATGGATGGGTCCTGCTGGAAATGGTAAGATTTAAAGAGATAAAGCAGGATTCTAATTGGAGGATTATTTTGCTGCAGCCACTGGTTCTGGAGAATTGGAGAAAGTTTGTATTAAACAATACAAAAACTATAAGATCCACATTAGATGACATGACAATACAGGCTGCATATTCTGATTATTAATCAGTCTTGCTGTATCAGCTTCTTGTACTGTTTTAATAATTAATGACGATCCCTAAGTAGCAGCCCAGACCACTGAACATGTGCATGGTCTTGGTCTTGCAAAGATGCTTTACAAAGTTACTAGATGGTGAGCCCATGTGGCCAACTTGAAAGCAAAATTCATTTGTTTAATTAGGCTTCTGGTGCAGTAAGTTTGTGTTTATGTATAGTATACAAAAAACAGCAGCCTTATTCTATTTTAGACTTTAGTTTCCCTTCAAGACTTCCACCCAATGGCCCCATGCATACAGTGAGAATCCAGTGAGATTCCAGTATCCATCATGCTCTATGTATGGACACCTGTACCTGAGTCTGAATTACTTAGAGAAGAAACCAGCACCCCCATATTCCTAGGCTTATGTTTAGTTCTAACGGCTTCCTGAAATTGTTGAACATATATTGTGTGAATGTTGCCAGCAGCTCTTTCATATAAGTCAACAGGAATGTTACTCATCAGAGTCATTAAAAGCATTTTGATTTACATTTCCAGTATTTTCCTTGCTCACTATAAATGTTTCAGCTATTGTTTCTTAGTGAATCTGTGACCGGCACAAAAGAAAATCTAGATTCAGGTTAGATGTTTGTTAATTGTCTCAGATCAAACACGGCATCAATACACCGTGCCAAGCAAAGGTGGTGAGCTGAGGTCCTGAGGAATCCGAATTCCATGAGAATATTTGTGCAAATATGCTGAAAGACTCAGGAATGTTAAAATTGCATTGAACAATTACTTGGCAGTTTCAGAGGACGATGTGCATTATACATGGCTTAATGTTGGGACATCAAACAGGGCAAAGGGTCATTTATGTGCACAATAGAAAGCCAAGCAGGAATAGAACAATACGGGGCCCATTTACTTAGCTCGAGTGAAGGAATAGAAGAAAAAATACTTTGAATTTCGAATGGTCGAATATGGCTACTTCAACCATCGACTACGACTTCGAATTGAACGATTCGAACTACAAATCGTTCGACTATTCGACCATTCAAAAGTCGAAGTACCGTCTCTTTAAAAAATACCCCCTAGTTCGCCACCTAAAACCTACCGAGGCCAATGTTAGCCAATGGGGAAGGTCCCCATAGGCTTCCTAACAATTTTTTGATCGAAGGAAAATCCTTCGATCGATGGATTTAAATCCTCCGATTCGAAGGATTTAATCAGTCAATCGAACGATTATTCCTTTGATCGTAGGAATATCGCTAAATCCTTCGACTTTCTTTATTCGAAGTCGAAGGATTTACATTCGGCAGTCGAATATGGAGGGTTAATTAACCCTCCATATTCAACCCTATGTAAATCTGCCCCTTTATGTTACACCTTGAAAGACAATGAAAAATTATAATTATAATCCACACATTAAGCACTGGTAAAAACTAGGTACTGGACCTTCCAACTGTACCCCAAACTGTACAGAGCCATCCAACCCCAAAACCCTCTTGAAACTGTAGTTCACTGTCCATTGGGTCTTCGCTGCTTGTGCTTCTCCATTACCCAAATCTAGTGATAAGGATCTGTATCTCACACATATATTGATATTGTACATCAGTCAGGAACCCCACTGTGCCCTCTACACTCCTGCACCCCCAAACCTTGTGGATAATGGTCTGTATTTCACACATATATTGATACTGTACATAAGTCATTTAGTCGTAGTCTTTTTTCATGTATTCCACTTATTTTTTAAGCAACAGAAACTACAACAATGGCACTCAATTGTACTCCAGGGTGTTTGCAAAACACAAGCTAAAATATTATAATTGACATAGTTCTGTATCTGTATTAAAAGCCACTTGTAATTAACCATATATTTATCTTACACCCTGGCAGAACAAAACTCAGGGAAATGAATCCAGAGGACAAAAAAAAGGAATTTATTTACCCTGCACACGGTCACACGTTGTGTTAATAATACAGGTTATTAATAATACAGGTTATAGCCGACATTCGTTTCCTGCCGAGAGTCATTTGGTTCGTTCATCAGTAATATTATTAGTGTTATTAATAATCTCTTTGAAGAGTTCCGTGTGACTGGGAATAGAAAGGCATTCACTGCAAGCGATGCAACCACACTGGTAACAGGGCTGACGTACTCTACTTCTCTGCCCAGAGCCAAAAAGAGGCACTTCTGAGTCTAAGTATGAGGATAAACATTGTTCTGGGCAACCAGATATACCTATAAATAGAAACATAGCAAACAGACATATATACACATATATTATGTGCTGTTCTCTAATCTGCAATAACTCCCACTCTTTAAAGTGTCGGTGAAGCCATAGCAAGTTATAGACGGACTTATACCAAAAGGTTATACTGGGCCACTAGACAATAAAGTAACTAAAGGCAGATCTGAATACTGTAGTAAAAATGCCAGGGGAATAGAGTTGGCCTGAGAAAGTATCTGAGAAAGTTGGAGGATATGCCAACATTTGAGAGAATTATGCCTACATTTAGTCATGGGCCAAGACCATCTATTTCCAGGTTCATGAGTGGAATGTGTCAAGACCACCAGTGAGAAGGTCAATATCAAGAAGACAGAATGGCAAGTCAATGGTCTCATGGCAACATTTTTAAACAAACAATGAAACATCTAAAAACTTCTTGCAAAAAAAAATATTTCTGAAACAAATCTATTCAGTTTCTATTTGATGTTTTTTTTTTTTTCCATCACGGTGCAAGTACCTGTTAAAATAAAGGTCTTCAAAATAACTTTGGCTGTATCCTGGCAAGGCCATTATGTAGCTACTACAAGGACCTGGACATACTACAAATACAAGAAAGAATGGCAACATAGTCTTGGTCTTTGATACCAGAGATGATGATGATGATGCCTTTAATGATGAGAAAAGCAATTGGCTAAATAATGGCAACGCTCTTTTCTTACCAGAACTTCTGGCTATTTAAATCCCGATTTCCCTCTGTAAGAGGGAGATAAAATAACCCCTCATTCCCAGCAGCTGTCTGGTTGCATTCACCAACAAATCCCCCGAAAAACTCTAATAAGGATTCCTCATTGTTTAGAGAAATAAAAGAAGCTTTTGAAATTATTTCCCATCTTGAGATTTCAACATTTTCTTTGAGTTGTGAGAAGTGAGTTCTGAGAAGCCAAAACTCTTTGGAACTCCTCCTCTTTTTAATGGTTTTCATTAACATTTTCAACAGTACAGAGTGGAGAGGAGTCGTAGGTAATCACATTTCAGACAGAAGTGAAGAAAAAGGGAATTACTCCCATTCTATGTTGCCCCTATTACGTAAGGAAAGTAGCACTCACCTTTTTAGGGTTATTTACTAAAATGCAAATTTTTCAGATTATATAAATAAAAACAATCTGACAAAACTAGAATCCACGGTTGGACCTTATTTGTTGTTTATAAAAAGCACAATTTAATTGGATTGGGGGAAATCTTGATAAAATTGAGCGAAAACCCAAATCAGACGATTTTTCAGTCCAAATTTTTCGGATTATTGCCCTAAAAGCCCAATTCCAGTGCAGATCACAGAAACTTCCAAATAGGATAGGGACCTCCATTGACTTTTATATAACCTCTGCAGGTCTGAGATGGCAAATTTTCAGATTCTGACTTTTTGCAGTATAAGACTTTAATAAATCCGGAAAAATTTGAGTATTGCACCATAAAGCCCGACAGAGTTTTGTAAATAACACTTTAAGGGGCAGATGTATTAAGGGTCGAATATCGAGGGTTAATTAACCCTCGATATTCGACTGGCGAATTAAAATCCCTCGACTTTGAATATCGAAGTCGAAGGATTTTGCGCAATTCGCTCGATTGAACGATCAAAGTAATAATCGTTCGATCGAACGATTAAATCCTTCGAATCTAACAATTTGAAGGATTTTAATCCATCGATCGAACGATTATCCTTCGATCAGAAAAAACTCGGAAAGCCTATGGGGACCTTCCCCATAGGCGAACATTGACTTCGGTAGCTTTTAGGTGGAGAACTAGGGGTCGAAGTTTTTTCTTAAAGAGACAGTTCTTCGACTATCGAATAGTCGAATAGTCGACCGATTTTTAGTTTGAATCATTCGATTCGAAGTCTTAGTCAATGGTCGAAGTAGCCCATTCGATGGTCGAAGTAGCCAAAAAACACTTCGAAATTCGACGTTTTTTTCCCTCTTTTCCTTCACTCGAACTTACGGTAGTGAATGCGCCCCTCAGTGTATAAAAATTGTATAACATAATGATTTCCCTTTGAGTTATGGAACATTTGCTGTAGTTTTATATTTCTCTTTAGTGGTAGAACCAAAGTCATGAACATGCTGATGGATGATGATGATTATCACAAGGATGCCAACATGTAGGAGGGGGCAGTAACAATACAGCTAGGACACACCCCCACGAAAACTTTGAAAAATGTAGTCAAGGCAGATATATAGGCTCACAAGTGGGGCTGAAATGCACTAATGAACTCAAGTGAAAGTCAGTTAAAAATGCCCTATGGCTGCAAATGCGGATAAGTGTATGAACAGTGGTCCACCATGGCATTTTATGAATGGACTAAGGTTCTTCTCAAGTTTTGCTGGAATTGTATCTCAGCGAGTGAATTGAATTTATATATGAAAGCTTGTATTGCAATATTAACAGATTGGCCATAGAAGCAAAGACTACAAAGATTCCAGATCAGAATGTTCTGTAACAAGATCAGGTGTCCAGGCAGCAGCACTCAGCACCTCGCAGGCACCACCAAACAGCACATGCAAAGTAATCAGATGATTTTATACCTTTATTAAGCAAACATAATAACATTTAATATTATTTATTAAAGCCAAATAAAAACTTCATCTTACAGATCAACCAATCAACAAGCTCATTATAATTCATAGCCCATGATTTTGCAGAACCAGAACACAAACGGGCACCAAATACAAACCATTTCTTGCAAAAGTGTTCAGACATTTTGATCTAAACCCACTTTGTAGTCCAAAACCTGGCCAAGCCCCTCTTGGCTCACAGCAAGGTTACAGATATATATTGTTATGTGACAAACCATTGTGAAGTTTGTCATTTGGGGGTGTGCAATGGTTTTAAACCTTAATAAGTTGAGGTACATTGATGTTTTGCTTATTGTTTGGGGCCTGGCATCTCTATCTCAGACCCTATACATTTCTGTTGAGGGATTGACTACAAGCTTCTAGTTCAGAATTACATATAAAGAAAGTATGAAGGATTCAAGGTGATTCATATGCACTGTAATTGCTCTTGTTTTTAATGAAAATGATTACCCAACATTTAAATTATGGATAAAAATAAATATACAGTTCAGCATTTAACCAAGACTTGAAAGTTGTAGAGCTAAAGCACTCAAGAGACTATATATAAGATAATTGTGCTTTATTATTAATGCCCAAAGCTAACATTTCTTCTCCGCTAATGATAATTAGTAATGGAAAAGCCGGGGTTATTACGAGAACAGGCGAAACTTTCCATTCTAGTTTTGTACAGATTTGTGTTACAAGAGCCATGTCATAAAAAATTCCCATTTTAGGAACAAATGGAAAAAAACAACATGTACTTTATGTTAGTTATGATATCAGCTATAAGAAAGTGATCACGTTCCGAGATATGGCCAGTCAGCCTGGACAGTTCCAGGGGTACACAGGGCACAAATAAGCACTCACCCAAATTGTCCCCATAACTGGCCTTCAGGCTGGGCCCCCTTAGCTCATAACAAGGTTACAGATATATAGAAACATTGGGGTAACAGTCACCCTGCTATAGTTCCAGGGGTACCCAGGGCACAAATAAGCACTGACCCCAAATTGTCCCCATAACTGGCCTTCAGGCTGGGCCCCCTTAGCTCATAACAAGGTTACAGATATATAGAAACATTGGGGTAACAGTCACCCTGCTATAGTTTCAGGGGTACCCAGGGCACAAATAAGCACTCACCCCAAATTGTCCCCATAACTGGCCTTCAGGCTGGGCCCCCTTAGCTCATAACAATGTTACAGATATATAGAAACATTGGGGTAACAGTCACCCTGCTATAGTTCCAGGGGTACCCAGGGCACAAATAAGCACTCACCCCAAATCTCGCCCTAACTGGCCTTCAGGCTGGCCCCTTAGCTCATAACAAGGTTACAGATATATAGAGCCCCTATTCTGCATTTTGACTAAAGGAAGGGAAAATTTCAGGATAATTGATGGGCAAATGAAATATATTTGTTATCCTACTTTAGCTGAGTATATTTCTTGCCCATGGGTGAAGGTGCCCATAAACAAACTGGTACAAGTCTAGAAATAAAGAGAAATAAATACATTCTTTAAATCACTTTTCCTGTAAACCTTGAGAGCCCGGCTTTGCTCAGCACCTTCCTCACTATTTATTTGCAGCAAACAAGGAATATCTTCTCCTTTCACAAACATGAAATTAAAAAGGTGAGACTTATTCATACCCTAGAGATGGGCGACAGCTGCGTCATGAAACCTAGGGTTGTTTCTCTGGAAAAAAAAGTGATTGTTAAAAGCAAAAAAGAAAGAAGCCGATGCTGAGAAAGGAAAATAATATGCGAGGCTGCCACGTCCATAAATCTATCATTTTATTTTGTAGGAAATGCAAGAGACGTGGCTGGGAGTGCTTAGTGTCCCGTTGTATATGGAATCAGCGGTGTTTCTCACGTATTGAAAGTATCAATGTGATCCCATGGAGACTAGAGACGCACGAATACCGGGGGGGTCGCACCTCTTTGAGATGTAAATTGGAAAAGGAGATGTTACTGAAAGTGTAAACTATTTAATCACAGTCCTAACTCAGAGAGGGTTATTTCTGCTCAATAATCTCATTAGGAACAGAGATTCACCGACTGGATGGAAGGGGGTCATCCTTTTTCCTATTAGGACACAATTATTAAACCTGCTCATGTCCCTCACTCACTCCCAATTTAAAACCCAGAGGGGCACAAAAAAGATTTTATAATGTCTGTTTGTCTGTCGGTATAGGGGATATATTATACCATGTAATATCAAGTTCACTGACATGAGTAATACTCAGAGTTCCCTGTATCAGCCTGCAGCCTTGTGCCTTTATAAGGTCACAGAACAACCCCTCAATGACTTCTAATATCCTTATCATTTACAGTAGGGGGTACATTATCCCTTATAATACATGAGTGATACTCAGAGTTCCCTCTATAACTCAGCCTGCAGCCTTGTGCCTTTATATGGTCACAGACTCCCTCAGTGACTTCTAATATCCTTATCATTCACAGTAGGGGGTACATTATGCCTTATAATACAGGAGTGATACTCAGAGTTCCCTATATAACTCAGCCTGCAGCCTTGTGCCTTTATATGGTCACAGAACCCATCAGTGACTTCTAATATCCTTATCATTTACAGTAGGGGGTACATTATCCCTTTTAATACATGAGTGATACTCAGAGTTCCCTGTATAACTCAGCCTGCAGCCTTGTGCCTTTATATGGTCACAGAACCCCTCAGTGACTACTAATATCCTTATCATTTACAGTAGGGGGCACATTATCCCTTATAATACATGAGTGATATTCAGAGTTCCCTGTATAACTCAGCCTGCAGCCTTGTGCCTTTATATGGTCACAGAACCCCTCAGTGACTTCTAATATCCTTATCATTTACAGTAGGGGGTACATTATCCCTTATAATACATAAGTGATACTCAGAGTTCCCTGTATAACTCAGCCTGCAGCCTTGTGCCTTTATATGGTCACAGAGCCCCTCAGTGACTTCTAATATCCTTATCATTTACAGTAGGGGGTACATTATCCCTTATAATACATAAGTGATACTCAGAGTTCCCTGTATAACTCAGCCTGCAGCCTTGTGCCTTTATATGGTCACAGAACCCCTCAGTGACTTCTAATATCCTGATCATTTACAGTAGGGGGTACATTATCTCTTATAATACATGAGTGATACTCAGAGTTCCCTGTATAACTCCCTGTATAGTCTGTGGCTTTGTGCCTTTATATGGTTAAAGGTCTCCTCATTATATATATATAAAACTGCAAATAAACCGTTCACAAAAACACATTTTCATTTTGCTGGTCTAAAATGGAAAGTGAGGGCAGAAGAAGTGTTTGTTGGGCACAAATAGATCCAGACAGACTGTGAATTTCTCGTAGATTGAGAATAAAACAGAACGTGAGGTCGCTTCCCAAAACCTGCCGCTCGCCCACCGACCTCCTTGAGACGGGACTATTGTTCTGGAAAGTTCTCTAACAAATGTACCTTTCATTCTCCTGTACAAAGAGTTACTGCTCATTAAAGAAATAGAAGTAAAAAAGACACAGGCCGGGCTTCATTAGAGCGAGAGTGGGGGGATAATTGGAAGTAAAGAGTCCGACCCTGAATGTGGGGAAGAGACAGATTTCCAGCTGTTTCCGAAGAGAAAAGGGTTTAGGGTTCGTACGCAGCTCTTTCTGCCTCCATTCTATTGCTAAGAGGTTTTTCATAGTGTTAGTCCCTAAATGACCCTAATTAAAGGATTTATTATTATTGATCATCGAATCCCACTGCACTGTACAACAGCATGCACCAAGCACATATTATATAGTGAATAATGCACCCCCTACTGTAAAATATAAGGATATTATAAGTCACTGAGACGTTGCATAATATACAGTTCCTGGAGCTCCATGGTGGCCTCTACTATCCTCATATTTTAACAGGGGGTCCATTATTTATTACATTACAGTGAGTCATGTGACAGCAATTATGTCACTAAACACAGATTAGAACTGATGACATCACTAAGCATTGTTTATAAGGGTGTCATTTACAAGGTATACATGGCTGTAGTACGATGACCTACAGTATAGGGGCAGATTTATCAAGGGTCGAATTGAAAATTTTAAATTCAAGTTTATTTTAGTGTAATTCGACTAGGGAATAGTCCAAATTCTACAAGAATTTAAAAAAAATAGAAATTTATCATGTTCTGTCCCTTTAAGAATTCTAACTCAACTAATCACCATCTAAAACCTACCAAATTGGTGTTTTTTTTAGCCTATGGGGGGGCCTCCTACAATCAATTTGGAGTCATTTGGTGGACGCTTGAAAAAAAAATTAAACAGTTTTTATTTCTTTAGTGAAAAAACCTCGAATCGAATTTACGTTTGCAGGTCGATCCTATTCACCCAAATTTAAAAAAATTTAATTTTTTTTTAATAAATTTCGATTGGTCGGTTTTTTTTCAACTTTTGAGCTCATGGGAGTTTTTAGAAAACTCCCATAAACTCGAAATTCGACCCTTGATAAAGCTGTCCCGTAGTGTCAAAGTGAGAAATTGTCCCGTTGAAGGATTCCCCACTATGTTTAGGTTGATATAGTATGTTAGCTGCTACTCTTAGCAAATTTTCAGTTGGTCTTGATTTTTAATAATTTAATAATTATTTGCCTTTCTCTTGTATCCCCATGAAGCTGTACTTTTATTATTATATTTTTATGACTTATAGTTCAGGCTTTCTCCTATTGATATTTTAGTTTCTTGTTGAAACTGCTGTCTGGTTCCTAGGCTAATTTAGACCTTAGCAATCTGACAGCGAAATAATTCAAAAATCCACAAGAAATTCCAGAAACAAATTGGCTCAGAATGTCACTGACTGGGTTACACTAAAAGTTAATTTCAAGGCGACCTTCCCCTATAACCGCAGCAAGCAAGTTACTTTGTGACCTTGGGTAGAAGAGACTTGGGGACACACTGTATACTAAACCCCTTAGGGTAGGACTCCACTAGCATTTTCGGTGCAATCCAACGCACTGCGACAAAACGCGTGTGACTTGTCGCATGCAACAAAAATAAGGTAAGTAATAGAATGTCGCATGGTGTCGCAGCGTTGATCCGACGCGACACGACTGCCGGATGCAGTCACATGCGTTTTGTTGCAGCGCGTCGGATTTCGCCCGAGTCCTACCCTTAAATGCAGCTAAATTCTCTATTTGCCCCACAGCAATGCTGGTTGGAACAAATGAGAATCAGGGGCAGATTGTGCAGGTGCCTAATGGACTAGTGGCAGATAATTACACAATAAATACTAAAGGCACATGGGGAGGGGTAATAAACACATGTAATATGAATACAACAGTCATAACAAGGCTCTCCTAGGGACGGAGCTATAGCTGCTGACATAACCTGAAGGTATAGTTTATTGTGTGCCCAGAACATTCCTTTTCTGTATATTGGTATTTATACATATGGGACGAGGTGACATATTGATTCCCTTAGACAGTACAGTATGTGAGTATAGCTTATTGTGTGCCCAGAACATTCCTTATTTCTATCTATCTATCTATCATCTATCTATCTATCTATCTATCTATCTATCTATCTATCTATCTATCTATCTATCTATCTATCATCTATCTGTCTATCTATTTATCTATCTATCTATCTATCTATCTATCTATCTATCTATCATCTATCTGTCTATCTATCTATCTATCTATCTATCTATCTATCTATCTATCTATCTATCTATCATCTATCTATCTATCTATCTATCATCTATCTATCTATCTATCTATCTATCTATCTATCTATCTATCTATCATCTATCTATCTATCTATCTATCTATCTATCTATCTATCTATCTATCTATCTATCTATCTATCATCTATCTATCTGTCTGTTTATTGATCTACAGTATGTGTGTAGCCATAAAGCAGTATCTGTATGAAGCAAAGAAGCACTGAAGTGAGTTCAGAGGAACAATTAGTGCCTCTGGGTCTGGGCTATGGGGTCCCCTAGTTAGAGCAGCAGAATGGAGTGGATACAGAACACCTCTGACTATCAGAGCGAGTGCTTAAGATTCTGCTTGAGGTTTGTGAGCAGATCTGAGCTCGGTACTGAGAGCTTGTGAGTCTCACGCTGAGCTATTTTGTGCATAAGGCATTATGAGTCAATTACCAGCTGACTGATGATACTGTATGTGGAGCAGACAGAGCAAACGCCTGAGCTTTAACAATCCCTTTCCACTGTGCAGTAAATGAGAGGGTAGTGATGTCTGCTCTGAGCTGGAGAGTCGCTGAGTGAAGTGCTGGAGCGGCCATATACACACTCAGCCAAAGGGATCATTCTCACAGCCTTAAACAGCCTGAACAAGCTCTGATCTCTGTATAAGAGACCCAAGTATATCAAGAAGTATAGGCCCAAGAAGTATATCGGCACTGGCGTGTAAGGATAGGAGAGAATCAGCAGGAGAGACAAGAGGTTTCTTTGGATTAGGCCCCCAGTCTGAGGTTATAGTATTTAGTCAGGGCCCCTTCGTAAATAACAAGGTGAGGAAAATATGAAAACATAACTCCCAACTGCGGAAAGGCTGTCTCCCATAGACTCCATTTTATCCAAATAATTCAGATTTTTTAAAAATGATTTCCTTTTTCTTGGTACTAATAAAACAGTAGCTTGTACTTGATCCCAACTAAGATAAAATGAATCCTTATTGGAAGCAAAACCAGCCTATTGGGTTTATTTAATATTTACATGATTTTCTAATAGACTTAAGGTATGAAGTAGGGATGCACCGAATCCAGGATTCGGTTCGGGATTTGGCCAGGATCGGCCATTTTCAGCAGGATTCGGATTCGGCTGAATCATACTGCCCGGCCGAACCGAATCCGAATCCTAATTTGCTTATGCAAATTAGGATTCGGATTCGGTTCGGTATTCGGCCGAAGGATTCAGGGGTTTGGCCGAATCCAAAATAGTGGATTTGGTGCATCCCTAGTATGAAGATATAAATTACGGAAAGATCAGTTATTACCCAAATTATCCTAGCAACTAGTGATATGCGGGTCGGGCTTTTCTAGTACCAGTAGCAGTACCAGTATCAGTACTAGTATCAGTACAAGTATAAGTATCAGTACAAGTACCAGTATCAGTACCAGTATCAGTACTAGTATAAGTATCAGTACAAGTACCAGTATCAGTACCAGTATCAGTACTAGTATCAGTATCAGTACTAGTACCAGTATCAGTACTAGTATAAGTACCAGTATCAGTACTAGTATCAGTATCATTACCAGTATCAGTACTAGTATCAGCACCAGTATCAGTACTAGTATCAGTACCAGTATCAGTACCAGTATCAGTACTAGTATCAGTATCAGTACAAGTACCAGTATCAGTACTAGTATCAGTATCAGTACCAGTATCAGTACCAGTATCAGTACCAGTATCAGTACCAGTACCAGTATCAGTACCAGTACTAGTATCAGTATCAGTACCAGTATCAGTACTAGTACCAGTATCAGTACAAGTACCAGTATCAGTACTAGTATCAGTATCAGTACCAGTACCAGTATCAGTTTCAGCACCAGTATCAGTACCAGTATCAATACTAGTATCAGTACAAGTACCAGTATCAGTACTAGTATCAGTACCAGTATCAGTACTAGTATCAGTACCAGTATCAGTACCAGTACTAGTATCAGTATCAGTACAAGTATCAGTATCAGTACAAGTACCAGTATCAGTACCAGTATCAGTACTAGTATCAATATCAGTACAACTACCAGTATCAGTACTAGTATCAGTATCAGTACCAGTATCAGTACTAGTATCAGTACCAGTATCAGTACCAGTACTAGTATCAGTATCAGTACAAGTATCAGTATCAGTACAAGTACCAGTATCAGTACCAGTATCAGTACTAGTATCAATATCAGTACAACTACCAGTATCAGTACAAGTATCAATACCAGTATCAGTACAAGTACCAATATCAGTACTGATATAATGCAGATTTCCAGTTGGATCTGATTTGATTGAAACAATCCAGTTATACGCCATAATGAATTCCTCAGTCGTTGATTGAACATAAGGAAACAATTTTGTAGATCTGCCTCTTACCCCTTCTAATGGCAACAAATGTACCGATGGTCGGCATCAGTGATGTATAAATGTATATACAGTATATATATACCCATTCCTCTGGCTCCTCCCCCCGAGCCCACACCGAATATGAAAATAAATAAATATCCCCCGTATCTATCATAATTACATTGGTGATTAACCAAAGCATCATTTTGCTGCCACTAAAACGATATGTAATTTGGTGCTAATTTGTATGAATTTTCATATATTTCAGGCCTGCGTACACCAGGATGTTTAATTTATGAGCCTAACCCTTCCAGACGGTCCCTTTATTGTGAAAGATAGTAATTAATGTCCCAGTTCACTCTGTTAATGCTGTTCTGCTCATACTGCGGGGAAGTTGAAGGTAGAAAACAGTTTTGCTGTTGCTATTAGCTTTAATTATGCTTAATGACAGTTCCAGTCTCTGTTCACTAACGGATCGTAGTTGTTCTTCTCCTCGATGAGTTTTCCCCAACTCCTCATTTTGTGCCGCTGTGCCCCATTCTTGCATTTGTATTGCCGCACAAAGCCCGGGCTGGAAGGCAGCGCTAATGAGACACCTGTTTCCGTGGAGATGGAACAATAGTACAGTCCGATTGGAGGTGCCGTACAGTAACAGGACTTCTTTGGCCGAGTCAGATTAATCCTCAATGCATTGCATTCTGGACGCAGTTTACAAATGGCACAGACTAAGGTCATAACTACAGAGGAAGCAGACCCTGTGGCTGCAGGGGGGGCCCAGGAGGTATAGGGGACCCTATAAGGCCCTAATAAATGAGAAATTCCAACATATATTGGTAAAACAGGACATGGGGCCCTAAAATGAATTTGCTGTGGGGCCCAGCACCACTGGCTCTGCCCATGAAACGCTGGTTCAGCGCTACAGAACGACGAGTAAGAACAACTAATGTTATCAGTAATACTAGAAAATGTCAGTTTTTATTAAAGAGAGATAGTTGAAATGACAAGATTAATATAATACAGCTACAATTAGTAGGGATGCACCAAAACAAGGATTTGGTTCGGGATTCGGCAGGATTCGGCCATTTTCAGCAGGATTCAGATTTGGCCTTATCCTTCTGCCTAATATGCAAATTAGGATTCGGATTCAGTTCAGTATTCGGTCTAATCTTTCGCGAAGAATTCGGAGGTTCGGCTGAATCCAAAATAGTGGATTCAGCGCATCCCTAACAATTAGATGGGGAGATGGATTTAAAAGTCATTTTGCACAGCAACTTTGAAACCTTCTACCAGTGATGCCCAACAAAGCCTCCCAGGTGTGGCGCCCATGCTAACTAGACTCTTCACAGATGTTTGAATGTATACGGCTAACCGAGTCTCCTTTCCCAACTCTTATGTTATTGCGCTTGTCATTAAGAAGGCAGTCGGCTTATGTATGTATTCTACAAACCACAACACTGCTTGGCCTTTGGAGAGATCAAGTTGTTGGCCAGACAGTGAAAGAGTTTCTAGTTCACCGGAACGGGGCAAAGATTTTGGACCATGTAGAAGGGTGCCGGAGTGTGGAAATACTGAGCTTCAGTACCAAGTATCCTCTGACTGGGTATATTTACACCCCCTAAGGTCACTATGAACAGATGAAGAAATATAATTATGCACTCAACCCCACTCATTCCCCATCGGAAGGTGCAGCAGAGGTACCAATACAATATGATGAATGTGTAGAAGCATCTATAGAATTAGGAGATAAGGCGCACACCCTCACAAATAGACTGCAGGGTGCTAATCCATAGGGGGGTCTCCGAAAATAGCTACTGAATATAATCAAAAAACGGATAGCACACCCAATTACAGAAAAATACATTTATTACAAAAAAGAAAAATATAACAAAAATTACAAAATAATATTTAGTGAGCCCAACGCGTTTCCTGCCTTTTTTGATTTTTCGATGATTTGTGCCCCTGAGGAAGACCCTTAAGGTCGAAATGATTTGGGCTCACTAAATATTTTTTTGTAATTGTTGTTATATTTTCCTTTTTGTAATAAATGTATTTTTCTTTAATTGGGTGTGCCATCCGTATTTTGATAATATTCAATGAATGTGTAGAAGCCTGTGATATCTGTGCTCCCTCGGCCAGGCCCAGATTTGTGGAGAGGCCACCAAGGCCCGGGCCTAGGGCGGCGGGATTTTAGGGGCAGCATGCTTCTCAACCACACCCACATTGGTTAAGAAACACTGGGGATGTGCAGGAGATATGATAGTTTTTTTAAATTTTCCGTGGGCCAATCCCTATTGCTCTGGTCCCAATGATGAAAATTTGAGTGAATAAAAGGGAGGGGTTGGGAACAACGAACCACAGTTCCATGATGGCACAATCAGTGCAGTCGGTAAGAGATGGGAATTTTTGATGACCACATTGGAAAGATGGCTGGATCTGCTACATTAATACAGTAGAGACATGTTTATATAATGTCTATATAAGCTCTGCATTTCACTACAGAATAACAAATGGAATTTATAGAGATTATTGCAGTGCCCCAGGAGATCATGCTCCAAACACATATAAACTTTGGAAAAGTTGGCATAGTGAAAAAATGCTCATGATATTCTTGGCTGATACTAAATATAATAATGTTAAGAAAGACTGTCCTTTTATAGGTAAATTGGGAGTTTCTACCAAGATGAGAGAGATTCGATCTATCCAGATGCCGATATGAAAGTAACGTTACCCCAAAGGGTAACCCAACGATGGTGATTATAACATTTGGGTGGCTGCATCTATAACTTACCCTGATAATAAGCCCTGGAAACTGCAAAGTAAAGAGTTAAATCTAATTTATCTTATATTATTTGTAAATAGTCAAAGTCCCCTTGGGTTATCTCCATCCAAACCAGAAAAGCCAAGTGGCACATTTCTGGTCATTTAAATCATGGCCATTTGATCCTCATATACCTCTCAGTCTGTCATGTTCTTCTCCAAATAAGCAAATGCTCAGAATTTATTTGTAGTCTTCCAAATTTAGCCTCGTGGAAACAAAGGACTTGGAGAGAGTTCATGAGCAAACGAGCAATAAAGGCAACGTAAGATCTAGGTTTCTGAAAGCTGGAGAAGCAATCGCAGGACTTGTCAACCTCTCCAGAAGATGTTTCAATGACACTGTTGTCCAGCTGGTGCAATTAAGATCCGATGAATATGTAATTTTTTTTAAACCACATAAACACTAAACTTGGGATTAAAAGAGACTTTAAATGTAAAATGAATCAAGGCAAATGATGTGTTAGACGGTCAGCGGTATTACACAATCACATCCCACATCCACAATGCATACAGAGTAATGACTCTGAGGCCCGGAGCAGAAATATGTGGAACTGGAAGACCATACATACATTGGTTCCAAAAGTACATAATGAACATTCTGATCTGAGAATGCAAACATCCCACAATCATAAACATACCACTCCAGGCAGCCTGAGCCAAACAGTTTGAGGCTGCAGTCAGGCTGTACTTTCTTACAGGACACATCTCTATGTGTTGAGCTGAAAAAGCTATTTATGCTTGGGAGCAGCACTTTGTTTCAGAATAAAATTGTACTGAGTGTTTTGTAAACTTGTTGGCTTTGCCAGTGTTACTCATACAGAGCACCATAGCCATTACCCACCAGGTTCTGATGGTTCCCACAGGTTTCTTCTCCCTCATTATTCAGGCTTCTCTCTCTATACTGAGAGAGTGTGACTGCCTCTATGAATCCTACAATGATGTTTTTAGAGGGGTGCAAACAGGGGCAAGATGGAGACAGCAAGGAGAGATGTCCTGTAGACAGTAGGGCAAGACGAAGACAGCCTGGAAAGATGTCCTGTAGACACAAGGACAATATGGAACAGTAATGACAAGATATCCTGTAGACAGTGGGGCAAGATGGAGACAGCAAGGAAAGATGTCCTGTACACAGTAGGGCAAGATGGAGACAGCCAGGAAAGATGTCCTGTAGACAGTAGGGCAAGATGGAGGCAACAAGGAAATATGTCCTATAGACAGTAGGGCAAGATGGAGACAGCAAGGAAAGATGTCCTGTAGACAGTAGGGCAAGATAGAGACAACAAGGAAAGATGTCCTGTAGACAGTAGGGCAAAATGGAGACAGCAAGGGAAGATGTCCTGTAGACAGTAGGGAAAGATGGAGACAGCAAGGAGAGATGTCCTGGAGACAGTAGGGCAAAATGGAGACAACAAGGAAAGATGTCTTAAAGATAGTAGAGCAAACTGGAGACAGCAACACAAGATGAATAAAGTACTGCAAGAAAGTAGAGCAAGACAGAGACAGGATTACAAAATGGAGACAATACAGATAAAGTAGAGCAAGATAGAGACACTAAGGGGCACATTTATTAAGGGTTGAATTTCGAAGTGAAAAAAACTTCGAAATTCGACCATTGAATTGCAGTAATACAATTTTCGAACGTCAACTTTTTTTTTGATCGAATATGGCCATATGCGATTGAAGCAAAATCATTCGATCGATCGATTAAATCCTTCGATTTGAACGATTTAATCGATCAATCTAACCATTTTCAAAAAAAAACTTCTAAAGACTTAAAAACTTAGCCAAATGTTTGCTATGGGTTCTAAGAGGTCTCCATAGGCTAACATAGCGATTCGGCAGGTTTAAGGTGGCGAAATGTCGAAGTCGAAGTTTTTTTAAAAAGACAGTACTTCAATTTTCAAATGGTTGAATATTTGAAGTTTTTCCAATTCGAATCGAAGTCAAAAGTCGAATTTGGCCTATTCGATGGCTGAAGTTCCCAAAAATTACTTTGAAATTCAAAGTTTTGAATCTGAAAATTCATTTTGAATTCACTTCGACCCTTAGTAAATATGCCCCTAAAACAAGATATAATCAATAAGACAAATTGGAGACAGTATGGCAAGAAAGAGACTGTAGGACAAAATGGAGAAAGCAGAATAATATGGAGACAGTAGGGTAAGATGGAAAGAGAATGACAAGATATATAGGGGGAAATTTACTAAAGGGCAAAATGGCTAATGCTGGCTGGTGCTAGCGAAGGAGATAGACTCTGGTGCAACTTCGCTCTTCCAGGCGAATTTTCGCTCTGGCGAAAGAGCGTTACTACGCAAATTCACTACGTTTTTTATTTTACTGACCATTACCTCTTTCGCCAGACTTGTCTTCGCCAGCTCAGACCAGGCAAAGTGCAATAGAGTGGAAAAAATGTTCTAAATCCCAAAAAACGCTAGCGTCTTTTCCTGCAGTGATAGCCTGCAAAAGTCCTTAAAAATGTTACCGGGTTTGCCCATACATTTTCTAACATTTGGAACTCAGACTATACAGTGGGCTCATGTGTAGGGCATTATAACAACTATATTTTCTTCATTAAGGTTCCCTGGACTTGTGTAATGTAATGCATTTGCTGCAAAATATATGTCCATTAAATCTTATAATTTCCTGCCGTATGCAAATTAGCCTGAGCGAAGACCTCTAACGAAATTGCGCTAGGCAGAATTGAACGCTAGCGCATCTTCTCTTTGAATGCCGACGTAACGTTAGTGAAAAATCGCCAGCATTCGGCTCCCTGGACGCAACTTCGCATTTTAGTAAACTAGCGTTGTCTGTGCAAATTTTCGCCTGGCGAAGTGTTATGATGTATAAAAAACTATTTATTAAAAAACAAAAACTTCCTGCGACTTTAAGGTCCCGTTTGGCTCGATACTTACAAAATCCATATCTGCTTTGTGTTTCCAGCTCACAGTCTGGCAAAGTGAATGCAGCCGTCTCCACTAACGGCATGTAAGAGTAACGTAAGGCCAGAACATGCTGTCCTTTCCTTATAGCCTCACCAATACCAGAAGTTTCCCAACTACCATAATTAATAAATAATGACTAATTAGCTGAAACTCAAAATAGGGATTAAGGAAAATGTCCATATCTAAAACCCAAAACAAATTATCAAACAGAAAGATGAAAGGATTCATTATTTTAGTTTTTAATGAGAAATGTTTCATATTAGGAAATGTTTCATTTCTTCCCATTGTTACTGCACTTTCTAAATTCTTCTACCCTTCACAAGCAAGACATGATGATATTCTCCTGGCCGACATCTCTTTCCAAGTAAGTTTTAACATCTCTGAGCCCTTCTCCTTAGCCTCAAAGTAGGTGCAGAGTCCATCTCACTAGCTCTGCAGCTTTAGTTTCTCACTCTCATGTACAAGTCTGTCCAACTTTAAATAAGAAGAACTTGCCCTATGGGAAATGATTGATAAGAGTTTTCACGCTGTCTCTTGGTGACATCTCACCTGAAATGAAATGATTGATAAGAGAGGGACATCTTGTCTCTTAGCAATAACATAACTTGACCAAAGTAAAATGATTGATCAATGGGGCATCAAATATGTTGGTAAGACTGGGAATGAATACTGCTTGCTGAGAATCCCTAACCAGTGTTGGATTGGGACAACAGGGGCCCACCCAAAAACCTTAAATTAGAGTCCTGCAGCGGGTCGGGTACCCGCAAAAACCTGCAGTACCTTGCGGGTTGAGGAGAGAAATTCTGGGTGCGGTAAAGACGCGGGTCGGTGGTTCTGCAGGACGCGGGACGGGCCGCGGGTCTACTCAATAGCGATATTTACTCCTTTTTTCTGATCACATCTACTTCCGATGATGCCACTTCCGGTTAACAATGACAGCATTTCCTGATTCTTGATGGTCAGCGGGTTGCGGGTCTAGCCTGCGGATAAGGTTCCTGCGGGTAGGGTCGGGTAGCGGTTCCAAGCGGGTAAGAATGCGGGTTGGGGGTCCGGGTTGCGGATTGCAGGTACGGGTCCCAAAAAATGGACCCGCGCAGGACTCTACCTTAAACCAAGGGCCCACCCAAAAACCTTAGACCAGGGGCCCACTCTCAGTACTATTATTCTTCCTCTCCTCACTTAACCACTACTCTCCTAGTCTCTTTTCTTTACATACTATAATCTATTATTCCATCTATTTAGCCTCTTTGTTCACATAGAAATAGGGAATGGCCATGAAATAGGCCAAATGTTTAGCAGCATGCGGGTCCCCCTGACACCTGGGCCCACCGGGAGTTTTTCTGGTATCCCGATGGGCCAGTCCGACACTGAATATACAGAAGGGGTTACAGCAATCCCTTGAACCCCTCTGACTACGTCTAGCGTAAATTAGGCAGCAGGGCATCAGGATCAGGTTCAGAATGACAATATGTGGGTTCTGGCGGGGCTGCTGTACGATGCCATAGACATTCATTATTTAATGGGCAGGCAGGGGACTGTTTTGGCCTCTGTGTACTTGGAGGCCAATTGGAGGGCATATTTTGATTCTCAGCCCAGATCTGTTCATGGTTATAGGTTTTCTTCTGTAAATATTCAAAGTATAAGTTATTTGCCCCATTTAAAGTTGGCAGAAACTAAACCAGAGGGCAAGAAGAAGACTTTGGGCAGAGCAGTGACATATGGGGGTGGGTTCATGATATTTGGGGTGTGTGTTTGTTCCTTGGGCAGCGCCCATGTCATCAGAGGTTGTTATTGGCAGATTGTTTGGCCAATAGACAGTTGGGACCCTAAGAAAAACTGAACTGTTTGGATCAAAATTGAGCAGGTGCCAAGCCTCTGGTTATTATTCATTTGCACCTTGGGAATTCTAAAGGACACATAAGACATCTGGGTATTTTCCATTTAAACACAGCTAAGACTTGAGCGGTGTGAATGGATTTCTGAGATCTCCGGCTACTGCTCTGCTAGGTTATTCCCCCTTCAGCTCATTTGTAGGTAACAATATACAGAAATCAGATCTGCAGCCATAACAGAACATCGTGCCCAACTCGGAGCTTATAGTTCTGCCCTTTCCATATCTCAGCTCTGGAGCAACGTGTAGAGAGTTTAATGAGTAACCCAATGTTTTTTTTTATATATCTGTGCCATGTACAGAACAAGCGGCAAAGGTATCCTGCCCCCACCCTCTCTGTTGTCCCCCCCCCAATACTGACATGCAGGGGAGTGAGTGAAACCAAAGAAATCTCATGTTCTCATACCTCTCCTTGAAAACTTGGCCACGGGGAAGGGAATATGTCCTTGCATTAAGTTTATACTATGTTGACAAACACTTTATCACTATTTATCTTGCTATACATAGCCGTGTTACTGATACTGCCTATCTAGAATGACTCACTATATTGAAGCAGGCCATGCCAGGCTGGCGGGCAAATATCAATCCCGAGGGGTGAGGCGTAGAGCAACCCACATAGGCTCCTCTGCCAAATGGTGTCTCCTTATCAGTAAACATGTTCTGGGAATCTACCTGCCCCTCTCAATGTTACAACATATGGACAGAACAAACACAAAATACATGATCTTTCTTCCTTTGCCAAAGGACAATAAAAGAAAAAAGGGGGAAGAAAAGCATTGGCACATAAAGCCAAGTACATATACCTATTTATGAAAGAGGAGTGGTGATAAATGCTTGTGATAAGAGTGTTAAAGGGCACGTACTAATAGCATTTATGGTTGGAGTAGGTGCGCCCGGTTACCGGGAAATCGATTGTCCATTAGGACCTTCTTCTAACAAACTCTTGAACATTAATATGGAAAATAAAGGACAAATGAGGGAAGATCTGAGCCCTGGACACCGCACAATAACCAATGCACAGTGCCCTGGCTTTCCTTGGGTCGTAAAAACCAGAATGTAATAATATGAAAAGGAAGCATTTTTCACAGGCTGAGTGGACATCTGCAAAGTCCATTAGACCTTCGGTGCATAACTGGTGCAACTCTAGAAGCCTCCTGCTTTCCATTCTCTTTAACCAATTAGTCACTTGTTCTCCTGGCAGCAAAGAAACATATGACAAATACAAGAGTCCTCTGCACTCAATCCATTATCAATATATTTAAGACAGAGACATTTTGTGAATACTGCTACTGAAAAATGCCTTACCCTTTAAACAAAACAGGGATTGTTTGTCCATATATTGCAATATATTTAAGCTGGCCAACTACGTCAAAGTCATCCCATATCTGGCCAGTCCTACGCTCAATTTTTTTAAGAATTCTATTGCTTCATTATACATTTTACAAAGGGACCACGTTTTACCTGCAAAGTGCAGAGGACTCTTGTATTTGTTTATATGTAGTTTGTTGTCACAGCCTCATTGTACTCCCGCCTAATGGTGTTAAAAATTAGTGGTGAGCACAACTTTCCCTTGTTAGCAAAGAAACATATGACCCACTTACAAAGCAGCTTAGGTTGAAAAAAGGCTTAAGCCCCAGGTTCTACACCGTCAGGGGAAAGAAACACCCCCTCTAACAGGCCAGTGGCAAATTCAGCCTGAAATGGTTATGGAATATGCTACCAACAGAGGTGGCAATACATGATTTATTGGTGGGTTCCAAACACAGAGTCACTATAATATTCAGGAAACCTTCCCAGACTAAAACTACATTTGCCAGGGAAGGCACTTGATCTTGCACTGACTCGCTTATCAGCACCTCTTTTCATAGAGAATTCCATAACTGGAGACATAAATAGGTTATTAGGTCCAGCTCAAGGAGTCAAGCTGTTCCTGTCCGTCCTCTCCATCACTGAATGGACTTAGCGAGGAGGGCTGTTTGCAAAGGAGTCCTTTGGAAATCATTTCTTCCATCCAACTTGTCTGTTAAGATCACAGAGCTGGAGTATGAGCCCACTCTAATAAGCTGAAAATTACTGTTGCCCCTTCTGGTATCTTAATACTAGCCCCCCTCTAGGTGCCATAGCCATGCACAGTGAGGAAGCAGAGCTATAGGGTCACGAATGGACAAAGATTTGGGCTGTTCTTTAGACCATTTATGTTGGAGGTGGCACATTATTCAGAAAGAAGTCCCACACCACTGACATTGTGAATGGAAAGGACAATGGGGATCACTTTGAAAGATACAATTCATAGAAGTAAAGGGTTTGCTTTCATAATACTAACAATCCTAGCCCAGTAGAGAGTTACTGCCCCTTGCTTGGGAGCTAACCGCCCAGCTTGGACACTATAATGATCCCAGGACAAACCATTTACACTCTCCTCTATAGCGTCCCCCCTCTTCCCTACTCCTTCCTGCTTGCTTAGACTCTCGCTACACAAAATATGGGGCACATTTCCGACTTGCTAATAATGAAGCTTTTGTGGAGGGTCTTGTTCTTCAGTGCCTAATTATTAGCACAGACAATGCACGTGCTGATGGGAAGGTGCCGCGCAATTACGCAGAATGCCATTAAGCGTGCGGGTGCAATTCTAAAGCGTTCGGAAGCGACAACCTTGTATGGTAATCCTGATACACTCCAGTGTGTTCACACTCTAATAACACTTAATACATTATCATTAATACATTATCATTAATCGCAAGCAAAATTAATATATTTCCTGGATGAAATCACCCATAATAAGCAGCGGCTCCAGCGGTGGTTACATACGTGTGAGATGGGTCCCTTACAATACACAGACATTGAAGTGGAAGAGATACTGTATTAGACATTTAGCACTTGCAACAGAGCAAAAAGGTGCAGAGTCTGATAAAGAGAAAATGGGAGAAGGGAAGGGTGCCAGGCATGAACACTGACGTCACAAGGAGGGGGGCAGAATTTTTAGAACATATTGCACCTCTGAATGCACTTGCAGGTGTTAAATTAAAAATAAACCATATTTATAAGTAAGATTAATTTTCTGTTTACTTATCTTTAAACACACAGTACAGTATGAGGGTATAGCTGTGCCCAGAACATTCCTTCTCTGTATATTCATATTTATACATATGGGAGGGGGTGCCATATTGATTCTCTTAGACTTACAGTAAAAGGGTATAGCTTATGTGTGCCCAGAACATTCCTTCTCTGTATATTTGTATTTATACACATGGCAGGAGGGAGGTGACATATTGATTCCCCTAGGCAGTACAGTATGAGGGTATAGCTTCTTGTGTGCCCAGAACATTCCTTCCCTGTATATTTGTATATAAACATAAAGATGGGAACTGCCATATTGCACTGTATGACTGTACAAGAAGAAACAGAAAATTGGGTGATTTAACTATGAAGTCAAGATGAAAAACTTACAGAGATCAGTTGGATTGCTCATTATTTTAATGAAAAACTAAATATCTTGTCTTATACAGTATATCAATGGAATATTTGACGTGAAAGCCTCAGTGGACCTGGAAAGCTTATATGGCAGAATATCTTGTTTTGATGTAAGTCCATTACACTCTATCAAAGTACATTCAGCATCCTCAGTGGGACCCACACTGTCAGTCCTCTTATCTCTAGGCTGGGATCTTCCTATAAATTAACTTTGTGTGAGACATACAGTATATCAAGTGCTGTGTTGCATTGTGGGTACAGCACAAAGCCAAATTTAGACATAAATAATGGTAATGACTAATATTAATTATATTCATATGGCAATGCACTTTGGGTAGTGTGCAGGGAAAGGCTTGTTTAATGAACTTTTTTGCATTTTAACTCTGATAAATTTCTGCTGAATTGTGCTTAGTACAGAGGAATACCTATGCTGCCATAGTTTTATGGGATCTCACTCTACAGTCTATGAGTAAACTTGGGGGGGGGGGCTGTTCCTGCTGAATTGTGCTTAGTACAGGGGAATATCTATGCTGCCATAGTTTTATGGGATCTCTCTGTACAGACTATGAGCAAATGTGGGGGCTGTTCCTTCTGAATTGTGCTTAGTACAGGGGAATACCTATGCTGACAGTTTTATGGGATCTCTCTGTACAGGCTATGAGCAAACTTAGGGGCTGTTCCTTCTGAATTGTGCTTAGTACAGGGGAATACCTATGCTGACAGTTTTATGGGATCTCTCTGTACAGGCTATGAGCAAACTTAGGGGACTGTTCCTGCTGAATTGTGCTTAGTACAGGGAATACCTATGCTGCCACAGTTTTATGGGATCTCTCTGTACAGGTTATGAGCAAACTGAGGGGGCTGTTCCTGCTAAATTGTGCTAAGTACAGGGGAATACCTATGCTAACAGCCCGGAATGCAGCGAGTGATCGGTCGTAGCATCGGAATATTATCCAGTGTTACATCTCCTACTCCATCTTCCTGTTGAGGTGCAGTTAAGATGAGAGTATTAGCGGTACAAGCATGGTGCACTCAGAACATCAAGGGAAAGCTAAAGCTTTAGAGGAGAGCATTTTGTTATGGCTCCATGCAAATAAATTAGCATTATAAAGCACAGCGGGGTCCTCGTGTCTCTCCTTGTGAGTGTTTTGTCCTCTAGTCAGGAACCGGCGGAGAGCGGGCGAGTGGCACTGGGAGATCGACGGTTGCATGAACATGAGAAGGAAACACTACAGAGAAGTTCAAGGCTGGCGCTTTTGTTGCTCTGTCTGAACAAGGTACAGCGGGTTTCATTAAAGGATTTGGTGCTGAGCTCTCAGTCTGCGTCCCGTGCGTCTCTGATCTGCTAACGTTACACTCCATTGTTCTCTACAGCAATGGTATCTGCCATAGAACATTCTAGCATTCGCCCGTAGGCTAGATTCATCTCAATGTTTGCTTCTCTTGCCAGTACATGCAGCATCTCACTATACACAGAGCAGCCTGTATAATGCTATGCCATGCCACAGTTATATATGTACCACCTCAGCCGGGACTACTCCTGCCACACAGTGCTCGCTGGTAGACATTCACTGTTTCGATGGTGGTGATCTGGGTGCAAGTTAAGATTCTCATACTGTTGGCTGGTCTTCAACTGGGCACTGATGTCCAGCATGAAGACTACCCCGGGGGGGGGGAGTTTTTAACATAAAAGGGGCGCAGGCATAGGATAAAAGCCCATTGGAACCACATGTGGGGCATAACAAATAGGCAACATCAGTGACCCAACCTTTTCAGGGCAAGAAAATAATTAATCACAGGGGGATGCCAAGTTGTTAGACATCCGCCAGTGACCCTAATCACTTATTTCAGGCCCCAGACTCCTCTTTTTCTAAAAATGCACTTCTCACCTCAGCACCATGCTGAGCACCCCAGACCAGAGTCTCTTAGGGGTGTCTTGGCACCCACCAGTTATATTTTCTTTCTTTGATAAATGACAAGGAAAGGTAGAGGGTCTGGGCATGGCAATTAGTTTGGCATCTCCTGTGACTATAATAAATTGCCTCTTGTTCTTCTCAGCGCTCCTCTTCTGTGAAAAACACAGCACCTTGGGGTATCTTTCAGAAGGGAAGGCAGCCACCATCTTTCCCTAGCTTCCCAGACTTCCTTCTTCTGTACAGCCATTTCCTGTTTGACTCATGCAGAGGATGCTGGGGCACCAGAAGAGAATGATGCTGTGATGCTGAGAAGAAGAGTACATGGGGTCTTGAAGAAGAGGAGCACCCGCCAAGGGACTCAAGTAAGCACACTGCTTCACTGAGGGCACCCAACAACTTTGCACCCCCAGCAACTCCACCTTTTCTTGTTCTTTAACTGGCTTTATAAAGACAAGCAGCGCTGCCCAACACAGCACCAAGCGAGTAATCGTTTATTGTATTAAAATGTGAAATCAAAAATGTTCTCGTGAGACCCAAGGCTCCTGTTTTATCTTCCGCTAATAGAAATGATGGGTGAAAGTAGCAGGCAGTGGGTGGCTGGGTCCCTCCGTGCATCATCAACACTCGGCAGGTGACTTGGCGCAACATTAATAACCCTGGGCTTTAAAGCCGAGTCCCTATAAATGTTACAAGGCTCGTTAAGTGTTTAATAACGAGCCATAAATGTTCTCTGTTTACGGTAAGAGAAGCCTGGTTTGTGTTACCGAACGTGATGTCAGATTCCAGGGAAAGTCAGAAAAAACACAGAACATAAATAGAGTGAAATATATGGGGGAGCACAGCCAGGATGAGGGGAGATTTACACAGGCAGAGCACCAGGCCGGCCCCTATAACCAACACCCCTGGTACGTGCACCGCGCCAACTGAAATGTTTGGAAACCTCGGGTCAATTTACATTAAAACAAACAGGCGCGTGATTTGCTTTGATACCCCCAGCTCCCAGGCAGGAACAGGCCCCATGTTTTTCCATCACTCACTGCTATAACTAATTCATTAGTTCCAGCTACAAACGTGCCACTGCAGCAAGGCGGAACAGTTAGAGCATGTCGAAATAGAGAGGGGCAGAGACCTGGCACCTGACGCCTGGCAGAGGTCTCTCATGTTTATGCTTCCAGATTCTCTACACCAAGTCTCACTGCTATCGGAATAAGGGCACCGGGTGCAATGTAGGATTTGCTATGAAAAGCGGCATCTGTCTGACTATGCACTGCTAGCTCTGACTCCTGAAACCTTGTAGCAGAAGGCAGCTGACTAATGCTACCATGTTTCAAAAATGAACAGAAATCTTTTATACAAATAAAAAAGAATGGGCAGAAGTGGCAGTAGGATATATTTAATAGAAGTAATTCAAAAAACAACTGGACTTGCTGAGTAATTATTTCACTACTCATCCGAGCAGCTTCTTCAGTTCAACTGACTGGTGTGGGAAGTTCTCGCCATATAAACTCTTCCACTAATCCAATCACAACGGCACATTGTAACTCTTCAGAGAGGTGACATCTGAAACTCAGAGGGGTGTGATTCTTTGTAGTTACTGGGATAGGATAACCAATGTGTCATGCAACTCTCTAGATACAGGTGTTACTTGTGAGAGTTGCATGAATGGACGTGTGAAGTGTTCTGAAACCGCCGGGATACAGATGTTAAAACAGCATTGTATGTAGCAGACAGGTGGTGTCGAAGGCCCCCGCCTCTGTTCAGGGATGGTTTCTCCACCTTGACATGAATCGCCTCTTTCAAACCAGCGGTCTTCTTTATCCAAGATTAGGACATTGCTATCTTCAAAAGAGTGTCCCTTGTCTTTTAGGCGTAGATAGACAGCGGAGTAGGGTACAGGGTCGAACTGGGCCAGGGGGACACCAGGAAAAAAAACGGTGGCCTGTGGCCCTCATGGGCCCAGATCTGCTTCCACCTGCCTGCCTCTGTCTGCCCCGACCGAAAGAAGAAACAGGTACGTACCGATTGGGGCTGTGGCGGGTTGCAGGCGGCGGCCTTGAAGTTGGCCCAGTCCGACACTGGTAGGGTATATCATGCAATCCATTGCTTACTAAGACAGCCCTAACCAGTTCAGGGCCCCAAACTGACTTCCCTCCTGAACTACTGCAACCTTGCTCTCCTAGGTTTGCCACCTGTCTGGATTTGAACCGGACAGCTCTGTTTTTGGGAGGGCTGTCCGGGTCAAAACTGCCTACCCGGATTAGGATTCCCTAAGATTGAAGCTGCGATTGGTCAATTGCTAAGAACCACATCATAGTGTGATGTCACTGTCCCACCCACAATGTCATCATCCTGCCCATGTGACATTGTCATCCACACCCCTACCTCTAGGGGGGAAAGGTGGCAACCCTATGCTCTCCCCAACAGCCCTGCTCTTGAGTGCCAATCTGCGTCACTGCCATTTTGCCTTAGCTGCTGGATTATCTCACATTTAAGAACACTGGCTTCATCTGCTTATGTTGATCCTACCGACATGGCAGTTCCCACCCATTTATATATATATATATATATATATATATATATATATATATATATATATAAAATATACTGTATTTACTGATAGAGACACTCAGTGCTACTGCTCAACTGAATTGTTCTCTTAACACTGAAAAGTAAATGTGCTTTCAGCTTCTGAATGAAGAGTGGCCTAAATGGAGCAAAGCAAAGGGAAATCAAAGGTCAGTTAAGGATATGGAAGAAGAAAAGATCAGAGATTCAGAATTCAGTTCAAGGGCAAATCCACATGGATCCCTTTGATGTTACTGTCGTCATTAACACATGGAGAAATTTAGTTCCACTTAGTTCCATGGGAAAATAAAAAATAGGCCTCATATATGTTATGAGCTAAGGGGGCCCAGCCTGAAGGGCAGTTGGGTGGGGGATTTGGGGTGAGTGCTTATTTGTGCCATGGGTACCCCTGGAACTATAACAGGGTGACTGTTACCCCAATGTTTCTATATATCTGTAAACATGTTATGAGCTAAGGGGGCCCAGCCTAAAGGCCAATTAGGGGGAGATTTGGGGTGAGTGCTTATTTGTGTCCTGGGTACCCTTGGAACTATAGCAGGGTGACTAATACAGAACTATGTTTTCTTTTATTAGACAAATCTTTATTTTGGGGTTGACTTGCCCTTCAATTGGCAGAAGGGTCTCTGGTTAAACTGTCACTTACAGGCAGAGAGGTGCTGGTTCCCCAGGCAGAGGCGACAGTTATGGGTTGTACAGTGAATACTATTCCCAGTAAAGACGTTGCTGCAGCTTCTCTTCCTGCCTGTCAGGACCTGTTGGAGAACTGTTAATCCCTAGAGAGGAAAAAGCCACTAATTATCACCTTCAGCAAACGAGCAAAATAAAATTCTACTACTTATTTGTACAGTCTACATGTGAAGGAAAATGAAGTGGAATGTAGGCATATAATGGAATACCTGCCGGGAGGAGACGGTGCTTATATTAATGAGCTTGGATGGGGAAATATCACTCAGCGTTGGCGCTGGTCGGGCAGCACAAGGGCCCCGGCTCTATTGAAGCTGATATTTTACTCTAAAGTGGGATTTTTTTACCAGTTCTTTGAAATGTATTAAGCACATTAATTCCCATGCACACGCTGACATTTTCTTTCTGATTCATGGCAGAATGGGGGATTGTAGGGAGCCACGTGTAGCTGTGGGAAGGGGAGAGCATTAAAGGAACTTAAAAACACTTTGGGGGGGGGGCATTGATTTATTCAAACAATACTGTGTTTTGGTCTTTCACAGGAACTGCATTGAGCCATGGGCAGGGTTCATCTAGAGCAGGGCTGTCCAACTGGAGGGCCGCAGGCTGCATCCCACTTGTGTGGCCCCCACATGAAAGTCTGTCTGCTGTGTCTGTTTACCATGTGTAAGATTTAAAGGGTATCACTACAGAGATTAACTGGCCCCAGTATTATTTACACCTCAAATTCAGACTGTAAACTCCTGCATTGTTCCACCTGTAACACCTCTATTGATCACACCCCTTAAGCCCTGTTCTGTTAACACCTGAGACCCAGACTGAAACTGCCCACATACTTCATCTATTCGCAGTCATACAAACTGCTGGAGGGGCACCACCACTGTGTCACTGTATGTAGCACATCTTAGGGTGGTCCTGATAGGTTTCCCTGTCTCCTGCTCCCTGTGTGTGTCATACTCTGCCTGCCCTATGCTCCATCTGTGTGCCATACTCTGCCTGCCCTATGCTCCCTGTGTGTGCCATACTCTGTCTTCCCTATGCTCCCTGTGTGTGTCATATTCTGTCTGCCCTATGTTTTCTGTGTGTGCCATACTCTGCCTGCCCTATGCTCCCTGTGTGTGCCATACTCTCCTCCTTGTCTGTGCCATACTCTGCCTTCCCTATGCTCCCTGTGTGTGCCATACTCTGCCTGCCCTATGCTCCGTGTTTCATACTCTGCCTGTGCTATGCTCTGTGTGTATGTGACATACTCTGCCTGTCCTATGCTCCTTGTATGTCATACTCTGCCTGTATGTGCCCTGCTTTGCCTGTGGAACATATGCCTAGTATTTGTTTTGAGGGTTTGTTAGCACTTGAAAACTATTGTTAGGGGCCCTAAGGTGTTTAATCTTGTGGGGGTGCTAGGTTATCCACAAGGGATAAGGAGGCATATATATTTAAGGGTATGTCTTAATATGACTTACATTTCTCACATATGAGTGCTGAGTGATGTCCCTGCAGTGAGCACCAGCCATTTGTTTTTATTGGTGTGCTACCACATTTAATGTGGACATGGTCTTGTGGTAGCATGGATGTGGTTTAAAGTGGGTGTGGTTTAAAGGAGAAGGAAAGGCCAAAACTAAGTAAGCTTGATCAAAAAAGGTCTATATAAATACACCATTAAACCCTCAAAGTAATGCTACTCTGAGTCCTCTGTCAAAAGAAACACAGCTTTTATTTCCTTCCATTGTGTACACATGGTCTTCAGGGATGGGCGAATTTGACCTGTTTCGTTTCGCCAAAAATTCGCCGCCAACGAAAAAATTTTGTCACGCGGCGAAATGGTTTTGACGTGCATCTTTTTTTTTTGTCGCACGCCGCCATACAAGTCTATGGGTGTCATTTTTTCGGCGACACGAGGCGAAAAAATTCGCCAATCCCTAATGGTCTTCTGTATCAGACTTCCTGTTTTCAACATAAACCTCCAAGGCTAGGGCTTGAGTATGCTCAGTTAGCTCCTCTCTCTCTCTCTCTCTCTCTCTCTCCCTTCCCTCTCTGCTGTAATCTGAGCCCAGGTGAGCTGGGAGAGACTCAGGCAGGAAGTGATGTCACACCAAGCTAATATGGCAGCTGTTATCTTAAACAAACAGAAAGAGCTTCTAGAGCTACTAGCTAGCTTACTCAGGTATGGTCAAGCATTCTGCAGAATAAATATAGTGTTATAGCTTGCACTATTGTGGCTAATCCATTGGCAATAAACTGCTTTGGTAGCTTTCCTTCTCCTTTAAAAGTAGGGAGTGGTCAACATTGGCTTCCATTATTTGCCCTCCACCATGAAGACAGAAAAATTTCGGCCCTCTGTACCACAGAAGTTGGACATCAATGATTGTGAGTGAGGTGTATTTTCCCTTTGCTATTTGCTCAAGGCCTGCCACATTGCCAGCTATTACTGTTCCACTGGTGCCTCTGCTTATGGCTCATTCCATAAGCCCTGGCCAGAGCAAAGAGCAAAGAATGGGCACTAGGTTTTATGTTTTCTGCACTTGGCACAAGCTTGTACCTGAAGATAGACTCCTGCAGAAGGTCGGGTACCCGCAAAAAAATTGAGTAGTATTTTTGGGTGCGGGTATAGACGCGGGTCTGCGGGTCGGGGGTTTCATCTATATTTCTAGTCTTTTCTCTGTATTTTACAAAACTTGTTTCTATCTCAGCCCACTTCTGATGATGTCACTTCTGGTTTGCAGCAACAGCACTTCTTGCTATAGTGGTCGGTGGGCCGGGTAATGGACCCAAGTACGGACCAGTATGTAGGTGTTCTCTCAGACACCCCCTAACTTGCATGTCATTAATATGCACACGCTAGTGAGGGCCAGAAGGAAAAAGATGCAGAAGTGCCCTGTATTTACCCATACCTCCAAACTGTCCTGTTTTCAGAGGGACAGTCCCTCTTTTGACAGCTCAACCCGCAGTCCCTCGTTATACTGGAAAGTTCAGATTTTCTCTGCACTGAACAGCCAGAAAAAGAAACAAAGTTTCTAACTTAATTGGCTTTTGGCAGAGAGCACAGAACTGCCACAGCAGGAAATAAAATACTTTTGTAACAATTTTGAGGCAAGCAAATAAGTAAGTGTAACAATATAAGACAACAGGTCTCTTGGGAGAAATTAGACTCACAGCTTAAAGGGCAATTCACCTTCATTAGCAAAACTGTAATAACTGAAAACTAGGGATGCACCAAATCCTCTATTTTGGATTCGGCCGAACCTCCGAATCCTTTGCGAAAGATTCGGACGAATACCGATCCGAATCCTAATTTGCATATGCAAACATCTTTTACTTCCTTGTTTTGTGACAAAAAGTCACACAATTTCCCTCCCGGACCCTAATTTGCATATGCTGCTGAAAAAGGCAGAATTCTGGCCGAATCCCAAACCGAATCACGGATTCGGTGCATCCCTAGTTCAAACTTTCATAACTAGCCAAATTTTGTAAAATGAACAGGGTAATTAGGGGGTGTGGCCACAAAACAGGTGTGGCAAAAAATGTGTCCCTCTTTTTGTTTCCAAAATGTTGGGAGGTATGCCCCATTCTTACAGTCACATGCCTATTTACTTTGCACCTTGTGCCAGTTTTGGTGCCAGTGTAGCCTGCACAGAAATCCCATGTAGGCAGGTGCTCTGTGGATGGCCATAGAAGTGCAAGTGCCACGCTTTCAGGGTTGGACTGGACTGGTGGGAAACCCAGTGAGCCCCGGCCTTCATTGGCCCCACAGACCCAGGCCTGCTCCCTGTTGCACTGTAGATGCACCCCTCTCGACCGATAGAGGGGGGTTATTTTGGGAGGTGGCCCTTCATGACACAAGGGGGGCCCTCGAAACATTTATATTCTATGACAATTTGCAATTGGTTTTCATTAATTTTTTGTGTTTTTTGTAATTCGGTAGCTTTTTATTCAGAACCTGTCTGATGAAGACTTTCAGCAGGTATCTGGTTCTTAGGGTTCAGTTTACCCCTAGCAACCAGGCAGTGGTTTATATGCCAGACTGAAATATGAATATGAAAATAGAAAGATCAGTAATAATAAGCAAACATTACAACAAAATTGTAGAGTCCCAGAGCAGTCGTTTTTTGGGCTCCTGAGATCAGTGACCCCCCATCTGACAGCTGGACAGAGGTTGAAGAGAAAGAACAAAGCATAACCTAAACTATGTCTCATATAATCACCCCTGCTGTACAACTTTAATATGAACATCCACCCAAATAAAATGTATTTTCAATAAACAGTACATGAATTTTTTTAAAAAGACCTGCTTGTTGTGACTCCTGAAAGCAGAATCGAACTGATGCAAAGACCCGGGGGAGAACAGAAATTGGGAATTGGGAAGTTGCTGAGAATTACACATAAATACATATGATACAGGTATCAGTGTTATATATATATTTATACTGTATGCTGCACGGTGCCACTAGGTGGTGCAGAAAGTGATGACATTTCCTACAGAGATTCCCTAAAATCTTAATCTGACTTGAAGGAGCCTATGGCAGGACAATTGCACAATTTTATACAAGTTACTAGTCCTGTATTCGATCTCGGCTTGTCATTTACAAATGGGGATATAAGAGAATAAACCTATGATTTGAGTAGTTTTCCAGATTACCACTTTGAAATATTTCAAGTTTGCCAAGATTTTTTTTTTGCCTCAGCTACACCCTCCTATCTCTTTCCTATTTCCTATTTAAATCAGCCACATTCATGTACAGACAGCAGTGCTACAGATATCAGCTAATCTGGTGAGACTTCCACCAACTGCAGCTCTCTAGAAAAGGCACAATTTCCATGCCTCCTGTCTGTTTCTTTTTCCCTTGTATCCAGCAGAAGCTTCACCATTATCTCCCTAGTCCTGCCACCCCGAGTCCTCACACAGCACCCGAGATCTGCAATGGAAATGTTGTGTTGTTGTTGTTGCTGCCGTGCGTAAATCTGTAGCTAAAAATAATCAAGTCCCCAATAGATAATGAATCTTGTCCATTTCCAGCACTTTCCCGTGATTAAACGGCCTCATTTTCATTTAGAAACCAAATGCAAGACGTATTCATTTCACAATTAGTAGGTTAAACGAATAGGTAATCAGCCCAATCTCCACCAGAAATAATTTGTTTGCGTCAGAAGATACGGAGATATGAACTTCGCAAAGAGAATTCCCACAAGCAACCTGTGCTGTGACTACAAAAAAAAAGCCAAGAGCATTTAGCCATCAGCTAGAGATCTACTGGATTATATTGTAACAGAGGCAACCACAGATTCTTACTACTACTACTACTAACTGCTGACTGGTTGCTATGGGTTACTAGACTAGTGTGCAAACAGTTTAGCTGAAACTTGCTCTCCAGACCCAACAAAGCCTATTATTTCCTATAGGAAATTGAAGAACTGACGCCTGTTACCTGTCCGAATCTGGACACAATAAATCGGCCCCCAATTTTTTTTTGCCAAAATGAGAATAAAAAAAGTTGCTGAAATTTCCCTCATCAAAGACAGAGAAATGGCACTTTTCAAAATGTCAGTTTCATTTCCATTTAAATATTGCCGACTGGTTTTTAACGTTACGTTGTTTTCAACTGACCAAATCTGCATAGGAATTAAATTCTTTATTTACACAGAGAATGAGAAAGGGTTAAAGGGCTTGTTCAGCTTCAAATTCACTTTTAGGGGGTTATTTATCAAAGTCCGAATTTATCTCAATATTTCCTGCTACAAACTCCGATCAACTCCGTTTTTTTACGCTTATTTATCATGACATTTTCCCAAATATTTGATTTGCGCGAAGAAATCCGATTTCGGCTATTTTTTCAGATTTTTTATCAGATTTTCAAAATTTTTTCAGATTTTTAACTCTGAAAAATCAAAATTTTGCCCGAAAACTTCAGGGTAATGCACGAAACCCAGCGCACATCAAAAAATCATTGAGACTTCTCCCATTGACTTATATGCAACCTCGATAGGCCTGAGATGCTGGATTTTCTGATTCAGACTTTTCCATCCTCTGCATTCAATAAATTCTGAAAATTTGTGATTTTTTAAAGTCAAATTTTATAAAAAAAAAATCACTACTTTTTTCGTGATTTTTGCATTCTGAGTTTAGTAAATAACCCCTTTAGTATGATGCAGAGAGTGATATTCTGTGACAATTTGCCAATTGGTTTTCATTTTTTTATTATTTATGTTTTTTTAGTTATTTAGCTTTTTATTCAGCAGCTCTTCAGTTTACAATTTCAGCCATCTGGTTGCTAGGGTTCAAATCCCCCTAGCAACCATGCATTATTTTGCATACGACACTGGACTATGAATAGGAGAGGGCTGAATAGAAAGATGAGTAATAAAAAGTAGCAATAACAACACATTTGTAGCCTTACAGAGTATTTGTTTTTTAGATGGGGTCAGTGACTCCCATTTGAAAGCTGGAAAGAGTCAGAAAACAATAAAAAAAATTAGGGATGCACCGAATCCAGGATCGGTTCGGAATTCGGCGAGGATACTGCCTTTTTTAGCAGGATTCGAATTCGGGCGAATCCTTCTTCCCAGCCGAACCAAATCCTTATTTGCATATGCAAATTAGGGGTGTGGAGGGAAATTGCGTGACTTTTTGTCTAAAAACAAGGAAGAAAAAATTTTTTTCCCCTTCCCACCCCTAATTTGCATATGCAAATTAGGGTTCGGATTCGGTTCGGTATTCGGCTGAATCTTTAGCAAAGGATTCGGGGGTTCGGCCTTTAAAGGGCTGATTCATCTTCAAGATAATTTTTCAGTGTGTCATAGAATGGACAGTTCCAAGCAACTTTTCAATTGCTCTTCATTATTTATTTTTTAATAGTGTTTTTTTTATTTATTTGCCTTCTTCTTCTGACTCTTTCCAGCTTTAAAATAGGGGGTCACTGACTCCATCTAAAAACAAATGGCCCTTAAGACTACAAATGTATTGTTATTGCTACTTTTTATTACTCATCTTTCTATTGAGGCCTCTCCTATCGATATTCCAGTCTCTTATTCAAATCAGTGCATGGTTGCTAGGGTCATTTGGACCCTAGCAACCAGATGGCTGAAATTACAAACTCGAGAGCTGCTGGATAAAAACTGAAATAACTAAAAAAAGAAAACAAATAATAAAAAATTAAAAATGATTGCAAATTGTCTCAGAATATCCCTCTCTATATCCTAACTAAACATAAACTAAATGTGAACAACCCCTTTAACACCCTCCCCCAAAAAAAGCAAACACAAAAAATCTGAGGCCCTTCATTAGATGGTCTTATATATTTTTGGGATAAATGCACACTACCTGATCAGTTCAGCCTCGGAACACTAAATTATTGTGAATTTCAACACACAAATGGAACCTTGGGAGTTCTAATAAAAGGAGAACCTTACCTTGCCTTCAGATCCAAGGTGAGAGTGGAGCAGGCCAAGTTCTAACAATGGTTCTTCATGCTGGAGGCAAGAGAGGATGTTTGCATTTAGTCAGTGTACAGAGGATACGTTGAGTTTTCATAACAAGTGGGCAGAGGATTTGGGTGTGGAGATGAAGGCTATGTATACATATCAACATATATTCATCTGGCAGCCACAATGCAAACAAAGCACGGAACAGCCAGTCGTACAGGTGACACCAACACAAAATATTCACTCAGAGCCGAAGGATTTTACATGTAGGAACTAGACCAGGAAACAATCCATGAAAAGGCTCATGTTGCTGATTAGTAAGAGGGACCCCCGGACCACCAGGTTTTTGTGTTTCGGTTGAAAGTTACTGCAAGCATCAATGCCCACAATGTGGGGTAGTAGGTGGTGGCACAGCGTTTTTTGTGAAAGAGTTTATTGTGGCACGGTGATCATACCTGGACCGAGATTCACAATAGGCCCTGGCAAAATAATCAAATACAAGCCCAATATAAAGCACTGGTCTATGGCAGCAGGAACCCCACAAAGGCTATTGGACATTGATCTGGCAAAATATACAATGAACACAACATTCAAATATGTTTTACTTATCTTTCTACTCATTTACTTTCTTCTCTACTGCTTTTATAACTTCAATAACTTCAATAAATCTTTCAAATATCCTCCATCTTTCTAATCAACCGCTTTCTTCTATTATTCTCTCTGCTATCCTATATATATTCTTTCTTCTTTAATTCTCTCTTCTATACACCATCTCTCTACTTGTCTTCTCTCTTCTTTAATTTTCTCTTCTATACACCATCTCTTTACTTGTCTTCTTTTTTCTATAATTCTCTCTTCCTTCCCCCATGTATTTAGTTGTCTTCTTTCTTTTAAAATTCCCTCTTATATACCCCATCTCTCTACTTGTATTCTTTCTTCTATAATTCTCTCTTCTATCCCCCATCACTGTACTTTTCTTCTTTATCTAATATTCTTTCTTCTACCCCCATCTCTCTACTCATCTTTCTTCTATCACTCTATTTTCTCTCCCACGTCTTTCTACTCGTACGCTTCTTCTGTTATTCTATCTGTTATCCTCCATCTCTCTACTGATCTTCATTTTTCTACTATTTTCTTTTGTTTCCCACCATCCCTATATGCATCTTCTTTCTACTAATATTTTCTGCACTCTCTCCCATCTTTCTACTCATCTTTCTTCTATTATTTTCTTTTCCCCATTTCTCTACCCATCTTTTTTCTTCTACTATTTTCTTTTCTTTCTTGCAATTCATTTTATTATTATTATTATTATTATTATTATTATTTTATTCAAATAATTTATCCATCATTCTGTTTCTAATTTTTCTTTTCTCCTTTCATCCATAATCATTCTCTCTGGAACACCAATGGGGAATGGCCATGGTACATGTAAAGAGGCCAGATGGTTGAGTTAAAGGGGAACTTCACCAAATATCTGATTTTTGTGTGTTGAAAGAAACTGTTTATCTAAGAAACTTTGCAATATATGTTCATTAAAAACTATCATTGGTTTCAAAGTTATTTTTAACTGCAATTAAAACAATGTAAGACAATTCAATCCTTCGTCTGTTAATTAATTTACTAGACTATCAGAACAAGTCAGAACCAGCAGAGCAGAGAATATAAAACACCAGACAGATTACTTTAAGCCAGGTAGTCTTGAATTGTTGCTGCTGCCCTGTAAAATAAAGGCTTTTAGTGTTGATGTTGTGTTGTCCTATAACTATGTTGCGAGTTAAAGGGGATATTCACCTTCCTAACACTTTTCTCAATTCAGTTGTTACAAAATCTAAGTTTAAAGTTGAATCTCCCTGTCTCTGGTGTTTCAGTCTGGCAGCTCAGTAATTCAGGCGCAGACTCTAAACAATTTTGCAACATTTAGTTGATCCATTTCTCAGCAGCATCTCTGGAATATTAGCAACTATTGTATCAATTCTAACAACTGCCTGTAATGAAACCCAGAGATTCTGCTCAGTAGGGAAAAAGATGTATCCACTAAATATATCCATTTAGAACAGTTAACAGGGTCAGCGACCCCCCCTCCCAGAGCTGCTTCAGAAGGTGAAAAATGACACTTTACACTTCAATATTCAACGGTCACACATAGAAAATGGAATGTCATTGGAAATAGTTGTTATTTCTTGTGATCTATCTGAAAACAACTAGCTGTTTGAAGGTAACCCCCCTTTAAGGAAGGATGTTGGGGGATGTGCCCCTATTTATACTCATTGCAATTAAATGGGTCTGCTTCTTAGATTTAAAAAAATTAAAACAAAATATTGGTAATGAATGCACATTGTAATGTTAGAATGATATTTTCTTTTATTAGGCAAAACTGACTCCAGAATTGTTCATAAATGGCAGAACTGCCCAATTTAATTTACAGGAAAGTTCTACAAGATATCGATGGAGATTTATCTGATGTATCACCCACACAGTCCACTTCACTGGGTAATGGGTGCAGCTGCTCCAAGACGCTTCAAAGACTTTCAGGTTATACTTGAAAACAAGTGATAATCTTTCAGTCAACACAATGTAAGCAAATCCAGCAGCATATGGCTATCCCGAAGGCACCTCTCACACCGGAATACTAGGTATTTTGCCTAATACAATTAAAGCTGATGCGATGTATAAATTGGGTTTTGAGGAAGGTTTAATTCCTGATGGAGCTCCAAGCCCAACAATTAATGTAAGCGCAAACCTGGCATTAAATCTCTTCTAAATATAAATATTGAACAAAAAATTCAAAATACACAGAGGCGAGGGTCATCTGGAATCTAGCAATATTATTGTATTTATAAACAACGTTAGCAATAATATTTGTATGGTTTCTCCAAAAGACTACACCTGGCATGAAAAAACTTGTTTTGAGAAAGGTGTTGGTTGTTCATGTACCTAAATGGGAGAAAATTAGGTTTCACCAGCGTCTTGCATCGAATCTGCTTGCTGGACATCTTAGAGGAAACTAATACAAAAGTTCCAAAGAGGTAAAGGGGAGGATACCTGAACTATGAAACATTTTGAAGGTTTGAGATACAATTTGAACAGAGGAAAAACATAGGGGTTACTTTTGTGTCATGTTCTTTCTATAATAAGGTGCCAATTTGTTAGAATATAGTCTGTGAACAGACAGAAACTCACCCACTGTTAAGCACCAATAAACTTGCCCCATTATGCCCTTGACTCTTGCAGCTACTGTATTTGCTCCATTCTGTTTCTCATGACCTTTCTCCACATACTATTGTTATGGTCACCCACTTCCCTTAAAGTGATACTGACACTAACATTTTTTTTTTTCAAAATATCAATCTACATTAAAAGTTACACATAGGTCAAGTTGATTGTTTTTTGCTGACAGTTCTGCTTTTGTAAGTAATTATTACTTGAAGTTCCTAAACCTGACTGTTTTGCCAACCTGACTGCCTCATCTCAGTCTGTCAATTAGAGTTTCTATTGCAAACGGACTCCTGCTGCACAAATATGGCAGCCCCCTCATAGAGGAACATGGGGTAAGAAAAGTAATGTAAAAGCATCAGGCAAATACTTTTATGGCAAAATTATAAATAGTATTATGATATTATTAAATATAAAAAAAATTAGTTTCTAGTGCCAGTATCTCTTTAACCTCTACCTCCCTTCCTTCTGGCATTCTCTCCTTCTCCTACCTCATCCACTGTCTTCTGACCTCACTTTCTTACTCCATACCATAAACTCTCTCCTGACCATTTCCAATCCCCTTCTGCCTCTTCTATTTTCTCCTGCCTCGTACCCAACCTCTTTTTAGCCTTCACTCATTGACACACCTTACCCACTCTCTCCCTATTTCTCCTACTGCACGTCTTTCACCCTGCATGGCTCATGGAACATGCCTCACCAACAATCTTTTTCAAATTTTTCTCACTTTCCTCTCTTTAAGAATAACCCTTTTATCGGTCACCTACACACTTCTCAATATCCACTCTTAGCAACTTTATCCCTATATGTTTCTCCCAGTCCACACTCTGCAACCTTCCATTTGGTCATCTCTTTTACCTTATTTACCCTGAAAAGAAGTGTAGATATAATCTACCAAAACACAACTAACATTTTCAAATTAGCCCTACATTAATGTTTAATATGAATCTGGGATTCAACAATGGATGGATTCTGACTCAATCTCCTGCTAACGCTAACGCAATTTACCATCAAATCTTTCATAAACATTGTCTCTGAAGGGGCAGAGCTCCATTGGTTTCTTTAGTGGCAAGACAGTTCTGAAAAACAAAGTCCTCATCCTTATTGGTGAAGGACATGGTTTTGGTTTACAAAAAAAACATGGTTATTCTATCCTCACCCTCCAGCTGGTGAAAAATTTAAATTCAAGCATTCACAGCCTTTGGATGTCTTATCAAGCTGAGGATGATAGCTCAACAAAAGCTGAAGGCCAGCAGGCTGGACACTACAATATTATATGTTACTGTTGTAGTCTCAGGGCAGTCACCGCTGTTCATACCCCCAAGATAATTTTAGTCTATATTCACCAGCAATTACCATTGCCTGTTGTATTTACTGTCATTCTTGGTCCAGGAACTGAGCTTCACTGTACAACACAATGCGCACAATAAAGAACCTGAACACAGGGGTGAAAGGGATTAATACAAAGAGCAGAGAAGTTTTTTTTTATTTTAATAACGCAAACCGCAGGTTTCATCAGCCTAGGAAAACTGCAGGGGATGTCTAATTACTTTCAGTGGAGTTGTGCACATGATGTCAGCATACATGAATTACAAAGTGATTTTAAAGGAAGAATAAGTTTGAAAAGGTTCTTAGAATCCATGCCGCTTGCTTAGCCTGTGTCCGTTTGTCCATACTCATGATTATTCATCTTGCTGTCAAGTGTGTGCCAAGTTCTGGGTATTCAATAAAAAAAAAAAAAATGAAAAGCAGCTCTTGGAATAAAAGAAAATAGACAATAGAAACCCTACAGTAATTTGGGCAAAATTCCAGAGTGCAAAAGAAAAAAAAAAAAAAGAAAGAAAAAAAAAACTCATCAAATTTTAATTTTCAGTTCAAAGGTAAAAATGGAAAGTCTGAAGGGTATATTAACATACATGACATTTTTATATATGTGAGGTTGTGTTCTAATTGGCAGATACACAAAGGTAACACATTTGGGAAGCATATACTGTACTTGCAAAATGTGGATTAGAGTTCCATTTTTAGACTCTAGGTTCATCTACAAGTCACACCAACAGGGGACAGGAACCTAGGATAAGGAACGTACAGTAGGTTTAAATGTACAAAGATTGGGAAGAATTGCACCGTCCTTCCAAGAGAAGCTTCATAAAATATCAGAATTCAAAAACTATGAGCACTATGTGAGCTCATAACATATAATCATAAATGGAAGTTTTACAGGCATTGGTTGATAAACATATGGCATATACTGCAAAGGACAAGAGACAGCAGGAACTTATGGTTGACAGCATGCATAGTCCTCTTTAGGCACAAGAGTACAGGAGTAATAGTAGTGTTACTGATATAGTGCCATTCTTCTAAAAAACAAAAAGGAATTAAAAGCCCTACATGTAAATGGTATAAACAGAACAGCATTAGGATAAATGGATTATTTAAAGCAATTCTACTTAAGAGCATATTTTACCCTTTCTTTACTGTTATCTAGTGGAAGTGTGCAATGCTTGATCAACGCTACTTCTATGGATCCTGGGGATGGCGTGGGGCCTTGGTGTAAAATGCTTGATCGTCACTGGTTCTATGTATAATGGGGATGCTGAGGGGCCTCATCATGCAATGCTCCATCATTGCTGGTTTCATGGATTCTAGGGATGCTGAGGGCCTCGGTGTAAAATACTGGTTCGATGGATTCTTGGGAATGATGAGGGGCATCAGTGTGCAATGATTAATCATTGCTGGTTTTATGGATTCTGGGGATAGTGATGGTAAATTGCTTGATCTGGTGTAAAATGCTTGATCTTCAAATGATCTTTGCTGGTTCTAATGATTAATCATTGCTGGTTTTATGGATTCTGGGGATAGTGACGGGCCATGGTGTAAAATGCTTGATCTTCACTTGATCTTTGCTGGTTCTATGTATACTTGGGATGTGAGGGGCCTCAGTGTGCAATGATTAATCATTGCTGGTTTTATGGATTCTGGGAATGATAAGGGGCCTGAGTGTGCACTGATTAATCATTCTAGGTTTTATGGATTCTGGGGATAGTGACGGGCCATGGTGTAAAATGCTTGATCTTCGCTTAATCTTTGCGGGTTCTATGTATTCTTGGGATGCGAGGGGCCTCAGTGTGCAATGATTGCTTATTGCTGGTTTTATGGATTCTGGGGATGGAGAGGGGCCTCAGAGTGCAATGTTTGATCATTGTTGGTTCTATAGATTCTAGGGGATGGAGAAGGGCCTCGGAGTGCAATGCTTGATCATCAATAGTTCTATGGATTCTGGGGATGGCGAGGGGCCTCACTAACCCAAGTGCTCATTAGGGTATGCAGGGTGGGAGTAAGAGCAGCAATAAACAGACCAATTAGTTTGGAGTACAACTCTTGGTCCACAGGCAAAATGCTTGAATCTTAACCATCCTAAGGATGTACAACAGTGGGAGAGGCAAGTGCCAATGACCAATCTTCCTGTACTTAGGACAATGCTGATTCAGGGACTGGTCCATTGCTCTTTAGGAGACAGGAAGATGAACGTTGCATCAATCATATCAATGTGAGGTTTCAATTTTATTGCTATTCAGATTCCTACCCTCTCACATTCATCTTCCCTTTGACATTCATGAATGAAGCCCCAGAAATCAAACAGTAGTCACAATTCCATGCAGAAAAGAAAAATGATAACAAAATGAAGACCTTTTGCAAACTGTTCTACACTACTGTCGAATTACAATTCAGCAAATGCACAACATGGCACCTTCATGGGGAGAAACAAACAGAATACTCAGGAGCATTTGGGACCCACTGCAGCCACTTGTGTGAACAAGTTACAAAGTAGCGATGACTGAAACAGTGCCCCCAGTGGACAGGTGTTCTGGACAGCACGCTTGTTAGGGATCATCTTGGAGACCTGGAAGTACCAACAAAGTGCTTAACTTAACAAAAAGTATTTTATCCATAACTGGTCAGTCTAGATTCACCTGAAATCATCTGTTATATTGGGAATATATTCAGTGCTATACACAATGGAACTGTAATACCTAGACAATCTATCATATAATGAAAACAACTCTAAGATGTGAGCCTTTGACTTACTTCTCTACATATCATTTTTATTAAAAAAAAGTGTTTCTCTGCACTTGACCTCAAAGCAACACTCCAGGTCTGTGTGAAAAAAACACCATCATTTCTTGTAAGGTGCAAAGAATTAGTGGAAGGGTGCCATACAGGGTGCTAGAGCCTTTACACAAACAAGCAGTTGCTGTTACACAGACACAATTTAAAATACATGCACCCAGATGCCACTGCAAGGAGAAGCAATGGGGTGATTAAAAGTGCTACAATGTTCTAGACCAGTGGTCCCCTACCATTGCCTCATAAGTAACATGATGCTCACCAACCTCTTGGATGTTGCTCCCAGTTGCCTCAAGGGGCTACCAAATAGCCAATCACAGTCCTTATTTGGCACCCCCAGGAACCTTTTCATGCTTGTGTTGCTCCCCAGCGCTTTTTAAGATTTAATTTTGCTCACGGGTAAAAAAAAAAAAAAAGTTTGGGGACCATCGTTGTAGAGTGAAATGAAACATGGTTCCTATCACATACTTGGTCTGCATCATTTGGTACCATACTGACGAAGTGCGACAAACACTAGATAATTACAAATATAAAAAAAGAAATGACAGAGTACCGTATATACTCGTGTATAAGCCGACCCGTGTATAAGCCGAAGTACCTAATTTTACCTACAAAAACTTAATTTTGTAGAAAAAAACTTATTGACTCGCGTATAAGCCTAGACACAACTACAGCCCTGTCTCCCAGCAGCGCACATTCTGCCAAACCGACCCCCCCAGCGATCAACCGGACTTCTTTGCAAAGCTGATGGTGACAGAGAATTGCCAAACGGATTACTGTGTGCATTGTCCCACTGTCCCACTACCATGTGCAGAGGGTGCTGTTTGATATTGCCATCACTGTTAATCTTTTGTATAACCAATAGAGATGGCGCGAACTGTTCGCCGGCGAACTTGTTCGCGCGAACATCGGGTGTTCGCGCTCGCCGGAAGTTCGCGAACGTCGCGCGACGTTCGCCATTTTGGGTTCGCCATTGTTGGCGCTTTTTTTTGCCCTCTCACCCCAGACCAGCAGGTACATGGCAGCCAATCAGGAAGCTCTCCCCTGGACCACTCCCCTTCCCTATAAAAACCGAAGCCCTGCAGCGTTTTTTTCACTCTGCCTGTGTGTGCTGAAGAGATAGTGTAGGGAGAGAGCTGCTGCCTGTTAGTGATTTCAGGGACAGTTGAAAGTTTGCTGGCTAGTAATCGTGTTGATACTGCTCTGTTATTGGAGGGACAGAAGTCTGCAGGGGTTTGAGGGACATTTAAGCTTAGGTAGCTTTGCTGGCTAGTAATCTACCTTCTACTGCAGTGCTCTGTATGTAGCTGCAGTGGGCAGCTGTCCTGCTTCTGATCTCATCTGCTGACTGCTGCAATAACAGTAGTCCTTGTAAGGACTGCTTTTATTTATTTTTTTGTTGTTTTACTACTACTACTACTACTACTACTACTACTACTATAAGAGCCCAGTGCTATTAGTCTAGCAGTGTTGGGGAGTGGGACTGGTGTGCTAATCTGCTGCTCCTAGTAGTTCAGCAGCACCAACTGTAATTTTTTTTTTTTAATATTCATTTTTTTTTTATTTTACTTTTTTTTATTTTACTATCGCTGTAGTAGTGTATAAGTTGACCTTTTAGGCATTATTTGCCCTGTAGGCATTTTTTGCCCAGTGTGTTATTCAACCAACAGCCATCTAGCTGTGTGACCTTGTTCACATTCTGTCTAAATATCCATAATATTACCGTCTCCAGAAAAAACACCGGAGTGACTTTTTTCAAGCAGCCATAATAAATTTTACGTAATCCGTATCCATCGCTGTAGTAGTGTATAAGTTGACCTTTTAGGCATTATTTGCCCTGTAGGCATTTTTTGCCCAGTGTGTTATTCAACCAACAGCCATCTAGCTGTGTGACCTTGTTCACATTCTGTCTAAATATCCATAATATTACCGTCTCCAGAAAAAACACCGGAGTGACTTTTTTCAAGCAGCCATAATAAATTTTACGTAATCCGTATCCATCGCTGTAGTAGTGTATAAGTTGACCTTTTAGGCATTATTTGCCCTGTAGGCATTTTTTGCCCAGTGTGTTATTCAACCAACAGCCATCTAGCTGTGTGACCTTGTTCACATTCTGTCTAAATATCCATAATATTACCGTCTCCAGAAAAAACACCGGAGTGACTTTTTTCAAGCAGCCATAATAAATTTTACGTAATCCGTATCCATCGCTGTAGTAGTGTATAAGTTGACCTTTTAGGCATTATTTGCCCTGTAGGCATTTTTTGCCCAGTGTGTTATTCAACCAACAGCCATCTAGCTGTGTGACCTTGTTCACATTCTGTCTAAATATCCATAATATTACCGTCTCCAGAAAAAACACCGGAGTGACTTTTTTCAAGCAGCCATAATATATTTTACGTAATCCGTATCCACCGCTGTAGTAGTGTATACGTTGATCTTGTGGGCATTATTTGCACAGTGTTTTCTTCAAACCGCCATCTAGCTGTGTGAGCTTGTTCACATTTTGTCTAAATATTGATAATATTATCGTCTCTAGAAAAACCACTTGAGTTACGTTTTTTCAAGCAGCATTCTTATATTTTACGTAATCCGTATCCACCGCTGTGTATACGTTGACCTTGTAGGCATTATTTGCACAGTGTTTTCTTCAAACCGCCATCTAGCTGTGTGAGCTTGTTCACATTTTGTCTAAATATTGATAATATTATCGTCTCTAGAAAAACCACTTGAGTTACGTTTTTTCAAGCAGCATTCTTATATTTTACGTAATCCGTATCCACCGCTGTGTATACGTTGACCTTGTAGGCATTATTTGCACAGTGTTTTCTTCAAACCGCCATCTAGCTGTGTGAGCTTGTTCACATTTTGTCTAAATATTGATAATATTATCGTCTCTAGAAAAACCACTTGAGTTACTTTTTTTCAAGCAGCATTCTTATATTTTACGTAATCCGTATCCACCGCTGTGTATACGTTGACCTTGTAGGCATTATTTGCACAGTGTTTTCTTCAAACCGCCATCTAGCTGTGTGAGCTTGTTCACATTTTGTCTAAATATTGATAATATTATCGTCTCTAGAAAAACCACTTGAGTTACTTTTTTTCAAGCAGCATTCTTATATTTTACGTAATCCGTATCCACCGCTGTGTATACGTTGACCTTGTAGGCATTATTTGCACAGTGTTTTCTTCAAACCGCCATCTAGCTGTGTGTATTATCGTTTCCAGGAAAACCAACTGAGTTTTTGTTGTTGTTTTTTTAAAAATAATGCCAGGCAAAGGCAGGCCGCCACGCAGAGGCCGTGCTAGGGGCCGTGCTGCTATGCAATCCTGTGGCCCTAGCAAATTGCCCAGTTTTAAAAAGCCAATGACCCTGAACTCCCAAAATGCTGAAGAGGTAGTTGACTGGCTTACACAGCACACCCCATCCTCTACCGTTTCTAACTTTACCACAACATCCTCCTCATCCTCCACTGCTATGGCCACCCCACGTAACACTTCCTCCACCACCGGTGCCCCTTCTTCACTGGAGTCAGAGGAGTTATTTTCCCATGAGTTTCTTGAACTGAGTAATGCGCAACCATTATTGGCAGAAGAAGATGAAGGAGATGAGGACGTTACACCAGATTTAATTCTGGCAGAGAACACGACAGAGATGGACATAATGATGAGTGATGAGGAGGAGGTCCCCGCTGCTGCTTCCTTCTGTGATGTGTCAGAAGAAATTGATGCATCTGAGGAGAATGATGATGAGGAGATTGATGTTTTGTGGGTGCCTAGTAGAAGAGAGCAAGAGGAGGGTAGTTCAGATGGAGAGACGGAGAGTCAGAGAGGCAGTAGGAGAATAAGACTTAGAAGAAGCAGGGAGGACAGCCCGCAGGGATCAGTAGGGCAACAACATGTATCGGCACCTGTGTTCAGCCAGCCAACGCACCCGCCATTGCCGCCAATGCCGCCAACTTCTACTGTTACCGCCAGATCGCACACTTCCAAAAAGTCAGCAGTGTGGGATTTTTTTAATGTGTGTGCCTCTGACAAAAGCATTGTAATTTGCAATGAGTGCAGTCAGAAACTGAGCCTTGGTAAGCCCAACAGCCACATAGGTACAACTTCTATGCGAAGGCACATGAGCGGCAAGCACAAAGCACTTTGGGAGCAACACCTCAAAGGCAACAGGCAAACTAAAAGCCACACTCCTTCTGGTCCAGCATCTTACTGCTCTACCTCTGCTCTCCTTGACCCATCTGAACCACCCTCCACTCCGCCTTCCACCTTGACCACCTGTTCCCATTCCCAGTCATCTGCCACCAGCCAAGTTTCTGTGAAGGCCATGTTTGAGCGTAAGAAGCCAATGTCTGACTGTCACCCCCTTGCCCGGCGTCTGACAGCTGGCTTGTCTGCACTCTTAGCCCGCCAGCTTTTACCATACCAGCTGGTGGACTCTGAGGCCTTCCGCAAATTTGTAGCAATTGGGACACCGCAGTGGAAGGTACCCAGCCGCAATTTTTTTTCTAAAAAGGGAATACCACACCTGTACCAACATGTGCAGAGCCAAGTTACCGCATCTCTGTCACTTAGTGTTGGGCCAAAGGTCCATATGACTACTGACGCATGGTCCTCCAAGCATGGTCAGGGCAGGTATGTCACCTACACTGCCCACTGGGTGAACTTGGTAATGGCTGGGAATGGGAAGCAGGGAATGGGTAGCTCAACAACAACAACAACAGTGGAGTTGGTGTCACCGCCACGGATTGCACGCGGTTCTGCCACCACCTCTACTCCTCCATCGCTCTCTACCTCGTCTTCTTCCTCTTCTTCTTCTTACTCTGCTGCTGGGTCCTCCTTCTCCTCCTCCACACCTGTGCACCCCCAGCTCCCCCTAGGCTATTCGACGTGCCAGGTACGCCGTTGTCACGCTGTCTTGGGGATGACGTGCCTGGAAAGCAAAAACCATACCGGATCTGTACTCCTGTCATCTCTGCAGTCACAGGCCGATCGGTGGCTGACCCCACACCAACTGCAGATCGGAAAAGTGGTGTGTGACAATGGAAGCAATCTGTTGGCAGCGTTGAGACTGGGAAATTTAACACATGTGCCCTGCATGGCACATGTGTTAAATTTAATAGTCCAACGTTTTGTCTCCAAGTACCCAGGATTCCAGGACGTTCTCACCCAGTCCAGAAAGGTGTCGGCCCATTTCAGACGTTCCTACACAGCCATGGCACGCCTTGCTGACATTCAGCAGCGCTACAACATGCCAGTCAGGCGTTTGATTTCTGACAGCCAGACTCGCTGGAATTCAACGCTCCTTATGTTGGAACGTCTGCTGCAACAACAAAGGGCCGTCAACGAGTACCTTTTTGAACTGGGTGGTAGGACTGGATCTGCAGAGCTGGGGATTTTTTTCCCCCGTTACTGGGTGCTTATGCGCGATGCCTGCAGGCTCATGCGACCTTTTGAAGAGGTGACAAATATGGTCAGTCGCACCGAAGGCACCATCAGCGACCTAATACCCTTCGCTTTCTTCCTGGAGCGTGCCGTGCGACGAGTGACAGATGAGGCTGTAGACCAGCGTGACGAGGAGCTGGAAGCGCACGATTTATGGTCGCAATCACCAGAACGAACCCAGGCACCTGCTGCAACGCAGGGAGAGGTGCCAGAAGTGGAGTCAGAGGAGGAAGGTGGCTTTGTGGAGGAGGAGGAGGAGGACCAACAGGAGCAGGCTTCCCAGGGGGCTAGTGGTGACCTTTTGGGGACCCCTGGTCTTGTACGTGGCTGGGGGGAGGAGACCGTGGATGATGCAGTCCTTGATAATGAGGAAGCGGAGATGGATAGCTCTGCATCCAACCTTGTGAGAATGGGGTCTTTCATGCTGTCATGCCTGTTGAAGGACCCCCGTATCAAGAGGCTTAAGGAGAAGGACCTGTACTGGGTCGCAACGCTACTAGACCCTCGGTACAAGCATAAAGTGGCAGAAATGTTACCAACATACCACAAGTCCGAAAAGATGCGGCATTTACAAACCAGCCTGCAAAACATGTTGTACAATGCTTTTAAGGGTGATGTCACTTCAGGAACTCATCAACATTCCAGGGGCAGAGGTGCCAGTAATCCTGCCACGAGCACACCTGCAAGGACAAAGCCCTTTGGCCGGTCTGTAACATCAGACATGCAAATGTTTTTCTGTCCAAGGCAGCGCCACAACCCTTCTGGATCCACCCTCAAAGAACGCCTCGACCGGCAGGTAGCGGACTACCTGGCATTAACTGCAGATATCGACACTCTGAGGAGCGATGAACCCCTGGACTACTGGGTGCGCAGGCTTGATCTGTGGCCAGAGCTGTCACAATTTGCCATGAACCTCTTGTCTTGCCCAGCCTCAAGTGTGCTCTCAGAAAGGACCTTCAGTGCAGCAGGAGGGATTGTAACTGAGAAGAGAACTCGCCTAGGTCACAAAAGTGTCGATTACCTGACCTTTATTAAAATGAATGAGGGGTGGATCTCGGAGGGTTACTGCACGCCGGAAGACTTGTTCTGACTTCTATGCAGCTGTCCTTCTCTTCAAGCCTCATGACTCCACACACAGCTGTCCTTTAGCGTCCTCCTCCCTCCGCCACCGTTACAAACTAGGGTGCAAACCCTACTGGTTTAATTTTTTCTGGCCTCTGTGCTTCAGTGGCTGCGTCCAAAAAAACTGGGCAAACAATGTCTACAAGGTCAACGTATGGCGAAAAATTACTATTTTCAGCATTTATATGGCATATTTTTTCTGGCAACTGTGCTTCAGTGGCTGCGTCCAAAAAAATGCATATTTTCTGCATTTATATGGCATAATTTTTCTGGCCTCTGTGCTTCAGTGGCTGCAACCAAAAAAATGCATATTTTCTGCATTTATATGGCATAATTTTTCTGGCCTCTGTGCTTCAGTGGCTGCAACCAAAAAAATGCATATTTTGTCCATTTATATGGCATAATTTTTCTAGCCTCTGTGCTTCAGTGGCTGCAACCAAAAAAATTTATATTTTCAGCATTTATATGGCATAATTTTTCTTTCAACTGTGCTTCAGTGGCTGCGACCAAAAAAATGCATATTTTCTGCATTTATATGGCATAATTTTTCTGGCCTCTGTGCTTCAGTGGCTGCAACCAAAAAAATTTATATTTTCAGCATTTATATGGCATAATTTTTCTGGCAACTGTGCTTCAGTGGCTGCGACCAAAAAAATGACTATTTTCAGCATTTATATGGCATATTTTTTCTGGCCTCTGTGCTTCAGTGGCTGCAACCAAAAAAACTGGGCAAACAATGTCTACAAGGTCAACGTATGGCGAAAAATTACTATTTTCAGCATTTATATGGCATATTTTTTCTGGCAACTGTGCTTCAGTGGCTGCGTCCAAAAAAACTGGGCAAACAATGTCTACAAGGTCAACGTATGGCGAAAAATGACTATTTTCAGCATTTATATGGCATATTTTTTCTGGCAACTGTGCTTCAGTGGCTGCGTCCAAAAAAACTGGGCAAACAATGCCTACAAGGTCAATGTATGGCAGTTGTTTAAAGAGAACAGTAGATTACTAGCCAGCAAAGCTACCTAAGCTAAAATGTCCCTCAAATCCCTGCAGACTTCTGTCGCTCCAATACAGAGCAGTATCAAGCAGATTACTAGCCAGCAAACTTACTATCATCTGTCCCTGAAATCACTAACAGCTCTCCCCCTACACTATCTCTTCCAAGCACACACAGGCAGATTTTTCAGATACATTTTTGCCCTTGATCCCCCTCTGGCATGCCACTGTCCAGGTCGTTGCACCCTTTAAACAACTTTAAAATCATTTTTCTGGCCAGAAATGTCTTTTTTAGATGTTAAAGTTCGCCTTCCCATTGAAGTCTATGGGGTTCGCGAACCGTTCGCGAACCGCTCGCATTTTTGCGCAAGTTCGCGAATATGTTCGCGAACTTTTTTTCCGACGTTCGCTACATCCCTAATAACCAACAGATGGCGCTGTGTGATATTGCAGTCACTGTTAATCTTTCGTATAACCAACAGAGGGCGCTGTGTGATATTGCAGTCCCGGTTATTCTTTTATACAACCAACAGATGGCACTGTGTGATATTGCAGTCCCTGTTATTCTTTCATACAACCAACAGATGGTGCTGTGTGATATTGCAGTCTCTGTTATTCTTTCATACAACCAACAGATGGCACTGTGTGATATTGCAGTCCCTGTTATTCTTTCATACAACCAACAGATGGCGCTGTGTGATATTGCAGTCACTGTTAATCTTTCATATAACCAACAGAGGGCGCACTGTTATTCTTTCATATAACCAACAGAGGGCATTGTGGGATATTGCAGTCTCTCCCCAAGTGAACTGTTGGTATAGGAATGATTAAAAGTGACTGCAATCTCAGCTACTCGGGTCAGGTACCGCTGACCCGCGTATAAGCCGAGGTAGACTTTTTCAGCACATTTTGGATGCTGAAAAACTCGGCTTATACGCGGGTATATACGGTAATAGGTCCCATGTAACTGCCATGTGCATGAGCTAACTTGAGTGGGCACTAGATATGTATAGCAGGCTACATTTACCAATCCTTTATCAACATGTTGCACAGTACCAACACATAATGTCCCTTACATAGAGTTGCCACTTTTGCTGGGGCTGGAAAATGGACAGAGGGGCGGGGCCGGCAGTGTCAGGGCAGGGCCAGTGACAATGGGGGTGGACTGGTGATGTTGGGGGCATGACTGGTGATGTTGGGGCTGGACTGATGATGTGGCGATAAGCGATTGGTATTTCATTATCTTCAATATCCTGTCCGGATTTCCTAATTTGAAAATCCAGACAGAAAGGTTTTACCCAGACAGCCCTTCGAAATACCCAGTGAAATCTGGACAGATGGCAACCCTACCCTTATAGAAATTATTAAAGCCTACTGGATCGATCATTTGGAGTCACATTGAGTAAAACATGCCAAATCCTAAATTAAATAACTATAGGCGAGGGCATATACTAAGCATGAGCTGTCTGATACCTAAACCAGATACTGATTGGCCAGAGGTCCATACAATCCCAGGTCAACTAGGAACCCTATACACAAACCAACCAGGGGTCAAAGTTTAATCTAGTTTTGAGTTGATTTTCATTGCTGGTGCCAGCATGTTTGGTACTGGTTCTTGTTATTTTGAAGCCAGTCATAGTCTTCTACTCTGCATTGCTTCATCGCCTCAAATGATTAGGGATCAATTAATGAGTTTCTTATGTGTTTCAGGCTGTGAAGGGATAGTCTATTAGCACAGCTAACCACAACTGTCACCCAAGACATCCATGTGATGTCATGTTTTTAACAGAGATGGACCAAAACCATGAATAACAATTCAAAAAGCTTTTTACTGGATGGTAAGTTAGCCCCCCCCCTCTATGGAATGAGACTAGGGGCCCACCTGAGTCATCTATATTATGATCGGCCACAAGTTTGTAAGACATTTCCTAGTTCTAAAATCAAAGTATAATAATCACATTCAGGCAGACACATGCTACTAATTAGTATATTAAATAATGGAAGCATTTTATTGAATTATCAAGTGTTTGCATACAAATTCCCCGGCAATATTGGAAGAATTAACACCGTTATATTATGTATTATGAGAACACTGAAACTATAGGTAGAAACAAATAAGCGCCCATATATCTCATAGCAAATTCACAGTTTAAGCACTAAGTAATAAGGCACTAATTCCTCTGCTCGGCAAATGGAAATTACACTCACCAAAGAGCTCAAAACCTTCTCCTAAGAGGAGCCGTGTGGTTTGGGCAGTTACACTGGGGCTCCCCTGGGACCTCTACAAACGATCTGATACTTTTACAGCGGTTAAAAATGAACAGCACAGGCAATAAACACACGTTTAGGAACCCATTTTGCTTCATTCACTAAAAAGAAAACATTTTGCAGCTTGTATTTGGTAACTGTAATTTATGCCTTTTTGCATATGGCTTTTCTCTAGTTCACCATCTGCATGATTTTGCTTGAATGAAAATTTTTTATATGTTTAGGTCTAATGGAGCCACATAACCCAGTTAGGCTTTAGGGGGGACATATACAGTCCAACAAATTCAACAATAAGTCAAACTTCTGTACAGTAGATATGGATCCTTCCATATGAATTGCCCTTACAATAATAATAATCAAATGTTTACATGGGGGGAATATTTATCAAAATCCAGATTTTCCTTAGTATTTTAATAAACAAAGTCCGATCAAACTAGGATCCATGATTGGACCTTATTTATTATTAAAAAAAAGAACGATTTAATCAGAACGAGGACAAACATGAAAAAATCAAGCAAAAATCCAAATTGTATGTTTTTTTCCAGAATCACTTGATTTTTTTGCACTTTTTCGCCAAAAAGCTCGAATTATTTTTGAATTTTTGCCTGAAAAGTCCAAAATAGTCAGAATTTCGGGCTAATTCCAGCATAGACCACAGAAACGTCCAAATAGGATAGGGACCACTCCCAATGACTTATATACAACTTCGGTAGGTCTGAGATGCCGTACGTTTTGGATTTGGACTTTTTCCATCCTTGGGGTATAATAAATCTCAAAAAAATCTCACTAAAAATTCTAGTATAGTAAAAAAAACTAAATTTTTTAAAATTCTTGTCATTCAGACTTATAATAGAATAAATTTAGAATAAATATCCCCCTACATGTACCTAGTGCAGACATATCAATAACATTTTAGACAAAAAGGAAAATATTCAGATACAGAGGAAGGAGGTTATGGTCTTTGAGACCTTTGTGTCTGTGATGGTCTCAGGGCCAAACTCTCATGGGCTTGGCATTGTGTTCTGCTGCATTTTATCTTGTGAGAGTTTGAACAACAAGAAGCCCAGTGTTTCTCTCTGTTGTTAAGTATCACAATGTCAGTTATGGTTTCCGAGTTGACTTGCCATTCAGTAGACTTGGTTTAGAGCTGATACACATACAATTTTAGGTAACGAGGCTCACATTTAGGCATATAAATACATTTTGATAAAACTTTTTGCTAAAGTAATATTATAATCCTCACCAAAGTCTTCATTTGACTTGGATGCAAGTGCTCCAAACCCTTTCCATAAATGTGAATACTAAAGAACTGTACTCAAATCAACAGCTTAATGAGATAAACAAGAAGGAACTTGCCAAATTGAGTGCTTTGCCTAAAAGAACTCAAGAAAACAAAATCCACAAAAATGATCGAAAAGCCATTTTGCTGGTCATATCAGCTGAACTGCAGGTTAAAAAGCGTCATTCCATATACTCAAGAATTCTTCACCTGACCCGTTTCATACCAGCTGTCTACAATTGTTTACAGCTGGTATGAAATATGTCAGGTGAAATTTGAGTTAATGGAATAGATATTTTTACCTGCATAAGAACCATTTTTTTGATCATTCATTGGTCTATAGACTACATATGCCTTTCCAATTTCAATCTTGATAACAATGCACCTTCTGCAATGAACCGTATGGCAGACCTTCATAATGAGCCTGCTAATGGCTACCTACTGTATATCTTCTACAAGCCTCTTAAAGGAAAACTATACCCCCAAAATGAATACTTAAGCAACAGATAGTTTATATCAAATTGAATGACATATTAAAGAATCTTACCAAACTGGAATATATATTTACATAAATATTGCCCTTTTACATCTCTTGCCTTGAACCACCATCTCGTGACTCTATCTGTGCTGCCTCAGAGATCACCTGACCAGAAATACTACAACACTAACTGTAACAGGAAGAAGTGTGGAAGCAAAAGGCAGAACTCTGTCTGTTAATTGGCTCATGTGACCTTACATGTGGTTTGTATGTGTGCACAGTGAATCTTACGATCTCAGGGGGCGGCCCTTGTTTTTTAAAATGGCAATTTTCTATTTATGATTACCCAATGGGACATACTACTAAAAAGTATATTATTATGATAATGGTTCATTTACATGAAGCAGGGTTTTACACATGAGCTGTTTTATGCAATATCTTTTAATAGAGACCTACATTGTTTGGGGGGTATAGTTTTCCTTTAACTACACAGCCTATGGTTCTTGCCTATATCTTCTGCAAACCTCTTGACAATACACAATACTGTGCCTACCAGCCAACATTTTGACTACACATATTTCAATGTCTACCTCTACCTTTTTCTAGTCTGTTCACTACAAAGGATCGAGATACCTAAACTCTCCACTGAGACTGGATGAGTCCTAGGGCATCCAAACCTACCCAACTGTGCTTCATATGTAAATATATATGAATGTGACCATGTAGTCACTTTAATATGTGGTGCTTGATCCCCTAATATTTCTTTTAGGTAGGGATGCACCGAATCCAGGATTCGGTTCGGGATTCGGCCAGGATTCGGCCTTTTTCAGCAGGATTCGGATTCGGCCGAATCCTTCTGCCCGGCCGAACCGAATCCGAATCCTAATTTGCATATGCAAATTAGGGGTGAGGAGGGAAATTGCGTGACTTTTCGTCACAAAACAAGGAAGTTAAATTATTTTTCACTTCCCACCCCTAATTTGCATATGCAAATTAGGGTTCGGATTCGGTTCGGTATTCGGCCGAATCTTTCACAAAGGATTCGAGGGTTCGGCCGAATCCAAAATAGGGGATTCGGTGCATCCCTACTTTTAGGTCAGATGAGCTAAATACACTTACCTTAATACCTTTTGCAAAACTTATTTTTCTATTTAAAGAATCACTTTGGGTACATATTCTATTTAGATATGACTGCTTTTATTTAAAAAAAAAAATTAGGAAAAAGTTGAATTTTCCATTCTGCATTAAAAAAAAAAGCAATTAAGTGTTTCCACAGAACTCCTTCAAGCCACGGTAAAAGTGAATGGTATAAGTGTATTAATATCTCATAACATTCTGCCGTGATTAAATGGTTCAGTTGAGTGCCGTGATGTCATACATTAATGATGACAAACCTGTAGCATCAGGCTTCTGCTGAACTAAAACCCTCAAATTCAATCATCAACCACTGTGACACAGAATCAACACCTCTGTGAGTTTCTTCAGATGTCACCTCTTTGAAGAGTTACAATGTGCCATTGTAAATGGATTAGTGGAAGAGTTTATATGCCAAGAACTTCCCACACCAGTCAGTTGAACTGAAGAAGCTGCTCGGATGAGTAGTGAAACGTCTTCATTGATTACTCAGCAAGTCCAGTTGTTTTTAGATTGACCTATACTAGATACACTGTGACAGTAGTTTTCTTCATATTATTCACTACTAACCTTTATTCAAACAGAGATTTATTTTTAAGGATTAATAGGATCCTAGAGTTAGTTGGCCCCACTGAGCCTGTGGAATCAATGGTTGTGAATGCCTCTCCTTGTAAAGAAGATACAAAAGGTTGAGTTATCAACAGCAACTTGGTGCAGGAATAGGGTGACACTGTGTAGATTGGAGCAATGATTGTATACACCTGACTACATTGACCCTCTAGAAATTAATTTTCCTATCTTTAGGTACTGTGAAAACATAGTCACATATTAACATAGTATGTTAGGTTGAAAAAAGACACAAGTCCATCAAGTTCAACCTTTTAACTCTATTTTAACCTGCCTAGCTGCTTATTGATCCAGAGGAAGGCAAACCACCCATTTGAAGCCTCTCCAACTTGCCTCACGGGGGGAAAACATTTCTTCCTGACTCAAAAATGGCAATGGGACTAGTCCCTGAATCAACTTGTACTATAAGCTATCTTCTATAACCCTGTATTCCCTCACTTGCTAAACACCATCCAACCCTTCTTAAATATATCTAATGTATCAGCCTGTACCACTGATTCAGGGATAGAATTCCACATCTTCACAGCTCTCACTATAACAAACCCCTTCTGAATATTTAGGAGGAACCTCCATTCTTCTAATTCGGAATGGGTGCCCTCTTGTCAGCTGGAAGGAGCTACTCGTAAATAAAGCATTAGAAAGATTATTATAAGATCCCCTTATATATTTATACATAGTTATCATATCACCCCTTAAGCGCCTCTTCTCCAGAGTGAACAACCCCAACTTGGCCAGTCTTTCCTCATAGCTAAGATTTTCCATACCCTTTACAAACTTAGTTGCCCTTCTCCCGGTGGGGAGAACTCCTGGTGGGCCCAGGTATCAGTGGGCCCTTTTGCTTCTAACCATTTAGCCTATTTCATGGTCATTGCCTATTTCTTTATGGGGAAAAATACATAATAATGGAAGAATATAGTAAGTAGACTAGGAGAATAAAGAGGTTGAGTGAAGAGAGGAGGAATGATAGTTTGGTAACTGGGCCCATGGTCTAAGGTGTTCTGGTGGGCCCCTGGCATTCCAATATGATACTGCCCCTTCCTGCTGTGAAACAGGAAACAAATAGAACCAGGAAAGTGATGAAACTAGACTAGTGCTGGAAGAGAACTAGATACAACTCAGTACAAATTTGTACATTGGAGCCTTAAAGGGTTGTTTCACCTTTAAGGTAAATTTTAATATGTTATAGAACAGCCAAATCTGAGCAAGTTTTCATTATTTATTTTTTGTAGTTATTTGAATTTTTCTTCTGACTCTTTGCAGCTTTCAAATGGGCATTGCTGACTCCCTTCTAAAAAACAAATGCTCTGTAAGGCTACAAATGTATTGTTATTGATACTTTTTATTACTGATCCTTCTATTGAGGCCCTCTCCTATTCATATTCCAGTCTCTTATTAAAATCAATGCATGGTTGGTAATTTGGGCCCTAGTTACCAGATTGGTTAATATGCAAATAGAAGAGCTGCTGAATAAAAAGGTAAATAAATCAAAAACCTTCAATAATAAAAAATGAAAACAAATTGCACATTGTCTCAGAATATTACTGGCTACATCATACTAAAAGTTATCTCAAAGGTGAACAATCCCTTTAAAACCACTGCACCCATTGGAGATAGAGCCATGGTACCGGCAGGCCTGATAATAACCAAAACAGTGCTGTAGATTTAATACTGAATTGAGTTGTCAGCTAGGAGGAACTCAATTTACTTTTCTAGTGTTCAGCTAATAGAAGCAATATCAACAGCTGCAAAAGATCCAGAAGGAGAAGCCCTTGGAACCTAAGAGAGTAAGAATTATATATAGTTGGGGGCATGGTCTTTGGAGAGTTAGGAGCACAGAGGAAAACACAGACACAGTTGGTTGGTTGGTTGTATGAAGCAGTGCCAAAGGGCAGTAGACTAGAAAACACAGGGAAATAGTATGGAAGTTACACACACACGTTGAACTGAAGTTATCATGGCAGGGTCAGCAGTTACATAAATCTTATGCCTCATTATATTTATGTTTTAAAGTAAGCTGATAAATCCTAGGCCAGAATAACGTTACAGTAAACGAGAGTATGGGAAGGGGTCATGAGCAGACTATAAGGAAACATATAGGTTTCACAGTACTTTACTGTAATGGGAGTATGAAGGAAAATAAATAGGTTGTCAGGAGAAAGAAAGAGGCTGCTCTGATGTTCTTCTGCTTAGAAAGGTTTTGAGCAGCCTCTTTCTTTCTCCTGACAACTTCCTTGACTACTTGGTGGTCAGACTGGTTGGAAAATGACCAGCAGGTGGCGCTGTTGTAACAAAATTCATTCATATTAACAGTACATATATCCCTTAATATCTTGGAATTTAAAAAAAAGAAATAATATGTGTACATTGCAAAAGTGCTAAGAATAGCCTCCATGTCAATTTTACATTCATTTATGTTTAAGGTTCACTTATCTTTTAAGGTTAAGGGCAAATATGTAAATATATTAAGAATCCTTGTTTGAATGTGATTATCTTCAAGTTATGAACACACACACACACACACACACACACATATATATTCCACTGAAAAAGGTGCACACCAGGATTTTTCAGTTTAAAACTCCATATTTATTAAATAAGTTTAAAACTTATTTAATAAAAATGGAGTTTTAAACTGAAAAATCCTGGTGTGCACCTTTTTCAGTGGAATATGGATAATGCAGCTTTTTTCAGCGTAGCACCTAGGTATGTGATCTAATTTTTGGAGTCACTCATGGATGGTGTGCGCTAGGACTTTGAATATATATATATCCTTGATAAAGGCCCTGAAGAGGGCCGAAACGTTGGAAAACAAATCTATGCAAATAAATATCACTTGATTTATGAAGAAGAAATTGGTGTGCGGCTCTATGTGAAATTTATATATATATATATATATATATATATATATATATATATATATATATATATATATATATATAAATATATATATATAATATACACACACACGTGGGCATTTGCTTGGGTACTGTAATCTAAAACCATCTAAAACTAAAATCTAAAACAGAAAACTCTCCTGGATGCTGATGAAAAAAAACCTGGGATTCTCATTTGGAACGTAGATACGCATGGGGAAACATTCTCGTTGCTTTCATTTTGTGCCAAGAGCCTTTTGTGCAACACAATGTAGCACTTTGATGCAAATAATAAGCTAATACCGAGTTCCATGGAAGCCCACACACCATCCACAAGCAATGGCTCTCCAGTGTACACTAGTGGATTAGTCCTGCTCTTGATGACCAAAACTAATAACTGGGAAGTGGCGAACAGAGAAAAGGCCGTTCTGTAAAGATTCCTTCAGAGGAAAGCAAAAGACGTATGACGCATTAAACTGGTAACTGCAGGAGCAGATTGAACATCAAATAAAGAAGAACTTCAGTTTGAGTGGACCTAGAGATTTGTCATGAAGAATACAACTTTCCCACCAACACCTTTTGATGTTCAGAGACAAAGCAAACATCTGTTTCCTACAACTATTAGCTAGAAAGTTGTAGCATGAATGCTTCCCTAGACACAGACACTCATCTGGGATAAAAAAAATAGAGTCCTAGACCTATCAAGCTCAATCCTTACCACGTCACACTGTGTCTTTTATGTATTCTTAATCTGGAAGTCCCTTAAAGCACAAGCTGAGATATTACAGTTGAGAAAGATGTCAAAAGCTGAAGGCCAAGCTTGAATGATGTCCCAAATATTCTTAGAGCTGGGCCTAAATAATTACTGTTGCAACAATGATTTCATAGACCTTTTTAAAAGCTACCAAGGGCTTGGTTACCATTAAATAGGTTGGGCAAGGCAGGAGCCTCAAAACATTTCAACATTTGTACTTAATGTACCCAGGAAATGGGGTCAAGGAAGAGTTTTATGTAAGGTGTCAAGATCCCATTAATAGCAATTGACAAACAACCATCAAAATTCTAAACCCACAGGTGTCAGACATGCACACACAGAGATGGAGCAGATTGCATTCATCCCTCTGCTACACAAAACATACGTGATAATCTGTCCTTCAGCTTCACTTCAATGTCATTGCTTTGTGTCACTGTTGGTGCATATATGGAATTAAAACTAAGGCAAAAAGTGAAGCTTTTATCAGATTTAGTGCTGAAGAGCCCCTTACATTTGTTGATATAATACACACCCAAGTTTATTTCTTCTTGCCATGCAAAATTATATTCCTATTCCACAGCACCATAAAGCTACAAGGTTTGTGGTTCAAACTTCAGACCACAATCTTACCTTTAATTGATGATGTTCTGCCCTACAATCACTCTATTTCCTCCACTGTTCTAATTTCATTTTATTCTGATTACTCAACAGTCCTTAATATATTACACAGCAATACTTGATGGATCCAATACTTTTGGATTTCTACAGTTTGTTGGTCATAACAGAAGCTTTAGAATTCTTGATTAAATATGTTGACATGTTAGTTATTTTTGTGCCATTTTGTTGACCAGCCATTGATGGTCATGTTAAAACTGGGCAGCAAACTTGAAAATGAGATTCAGTGTTGATAAATGCAAGGTTATGCACTTTGGCAGAAATAATATAAATGCAGGATACACACTAAATGGTGTGGTGGGGGTTTCCTTAACTGAGAAGGATCTGTTTTTTTTTTGTGAATAACAAGTTGTCTAATTCCAGGCAGTCATTCTGTGGCCACTAAAGCACATAAAGCATAAAAAAGGACATAAACTCAATGGATGAAACATAATTTTGCTGCTTTATAGGTCCATGGTAAGGCCTCATCTGGAGTATGGGGGGCAGTTTTGGGCTCCAGTCCTTAAGAGGGATATAAATGAGCTGGATAGAGTGCAGAGACTAAGTGCAACTAAACTTGTTAGAGGACTGAAATTATGAGGGTAGACTGTCAAGGTTGGGGTTGTTTTCTCTGGAAAAAAGGCCCTTGAGAGGGGACATGATTACACTTTACACTGTACATTAGAGGACATTAAAGACAAATAGTAGGGGACTTTTTTACCCATAAAGAAAGGCCACCCCTTCAGACTAGAAGAAAATAACTTTCAGTAGAAGCAGAGTAGGTGGTTCTTTACAGTGAGGACATTAAGGTTGGAGAATGCACTGCCGGATGATGTTGTGATGCTGATTCTGTTAATAACTTCAAGAGGGGCTTGAATGATTTCTTGGACAAGCAGAATATTCTAGGCTATTGTGATCTCTAAAATCTACAGTGAGTGTATGTAAACATTAAATAAACCCAATAGGCTGGTCTTGCTTCCATTAAGGATTAATTATATCTGATTTATATCTAGTTGGGATCAAGTACAAGCTACTGTTTTATTTTTACACAGAAAAAGGAAATCATTTATAAAAATTAGTAGTGTTATTTGGATAAAATGATGTCTATAGGAGACAGCCTTTCTGTTATTTTGAGCTTTCTGGATAACGGTTTTTAGGAAAACGGATACTATACCTGTATTTAGAGTTATTTAGACTTATTTTTAAAATAACAATTATTCCCTACCAAAGCTGGTATCTGTATTTTTTATCATTATCATTATTTTTCTCATTATTTATTAATAAAGCAACACTTTTGTTTATGGTTTCAAGAACAAAGAGTTACTAAGCGAGAGTGAGAGAGCGAGCCCATGTTCCTTATTAGTCGGGAGCGGATGGAAGAAGCCTTGTGTAGCCATTTCTTCTTAAATCATAGTAATTTCTCAGAAGTGTATTTGACACTCACACTACAACCTTTTGTCCTGCTCTGCTTTTCCTCTTTATAGTGGGAAATCACTCTCTGCCATGTGTTATAAGCAGCTAAATGTCTAAAAGGTGAAAGTCACTCCCTACAAATTCCCAGCACACTGGTTCTGTGACAATTACATTCTGTGGGTTATCAGGATAAAGCGTCCGATAGAGAAACATGGAAGATGGCAAAGCACTCAGACTCATCCTCTGGCACCGTCATAATGAGCCCGAGACTTAACCATCGTCTCCAACTTCCCATCACTGCAAAGTGCTCATTAAACATGAGGGACGGGAAAAATGGCTCTTTAAACAACATACTATAGACCTGATTACATTCAAAGAGAAACAACATTTCTCTCTTTGTATTCACTGAAGTCTATTTTGCAATTTGGAATTTAATTAGGGGTATGTTTCTCTCCTAAAATATGATTTTGTTTACCCCAGAGATGTATTCAAGGAAATCCAAATTTTCCCTGACCATCAGTGGGGTTTATCATTTATTCTGTCTTAAACAGATAGGGTTTAGCTAATTGTGTGCCCAGAACATTCCTTCTCTGCATACTTGTATTTATACATACAGGTAGGAGGTGCCATATTGATTCCCTTACACTGTACAGTATGAGGGTTTAGCTAATTGTGTGCCCAGAACATTCCTTCTCTGTATATTTGTATTCATACAATGGGAGGAGGTGCCATATTGTACAGTATGAGGGGATAGCTCATACTGACCTGTTGGCACTGGCCTGGAAAAGTGAAATAGTGGGGCAAAGCTTTGATCTGTCTATGTATGGGCACCTTTTATCCAAATACTTTAAATAAACTTTTCCCTCACTTTCCTAAGTGCATCAGATGTTGGCAGAAAGGCTCTGTCCATTCTACATGGTAAACATGACATTCTGGAGAACACGAGAGAAGAGCGAGAGGAAGAGGAACAAAGGTTACATGTGATCAACAATAAAAGTCGGAAACATCCCTTTGCTGGAGGGGTAAATTATGAATTGACTTTGCCAGTGGCAATATGAATAAACTGGGGGGCCCAAGCATGTAACCTCTGTGGTTCTAGAAATATTGTGATACACTGTTTGAGGGACTGACCTAGTTTGCCATAAAAAAAGTCTAAATCACTTAAGTATGCAAAGCGGTCAGTGAGGAACATGAAGGCAAATGACCGTTATCAGTTACTCAGCGTGAAAAGGAAATTTTCCCTGCGTGAGCTTCAACAAGCTGACAACTTTCCTTAAATATATGGATGAAAATGAAAAGGTTTGGTCTCTATAGACTGCGGATTAATAGTGCAGCGTTACACAGGGAAGGGCAAAGAGACGGTCAAGTGTTCTTCATTCACATGTGAAATTTCATTGGCCCGAGACAACCGCTCCTGCCCGTTGGTTTGGCAAAGAAAAGGACAATTACTCTATCCTCAACCCAACTATTGTTCTTTTCATTTCATCTTTTTATTGCCATAATTATTGTGCATATTAAATTCAAAAATCTCAATATAAATGGTAAGAAAAAAAGGCTAATTGTACGTTGTGTTGTGCGTGTCCCAGAAAGGTGAGATAGGGAAGAAAAGGAGGAATAAAAGCCAAAATGACTGCTCTTTGAAGCAAGAAAGGTTGGTTAGTAGATATGAGCAGCTATAATAAGAGAGGCCGATCTAAGTCTTTCAATTTTAATTGACCTGAAAGCAGACGCTATTATGGCCAGGTACCGCCGATAACGTTATACAGTCACTGTACATTTTCCATTTAATTCAGTGGGTTCTTTATGTTTCAGTTGGGAAAGTGATTAAGTGAAACCTGTGAATATTTAGCGCTATCATTGCCTATATGTCCTGCTGTTATCCTGTTAGTGGCGTAACTTAAACCTCAGCTACTGGGACCCCATTTTTGGTGGGTTTTAATCAGGCTGCTGCCGGAGGAAACCAGTGCTGCAGAAAAGGGAATTCTGGGAAATGTAGACTGCCCCCCATCAAGATGTACCTTGGCTGGGGAGCAATAATACAGCTCTTGCGTATACCTTTGTCCCTAAAATATTTATCACCTACAGTGCAGAGTAAGCGTAGCAGAACTTGTAAACTTCCATATTGCTGGTCTTACATAGTAACATAGTAAGTTAGGTTGAAAACAGACACACGTCCATCAAGTTAAACCCTTTTAACTTTTTTTGACCTGCCTAACTGCCAGTTGATGCAGAGGAAGGCAAAAAACCCCATCTGAAGCCTCTCCAATTTGCCTCAGAGAGGAAAAAAAATAAATCCTGACTCCAAAATGGCAATCAGACTAGTCCCTGGATATCTTAATTTGTAATAGAGCGCGGTATTGGTGCATGCGCAGTTGGTGCAGTCATCCAAATCATACCGACTGCTCATGCTCCAAAAGTGCCGGAAATTGACAAAGAGGACCCGCTATTTTTTCTTTTTGCAATCATCCCAGAGAAGTGAGGTCACGGCACAAAGTGGGTCTGGGTCAGCCCAGTCTGACCCTGTGAAAAGGACTCGAAGATGGCACCCACAAGCTCCGTTGCACTTACTCTGCACTGATAGGTGAGAAATAATTTAGGGACATTTGCAGGGCTATTAAAGTATGCGGGGGGAAGCAGGGAGGGGGGGACTATCCAGCTAAGTAGGTAGAAGTTTTTCTTAATTGGGGAGTTAAGTTCTCCATTAAAGCATTCTCAAACTTTCACATCTTCCCAAACCACTCCAGCATATGGGCAAATATCCCACCTATGTATCCATGTAAGACAACGATAATTCACCTGATTAATTACAAATGTATATATAATGCACCTCCATAACTCACTAACTCATGGGGGGTTTTCACCCTTTGCCCACCCATGCTCTTCTGCGGCTCCTGTGTTTCCAGATAACTCATGGTGCAGCGCATGTCTACATCATATATATAATTGTGGCCAACACCGTGAACTGCCTGTGTTTGTATTTATAAGGGGCGTGTCGGTAGGCATGTAGACAACCCTTATTGCCCCATAATTTGTGTTTTTGTAGAGATCAGAAATAGAAAAGATCTGACTGGTTATTATGGGCAACATCACTGGTGAAGTTTGTCTCCAATACTAATAAATGTGCTCCCATGTATTTTACAGCATCTCCGATAGTCACCTTTATACAGGTATGGGACATGTTATCCAGAATTATTGGAACCTGGGGTTTTCTGGGTAATGAATCTTTTCACAATTTTGATCTTCATACTTTAAGGGACAGATTTACTAAGATTTGAATAGTAAATTCTAATTCAAATTTTTTTTTGGTTGAAAACTCACAAATTTGAATTTAAAACCACCAACTCGAATTGGAATTCGAATGTGAGATTCATCACCACTCGACCCTGGAAACAGTTCTAATTAGACTATTTTCCACCTAAAACCTGCCGAGTTCATGTAGATGTGCCTTTTTGATCTTTCTTATATTGAGGAGTTTTTCGCCCCTGATGAAGACCACTATCAAAATGTATCAGGTTTTTCTATGATGTTTGTAAGTTTTTAATAATATGATATAATAAATTTTGATTCTTTTATATAAGTCTGAGTGTGCAATCCATAGATATATCTATTTCCATGTAGAAGTCAATGGCAGAGGTCCCTTGAGCTACTTGCAGATGTTAATAGTATTTATGACCCCACTTTTTGGCAAGTTTTGCTTAGAAAATGACACCCATAGACTCCAATGGAAGAAAAAAAAAAAAAGATGTCACACATCAAAGTTAAAAAAAAAAATCTGAAGCACAAAAGTTGAGGAACAATTCGATCGAATTTTAGACTTTGGAATTTTTCATAAATAACATACCATTCGAATTGTGAATAAAATCTAATTGATAGAGTTTACAAAAATCGACTTTACTCTAAAATGCAACCTTTAATAAATAACCCCCTAAGACTACTAGAAAATCATGTACACGTGAAATAAACTCAATAGGCTGGTTTTGCTTCCAATAAGGATTAATTATATTTTAGTTGGGATCAAGTACAGCTACTGTTTTATTATTACACAGAAAAAGGAAATCACTTTTTAATTGAATTATTTGGATAAAATGGAGCTTATGAGAGAGAGCCTTTACGTAATTTGGAGCTTTGTGGAGAACAGGTGTCCGGATAATGGACAGGAAATTACAGCAAGTAGGGATAGGCTTAAATCCATGCTAGGTGGAGCTGCCAACTGTCATTGCTGAGGTATGGATTAGTTTAGGGGTATGGAGAACCATATGGAGCACTACATTAGGCAAATATCATGATTGGTCCTCTGATACACAACCTACTGATACAAACAGAAAACATTTGGGTTGGACACATACATTGGTCTGGCTGGGGAAGGTTAAAGCTTTTACAAAGCTCAAAAATTTTTTAGTCCTAAGGCTGGAAAACTATTTCAGCTATAGATCTAACAAAAAATATCAATTAACACGGAGGCAGGAAGTGGGCAGAGCAGAGGCGGGGCAAGAAGTTGGTAGGAGGATGGGTATAGGAGTGCGCCAGGCTCCTCTGAAGATTTTTTGCAGGGGGTCTGGCACACTTTAGTTATGCCACTGGCTGCCAGTAATGTCTAATATGTTTGCTGAGTATATTGTTTATTTCTACAGTATATGTAAAATGAAGTTTACATAAAAAAATGCTAGAAAGTGCAAATTACTGCTGCTCTAGAAGGTCGGGGTATCAGCTGTGTACACTGCAGTGAGAGGGAAGGAAATACAGTGATTAAACTGTCCCCTCAATTTTCCTTGACAGAGAAAAGCTTCTATCACTTTGCTGGATAGGGGTCACTACTTCTTTATAATATCAGAGAACGTTGAGCATTTGTACAGTAGATCATTCACATAAATAACTGCAGAGACGATGATTTCCCTGGCTTTTTCCAAAGCTGTTTTTTTTTTTCGGAATATATATTTCCCAAAGAATGTGGGGACCAACTTTTGTAATTGTGCAGTTAAATTCCTTTTATATAAAGAAACGTTAGAACCCGGTGTTGTATAATAGTAGAGCTGATTTAGGAAGTCAAAAAATGCGCCACGTTTGCAACGTTATGTATTAGGGTGCAAGCCAAGTATCTGTTAAAGGGTGCTGCCCTGGAGTCTGCTCTTTTTACTGTAATGTAACAAAAGCAATTTATATTCCCAGGGGGGATCTGATTTATGGGGAAATATTCTTTGTCACACACACAGGCATTGAGGTACTGGTAATCAATCGTCCCTCATTCGCTGTTGTCTTTTTATCTCAGCACAACTGCCATTTGCAAATGAAAGTATATTCCACACGTAAAACAGGTAAAAAGATTTCACAGGGCTACAAACACTTACAAAGGAATCTGACACTCCAAAATAAAGCTGGGGAGACAAATTCACAATGACATTCACGTTCAAGAGGCTTTCTAACTGGAATATTCAACATTTATCACCAAAATAAATCAAGAATTGTTTTAATAAAGGATATTGCCTAAAACCTGTCAAACCTCTGTAGAAGACTCTACAGAAGTCAACGGGGTTGTATCTGAAGCAATGAAGTGCATTTTGAAAAATATTTTGTAGAAGCCAAATTTACGATTGCGCTTAAAATAATTAATATTTATAGCAATGTTTTTCTCTTATCGTGGAATTTTTCCTCAAACCTAAATATTAAAATATTTAATATAGCTCTAAAATCCTCTTTTCAAATTGTTAGACTGAAATATCCGACATGTAAGGACCCATTTACTAACAATTTCTATTTTTTACACATATAGCGAAAAATTTGTGGTTTTTCCATATTTCTTAAAAGCTTGAGATTTATTAAGTGTAAAAATCACAAAACCTCTAATGCAAAACTGTGCCAAGTAAAAGTTGTCAAGGTCCTGTAGAAGTTAATGGGAGCAGTGCTAATGTTATTGGACTGATTTTAATACATTGGAACTTTTAGAGGTTTTCTGAGTTTTTTTCACTAGGAATTGCCTGAAAATGTAAATTTTTAAAGGTTTTTGATGTATTCCTTTTTTCTTTTTTTTTGGATCGTTCAGCGAGAAGAGTCTCGACAAAATTCTAATTGTGCAAACTTTAATTTTTCAGGTGACAGCTGAAACCCTTGAAGATCATGAAGGCAAAAAACATCTTCCATTCGTAAAAGGGACCATCTGCCATTGACTTTTACATAAGGACGACAGATTTAAGCTGGAGTATTATTGGATTCTGATTTTTAGCAGCTTTGGAGCATAATAAATCTCCAAAAAATTCCCCTTTAAAACTCAACCAGAAAAATGTAAGACTTAGGGGCAGATTTTTGAAAGGTTGAATTTTGAATTGAAATGTTTTTTTTTTACTATGTATACATTTGAATGTACTCCAAACTTGAATGCTATCTTATTTTAGAAAAACGAAAACTAAAAAAAAATTTTTTTCCAAAAAATACTTAAATGTCAGGAAGGCTATTAACATCTTGAAATGGGTCAAAGGACCTCTGCCATTGACCTGACCTGAATTTGGCAGGCTTTAGGTGGCAAATATTCTAATTAGAACTGTTCCCATGGTCGAGGTGAGATAAATCTCACATTTAAATTTACACTTGAATTGGTGTCCTAAATAAACAGGCCCCCTAACTGATTATGGAAAAGAAAAAGTTTTGTCCTTTATGAAAAAATAAAAAATTAAAGTGGACCTGTCACCCAGTCATAAAAAGCTGTATAATAAAAATTCCTCCTTTTCAAATTAATGAAAATCCAAATTCTTTTTTTTATTAAAGCATTCATAGCTGTTGTAAGCTCATTTAAAAATCTCAGCTGTCAATCAAATATTGTCTGCTCCTCCTCTATGCCTTAGGCATAGAGGCAGGGTAGACAATTACTTTCACTTTCCATTCAGCACTTACCAGATGTCACTGCTCTCCCCACATTCCCCCTCTCTCTTAACCATTTAATTGTGTAGCCAGTGCATGGGGATGGACATTAGGTCCCCCATTCTGGTGCACAGAACAAGATTCTGAGTTGATGCAAGGCTTGCCTTAATAACAATGTCCACAAAATTCTCACTGAATTGAATCAGGCCCAATGTGTGTCACCTATGCAGTCTCCCTAAAAATGAGTTGTGGTGATACTGAACCTTATTAAAGGTCAAATTTTAGCGGTTATAGAGGTTTTTAAAAATACGATTAAAAGGGGCCTATTTACTAACAATCGAATTGAAATTTTTTCCTCAAATCTCGAAAAACTTGTGATTTTCTTATATTTCTTAAAAGCTCTAAAAATTCAAGAATTAAGTGTAAAAACCACAAAATCCTCTAATGCAAAATTTGCCAAGTACAAGTTGTTGAGGTGCTACAGAAGTCAGTGAAAGCTTTTAATCAATTCTAATTTTTAGAGGTTTTCAGATTTTTTTTTTTTGCTAGGAATTGTCTGAACAATTCATGGAATTTATTAAAAGATCCAAACATACGAACAAAACAAAGAGCTGAAATAAAAATATGAACAGCTTTTCCAGAAAATTCCTAACGAAAAAAAATCCAAAAACCTTTAAAAATCTGAACTGATTAAAAATGGCCCAGTAAGATCAGCGCAGCTCCCACTGATTTCTATAGGACTTCAACAGCTTTTACTTGGGCATTAGTTTGCATTTTGTGGTTTTTACACTTATTTAAATCTCCCGTTTTTAGAGCCTTTAAGAAAAATAGGAAAACCACACATTTTTTGACATTTGTGGAAAAAAAAATCACAATTCAATTGTTAATAAATGGGCCCTTTAGTGTTGGTACCGAGAGATAACGGCTTTCCTTTCAACAAAGTCAACTGTTTATTGCATGTACCACTGCAATCCACAAAAATGTTTAGTTTGCCAACATACTGTATAATCAATCTCAAATTTCCAGTTTTATGGAGTCAATTGAGTTGTACTGTTTTTTATAAAAGCACAGAAGAATCTTCCAACATCCTTCTCTAGGAACACCAACTGTATGATCCACCATTCTGTATGTTGACAATGTTGCTATAAACAGGAACAGCCTCAACATTGACATACAAAATGCACATTTGGCTAATTTCTAGAATAATTTTGCTAGAAACGACTTTGAGTATTTTGCACATGTTCTGCACAACAGACTTATAATCAGATTTACCTAGGGTCAAATATCGAAGTTTAATTAACCTTCGATATTCGACTGCCGGATTGAAATCCTTCGACTTCGAAGTCGAATGATTTAGCGCTATTCCTACGATCGAACGATCGAAGGAATAATCATTTGATCGAGCGATTAAATCCTTCGAATCGAACGATTTGAAGGATTTTAATCCATCAATCGAAGGATATTCCTTCGATCAGAAAATTGTTAGGAAGCCTATGGGGACCTTCCCCATAGGCTAACATTGGCCTTGGTAGGTTTTAGGTGGCGAACTAGGGGGTCGAACAATTTTTTTTAAAGGGACAGTACTTCAACTATCGAATGGTCGAATAGTCAAATGATTTTTAGTTTGAATCGTTCTATTTGAAGTCGTAGTAGTAGTCGAAGTAGCCAATTCGATGGTCGAAGTAGCCATATTCAACCATTCGAAATTCGATGTATTTTTTCTTCTATTCCTTCACTCGAGCTAAGTAAATGGGCCCTGATGATTCTCTTCAGTGTGTGGCTAATTAAGCAATAAGCAAGGAGACCAAGGGCGTGTCCTAGGGATAAGCCCCCTGCTCTGGCTCTTCACATTAGGCCACTCCTGGATTTAACCATCAATTTCTTATTGTTTATATTGCCTAATGCTTTTTGTTTTTGTTTTTATTAAAGAGATATTGATTCTTGAGTGGGGTTTCTAAATCCACAAATTAAAATGATTTCGCTTTTTTCTTTTATAAATCAGGTTGGTCACAGAACTTAAATATTATATAAATACAATGAAAAATAAAGCAATATTCAGAAAGAATTACAACTGCATTACTATTGAACTGCTACAGAATTTGCAGTCCCAAACAAAATTATCACCATAGAAAAAGGAATTTTGTTTAGAAAAGAGCAAAAATCCACAGGAATAGATTAATTGCAAATGTAGTGAAGAGGAGAAAAACACACTAAGAAGAACAACAGAAAACATGAAGAAATAAATTACATACATTTTACATTCAACTTTGAAAAATAAAGTTTTTGATTTCCAGGGGTTAAAACTACTAGGTTAATAACTATTTTATTATTTAACTTTCTTACAGTAGAAAATTATAATTATGTTTAATTTTGGTTCCTGATTAAAATTGTGTTGTTCTTAGAGCAAAGCCACTTTTCGGGGCATTTTTGCTAAAACTTGTATTTTTATAATTTTTTTATTAAAAAACTCCCACTCATCAATTTACTTAATTTAGGTAATGTCTTGACAAAATTGTGCAACAATTCGGATTGTACAACTTTTTTTAATTGTCGATTGAAAAACTCCAAATTATCCAATGAAAAACATTGTTTTGTTGAACGAAAACCAGCGTCAAAAGGCCGAAACGTTCAATAATCATGAAGACAAAAAACATGCTCCAGTTGTTAAAGGGACCATCTGCCATTGACTTTTACATGGCTTTTGACTAGTTTTAGCTGGATTATTTTCGAAATAAAATTTGTAGCATTTTTGGAGCATAATAAGAATTTTTAAAACTTAACCAGAAGAAATTAAGGTTTCATAAATAGGCCCCATAATATTTAGATCTTATTTAGAATCTTATGAGTTTTTTTAACCCAACACAAGATTCAAGAGTCATTTCTGAATTTTCTGTATCTGTTTTTCATTTTTGTTCTTTATGTAGAAAGCATTCATTTGGAATCTGCTTAGTCTTCCATACAAGTCTATACTCTATATAAATAATCTCAATAAATCCTAAAAACAAATAACGAGACCCGCTGATTCCTACAATGTAGTTGGAATTAGTTCAGTAGTTGGAATTTTAGCTCCAAATCCTTAATTTCTGGATTTGCAAAGTGCTGAAGCTTTCACAATAGATTTGGGCAAATACAAAACTGAACCATAATTTGCATATTAAAACGTTAAAAGCTGCATAGTTTTTAATTTTTTTTCAGGACACATTATTTGGATTTGGTTTGATTGAATCTGAATTCTTCAAAAAAAAGTATTGAGATTTGGCTGCATTTTGCATATCATTTTATCGTGCAATATTTTAACCATGATAAAATGAAACCAAAGCACACTCTTAAACACTATTCAGTGGACAAGTTGTTTATTTACCATATTGCATTTCTTTTCTTAATAAGGACATATTTTTCATAGAAATAACAACAGTAAGCATGCGAGTGTTAAAGAGGCAAATATTTATAAACTATTATAATTATTGCCTACTAAGTCTGTCACAACAAAAGCCATTTTCCAGAATCCTTGTGGAAGGCCTGGTCTATAAAATTACTGATTTTGCTTTTATCGGCAATGAATTGTATGGATTGTCTGAGTTGAAATGGCATATAAGAAACAGCACATGCTCAAGGCTTTCGTCTATTCCCTATTAGCATAAAAATGTTTTTCTACGTCCCATGAGTGAAATACAGTATAGTCAAATAAGTGGTAAATTTTGGTGCAAAGAGCACACAGCACTTCCATGCCTAATAAAATAATTATTACATAATTTTAGGGCAGAATTATTCACATATATTATTTTTATGGAGAATATTGATCAGTTTATGATCTTACTTTCATTATTTCCTTTACTGTTCTCAGTAGGTTTTTATCCACCCTTACATTTTCATTCCTGTCAATTACATTATCTTACCATGAATTCTATCAATTTTGTCCACTATAAAGAGTGATATTTTTTATTAAAAATTATTTAGTCTCCTTAAACTATGGTGTTAGACTGTTTGAGGGTTATTTATTAAAGTTCCATTTTTTCTCTTTGGGGAAAAACTATTTTTTTGTGGGAAAAAAACTGCATTTTTCAGGACTTATTCAACCCAATGGGTGTTAAAAGTCAGAATAAAAAAGTACTCCAACTCAGACCTGCCGAGTTCCTGTAGAAGTCAATGGGAGATGTCCCAAAGCTATCCTGATTTTCGCTGGGTTTCCGAAAAAGTTGCAGTATTCAAGTGTCAAATCCGAAAAAGTTGCGATATTCGGGAGTCAAATCCAAAAAAGTTGTGGTATTCGGATGTCAAATGGAAAAAGTCTTGGAATTATGTTGTTTGTTACGATTTTATCAGGTTTTTTACTGCAAAAATGTATTGATAAATAAGGGGGAAATCCATTCGGATTTGGTTGGCGTCATTTTCCGAAAACTCTAATTTTCGGATTTTGATAAATAACCCCCTTTATCTGGTACGATCTACTCTTTCTAAAACAACATTCTTAAAAGATATTCCTAGACCATCGCAAGCCAAAAATGGTGACAACCTTTTGTCTCAACCATCCACTACCATCTAAATATACTGCAAGGAAAGTAAATAAAGGGCCTGACTCAATTCAGTGAGAAAAAGGAAAGTCACAGACAAGATGATGTAATTCAATTCAAAAAAACTTATTTCATGGTTTCAACTTACACTGAAATAGGAGAAATGATTTTTCCCATCGATTTGAATCTTATCCATAAGTTTTCACATGACAAACCATGAGAACTTTTTCTCACTGAACTAATTCTGGCCCAATATGTTTAATGAATGATGCCAAAACATTTTAATTTTAAGTCATTAAATCCATCCCAATGGCTTGTATGCAGCTCAGTTCTTACACATACCAGCTAATGAATGGAGACTTCCTGTTTAGGTACTTCCTGTTACAGTTAGAACTGCATTATTTCCTGTCAGGTGGTCAGTGTGTGACTCACAACATGGCAGCTCAAGGGAAAAGATGAAAAATGCTATTATTTTTAAGGTTTATGACAATTTGAGATAATTCTTTGATAGGCCACTTATTAAAATAGAATGTATATGTTGGTTAGATTTTCTTTTAGGCAATACAGTTCACCTTTGTATACTTCTGAAACTGTTTGGCCAATCTGCCCACATGTAAAATGCAACTGTAGAATTACTACTGTAGAGATTTTTCAGCAGATTGTAGGGTGCAGAAAGAATTAAATGTGATCCTCTCTGCACCTGGGAACTTATTGTACCTCCACCACCACACAGTGACTTAACACACTCTATCCATAACATGGTGTCCCAATCTGTGTGTACTTAGCAGAGCAAACTTGGTGACACTGTCTGTTCATGCCCCAGAATAAATTTTGCAGCCAAACGAGCACCATCTGTGTTGCCTACACATTGACCATTACATTAGAGCAATTTGCACTTTCCTTCACAGTTATGCCTATATGATTGTGTCTTTCCTTCAAACTTCCCCTTGGATGGGACATATGAGCATGCTGAAAAGTGTTTGTCGTTGTATCTCCTGCCAAAATTTCTCAATAATTTCTCTGCTCTCACGGTCATTGGTGTCTCTTTTTCTAGCTACAGTATATGAGCCACAATATTAGTCAGCTGGACCTGTCCAGTATTTTTATTCCTGGCTGTAAGCGCAATGGGAAGACATGTGCTTAACTAACTCAGAAGCCACACCTATGAATAAGACCATGCATTGTATCCCTCGTTAACGCCAACTTTATCATTAAAGTAATATGCATCAATGAAAGTCATTCCACAATGTACTGCTTCAGATCCAATGTATCTTTTAGCAGAATATCACTGCTCAAGTGTGGCTGTGTACCCTTCAATTTTATACTGTGACAGTTTCAATAAATAAAAATATATTTTTGAGGAATTGCAGTGAAACTTTCCCAAACTTTTTATGCCTTTTTTTCTTTCATGAGGAAAAACTGTCAATGATGGCTAATTACACTTTGGGGGTTATTTACTAAGCCCCAAATGCAAAAATCATGAAAAATGTGTGATTTTTATTATAAAATAGGGCTTTTAAAAATTCACAAATTGTTCCGAATTTATTAAACCCCGAGGCTGGAAAACTCAGAATCTGAAATCCCGGCATGTCAGACTTATCTGAGAAGTCCCAATGATTTTATTGATTTTCGCTGGGTCTTGTGCCAAACCCCAAAGTTTTTTGAGGTTTTGGGCAAAAATCTGAGGTTTCGGTGAAAACTCCAAAAAAATCGTGGAAAACGAGTGAAGCCTCTGAAAAAATCATGAAAATCTGAGTATTTACCGCAAAGCAAATTTTTTGGGAAAATGTAATAATAAATAAGTGTTAAAAACTCAAGCGGCTTGGATCGGCGTTTGTAGCAGCCAATATTGAGATAATTTCGGACCTTGATAAATAACCCCATTTGAGTCAGAAAGAGTTTACATTTGAGTCATATTTTTACTGTAGTAAAGAATGAAGTTAGAACTAAAGCAATAGAAATATCTAATAACAATAAAAAATAAAGTGAAAAGTGGAAAGAAAAGAAAAGAAAACCAGAATATGAGCCCGGGGATACATGTGGAGGCCTATTTAATAATAATAAAAGTCCAACCCCCCCCCAACAAAAGACTATTAAAACTCATGTGACTTATATGGGGTTATAGGCTAAAACTCAACTTTTTCTCACTTTTTTTTTAAAAAAAAATGCTCACTCCCAAACCAGAATCTCCTAAATTTACCAATAATACCTCTAGAAAAAAAATCAGTGCAACTTTTTCAAATTGACGCTCTGAAAACTTGAATTTATCGGATTATCGAACGAAAACCAGTGCAAACAGCCTGAAAATATCAAGAATCCTGAAGGTAAAAAACATAGTTTAAATGTTAAAGGGGCCATTGACCCCCACATGATTTCGACAGGTTTTAGTACCATTAAGTACCGGGGACTTTCCCTATCTCTATGCACAGTTTATGTAGCATATAAGCAATTTAAGGAGAAGAATACAACTGGTAAATAACACTTTTAATGGAATGCACAGGTGTCTACCATATTCCTTTCTCATAAAGGTGTTTATGGAATGGGTAATGTTTGTACACAAAATATATGAGGTGTAGACCATGTAAGTGGGAACATTCCAGTTTCTACTTCCATCCAGCCTTACTATAAGTAATGCATTATGTCATAAAAGAACTAAAGATCTAATGGTCTAGTAACTCATAGCAACCAATCACATGTATGTTTTTAAACAGCTAACCAGTATTTACTACCTGATCATTGGTTACTATAGGTTGGTAGCAAGCTTTGGGCTACTTTGGATCCATAATCCAAGAAGTTCTGAATTACAGGAAGGCCATTTCCTATAGACTCCATTTTAATGAAATAATTAAAAGTTACTAATACTTGACGCCAACCAAGATATACTTAATCCTTATTGCAGACAAACAACCCTATTGGTCTTATTTAAAGGGCATGTAAAGGCAAAAATATAAAATCCCATTTTTACTTTCTTTAATGAAAAAGAAATCTATCTCCAATATATTTTAATTAAAAGATGTCTACATATTTTATCATAAACCTGACTGTATGCAGTGCAATTCCCCCTTCTTTTACTGCTGTTGATAGGAATTGTCAGATGGTCCCTAACTGCTGTGCAGGTAAACGATCATACTTTCAAATGGCAGGGGGAGCCCCCCACCTTACTTCCCAGAACTCGAGCAGCATTATTGGATTCCCTGTAGAGATTTGTATCCAGAGACGCAGTGCAGTCTCTATATTATGATTATTAATCAGCCTTGCTGTATTGGCTTCTATGGCAGATATTATTTGACTTGTGCTGTTTTGATAATTTATGACGATCCCTAAGCTTAACCTCCCAACTGAAGCCCAGACCACACTGAGCATGTGCGAGTCTTGATATTGCAGAAATGTCTAACAAAGTTACAAGATGACAGCCCCCTGCGCCAACTTTGAAAGCATAAATCATTTGTCTTATTAGGCTGCTGGTGCAGTAAGTTCATGTTTATATTTAGTATACATAATACAGCATTTCTAACATTATTCTATTTTAGACTTTAGTTGCCCTTTAATGGTTCAATCATTTTATAATTTGGAGATCCAAACCCCTGGTTCCAAGCATAATGGATAACAGGTCCTATGGGAGTGTAAAGGAGTCTTTTCTGGGACACTCCAACGGTACTGTACTAGCTACTATACCCAACATATATTATCCTACTTACTCTGTGCATAAAATAAATCAACATGAAGACTGAAGAAGAGTGCCAAAGTAATGAGTAAAGTGATTTTTTTTCACAATGTTATTGATTTTTTTCCCGCACAAGAAATTTTGGGGAAAATGTATTGATAAACAGGGGGGGGGGGGGAGATTCAGTCAGGGTCGTTTTTTAGAAAATAGTGAGAATTTCTTAGATAATAATAAATAAATAACACCCTATATGTTCGGTACACTTTTTTGTTTACATTATTTGACTCATGCTTCTTTTAACAATGTTAAATTACCTGTAGTTTCAGCCATGTATTTAACAAAGCACTACACCTCATTTGGCATTGGGCTGCCAGTAATGGAGTTCACCACTTGTTGGCTCTGCCACCTCTTCCCTTTAACAGGACACCAGTATTTTGTGAGATGCATTTTTCTATGCGAATACAAGGCTCCATTCAGAGAGACTGCAACAATACCAATTTATCCCACTTATTCTTTTCCCAGTCTGTTCTAATCATCTTGGGATATAGAGTTACCTGTGCCTTGTTCTGACTATGCAATTCTCTACTCAGCACTGGGCTTTAGTGCTGCGCATACAACACTTCTCAGATCACAAAGGGGATATCCAAACTCAACACAAAGGTACAAGTCAGGGAATCTGTTATTTTAGCAAGGGGGGGGGGGGGTGGAATGCTGATCAATGCAAAGTGTAGAAATATGAGTTTTGGAACTGAGGACTAAAGTTTATGAGTTGCTTTGATTATATTTGATATACTGTGACTTAGAAACAAGAATCAGAGTCTCTTCTGCATGCACAGTAGGAATTCCTAGCTCAAGACAAAACTAGATTCTAACTACAGAAGATTAATAAAGGAAATAGCATATGTTATGACTAAGTAACCACAAAGTATCACTTGGGTTTTGTAAGTGCCAGTTTAAACCAGTTTTAAGGGGTACAGTATTGGATCTGTAAAACAAAATTATATTAAAAAAAAAAAAAAAAAATCCTGCCCCATTCTGTTCTTTAAGAAGTAAGAATTCCATAGCATATGGAATTAGCTTTACCAATCTGATTAAATGCTTCGGATGACCTCCTGGTTAACTTTAAGGTTAATGTCAGATAAAAAAAGATTTCTTTAGTGATGGATCCAGCTGCTCCTCCTCATACTGAGTACACTGCCTGTCACTGCCTTAATCTGAAATAATAAAATTATATTAATATGTGCTGTTCTGTCCCACTCTTAATCTAATTGTGAAACTCACAACTAGGGTAAGAGAAGGAAGTGATCGATTAAAGTCTGGGGCCACCACAAGCATCAGTTGATCAGACCGACCCAGAAAATACACAAGAAAGAAATGGCCCCCAAACCTGCAAGTTTATAAAAGAAAAAGCTGTGAAAAGGTTCTGCTTGGCCAGGTGCTGAAATATCTAATACACTCTCTGTTTTACCAACACTGTGTAAAACAAGGGATTTTTAAATATTCTTTAGAGAAGCATTTATCAATTTGTATACATTAAACAAAGATAAGACAGGTGTTTGTAAGATGTCCCCGTTACGCAGGTTCAGCAGCGATCATTCAACTGAACAAAGAAATATTTCTGTAGAAGTTGCTAATTATGAATCTTGAAAGTCTTCACAATAATAAGCACTTGTCTCTTCATATAGTCTGCTGGAATATACGTAAATCTTACCTAGTGATAGGGACACCAGAGCTAATTCAGCATGGGTACATATATTAAATGGATAGATAGATAGATGGATGGATGGATAGATAGATAGATAGATAGATAGATAGATAGATAGATGGATGGATAGATAGATGATAGATAGATATAGATAAATTAGATGGATAGAGATACATTAAATATATATATATATATATATATATATATATATATATTTATAATATGTGGATTGACAGATACAGTATAGATGATTCGATAAATAGATAGACAGACAGACAGACGACATATAGATAAATGCATAGGTGATATATAGAGCGATAAATAAGAGATAAATGATAGATAGACTGATAAATAGATAGAGAAAGATAGATGGATGGATAGATAGATAGTTACTAGTATATATAGTAGAGTAACAAAAACCAACAGACCCAACAATCATGCCATGCTGCTGATTCTGTTTCATTGAATCATTTATTGAGGCTTTTTCCAAATAATAGCAGCGTTCCAAATAAAATAAACGAGTCAAATGGCTCCTTCCACACATTGTTCAGAAGAACAGCTGATTCAAAAGTTGATAGAACAGAAGTGCAGAAAATGAGAGGCTGCTGAGCTAAAATCATTTCAAATACTTTCAAATGGCACCAAAACCTGAAAGCCATGGAAGAAAAGGGAAAATGAACATTGGAATGGATAGAAGAATAGCCAAAATGGCAAAGACTCAGCCAATGATCAGCTCCAGGAAGATGAAAGAAGTAAAGTTACCTGTGACAATTAGAATGTGAAGTCAAGCTATCGGCAAGAAGCCCCTGCAAAGTCCCACTGTTGAAAAAAGACGTGTGCTGAAGAGCTTACAGCTTGCCAAAGAACACATTGACTGGCATAAAGAGAAATGGCGCAACATATCCCTAAATTTATCACTTTCACGCAAGGGGGTATATTATGTATACTGCCACAAAGATTATACATTCTGATATAAATTAATTTTTTTTTAATATATGTAATTCATTTTTATGTATGCAAATATTTTAATTGATCGCTCTATTTACACTTCCTGTAACACTGGTTCCATACGCTTGAGAAAGGGGCTTGCCCCCGAAACGTTGCATATCCGCACCAAAAATAAAGCAAGGTTTATCCTGTACAATTTATGCCTTGTGTGCCGGTAATTTTGTTCTAATTGACTATTGGCAGGTAGCCGAAGCCTCCATTACTGAGCACCAGGTGAACAATCGGAAGGAGTTGTAGAGGGTGTGCGTCTGTTCTACTTTGTTTCAGCAACATTTTGTTGGACTGGTGAAAGCAAGATTGTTCTTTTTAGGTGTAGGGGCCGCAGACAGTTTGTCAGATGCCCCCAAACACTAAATTCAAGCCCCAGTACAGAGTGAAGCCAATGGCACAAGCATCATGATATGGGGATGTTTCTCATACTCTGGTGTCGGGCCTATTTATCCCATACCAGAGATCATTGATCAGTTTTAATACATATAAACACTTTGAAGAGGCCATGTTGCCTTATGCCCAAGGAAATGTCCTTAAATGCGGGTTTCATCAAGACAACGAGCCCAAACACACACCACTAAAGCAGCCATATCTTGGTTCTACACCAACAAGATTGACGTTATGGAGTGGCCCAATCCTCCAATCCAATAGATAATTTATTGGGGGGTGACATGGGGTGTTTGTGAGGCAAAAGCAAGAAATGCCGAAGAATTGTTGAAAAGGTTGTTGGAAGTTGGCGAAGTCCATACAACACAGATGTACAGCACAGAAACACTGATTATACAACTCAATATTAGTTCCCTCATTCAAAGCAACAGCTTGAAACATCTTTCACTTGATACAGTCAATGAGTTGGGAAAGAAGAATGCAGGGACTTGCTGCCTAATATTCCCTTTTCTTCACTTTCTCTAAAGGAATAACACAAATTTCATCCATTAATCTTCATATTTTGATTTGGAATAGAATTTGCAGTGTTCCCAATGCATTTGCCTTAATGGAAATAAAACCTATTATAAGGATTTTCAGCTTTGTTTTTGAAACACTGCTATTATTCTGAACACAACTGTAGCTAGATGACAAATAGATAGATAGATAGATAGATAGATAGATAGATAGATAGATAGATAGACACAGTAGATAGATAGATAGAAGGTGATGGATAGAATATATATAGATGGTGGATATTGGACAGATGTTAGCTAGACAGACTGAACAAATAAAAGTTACATTATTTAGGTTAATGTTACACACTTAATAATAGTAGTTTAAAATGTTCTTCAGTGGCACACACAACATTTGAGATGGAAAAAGATGGAAAGCGACTGGAACCCTAGTGTTTCTCCATCATACAGTAAAGAGATGCCCTTGAATGGCTTTTAAGTATCTGGTCCAGTGAGTCTTTTCCTTAAACCTGCTGTTCTGAATAGAATTATTATGACCAAATTCTTTCCTATCTTTTTTTGTTTTTCAGGCTACTTGTAATAGGTGCATTGTTGATATTTCTGTATGTAACAAAAGAACGTACATGGTCGAATGTGCTCTCACTGAGGTCTCCCCCAGATTACATTCACAATACATGTGTAACAACTCACCCTGGTGGTCTAGTGGAGGAGTGACGGGAATGCCCGTGGCACCCTCGGCGGGGAGGCCCAACTCATCCATTCTGTTTGGCGCCATTCCAGTAAATGGGCATTCCTCCGGGTTCATGTGCTTTGGCTGGTTCCTGCTATATCTGGAAAGTTCCGAACGTGACATCATTGGCCGGCTCACTCAATGCGAATCTCATTGCCCAACGTAAAGGTCTATTCATTAGTTCCTGGGTATGATTATTCTGTGCTATTACTCGTGTTTGACCCTGCCTGTTCTTGACCAAGTCCTACTGCCTGTGTTTGACCAACTCTCTGGTATTTTGACCTGGCCTGTGACCCACTTCTGACTTCTGTTTTCTACTGAGCTGTCCATTTGGTAAACCGACCATGTGACTTTGATTACGCTACTGTCTCCTGTTATTGTTCTGCTCAGCTCATCTGGTATACTGACCCGGCCTGTGACCCCGACTACATTCCTTATTCTCCCATTTAGTATAATGTGCAGTTCCCTTGCTTGCCTAGAACTCTTCCCTTGGTCCTCTCATATTAAGACCTGGCAGCACCCCAGTAGCGAAGGGCTCCTCCCGAAGCAAAAGGTGGTTGCTAAAGGCGGAAGAGTGAGCCGTGACTGGGACCTTGGGGTCTGTTATAGGTTCGGGATACCAATCGTAACAGTATGTCTTAAACCACAAAAGGATGGCGTGTGGAATAAAAACAATATCCTTGCCTTGTGCAAATAACAGGATTGTTTGGCCACTTGATCATGGATCAGCCACAATGCCCTAACATATGGCATCTTGTATGGGCATCTTTGCAGTGTACAGTCTGTGCCGCACTTGAGTCGTCTCCTCAAGGACAATCCCACAGCTTCTGTCTCACTGAAGCTCTTCATAGCAGCCCTTCACCATATTCACAAATAAGCACATGAGCACCAATTGTTCTACATGTTTGATCAAGGGGAATGATTTAGGAATTTTCAAATGCAAATTTTTTGGAGAAAAAGAACGTTTACAAAAAAAGGAAAAACCCTGACCTGGTTGACCTGCAGAAAGAAAAATGATCACAATAAAACTTGAATTTTTCCATTCATTTTTCCACAGTTGACTTGCAAAAATTTAGAAAAATGTTGAAACTACACCTCCTATTAACTGGCGAATTTTAACGACTTTTTTTTTCAATTTATAAAAAAGCTTCAAGATTGTGTTTTTTTGCTACAATTTCCTTGAATCAAGGGGAAAAAGTGATTTTATATTTGAATAAATCAGCCCCATTCATTTACAGCTCTCTGCAGAGATATATTTATGGGAAAACCCCATTTCAAAATTTTCAGAAAAGACAGGTACCACATTTACTTGGACACTTTATTAAAGGTCGAATTGTAGCGGTTTCAGAGCTTTTTGAAATCACAATTAAACTCTCTTAAATCACGAATGACAAGAAAGTGATTAAAAGAAACAATTATAAAAAGTACAAACAGAAAAAAATGCCAATAAGCTAAAACAATACAAAAAGTTTAGTTTTTTGGATAATTACTAGCAGGAAAAAATTTGAAAAACCTCAAAGTCCAAATGGTTAAAAAAAAAAGTCCAACAGGATCAGCACAGCTTCCATTGACTCTTATAGGACCTTGACCCCTTTACTTGGAGAAGTTTTGTATTTGTGTTTTTTGGAATTTTTATGCCAAATAAAACAATTTTTTTAGAAAAAAAAAACAGATTCATGATTCATATTTTCTATGTGTGAATCCCCAGTGTAGCAAATATTTTGAGTGCAAAATGATCCCTCCCTCAAGTCTGGATTTAGGGTGACTCCTTGCCAGTTGTGGAGAAGATCACATCATCCCCATGCAAGAATAAATGTAATTTCTTTTGGAGACCCAACCCCTGCACTATTAGGGGCATATTTATCAAGGGTCGAATTTCAAACTGAAAAAACTTCACATTCAAATTCAAAAAGACCAACCGAAATTAAGTCGGAATTTTGGTTTTTTTTGTGGCGAATAGGTCAGTTTTTGGCCGAATTCAAATTGTACTAATCGCAGGAACCTTTGATTTTTCAAAGTCCACCAACTGACTCCAAATGAGTTCTAGGAGGTCCCCCATAGGCTAAAACAGCAATTCGGCAGGTTTTAGATGGCGAATTTATGAAGTCGAATTTTTAAAGAGACAGTAATTTTCGATATTCGAATTTTCCATTTTTTTTCAAATTCAAATCGACTATTCCCTAGTTTTAAGTACACAAAAAACAGCTCAAAATTCGATTTTTTTTTTCATTCGAAAATTCACCTCGACCTTTTATAAATCTGCCCCTTAATGTCTCACCACCAGCACCAATTCATCTTCTACTGTGACACAAGAACACATGAACAATACAAGATCTTCATTAATACTCTCCGTCCACCTTTTCCGGTGCAACAAAGGAAATCAAAATAAAGCTGTGGTTTCTTATAAAAATGCAAGATACATTTGAAACAAGAATAAATTTGGAAAATGCACCCCAATGTCCCCAAATTAAAAATAAATATTATTAGTAGGACCCGCCTATTGGTTCATTCATTTCACACAAGGGAGCGCATCTTTTAATCATTTCAAACATGCTCCCTTTCAAAATTGCCCTGCACCCTAGTCACGACCATGTTGACAGCCAAGTGCACCAAATTACGTGCAACCATTTATTTAAAGGGGTGGTGTACCTTTAAATTAAGTTTTTAGTATGTTACAGAATGCCCTATTCCTAGTCATTTTGCAATTGGTCTTAATTATTTTTCATTTAAAAAAAAAGAAGAACTTAGTAGTACATAGAAAGTTCTGTTTCACCATACATCATAAAAACGGCAATGAGCCAGGAATTCTCATTATTACGAGTTTCTTACAGTATGATTCATTATTTCTTTTTTATGGTGTTTGAATTATTTTCTTTCCTCTCCTACACTTTTCCAGCTTTCAAATGTGAGGGTCACTGACCCCAACAGTCAGAAAACTTTGTGAGCTTCCAATTTTATTGTGATTGTTACTTTCTATTCCTCATCTTTAGATGCAGTTCCACTCCTATTCATATGTCTATGTCTCATGGTTGCTTAGGTAAACAAGACCCTAGCAACCAGAATTCCAAACTGGAGAGCAAAAAGCAAAACAACTGAAACACCACAAAAAATATGAAACAATAACCAATTGCAAATTGTCTCAGAATAACAATGATTATATCATAATAAAAATTAAGTAAAGCTGAACAACCAATAATAGAACTAGTAGTTCCCAGCCAAGGAGCAGGTTGTGCCCTCGGCCTCTCCCGATGCAATTTTTGTTCCGGATACATGAATGTCCCTTTAAGTCAAAATTAAAGCATACCAACCAACATTTTGGAAATAGAAAGAGGGTCAAAAAGAGCTGCTGCTCGAAATGTTTTTGATCACGCCCATTCTGTGGCCACACCCTCTAATTACGGTGCTCATTTTACAAAATTTATAGTCAGGTTATAAAAGTTTGAATACATTTCTGTCGTTTTTATTTGTTATTACAGCTTTGCTAATGAACGTGAATTGCCCTTTAAGCTGCAAGTCACAGTTTCCCCAAGAGACCTGCTTATAATAAATTGTTACAATTACTTATTTGCTTATCTTAAACTGTTACAAAAGTATCTAAGCGCACCTGGCATATATTCTGGGCTCTTAAATTAAGAATGAGAAACTTGTATCTTCTTCTGGCTGTTCAGTGCAGGAGATCAAAGAGAAAGTCAGGATATTTTAGTAACAATCCGGGACTGTGGGTTGAACTGTCAAAATCGGAACTGTCCTGCGAAAAAGGGGACAGTTGGGAGGTATGATTAAAGGGCAGCCAGCATGCAGAATGAATAGGTTACTGGCAAGGCAAGCTTGGTAGGACTTTCAGTCCTTGCTGAACAAATATTCGGCCGAGCCTTATTTACCAGTGCCTAATCCTGCATATTTATGGGTTTCTTGCCTAAAGAAAAGGTAAGACTATAATTTTCTCATAGGACAGTTGCGTTAGATGTTGGTTGTCCCGAGCGCTGCCCAAAATAGTCCTAAAATCAATAAATAAAAGAGGCAGGAGTGAGGATGCGTTCCCACAAAGTGACCATTGATTTCCGTGTGTGACGTTTGCCATCGCAGCTGCATAAACAGGGCACAGCTTCCAGCGTTCCCAAACCAAGAGCTACTATACACTTTTCTAAGGAGCTATTAATAAAAGCCAGAATCAACAAAGACAAAAAAACAAGTCGGGATTTAATTCTTACCCACCGATGGGGCAGAACACCGGCGGGGCTTTTTCTTTACTCGCAGAACAGTGTTGATGAATGTGTTTCAGACGTACGCTGGGGTTTTTTTTGCCTTTCATGGCATTGTATTGGATTATCTATTGTAAAGATAATGTTCTGAAGAGGCATGTGACTCACGTAACCTCCATACTTGGGGAGACCACAACAAACGTGCCTTATGTGCGCTATACATGAACAGCCAGTGAGTCAGGGGATGAAATGTTTCGGCAATGTGCTTCCCGGCAATCACAGAAAATTATTTTCAAGCAAAATATTGCTTAGATACCGGTCCCTCTGATACTGGCTCTGCTTCTGGATATGTCCATTCATTAGCTCCCTCTGACACACACGAGTTTAGGAATAAAGCTGTAAATACATCGAACATAATCTGTTTAAAGAGACATGACACAACTTGTACGGCCAAGACTAGATTAACGGTTACAAAGGGTGACTTTATGACTATATGTTTATCTTAGGTAAAATAAAGGTGTTTATTTAGAACATAGTGTTGATTTTGTCTGAAATAAATTACAGTAGGCAGACTAGCAGCCTAGGGCATAACTTCAATATCATTGGGGGGTTTGCCAGATAAGTGCGGCTGATAATAATATAGCCCTCTATTTCTCACAGACTGCACAGAGACAACAGAATAGATATTCCCCTGTACTAAGCACAATTCAGCAGGAACAGCCCCTTAAGTTTGCTCATAGCCTGTACAGAGAGATCCCATAAAACTATGGCAGCATAGGTATTCCACTGTACTAAGCACAGTTCAGCACAAACCGCCCCCTACATTTGCTCATAGCCTGTACAGAGAGATACCATAAAAACTATGGCAGCACAGGTATTCCCCTGTACTAAGCACAATTCAGCAGGAACAGTCCCCTAAGTTTGCTCATAGTTTGTATAGAGCGATCCCATAATACTATGGCAGCATAGGTATTCCCCTGTATTAAACACAATTCAGCAGGAACAGCCTCCCATAATGTTCCCCTACTGTCAGCATATGGATTTCCTCTATACATAATTAAATTAAACAATCTATAATGAGCTGCCTCCTCAGATTGAAGGCCCATTGGGATAATATAGGGGAGAGAGATACAGCTAGGTCAGTTTTAGTGACATTGAGGGGGTTATTTACTAAACTCAGAATGCAAAAATCCCGGAAAAAAAATGATTTTACAGTATAAAAATTGGACTTTTAAAAAATCACAAATTTTTCGGAATTTATTATATAGGATGGAAAAAGTCTGAAACAGAAAATCCGGCATCTCAGACCTGTGAAGGTTGCATATGGAGGGTATAGTTATTGGTTACAGATCATTTCATGGACCAAACTTGGAAAAGTAAAGTGTGTGCTGAGGAGCCATGTGTTCGGGAGATTCATGTCGAGCAGATGAATGTAGGCAAGAGCAATTAGTCGATAGTTCGAATGCATGAGACGAGTGCATCTTTAACGCTCTGTGCTGTGAATGAGACAATATTTAGACATCGCTTGAATATCTCAAATGTAAAAGAAGATGAACCTTGGTCAACAGCCTTTCATAGTCACAAGAGAGGGGAAAATAATGTGTCACTGGATAATAAGATACTTATCGTTAGCAAATATGCTTTCAATTTATACAAGTTGATAATTCTGTAAAAATAAAAAAAAAATAAAAAAAAAGTGGCACATTTGAGAATTAAGTTAGACAATATAATGAAATAATTGAGCTTACATCTTTGCAAAGGGAAGGGCACATTTCTAAAAGGTGCGGGGAATAAACCCTGCAGTATTCCATAAAGGAATATATGGGACACAACAAACATGCTTGGCTTTAAAGGTTACGCCTTTAGAATGTTACAGAACGGCCAGTTCTTCATGAATTATTTTTTATAGTTCCAGTATTTAATAAGGGATTACGATCTCAACCTGGAAATTATAGGCCAGTAAATTTGACATTTGTCTTGAGCAAATTATTTGAAGGCTTGTTAAGGGATCAGATTCAAAATATTGAATGGCATTATGAGCAGCAATCAGCATGGCTTTATGAAGGATAGGTCATGTCAGACAAATCTATAGCTTTTTATGATGAGGTAAGTAAGATGCTGGACAGTAGATGTGATCTATTTGGATTTTGCCAAAGCTTTTGAAACCGTGCCCCAAAAATGACTGCTTTCTAAACTAAAGTCTGAACAGGATCGGGTACAGAGGGAGCTGCAGGACTGGATTTACATAGCAGGGGCCCCTTCATTGCCCCGTCCCCTCCCCTTTATTTGTGCACATACACAAATTTTCAGCATTGAGTCGAGAGGAACACTGGGGATTGGTGCACAGGAAATATTAAAAACTATTATATCGCCTACGAATCGCCAGTGCTTCCGAACCAATTTGGGTGTGTTTAGGTGGCATGCTGCACCTAAAATTCTGCTGCCCTAGGCCCGGGCCTTTGTGGCCTTTCCATAAATCCAGATGTTCCTGGGCATCCACAGATAGGGGCAAGGGGAGGGCACTTACCCACACCCTGGACTTGTACTTTTAAAAAAAACCTGAAAACTTGCCAAACTCAACTGTGTTCTTAGTTTTTAAAAAAAAGCTAAATAAAAAAAATCGATTGCATAAAAATGTGAGGGGAAAAAAACAACTCAAAAGCAGTGAAATCTGATTTTCAATACATCTGTCAAATTATGAATCACAAAAACATTTTTTTCCCATAAAATGTCATTTTAAAAAAAGATAATGTAACATTGTTCCTTAATTAGGACCAATTAATATAATTGTAATGAAAAAAATAAAATTAAAAATCTAATTATTCAGAGTATGACTATGAAAACAGAATTATACAGATAAAAATAGTTTATTAGTCTGCTTCTTTAGCCTAACTTTTTTTGCTACTGCAAACCCAACCATATTTGTTTTCACTTATTCAGAATTGAGAAAACTTTCTGGAATCTGTGTTAGTTGCAGGCAGTGGGGAAGAAAAAGTAAAAAAAATACTGACAAATAAATCAATAAATATATTAACTGTGAGAAAAAAACATTCTTAAAATTCTTGCGAAACAGATTAAACTCAGTCATAGCTTTTCTGAAGAGTTAAACCAAAATTAGTGTAATGTCATTTTTATAGCAATTTGAAACCAATGAAGCTAAATTGTAAAGGGCAGATTTATTAAGGGTCGAATAGTAAATTTGAATTTTAATTTTTTTTATGGTGACAAAATTCAGACATTCGAATTCTAATTTCCCAATTCGAATGTTAATTCAAATTTGAGATTTAACACACCTCGACTATGGAAACAGTTCTAATTCTAATATTCGCCACCTAAAACCTGCCGAGTTCATTTACAAGTCAATGGTAGAGGTTTGTTGAACCATTTGAATATGTTAATTGCCTTTCTGACATTTGTGTTTTTTTCAGAGGGAAAACTCAATTCAAATTTGATTTGAATTTTCGGGACTATTCAATGAAATATTAGATGTTCACATTTTTTCTTAAATAACCTCCCATTCCAATTGTGAGTACATTCCAATGTATTATAGTAAAAAAAATATTCACAGAAGTTCAACATTCGAACTGCCCATAAATGTTTTTTAAATTACTTCTAAGAGATTTTCTCTGTGCAAGTATTTTCCCCTCAATCTCTTAGTTACAAATATGATTATTTGCTAATAATAACAGTTCAGTTACATGAGCCACATAAAAGTCTCAATCCAAAATGTGTCATTTTATATAACAATGATGCAAAATATTGATAATATTCCAATATTTTATTGGAAATTTAAGGGCACCGTCCAGACTGTCAAGTGAGTGGATTCTATCAGTATTAGAATATACGTGCACAGTACTTTATGTCGATACAAACCAAAAAGACTCTGTATGGGCCTGCGGTGGAGTCGATGGATTTATGCACTTTGTCAGCCCTCACTTCAAAACAATTAAAAATTCAGACCATAAAATGAACTTGCATTTTTAATGATTATTAAAAATGGGAAGGTTTCATTACCAATTGTCACTGCACTGAAGAGTCCCCATTACTAACAAACAGAACAATATCTCAAGGTAATAATCTCGCAGACAGAGACTCATACAAACATTTAATCTCTCTTAATGCCAAAGAGTCAACAAAAAGGCTTTGCACTCACAAATTAGTCAGAAAAACTCATATAAATATATGATAGGTAGCAGGCTAGATAGATAGATAGATTATATAGGAAGGAAGGAAGGAAGGAAGGAAGGAAGAAAGAAAGAAAGAAAGAAAGAAAGAAAGAAAGAAAGAAAGAAAGAAAGAAAGAAAGAAAGAAAGAAAGAAAGAAAGAAAGAAAGAAAGAAAGAAAGAAAGAAAACAGATAGATACTATGGATAGATAGATCAAAGAAAGAAGGCTAGATAGATAGAGATAAATGAAAGAATGTAATAACATGTATAGATAGATGAAAGGAAGATATGGAGAGAGGGATATAGAAAGAAAGAAAGAAATTAAATATGGATAGAAGAAAAAAAAGATAATATGGGTAGAAGAAAGAAAGATAATATGGATATAAGAAAGAAAGAAAAAGAAAGAAAGAAAGAAAGAGAAAGAAAGAAAGAAAGAAAGAAAGAAAGAAAGAAAGAAAGAAAGAAAGAAAGAAAGAAAGAAAGAAAGAAAGACAACATGGATAGCTATATATATATATATATATATATATATATATAGCACATAAAATTTCTGCTTCAATATCTCCATAGAGTCCAACTAATGCTTCCAATGATCCCAGTAGATCACTAATCACCAATATTAGACAGTTACATAGTTAGATTGGGTTGAAAAGTCCATCAAGTTCAACCCTCCAAATAAAACCCAGCATCCATACACACAATAACCCCTCCATACACTAAGGGGCCGATTCACGAAGGGTCGAATATCGAGGGTTACTTAACCCTCGATATTCGACTGGGAATTAAAATCGTACGACTTCGAATATCGAAGTCGAGCGATTTTGCGCAAATCCATCAATCGATCGAAGGATTTTTCGTTCGATCGAACGATTAAATCCTTCGAATCGAACGATTCGAAGGATTTTAATCCAACGATCGAACGAAAATCCTTCGATCAAAAAATCACAGGCAAGCCTATGGGGACCTTCCCCATAGGCTAACATTGACTTCGGTAGCTTTTAGCTGCCGAAGTAGGGGGTCGAAGTTTTTTTTAAAGGGACAGTACTTCGATTATCGAATGGTCGAATAGTCGAACGATTTTTACTTCTAATCGTTCGAATCGTTCGAATTCGATCGAATTCGATCGAATTTAACCAATTCGATGGTCGAAGTACCCAAAAAATACTTCGAAATTCGAATTTTTTTTTATTCGAATCCTTCACCCGAAATTCGTGAATCGGCCCCTAACTATAGATTTTAGTATCACAATAGCCTTGGATATTGTGCTTGTCCAATAAATCATCCAAGCCCTTCTTAAAGTCATTAACAGAATCAGCATCACAACATCACCCGGCAGTGCATTCTACAACCTCAGTGTCCTCAATGCGAAGAACCCCCTAATCTGCTTCTACTGAAAGTTACAGTATTTTCCTCTAGTCTGAGGGGGGGGGGGGCTTGCGTTGCCGTCCTTCTACTCTTCTCTGTGATGGATTCCACACAGAGGACTATCCTTGCAACTAAGGCTTTTCTGCCTCCGGTGGTAGAACACACTTCTCCCACCGCCATTTAGTTGCCGGATACTACAAACCTGGATATCATTTTTCTACACTTCTTACCTTAGAAACCTTCAGCATCTCCTCTGCACTGACTCTGCAACTTCTCTCTTATCCCCCATTGGATTTCTTCCATATTCCTATCCTTACCACCAATGACACATTTCAAACACTGAGCTCTGAACAATTCCTCTTTTAATTACCACTTCCGTATCTAATATTTCCATCAAGGTCAAAAACACTATCATTTCAACCTACTGAGAGATTCAATGTGGAAATCTACTTGAGAATGTGGTTTGTGTCATTAATATTACAATAAAGCATATGGCAATGCAAAAGAGGGAGTTTTATAAGTATTTCAATGCTTACCAGAGATAAATCACTAAACCACTGAAAGCTAATTTATGCCCCATTTAATGGAACTCTACATATCACACAGGTTTACTCTTTACAGCAATTTTGCAAGTATTAAATAATACATATTCTTCACATAAAATGGGTGCCTATATATATATATGTTACAGCAAAGCTAAATGTATGGGTCAATTACATATTTTTTTTAAATAAGTTGTGTTTCTTTAAATAGAAGCATTGTAGGATATATGCATAAATCACAATCTAAAATCTAAATGAACATTGAACATCTCAGGAGGATGAAGAAACCTCCTTAAGGCCATAATACATGTTTGACTGGCTCAAGAGTCTAGCACTAAACAATGTAAAGTTCAATAGATACAGCAGTATCTTTAGGTAGGTAAATACAGAGAATTAAGATGAATTGTAGGCTTCTGAAGTGGAGGAAGATGATTGAGGATCCAAGTTTGGTAGAAGAAAAGGCGAATGACACATCGTAGATAAAAAATTAAATTCAAAAAGTTGAAAAAGAAATGTAAAAAAGTAATTTCTGATGTTGGTTTACCCTAAACCACCCAGCTGCAACCAGGCTTGATCCTTTAATGGTGTCATAGATAAACATGGTGAAGCCACACAGAGTAGGTGGAGCTGGGACACCACCACCATTGGAGAAGCAAAAGGCCTGTAATCTGCAACTGTTTGGGGTAATTTTTCCATCCACCCAGACTGTGGGTCTCAGTCCAGCACCACTACAATTTATAGTATTTTCTATTGTTTATTGATATGAAATCTGGGCGACGAGGAAATATTTATTTTTTTTGCTTTGTTTTTGAATTGGCGTCACACAAATGTTTCCATCGTAACTAACAAGGAAGCTAATTTATTCCTATTTATTAGGGGTGCACCAAATCCAGGATTTAAAAGGATTCGATTCAAAGTGCCTGACCAAATTAAAACCTTCAAACCATGTTACTCTTTACCATACGGACAAGGAAGTTGAACATTTTTTTCCATACAGGTGAAACCCTACCTTCAGATTCAGTTTGGGATTCACCTGAATCCTTAATGAAAGGCTCTGGATCCATTTGAATAATAAAATATTGGATTGGGTGCATCCCTACTACATACAGCAGACCAGGGGTCCCCAACCTACTTTGCCCGTGAGCAACTGTAACGGTTGGCACCCAGAATTTAGAACCAATGCCAAGCACCCTGGTCTCGGCTCGTGCTTCCGCCTGTAGCAGCCGCCTTTGGCCTCGGGAGGAGCCCTCAGCTACTCAGATGCCGCCAGGTCTTAAAACGAGAGGTGCAAGGCAAAAGGTTCTAAACAAGCGAAGGGGCACAACTGTAAGCAAAGTCTTTGGGCAGAAGGTCATGGTGCAAGGTGTTTAGACAGAATCGTAGTCAGAACAGGCTGGGTCGAAGCAGGCAGAAAGTGATCATAAACAAATCAGGCCGGGTCTGGGCTGGCAGAGTTCAAAGCGTGGTCAGGCAGGCAAGGGTCAAAACCGGGAGATCAAATTGATGGATAGGGCAGAAGAGATAGTCGGATTTCAGGCAATGGATCAGGATACAGAGGTCAGAATCGTTAGGAACAGGCAGGGGTCACAACAGGTAGTCAGAATCAAGATCAAGATCAGAATAGCAAAGCTAACAGCACCAGGAACAAATACTATAACGGGCAAGGATTTTACACATAGATGTCCCTTTTAAACATTTGAATTTCGCTCCATAAATACAGGAGACGTGCGGCGCGCGCATAAGGAGAGTATCCATGAGGAGTAAGACATTGTGGCGTCCCCGCCGAGGGGGCGGCAGGCGTGTCTGCCATACCCCCACTAGACTACCAGGGTGAGTCGCTTTTATTACAGCAACATTCAAATGTAAATAGAGATTGGGAGCAGCACAAACATGAACAGGTTTCTAGGGCTGCCAAATAAGGACTATGATTGCTTGGCTATTTGGTAGACCAATGTGGATTGGCAGCCTACAGGTGGCTATGTTTGGCCATAAAGCTGGTTTCTATGCAACCAAAACTTGCCTCAAAGCCTGGAATTCAAATAAAGGGATTAGGGAGCAAAATGTTGCTCACAAGCCACTAGTTGGGGACCACTGCTGTAGACCATGTTCTTACTGATACTATGGAAGGCAATTAAAAATTACTTTAATTAAGAGCCATTTGCTAAGTGGCTTATTTTTTTTTCAGACAATTACTAGTGGAAAAAGAATTCTGAAAACCTCTAAAAAGAAAAAAAATAAAAAAAAAATCCAAATTGATTAAAAGCACTCCAATTAGATCAGCGCAGCTGCCATTGACTTCTATAGTCCCTCAACAACTTTTACTTGGCGAAGTTTTGCATTTTACTTTTTTTCGTGGCTTATATATTTAATAAATGTCAATTTTTTAAAGCTTTTAAGAAATATAGGAAAACCAAGAATTTTTTTAGCTTCGTGTAAAAAAATCAAAATGGGCCCGTATATGTGCCTCAAATGAGAAAAATGCAATTCTTTCCCAATCACAACCAAGTCAAAAACATCACCAGGAGCTAAAAAAAAACCTCTGTTCTACTGACATCTGAACATGTGTCAAAACAAACGCACTAAATCGTAAATGGAATAAATTTACGCTCATAAATTGTGACTCAGAACGCCCCCATTTGCCTTCTCCACTGGCCCCTCTTCCAAACCCCATCCAGCAACACTGAATGTGAGAGTAGTGCAGTGGAGCTCAGGTGTTGCTTCGGTATCTTCTGGATCCTCTTCTTCTTTTCGGGAATTTCTGGAGCTTTCTGTCTCCAACTGCACATGTGTGAAAAAGCTGAAGTTGGCATTTACTTCACAAAGATACGGAAGCGCCAACATTTCAGCTTTTGGCGCACCAAAGCGACCAAACATGGCGCCTCTGAGCTCCGCTACTCTGCACATTTAGGTCAGTGTTACTGGATGGGACACTTATTCTTGTTGAACACTATGTGGGGAGCAAGCATGGAAGGGGAGCCAGTAGAGAAAATGAATGGGGGCTTTTAGCCATAGGGGGGTTAGTTCTCCTTTAAGAGCATATTTCTTTTCTCCTATAGTAGACAGGTTATATTTACCTACTGCCATCATCATTGGCGCATTATTTTTTTAACCAGGCAAAGCAGACGCCCCACCATGAACAGCCAATTAACGTTTAAATAGGTTCAATTTCTTTACATGAAAGAAAACTTTGGTAATTGTATAATAAATATGAAAATTAGCTCTAATTTGTCAAACAGACAAGGAAGAAAAAAAAAATGCGCCTGATGTAATCACAGGCAACTTCTGAAATTGTCATTTGTAAAAAGCGAAATATTGTTTGAAGCCAAAACATACACAAGGCTTCCTATTTGTAATCAGAGATTTCATTTCTCCTCATTATGATCTCATGAGCACATTAAGATGTTATTACCATTAATTACTCCGGAGCGTCGGCGCACGAGCGGTGACAGGCAGGGCTGCATGTGTGCGAGGGCTGCTGCTCCATCTACATTATTCCATCATCACATTGTGCTGCTGAAATGTGGCAATGTGTTTGTTAGATTACACAGTACAGAGAGAACAAAGTGCAAAGCAAGGTGAGCAGGTAGCTATATCCTGCCAACATACATACCTGTCACAATAAAACACATTCAGGAAGTCAGGAATGTTGCCACCTCATATACACATTTTTTAACATTTCTAAGTCATGTGTTTAAATAACAGCATGCAATTAACGTTACTGTTATGTAAGGTATCCCTGAACCCAAAACTAACACCAAGGACCCTGGTCATGGCTCAATCTTCTGCCGCCTTTGGCTTCGAGGGGAGCCAATGCAGGAAATCCAGTCCTGGGAACAGGACATTTTATAACATACTAAAAGTTAATTTAAAGGCGAACCACTCCTTTAAGGTGTTTTTGCAATCGCATATATCATGCCATACAGTGTTAGTTGTGATTGAATCATCACAACATTCCCATGTGCCTGTTTAGAGTATTTTGTAGAATATGTGATTCCTACATAATTCCGTCGAATTCCAAACACCAGGGAAAACCCAACAAAACCACGAAATTCTCATTCGCACTGTAAATCTTTTCTTTCCATAAGCATGGGGGGAAAATGTGAAATATTCGGGTGTTTCTGCGACGTGTTACTAGTGGGAATAAAGTTGCAAAGCTATAGTAATGGGACAAGTTATTTACTGATAGAGATTTTATAAATGTTTGATGGCCAGAAAAACGTGTGAGACCCCAAACACTCCACGTGTAACTAAGTAAGTCTTCATACAACAGCATCAGTTTAATTTGACCCATATCAATGACCCCTATCAATGATCAATGACCCATATCAATATCCCATATCAATGCAGGTAAAATACACGGTAAGACATAGTCTGAAACGGGTAAGCAGCAACAAACTGAATAATAATCAAAGCTGAATACATTTGGGATAATTTCCGTAGGAAATGAACACGTTCTTCATCTATTACAGAGGAAGGAAAGAAGTGTTGGAAGTGGCCTAAGATTGTCAGAGGTTATTCTAATCCTGTGTTGGAATCTTATGTCCTCTGGCAAATCACTTTGTCTCTGGGTAAAATATGTACCGAAATCTACTAGTGAACTGGTACCGGCTGTCCCAGAACCTGTGTACACAGCTGTGCGCAATGAATGGCGCTACATAGAAGGGAAAATATTCAATTTGTCCTGCACTAATAGGAAAGCTTTTGGTTCTGCCTTTCAGACCCTATTCAGAGAAAAAACAAAGAACTCTACCCTCTCTCTCTCTCTCTCCAATGTACTTTATTGCCATTGCAACCTTTTAGGAAAAAATATTATTAAATTTGGTAAAATGTGTTAACTTTCTCTCACAGCGTAAAGATTGATTTGGATTTTTTTTCCCAAATTGCTTGATTTTTTTGTGGCTTCTTCTTGAAAAAGCACAAATTAAAAACAGTCGAATTTTCGGGCTAATTCCATGGCAGACCACAGAAATTTCCAAATAGGAGAGGGACCTCTCCTATTGACTTATATACCACCTCTGCAGGTCTGAGATGCCGGATTTTTGGAATCTGACTTTTTGCAGCATCTGGCTTTAATAAATACTGAAAAATTCAAGGTTTTTTCCACTAAAAATTTGGATTTTATAGTAAAATGATTTTCAAGTTTTTACCATTCAGACTTTAATAAATAATTCCCTAAAATTATGAATGTCATGGAACTCATTAAAATTATATAAAAGAAATAAAGCCTATTTATTAAACCTCAATTTTTTTATGGTTGAGCTTTTAAAGGGGATAAACTTGAATTTTGAGAGCAAAAATAATAATTTTTCCCCCCAGATTTATTATGCTCTGAAGCTGCTAAAAATTTCAATTTGAAAATACTGCAGCTAAAACCTGTCTAAATGATGTATAAGTCAATGACAGATGGTCCCTTTAACATTTGCTTTATACCTTCAGGATTCTCAATAGTTTTGGGCTATTTGGTGCTGGTTTTCGTTCGATAAGCCGATAAATTTGAGTTTTTAGGGGCGACAATTCGTGTGACAGTTCAAAAAAATTACACAATCCGACGCTCGATTCTGGGTTTTTTATCGAGAAGTTTTATTGGTCAAATAAGGGGTTTTGAGTTTTGGAGTCTGACAATTTTGTCTTTTTTAAATAAAGTGTGAAAAAAAAATTGAGGTCTACTAAATAACCCCCTAAATGTACAAACAGAAAAAAATGCTGAACAATGCTCTAAAAAAATATTGATATCTCTAAACCCTCTGAAAATTCCAGTTTTTTGGCCAATTACTAGCGAAAAGAAAAAAGTCATCCGAATTGTTTACAAATGGTCTAATAGAAACCCATTGACTTGTATGGATCCTTGGCAGCTTTAGAGCTAGAGGTTTTCGTGGTGGTGTACAATCAATAAATCTCGGATTTTTAGCGATTTAGAGAATTGTTTTAAAAAAAAAAACAATTATTTAGAGAAAAATTTGATTTGTGACAAATAAAAAATGAGAATTTTATTAAATCAGCCCCTTAGAGAGCAGAACAGTGCTTAGCAAATAGTGGGAGTATGTTCTGATTGTAGAAAATAATATATAAGAAGGCAATTAGTCTGCATGTTAATTGAAGGGGTATAACATGTACTTCTATGTGCCAGGCATATCCACAGGGCACTGTGTGGGCGACACATAGGAAATAAAGTGTATATCTAATGATTCTATTCAGACAAACAGGAGGTATGTCTTATTAGGAAGGCAAAAGTTCAGTGGAAATGCAGTGCTCAGCTTAAATGGAACCACTGGGAAATCATGTTTTACAGTTTGTCATGTCGGGGAATACAAAGCCCGAGGAATCACCTGCCCATAAAACCCATGATTGAGAATATAAAGTGGTCACATTTAAAGTGCCTGAGCTCACATAAGAATTTGAAACAATAATAATAATAAACACCCACAGCTCCAGTTTGCAAATGCCTTCAACTTAGGGATGCTTAATCTGTAGAGAGAACCCAACCCACTAAATTGGTTTCCATATTATATGTCAATCCAATCCCACAGTCAAAAGTACAAGGACCTGTTGATAAAATGGGAAAGTGACACACAGCCTGATATACTCGCTAAGCACAGACAAGCTCTACAACAACTTTCCGCATTGGGAAACATTCACTCAATGTAAAATGATCCATAGGAACAGAAGGGGATGGAAAAGAAAGATACAGGTATGGGACCTGTTATCTAAAATGCTAGGAAATTGAGGCTTTCCGGATAAGGGTTCTTTCAGTAATTCAGCTCTTCATACCTTAAATCTACTAGAAAATCATGTAAAAATTTTTTAAAGGGGTTATTTATCAAAGTCTGTAGTTGGAGAAACCACCATTTGTTCGTAGAAAAAAAAGTTGAATTTTTCGTGATTTATTAAAACTTGATGGTATTAAAAGTCAGAATAAAAAAGTACTCCAACTCAGACCTGCCAAGTTCAATTCAATGGCAAATGTCCTGTTGATATCCTGATCTGCTGTTGGTTTCGTTCAATAATCCGAAAATTTTGTGGTTTTCGCGCATCAATTAAAAAAAAAAGTAGCAGGTTTCGGCGACAAATCCAAAAAAGTTACTGTTGTCAGCAACAAATCCAAAAGAAATCGTATTATTCGGATTTTTTCACAATTTTGTAAAAAAAAATTTCCGCACAAGAACTTTTCGGAAAAATGTATTGATAAATAGGGGGGAAAGTCTGTGCGGATTTGGTCAGAGTAGTTTTCAGAAAATACTGAACTTTTCAGATTTTGACAAATAACCCCCTAAATAAACCCAATAGGCTGTTTTTCTTCCAATATCGATTAATTATATCTTAGCTGGGATCAAGTACAAGCTACTGTTTTATTATTACAGAGAAAAAAATAATAATTTGAAAAATTTGGATTATTTGGATAAAATCTAATCTATGAGAGACAGCCTTCCATAATTCAGTGCTTTCTGGATAATGGGATTTCAGATAACGGATCCCATACCTGTCACTATCACAGGAGTGTGGATCCTTCTGCATGCACAGAGTCTATGGATGTACCCAATTCCCCTTCCCAGTCCTAAATTTCATATACAAATTAGGGTTCTGATTCGGTTTGGGATTCAGCCTAATCCCAGAATAGTGAGTCCCTAACAGAGTCGTAAAGAACTGCCTTCACTTCACTTGGTACCACTGACAAAATCAAAGCAAAGTACAAACAGATATGAATTAGATCTTTTATAAACCACTTATTAAAACACGTCATATGAATAGTTATAGTCACTAGCCACTTCCCATCATTTTCGGAAGGTGCAGTACATGGTGGGGGTTAAAACTCCAAATTTATCTTTTTTTTTTTAAATAAAAAAGGTTGACCAAACTAGAATCCACCATTTTACCTCATTTATTATAAAAAAAATCTGCATTTAATCAGATCGGGGGAAAACTAAATCGAGTCGAAAACCTGAATCGTAAGATTTTTTTTCCTGAATCGTTTGATTTTTTCTGGCTTTTTCCCAAAAAGTCTGAATTTTTTGGTGTGTTCCTGACTGTTGAGGTGAGGTGGTGAGGTGGTGAGGTGTTGAGGTGAGCACCATTGTGAGATCAAAAGAGTTTGCTGAGGTCTTTAGAAAGAAGATTGTAGCAGCCTATATGGGTCAAAACCAGACAGGTGGCAACCCTAGCCAAGTGGTAGTTCGGCAAGCACATCCACAGCAATAACTCAGCACTCACAGGACTTGGTTGGGGGTCACTGGTCTAGGGGCTCATCAGCCTCCTAGTCTGGGGAGAATGAAGAAATACCAGCTAACACAGATAATATGTGTACACAAAAAAAGAGAAAAATTGCCAGTGCACGATTTGCCAAAATATGTAAGCTCACGTGCCACGTCAAGGTCCCTCATTGTACGTGAGTCCTACACTATTTATGAGCATTATAATTTTGTAGTGCTTTTAAAATCAAGTCCCCCAGCAACCAATGTGACTGAGTAGTAAGACCCATACCTCCCAACTGTCCCGTTTTTAGTGGGACAGTCTCTCTTTTGACAGCTCAACCCGCAGTCCCTCATTTGTACTGGAAAGTCCCGTTTTTCTCTGCAGTGAACAGCCAGAAAAAGAGACCAAGTTTCTAACTTAATTAGGTTTTGGCAGAGAGCCCAGAACAGCCACAACAGCAGATAAGATACATTTGTAACAATTCAAATGTATCTAGATAAGCAAATAAGTAGAGATGGCGCGAACTGTTCGCCGGCGAACTTGTTCGCGCGAACATCGGGTGTTCGCGCTCGCCGGAAGTTCGCGAACGTCGCGCGACGTTCGCCATTTTGGGTTCGCCATTGTTGGCGCTTTTTTTTGCCCTCTCACCCCAGACCAGCAGGTACATGGCAGCCAATCAGGAAGCTCTCCTCTGGACCACTCCCCTTCCCTATAAAAACCGAAGCCCTGCAGCGTTTTTTCACTCTGCCTGTGTGTGCTGAAGAGATAGTGTAGGGAGAGAGCTGCTGCCTGTTAGTGATTTCAGGGACAGTTGAAAGTTTGCTGGCTAGTAATCGTTTTGATACTGCTCTGTTATTGGAGGGACAGAAGTCTGCAGGGGTTTGAGGGACATTTAAGCTTAGGTAGCTTTGCTGGCTAGTAATCTACCTTCTACTGCAGTGCTCTGTATGTAGCTGCAGTGGGCAGCTGTCCTGCTTCTGATCTCATCTGCTGACTGCTGCAATAACAGTAGTCCTTGTAAGGACTGCTTTTATTTATTTTTTTGTTCCAATACAGAGCAGTATCAAGCAGATTACTAGCCAGCAAACTTACTATCATCTGTCCCTGAAATCACTAACAGCTCTCCCCCTACACTATCTCTTCCAAGCACACACAGGCAGATTTTTCAGATACATTTTTGCCCTTGATCCCCCTCTGGCATGCCACTGTCCAGGTCGTTGCACCCTTTAAACAACTTTAAAATCATTTTTCTGGCCAGAAATGTCTTTTTTAGATGTTAAAGTTCGCCTTCCCATTGAAGTCTATGGGGTTCGCGAACCGTTCGCGAACCGCTCGCATTTTTGCGCAAGTTCGCGAATATGTTCGCGAACTTTTTTTCCGACATTCGCTACATCCCTACAAATAAGTAATTGTAACAATATAAGATAACAGGTCTCTTGGGAAAAGTTAGACTCACAGCTTAAAGGGCAATTCACCTACATTAGCAAAACTGTAATAAATGGAAAAAAACACAGAAATATGTTCAAACTTTTATAACCTGCGACATTTTGTAAAATGAACATGGTAATTAGTGGGTGTGGCCACTGTGGCGATTATTTTGTCCTTTTTATTTCCAGAATGTTGGTAGGTATGGTAATACCAATGTGCACCTACCCTCAGTATGGAGCTCTCGTGGGAAAGCAGGGACCTTTTAAGTCCCAGCCAACAAATTACCTTCCTTTGTGGTGCATTTAAAATCATGTCCCCCAGTAAACAATGTGACGGAGTAATAAGACCATGATGCACTTCCCCTTAACTCAGGGGCTATAGTGAAAAAGCAAGAAACTTTTTAGCCCCAGCCAATTAACAAACATCTGAAAGTGATTCTCTGTTTTAAAGGCTGAATGGCAGCTATAGGCAATTATTAGCCAAAAATTGCCTACAAATACTATGTGGCCTTGCCTGGGAGAAGAATCTGTGTGCTTGGCAGGCAAAGGGTTAAAGATTGGCAGAATTGTAGAACAATCTAATGGATAACAGGCAAATGCCTTGATGGTGTACATTGCTGCTTTATTAACCTACAGAGGAACGAGCCGATCACACTGGCTGCGGGTGAAGAAGACCTTGGGGAACGCTGAGCTTCTCGAGTGCATCTGACACAGGCACTTTTGAATTCACTTGAAACCGAAAGCCTGGGAAACTGAACGTTCTGACTCCAATTCATCTGCAAGGGACACGTTACCGCTACTCATGTAAGGGCTGACTTTGCTAAGGAAGATGTATCACTCTCACCCCTGCCCATGCCGGGGGCAATTGAAGTGTTTCATGGGGGGACAGCAGGGATCTGCACTGTCAAATGAGAGTCATGAACACCAAGCTGAACTTCCTATCCTTTATTTCCCACTGTTTATTATAGCCCAACAACAGTTAAAATATGGATATTAACATTGTTAGTGTTCGATATTTGTGTGTCGAACAACTTCTCTTAATTTGTATTTTTTTTTAAAATATGGCTGGATAAAGATTTCACGGCATTTCTCCTAAAATGAGCCTCAAAGATAAGCGAATTGGCAAATACAAAGCAATAAAACCCTTTATTATTTACTAAAAATAAAAAAAAACCCTCATATACAGTAGCCGCATGAACCAAAGCGTGCCACTAAAAAAATCAACCACTCTGGTATACATATTTATTTTTCTGTAGTGGTTTTAAAATACAAGAGTTTTCTGTTGATGAGTTATGGAAGAAGAAAAACACTCTGATCCTTTTGATAAAGAACTGGGGCACTCCTGTCTACTGAGCACAGCCATAGAAAATCAGCAGTCATTCTTGTCAGAGGGTTCTCAGTTTTTCCTGTGCCCACTTTGATACAATACCCTATTATACAGATAGCCATAAAGCAGGGCAGGACTGCTGCTTACAATGGGGATCAGATAGGATCTGTGCAGCCACTGGGACAGAATGCTCTGTTATACAGATAGCTAGAATTTCAGCTGCCATAAAGCAGGACAGGACCATTGTTTGAAAAAAATATAACATTTCTTTATTTATTTTTTTCCCTATTCAAACAAGAATAAATTTGGCCTTTTCATTAATGAATATTTTTTTCCCAGAACTACGTTACTTAAATTAACAGTAAATATCCTATTTAGAAATAAAATCAATGAATTACTTACTGTGATTCACAATATATCCTAAATGAAACAATCAAAGTAAAGTACATGAGGCGGGGGTTAGAGTGTTACATACACTGTTTTTTAAAAGTTTCAAAGTCTAATTTTCTTAGTCAGGTTACTGAAGACCTTTCCGTTGTGTTTTCTAAAAACAGACATTTTTAAAACCATTATTAAGGGGTTATTTATCAAAATCCGAGTTTTCCTGATTGTTTTAAATAGAAAATTCCAACCAACTAGAATCCACGATGTGACCTTATTTATTATTAAAAAAGCATGATTTAATTGGATTGGGGACAAACTTGATAAAATCGAGAAGCATACCATTTTTTCAGGCTTTTTCCAGAAAAGCCAGAATTTCTGGATTTTTGCCCGAAAAGTCCAAAACAGTCGACTTTTTGGGCAAATTCCAGAAACTTCCAAATAGGAAAGGGACCTCTCCTTATTGACAACCTCGGCAGTTCTGGGATGCCAGATTTTCAGATTCTGTCTTTTTGTAGCATCGGGCTTTAATAAATCCCTTAAAATTCAAGGTTTTTGTTTTCCACTAAAAATTCAGATTTTATAGTAAAAAAACCTCGAATATTTTGAGTTTTTTCCATTCGGATTTTAATAAAATAACCCCCTTCACGTAGAGTTAGAAATGGAATTATTGAATGTACACGGTAAAACATTTGTTTATCAAGACTTACCAGAATCAATGGAAACAGCTATGAACTCTTTAATCCTGAAAGATAAATCAGATCTACATTGTAAAAAAAAAAGCCATAGAATAATGAACAGAAATATAGTTTATAGATAAATATTAACAGTTTTCCTAATACCAGTAGTGGTGCATGGATAATTTCCATATACCACTTCTTGCCCAGTCTCCACCCATTCCCCACTCAGACTCCGCCTACTATCCACCCCATGCAGAGTACTCTACTTCACCGTCACAAGTAAGATGGCGGCCGGGGAAAGGGTTCTTGTTGGCTATAGATGAAGTATATCCTACAGGGATGCACCGAATCCTCTATTTGGGATTCGCCCAAATCCTTGGTGAAAGATTTAGCCGAATACTGAACCAAATCCGAATTTGCATATACAAATTAGGGGCAGGAAAGTAAAAAGTGGAAAAAATTCTTCTTTTGTGATGAAAAGTCAAGTTATTTCCCTACCCGTCCTAATTTAAATATACAAATTAGGATTTGGATTTGGTTTGGCCAGGCACAAGGATAAAGGAAAAAGGCAGAATCCTGAAAGGAATCCTGGATTTGATACAACCCCAGTTCATATACAGGTATTTACATTTCTACTGTCTTAAGTCACCAAAATGTCGATCTGTGCAACCAAAATTCTCTTTGGCAAAATAGACAAGTGAAGATTAGATTTAGTATGGTTAAATACCAAGGATTTGACTAAATCATAGGTTTAATCTTTTTACAGGCAATTAGGGAAGAGCGGAATCCTGGTATTCAAGTCTTTTTTGGAAGTATTTGAGCGAATTGGCCAAACTGAAACAAATTGCTTAAAATCACATGATTTCACAATGGAAGGTATGGATATGTTTCAAGCGCTTTTCTGAGATTTTGCTGATTTTCAAATTAGGGTTAGATTTGTTTCAGAATTTGGCCAAACCCTTTGTGAATATTCAGGAACTCAGTAGAATCGGAGATTCGCTGCATCCCTACAATTGATACCAAAGAAGCTGCTCATAAAACAGGTGACAACATTTTGGATTTGCTCCAGAAAATAATTCCAAATGCTTTAATTTGAAATAATTAAATCCAAATTGATCATTCCCAGATATGCTATGCATCAGGGATTAAGTGTTGGGTGTTAGTAATCATTGTTTCTGTTGAGCTGTTCTGAGGATTAACACCCAGCCAAAATTAATGTTATCATTCACTTAGCTTAAAGGCCACCCGTTGCCCAAAAATATTTTCCCCAACCAAAGGTGCGGTTGAGTGCAGGCTCTATTAGCCGCACCTTTGGTTGGGGAAAATATTTTTGGCCAACAGGTGCCCTTTAATGTATCATTTAATTAACCTGACTGACTGTCAGGAATATATCAGTAAATTAGAAAAAATAGACAGAACTGGGAATCCTCAAAGATTTCCCATCTTGATATTTCATCAATCTGCCCCTTAATCCTGCAACAAAATATTGACAGAATTATGGGGTGAAGTAGGAAAGGAATACAACGTTGCCATTAGTTCAAGGTGTCATTTTAAAGGGTACACTTGAAATATGTAAACAAAGCAAAGTGAGGCTCCATTGTTGCCTCAACACTTGCCAATTCCAGTCAAATAATGATCAGCTGATACAAGTCCTGGTGCAGTAGAAGATGCTAGAGAGATGCACAGTGCCCAGAGATTTGTGTATTAATTATATTAATATTAAATCCATATTTTGGGGAAAGTTCCCAATACAATGTTTTAAAGGATGATCTTCCCATAAACATACATAAACCTATAAATATACCCTTAATGAATAGCTTATCGTGCTTTATCAATACCCTTACAACCAGAATATGATACACTGCCTTGCAGGCACTGCAAAATAGCAAGAGTCGAGCTGGAAAAGAGTTCGGGTTTGTATATACAGTATATATATAAATATATATATATATATATATATATATATGTGACTTCAATGGCTCTCTTTTTGAAGTTAAGGACACTCGTTTTGGCATCCACCACCCCCTTGCCCCATGATTGCACCAGCCCAGTACCCATCACCTCCCTCTTCTTAACTTTCCACTTGACAGTGCAGGTGAGGAAGCAGGTCCTATGCTGGCAGGGCCCACTGAGTTTTTTCCTGGTGTCCCAACTAGCAGTGTCGGACTGGCCCGGCAGGACACCAGGAAAAAACCCTCGACCCTTAATGGGCCTCCGCCTAGCCAGTCCCCTCTCCCGATCGGACTTGACATAAAAGTTTTTCTTAGGCGCCGCGCAGCACCATCTGCACATGCGCGCAACATCCATTCACGCAGGCACACTCGGCACCTCATAGTAGGGGGGCGCATCAGAGGTGGGGGTCGGAGGCGGGCCCTGGGCCCTCCAGTCCGACCCTGCCAACTAGGGTTGCCATCTGTCTGGTTTGTACCCGGACAGCCTGGTTTTTGGAAGGGCTGTCCGGGTGAAAACAGCCTGTTTGGATTTCCAAATGAGGAAATCTGGACAGAACACTACAGTGAATGGCATGACAATCAGCCAATCGCTGATCGCCACATCATCTGCCCCACCAACGATGTCATCAGTTCTGCCCCCAATGTCACCTTCCTGAAATCATCAGTTCCGTCCTGACGTCACCTGCCCCGCTCACAATGTCCCCTTCCCTGACATCATAAATTCCGTCCCGACATCACCCGCCCCACCTCCCGCCTGGAGTTAATTTGGGATGAAGGTGGCAACCCTAGTCCCGACGTCCTGCCCAGTACCCTTAACCTTCATCCCCCTTAAAGGAACAGTAACATAAAAAAATTTATGTTATAAAGTAATAAAAATATAATGTAGTGTTGCCCTATACTGGTAAAACTGGTGTGTTTGCTTCAGCTATAGTTTATATAAACAAGCTGCTGTGTAGCAATTTTTGATGCGCAACAATTTTTTGACACAACAATTTTTTCACCGATTGGAGTCTGTAGGCGTTGGTTTTGGCAAAACCTGGTAAAATATTTTGCTCATCACTACTAAACATTACCAGAGATCCTTCATGTCATAGCCACACGCCTTCACTGGATCGCTTTTTGCCACCAAAAAATGCAACCTTGTAACTAGTTGTGCCAAGTGAGGAAGGAGATTTACATAGGATCATGGGAATTTAGGAGTCACTTGGGGAAATATTCCCACTCTGCTCGCATCCAAAAACATTTTTTTTTTTTTTTTTTGCATAATGAAAGAAAAATGTCAATTGAATCAACTTTCCAATATACACTCTACAACATTTCTCTGGTTTAAAAGTTTAGTACAGGTATGGGACCTGTTATCCAGAATGTTGTGGTATTCTGTATAAGGGATTTTTTAAAAATTTGGATCTCCATACCTTAAGTCTACTAGAAAATCAGTTAAACAATAAACAAACCCAATAGGCTGGGTTTGCTTCCAATAAGGATTCATTATATCTTAGCTGGGATCAAGTACAGATATATGATCCATTATCCGGAAACCCATTATAAAGAAAGCTCTAAATTAAGGAAAAGCTGACTCCCATAGACTCCATTATAATCAAATAATCTAATTGTGTAAAAAGAATTTCCTTTTTCTCTGTAATAATAAAACAGCAGCTTGTACTTGATCCCAGCTGATCCGGTTTAATAAATATTGATGCTGATTGACAGTTTATCACATGCCCATTTAGGAGATGTATCTAAATTTGATCATGTGATCATGATTATAAAATAAATTCATTCTGAATGACAATTTTGAAGTTGTTCATTTGAAGGATTTATACAGTGAATAAAGTACCCCCTCTTGTAAATTATAAGGATATTATGAGTCACCGAGGAGTTCCATGACCATATAAAAGCACAATGTTACTTCTAATATCCTCATATATTCCAACAAGGGGTACTTTATTTATTATAATACACAAGTTTTAGTAAATCATGTGACAAAAATTACATCACTGCTCACCGTTTATAAATGATGATGTCACTATTCACCGTTTATAATTGATGATGTCACTGCTCACCGTTTATAGCTGATGACGTCCCTACTCATGTGTATTATATTTGTATTATGATGTGTATTATAACCATATAAATATAATTATAACTTGCATTAGTCTATCCCTATATACAGGAGGGGGCTCTGGTCTCCAGAAAACAAAACAATAAAAAACATTTTATCTATCACACGACCATTTAGGAAATGTATCTGAAATATATCAATTATGAAAAAAAATATACATTCTAACTTTAACTCAAAGCTGTTTAACTCAAAGCTTCTTTGATGAATGCTAACAACATTGTATGGTTTTATGACCATGCTAATATAAATATAACAGAATGTTATGACTCAGATTAATTTAACCCCTATACACAGGATGGGGCTCTGGACCCCACAAAAAAATAAAGCCTTACAGAGCATTTATTTTAGATGTGACAAATAAGTGAAAACCTATAAAAAAAAATGAAGGCCAGTTGTAAAGTTGCTTAGAATTGGCCATTCTATAACATACTAAAAACTAACTTAAAGGACAAGGAAAGATTAACTAAAAAAGTAGGCTAGAAATGAACGTTATGTTTCAGGCTTCTGTACCAGCCCCAGGCAACCAAAGCCCTTTAGCAGTAAAGATCTGTGTCTCCAAAGATGCCCCAGTAGCTCCCAATCTTCTTTTCTGCTGATTCACTGCACATGCTCTGTGCTGCTGTCACTTACTGAGTTTAGGGACCCACTCACAATATACAGTACACATAGAATAGAAATGTCACAATATAAGGCTGATTAGTAATTAATACACATAATTACTACATGGCAGCACAGAAACCAGTGCAACCAGTGTAAGAATTTAATAATCAGCCCTGTAGCATCAGCTTATATTACAGGCTAACCTCATTTTCTGCTGGATAATTAGTGACGACCCCTAAGCTCAGCTTCTCAACAGCTGCTCAGAGCCCACTGAGCATGTGAGTGTCGCAGACACTTTCCAAGATGGTGACCCCCTGTGACAAGTTTGAAGTCCTGGATCATTGCTGCTATTGACAAGCTGAAACTTTAGGCTGGTGCAAGAAGTTCAGTATATAAAATATTGCATTTTTAGCCATATTCATTTTTAGGGCTTAGTTTAAAGTGACGACCCTAGTGAGCCCCATACATCCAGTCCCAGACTGAACAGCATCAACACCAGCCAGGTGGCAACTAGAGATGGCGCGAACTGTTCGCCGGCGAACTTGTTCGCGCGAACATCGGGTGTTCGTGCTCGCCGGAAGTTCGCGAACGTCGCGCGACGTTCGCCATTTTGGGTTCGCCATTGTTGGCGCTTTTTTTTGCCCTCTCACCCCAGACCAGCAGGTACATGGCAGCCAATCAGGAAGCTCTCCCCTGGACCACTCCCCTTCCCTATAAAAACCGAAGCCCTGCAGCGTTTTTTCACTCTGCCTGTGTGTGCTGAAGAGATAGTGTAGGGAGAGAGCTGCTGCCTGTTAGTGATTTCAGGGACAGTTGAAAGTTTGCTGGCTAGTAATCGTGTTGATACTGCTCTGTTATTGGAGGGACAGAAGTCTGCAGGGGTTTGAGGGACATTTAAGCTTAGGTAGCTTTGCTGGCTAGTAATCTACCTTCTACTGCAGTGCTCTGTATGTAGCTGCAGTGGGCAGCTGTCCTGCTTCTGATCTCATCTGCTGACTGCTGCAATAACAGTAGTCCTTGTAAGGACTGCTTTTATTTATTTTTTTGTTGTTTTACTACTACTACTACTACTACTACTACTACTACTATAAGAGCCCAGTGCTATTAGTCTAGCAGTGTTGGGGAGTGGGACTGGTGTGCTAATCTGCTGCTCCTAGTAGTTCAGCAGCACCAACTGTAATTTTTTTTTTTTAATATTCATTTTTTTTTTATTTTACTTTTTTTCATTTTACTACCGCTGTAGTAGTGTATAAGTTGACCTTTTAGGCATTATTTGCCCTGTAGGCATTTTTTGCCCAGTGTGTTATTCAACCAACTGCCATCTAGCTGTGTGACCTTGTTCACATTCTGTCTAAATATCCATAATATTACCGTCTCCAGAAAAAACACCGGAGTGACTTTTTTCAAGCAGCCATAATATATTTTACGTAATCCGTATCCATCGCTGTAGTAGTGTATAAGTTGACCTTTTAGGCATTATTTGCCCTGTAGGCATTTTTTGCCCAGTGTGTTATTCAACCAACTGCCATCTAGCTGTGTGACCTTGTTCACATTCTGTCTAAATATCCATAATATTACCGTCTCCAGAAAAAACACCGGAGTGACTTTTTTCAAGCAGCCATAATAAATTTTACGTAATCCGTATCCATCGCTGTAGTAGTGTATAAGTTGACCTTTTAGGCATTATTTGCCCTGTAGGCATTTTTTGCCCAGTGTGTTATTCAACCAACTGCCATCTAGCTGTGTGACCTTGTTCACATTCTGTCTAAATATCCATAATATTACCGTCTCCAGAAAAAACACCGGAGTGACTTTTTTCAAGCAGCCATAATATATTTTACGTAATCCGTATCCACCGCTGTAGTAGTGTATACGTTGATCTTGTGGGCATTATTTGCACAGTGTTTTCTTCAAACCGCCATCTAGCTGTGTGAGCTTGTTCACATTTTGTCTAAATATTGATAATATTATCGTCTCTAGAAAAACCACTTGAGTTACTTTTTTTCAAGCAGCATTCTTATATTTTACGTAATCTGTATCCACCGCTGTGTATACGTTGACCTTGTAGGCATTATTTGCACACTGTTTTCTTCAAACCGCCATCTAGCTGTGTGAGCTTGTTCACATTTTGTCTAAATATTGATAATATTATCGTCTCTAGAAAAACCACTTGAGTTACTTTTTTTCAAGCAGCATTCTTATATTTTACGTAATCCGTATCCACCGCTGTGTATACGTTGACCTTGTAGGCATTATTTGCACACTGTTTTCTTCAAACCGCCATCTAGCTGTGTGAGCTTGTTCACATTTTGTCTAAATATTGATAATATTATCGTCTCTAGAAAAACCACTTGAGTTACTTTTTTTCAAGCAGCATTCTTATATTTTACGTAATCCGTATCCACCGCTGTGTATACGTTGACCTTGTAGGCATTATTTGCACACTGTTTTCTTCAAACTGCCATCTAGCTGTGTGTATTATCGTTTCCAGAAAAACCAACTGAGTTTTTGTTGTTGTTGTTTTTTTAAAAATAATGCCAGGCAAAGGCAGGCCGCCACGCAGAGGCCGTGCTAGGGGCCGTGCTGCTATGCAATCCTGTGGCCCTAGCAAATTGCCCAGTTTTAAAAAGCCAATGACCCTGAACTCCCAAAATGCTGAAGAGGTAGTTGACTGGCTTACACAGCACACCCCATCCTCTACCGTTTCTAACTTTACCACAACATCCTCCTCATCCTCCACTGCTATGGCCACCCCACGTAACACTTCCTCCACCACCGGTGCCCCTTCTTCACTGGAGTCAGAGGAGTTATTTTCCCATGAGTTTCTTGAACTGAGTAATGCGCAACCATTATTGGCAGAAGAAGATGAAGGAGATGAGGACGTTACACCAGATTTAATTCTGGCAGAGAACACGACAGAGATGGACATAATGATGAGTGATGAGGAGGAGGTCCCCGCTGCTGCTTCCTTCTGTGATGTGTCAGAAGAAATTGATGCATCTGAGGAGAATGATGATGAGGAGATTGATGTTTTGTGGGTGCCTAGTAGAAGAGAGCAAGAGGAGGGTAGTTCAGATGGAGAGACGGAGAGTCAGAGAGGCAGTAGGAGAATAAGACTTAGAAGAAGCAGGGAGGACAGCCCGCAGGGATCAGTAGGGCAACAACATGTATCGGCACCTGTGTTCAGCCGGCCAACGCACCCGCCATTGCCGCCAATGCCGCCAACTTCTACTGTTACCGCCAGATCGCACACTTCCAAAAAGTCAGCAGTGTGGGATTTTTTTAATGTGTGTGCCTCTGACAAAAGCATTGTAATTTGCAATGAGTGCAGTCAGAAACTGAGCCTTGGTAAGCCCAACAGCCACATAGGTACAACTTCTATGCGAAGGCACATGAGCGGCAAGCACAAAGCACTTTGGGATCAACACCTCAAAGGCAACAGGCAAACTAAAAGCCACACTCCTTCTGGTCCAGCATCTTACTGCTCTACCTCTGCTCTCCTTGACCCATCTGAACCACCCTCCACTCCGCCTTCCACCTTGACCACCTGTTCCCATTCCCAGTCATCTGCCACCAGCCAAGTTTCTGTGAAGGCCATGTTTGAGCGTAAGAAGCCAATGTCTGACTGTCACCCCCTTGCCCGGCGTCTGACAGCTGGCTTGTCTGCACTCTTAGCCCGCCAGCTTTTACCATACCAGCTGGTGGACTCTGAGGCCTTCCGCAAATTTGTAGCAATTGGGACACCGCAGTGGAAGGTACCCAGCCGCAATTTTTTTTCTAAAAAGGGAATACCACACCTGTACCAACATGTGCAGAGCCAAGTTACTGCATCTCTGTCACTTAGTGTTGGGCCAAAGGTCCATATGACTACTGACGCATGGTCCTCCAAGCATGGTCAGGGCAGGTATGTCACCTACACTGCCCACTGGGTGAACTTGGTAATGGCTGGGAATGGGAAGCAGGGAATGGGTAGCTCAACAACAACAACAACAGTGGAGTTGGTGTCACCGCCACGGATTGCACGCGGTTCTGCCACCACCTCTACTCCTCCATCGCTCTCTACCTCGTCTTCTTCCTCTTCTTCTTCTTACTCTGCTGCTGGGTCCTCCTTCTCCTCCTCCACACCTGTGCACCCCCAGCTCCCCCTAGGCTATTCGACGTGCCAGGTACGCCGTTGTCACGCTGTCTTGGGGATGACGTGCCTGGAAAGCAAAAACCATACCGGATCTGTACTCCTGTCATCTCTGCAGTCACAGGCCGATCGGTGGCTGACCCCACACCAACTGCAGATCGGAAAAGTGGTGTGTGACAATGGAAGCAATCTGTTGGCAGCGTTGAGACTGGGAAATTTAACACATGTGCCCTGCATGGCACATGTGTTAAATTTAATAGTCCAACGTTTTGTCTCCAAGTACCCAGGATTCCAGGACGTTCTCACCCAGTCCAGAAAGGTGTCGGCCCATTTCAGACGTTCCTACACAGCCATGGCACGCCTTGCTGACATTCAGCAGCGCTACAACATGCCAGTCAGGCGTTTGATTTCTGACAGCCAGACTCGCTGGAATTCAACGCTCCTTATGTTGGAACGTCTGCTGCAACAACAAAGGGCCGTCAACGAGTACCTTTTTGAACTGGGTGGTAGGACTGGATCTGCAGAGCTGGGGATTTTTTTCCCCCGTTACTGGGTGCTTATGCGCGATGCCTGCAGGCTCATGCGACCTTTTGAAGAGGTGACAAATATGGTCAGTCGCACCGAAGGCACCATCAGCGACCTAATACCCTTCGCTTTCTTCCTGGAGCGTGCCGTGCGACGAGTGACAGATGAGGCTGTAGACCAGCGTGACGAGGAGCTGGAAGCGCACGATTTATGGTCGGAATCACCAGAACGAACCCAGGCACCTGCTGCAACGCAGGGAGAGGTGCCAGAAGTGGAGTCAGAGGAGGAAGGTGGCTTTGTGGAGGAGGAGGAGGAGGACCAACAGGAGCAGGCTTCCCAGGGGGCTAGTGGTGACCTTTTGGGGACCCCTGGTCTTGTACGTGGCTGGGGGGAGGAGACCGTGGATGATGCAGTCCTTGATAATGAGGAAGCGGAGATGGATAGCTCTGCATCCAACCTTGTGAGAATGGGGTCTTTCATGCTGTCATGCCTGTTGAAGGACCCCCGTATCAAGAGGCTTAAGGAGAAGGACCTGTACTGGGTCGCAACGCTACTAGACCCTCGGTACAAGCATAAAGTGTCAGAAATGTTACCAACATACCACAAGTCCGAAAAGATGCGGCATTTACAAACCAGCCTGCAAAACATGTTGTACAATGCTTTTAAGGGTGATGTCACTTCAGGAACTCATCAACATTCCAGGGGCAGAGGTGCCAGTAATCCTGCCACGAGCACACCTGCAAGGACAAAGCCCTTTGGCCGGTCTGTAACGTCAGACATGCAAATGTTTTTCTGTCCAAGGCAGCGCCACAACCCTTCTGGATCCACCCTCAAAGAACGCCTCGACCGGCAGGTAGCGGACTACCTGGCATTAACTGCAGATATCGACACTCTGAGGAGCGATGAACCCCTGGACTACTGGGTGCGCAGGCTTGATCTGTGGCCAGAGCTGTCACAATTTGCCATGAACCTCTTGTCTTGCCCAGCCTCAAGTGTGCTCTCAGAAAGGACCTTCAGTGCAGCAGGAGGGATTGTAACTGAGAAGAGAACTCGCCTAGGTCACAAAAGTGTCGATTACCTGACCTTTATTAAAATGAATGAGGGGTGGATCTCGGAGGGTTACTGCACGCCGGAAGACTTGTTCTGACTTCTATGCAGCTGTCCTTCTCTTCAAGCCTCATGACTCCACACACAGCTGTCCTTTAGCGTCCTCCTCCCTCCGCCACCGTTACAAACTAGGGTGCAAACCCTACTGGTTTAATTTTTTCTGGCCTCTGTGCTTCAGTGGCTGCAACCAAAAAAACTGGGCAAACAATGTCTACAAGGTCAACGTATGGCGAAAAATGACTATTTTCAGCATTTATATGGCATATTTTTTCTGGCAACTGTGCTTCAGTGGCTGCGTCCAAAAAAATGCATATTTTCTGCATTTATATGGCATAATTTTTCTGGCCTCTGTGCTTCAGTGGCTGCAACCAAAAAAATTTATATTTTCAGCATTTATATGGCATAATTTTTCTGTCAACTGTGCTTCAGTGGCTGCGACCAAAAAAATGCATATTTTCTGCATTTATATGGCATAATTTTTCTGGCCTCTGTGCTTCAGTGGCTGCAACCAAAAAAATTTATATTTTCAGCATTTATATGGCATAATTTTTCTGTCAACTGTGCTTCAGTGGCTGCGACCAAAAAAATGCATATTTTCTGCATTTATATGGCATAATTTTTCTGGCCTCTGTGCTTCAGTGGCTGCAACCAAAAAAATTTATATTTTCAGCATTTATATGGCATAATTTTTCTGGCAACTGTGCTTCAGTGGCTGCGACCAAAAAAATGACTATTTTCAGCATTTATATGGCATATTTTTTCTGGCCTCTGTGCTTCAGTGGCTGCGTCCAAAAAAACTGGGCAAACAATGCCTACAAGGTCAACGTCGTTGACGTCAGTGGCTGCAACCAAAAAAATTTATATTTTCAGCATTTATATGGCATAATTTTTCTGGCAACTGTGCTTCAGTGGCTGCGACCAAAAAAATGACTATTTTCAGCATTTATATGGCATATTTTTTCTGGCCTCTGTGCTTCAGTGGCTGCGTCCAAAAAAACTGGGCAAACAATGCCTACAAGGTCAACGTCGTTGACCTTGTAGGCATTGTTTGCCCAGTTTTTTTGGCCGCAGCCACTGAAGCACAGAGGCCAGAAAAAATATGCCATATAAATGCTGAAAATAGTCATTTTTTGCCATACGTTGACTCAACGTATATGGCAAAAAAATGACTATTTTCAGCATTTATATGGCATATTTTTTCTGGCAACTGTGCTTCAGTGGCTGCGACCAAAAAAACTGGGCAAACAATGCCTACAAGGTCAACGTATGGCAAAAAATGACTATTTTCAGCATTTATATGGCATATTTTTTCTGGCAACTGTGCTTCAGTGGCTGCGTCCAAAAAAACTGGGCAAACAATGTCTACAAGGTCAACGTATGGCGAAAAATTACTATTTTCAGCATTTATATGGCATATTTTTTCTGGCAACTGTGCTTCAGTGGCTGCGTCCAAAAAAAACTGGGCAAACAATGTCTACAAGGTCAACGTATGGCGAAAAATTACTATTTTCAGCATTTATATGGCATATTTTTTCTGGCAACTGTGCTTCAGTGGCTGCGTCCAAAAAAACTGGGCAAACAATGCCTACAAGGTCAACGTATGGCAGTTGTTTAAAGAGAACAGTAGATTACTAGCCAGCAAAGCTACCTAAGCTAAAATGTCCCTCAAATCCCTGCAGACTTCTGTCCCTCCAATACAGAGCAGTATCAAGCAGATTACTAGCCAGCAAACTTACTATCATCTGTCCCTGAAATCACTAACAGCTCTCCCCCTACACTATCTCTTCCAAGCACACACAGGCAGATTTTTCAGATACATTTTTGCCCTTGATCCCCCTCTGGCATGCCACTGTCCAGGTCGTTGCACCCTTTAAACAACTTTAAAATCATTTTTCTGGACAGAAATGTCTTTTTTAGATGTTAAAGTTCGCCTTCCCATTGAAGTCTATGGGGTTCGCGAACCGTTCGCGAACCGTTCGCATTTTTGCGCAAGTTCGCGAATATGTTCGCGAACTTTTTTTCCGACGTTCGCTACATCCCTAGTGGCAACCAAAAATAAGAGGCAGATTTTTTGACCAAACATGACATTTTAAGCTCTTTAAAGGTGAACCATCCCTTTATCAACTCGCTACTATTAGGGATAAATTGAATGGCTGATTAGCTTCCTTTTTCTTTGTTATAACTGTTAAGGATTGTTGTATAGCAGGAGGGAGAACACACAAGTGCAGCACACTAAGCTGCTTGTACATTGATAACAAGTGTGGCACCAAAGGGGAATGTGAATACTAGAGGCATTAGTAGGATGGAAGCTCTTGGGGTCTAATTGAAATCTGCAACCTGCAACATTACCACAAGAACTTTTAAGATCATATCCACATTAACGGTGGTAGCACACCAAAAAACCAAATGGTTGGTGCTCACTGCAGGGAAATCCCTCATCACTCATATGTGAAAAATTTAAGTCATGTTAAAACATACCCTTAAATACATATGCCTCATCCTCCCCTGTGGATAATATAACAACCTCCAACACATGATTAAACACCTTAGGGGCCCCTAACAACAATTTCCAAATGCTAATAACCCCAAGAATAAACCCCTAACAGTCTTACATCCCACAGGTAGTGTACGGCAAGCAGAGAATGGCACACACAGGCAGCACTGGGCAAGCAGAGAATGGCACACAGAGGCAGCACTGGGCAAGCTGAGAATGGCACACCCAAGCAGCACTGGACAAGCAGAGAATGGCACACCTGAGCAGCACTGGGCAAGCAGAGAATGGCACACACAGGCAGCACGGGGCAAGCAGAGAATGGCACACAGAGGCAGCACTGGGCAAGCAGGGAATGGCACACCCGAGCAGCACTGGGCATGAAGAGAATGGCACACACAGGGAGGGAAGGCAGAACAGAGCAGGAGACAGGGAAAGCTATCATTCTAATATGTACTACATACAGTGACACAGTGCTGGTGCCCCATTAGCATTTTGAATAAGGTGTGAACAAGTGAACAATACAGGGGGATCACAGGTGTGAACAATACAGGGGATTCGTCTGAATTTGAGGTTTAAACAATGCAGGGGCCAGTTACTCTCTGTAGTGATACCCTTTAAATCTTACATATGGTAAGCAAATACAGCAGGTAGGTGGGGGGAAATGCATTAACATAGAAACAAATTTTTACTACTAAAATCTCCTAACCCCCTACCCTACATAGACCCCCCTCCCTGCTCCCCAAGCCTATGTGGTACCTTTGCTAAATGCCACTCTTCACTCTACCAGCGCCATCTTTAGCCACTTTGGTAACCTTCGGGTCTTCTTCCAGCGATTCAGCAATTTCCGTGACTTTCGGCGCAAGCACGGTCTTCGTACAACAGAAAATTCCTCCAACTGCGCATGCCCCGATACAGCACTTACTTCCCGAAGATTACAGAAGAGAAGAAGATGGCTGCTGTGAGCTCCGATGCCCTGAATCTGCACTGAGGGGGTAAGTAAAGAGTTAGGGGCATTTAGCAAAGGTACCACCTAGGCTGGAGGGAGCAGGTTGGGGGGTCTATATAGGGTAGGGGAGTAGGGGATTTTAGTAGCAAGGGTTTACTTCTCCCTTAGGGGCATGTTTACCAACAAGATTCAGCCGATTACCTAACCGAATACAAATTCTAATTTGTATATGCAATTTATGGGTGGGAAGGGAAAAGCCCCTAATTTGCAAATTCAAGTTAGGATTCGGTTCGGCCGGGCAGAAGGATTTGGCGGGCAGAAAGATTCAGAAGGATCGGCTGAATCCGAATCCTGCTGAAAAAGGCCGATTCCTGGCTGAATCCCGAACTGAATCCTGGATTCGGTGCATCCGTAGTACTTGTGCATAACCATTCATATAAAATATCCATAGGAAGTAAACATATTGCTTGTCCCACCACGACTTCTCCAGGGAAAGCTGGGGATGTAGCCACCTGACCCTTATCATTGGATACTTCTAACCGCTTGGTCTGGGCACATTAGCAACGCTAATCCAAAAATCAATACAAAAGGTGAATGTTAGAAGTTGCATGCTGTTTGTTCAGCCTTGAAAACCCATTCTGGTAAGAAATAAAGAAATAAAAAAGCAGGTATAGAGCACTTAACTGGCCACGTTGCTAGAAGTGATCTTACATCGCTAATGCACCCACTCTCTGATTGTTACAGTTAAAAGCCATTACACATCGTTATTAACAATCTGAACAGTAATGATGACTCAATTTTATTTTTTTTTTCACTTATTTTCTCTATTTGTCTTAAAGCATTACCTTTTCCTACTGACTGACTGGAATAAAATGAGCAAAGTAGCGCGTGCCAAATCCAGGATTCGGTTTGTGATTGACGTTGTGAGTCCAATTTATTCAACAGGATTCAGATTCAGCGAAATCCAAGTGCCCAGCTGAAACCAATCCTCCAAAAACACACGTTTAGCTTTCACAAGGACAATATCATTGTTTTTTGGTACACGTATAGGAGGCGTTATTCCAGAAACCCATTATCCAGAAAGGCCATCTCGCCTACACTCCATTTTATCGAAATAATTAACATTTTTGAAAAGCAATTTCCTTTTCTGTGTAATAATAAAACAGTAGCTTGTACTTGATCCCAACTAAGATATAATTAATCCTTATTGGAGGCAAAACCAGCCAATTGGGTTTATTTAATGTCCATATGATTTTCTAGTAGACTTAATGTATTGAAATCCAAATTATGGAAAGATCCATTATCCAGAAAGCTCTGAATTACAGAAAGGCCATCTCCCATAGACTCCATTTTATCCAAATAATACAAATTTGTAAAAACGATTTCCTTTTTCTCTGTAATAATAAAACAGTAGCTTGTACTTGATCCCAACTGAGATATAATTAATCCTTATTGGAAGCAAAACCGGCCTATTGGGTTTATTTAGGGGCATATTTATCAAGGGTCGAATTTGAAAAACTTCAAAATTCGAATTCAAAAAGACCAACCGAAATTAAGTCGAAGGGTTTTTTTTGGCCGAACCGGCCGTTTTCGATCGAATTTGAATCGTATGAATCGAATTAATATTGCATTCAATCGAATTTGATTCAAAGTTTTTCCCAAAATAAAACATTTTTCACCATTTGACTCCAAATGGGTTCTAGGAGGCCCCCCAAAGACTAAAACAGCAATTCGGCAGGTTTTAGATGGCGAATGGTCGAATTAGAATTTTTAAAGAGACATCACATGATAAATTTCGATAAATGAATTTTCTAATTTATATTCAAATTTAAATCGAATTTGGACTATTCTCTAGTGGAAGTACACAAAAAAATAGCTTGAAATTCGAATTTTTTTTCATTTAAATTTTCAAAGTGTACTAACATTGATTAAACCCAAAAGGGTTGTTTGCCACCTATTAGGATTCATTACATCTTTGTTTGGATCCAGTACAAAGATTTGTTTTCTGATTACACAGAAAACGGAAATAATTTTTAAAATTTCAACTATTTGATTAAAATGGAGTCCATGGGAGATGATCTTGCGGTAATTCATTGGGTTACAGATCTCATACCTGTCTATGTTCATTAAAACATATACAGAACACACAGTTCATTCTACGCAGGCAGACACACATATCAATTAAACAGTACCACCATGGTCAAAATTTGCAGACTATTTCGTCAGATTTAAAATCAATAAATTTTAAAGACAATAAACTTTAAAATAAACTATAAAAAACAATTCTGCAGCAGCCCTATGATACTAATGATCCATGACTTTAAATTTAGAAAACAGGAGTTCTCCACATCGGGGGTCATCATACGTCATCAACAAATCAGCAGAAAATGAGGCCAGAGAAGCAGACACTATGGAGAAGATTTATCAAATGTTGAGGTGAATTTTTGAATGAAAGAAATTTGAATTTCGAGCTATTTTTTGTGTAATTTGACTAGGGAATAGTCCAAATTCAATTAGAATTTGAAAGTAGATCCAAAAATTCTAATATTGAAATTTATCATGTACTGTCTCTTTAAAAATTCAACGTCGACCCGTCGCCGAATCTGCCGAATTGCTGTTTTAGCCTATGGGGGGACCTCCTAAAAAAATTGTAGTCAATTGGTGGACTTTGAAAAATTTTGAAACGAATTAGATCGAATGCGCTATTCCTTCGATTTGAACGATTCAAATTCGCCCGAATACAGACCTATTCAATCGGAAACTGACCTATTCGACCAGAAAAAAAAAAAGTTGACTTAATTTCGGGTTGGTCTTTTTGAATTCGAATTTCGACCCTTGATAAATATGCCCCCAAATGACTAATTATGTCAGATGCAGTGAATTCAGTGAATTCACTGGTTTCTATTAGTGATGTGCGGGTTAGTGTGATACCAGCGGTACCTGCAGGTTTACTCATGGGTCGGGTGGGTTCAGGCTGACCTTGGTACACCACTTGCAGGTCACGGGCAGGTTCGGGTTGGGCTCTTCTCTCCCAGCCCACAATGTTACACTGCCAGCTTTCGGCTTCCAGTTTGACAGACATGCGACTGCCCCGCCTCTTTGTGATGTCATTGTGGGGGTCTATAAATGGAGGGGGGAGCCGGGTGCGGCCAGGAATGGGTCGGGGGGAGCGGGTTAGGGTTGGGTGCCATGTAATGTTAATCTTAAAAATGGATGTAATTTTATATTGTACATACACTGTAAATTTTGAGACAGTTCCTAAACTCAGTGCATGTGCAGGAAAAAAATCTACAGATTGTTGGTGCTAAGGAGCTCTGCTGCCCTAGCTAATTCTTTGATTCAGATCAGATTCTACTTACAACTGAATTTATTTCAGACATTTCTTCTTTTAGAGAGCACCCTTCCGCCCCCCAAAAACCATACGCACTTTCAGTATCTCTAATCCATCAATAAAACAATGGATATAAAGATTTTTTGTTTTTGTAATGATTTAAACGTAAGTCAGTGGTGGGGACATTACATTTCAGAATGCAGAAAGTATAAAGCTTATTTGTTCCTTTTCGTAAAGAAAATTCCTCTTTGGCGTAAATTTTTGCCAGGTTTCGCCACAAAAAAAGACTCCCATAGACTCCAATGGTGAAAAAAATTGTTGTGTGTCAAAAAACAAATGGTCGCCTATTGACTTCAATGCATTTAGCAAATCTGTTGCCGTTTCGCATATTTCCAGCAGATCGAAACGGGTCAGATTCACTCATCATTACTTCTAATTATCTTGTGTTCTCATTTACGAATTATTTTAGCAGCATTACTTTTTCTAAATGCCATAGCTGCTCATTGGTTATTGGCTCACAAAATTCTTTCTAAAGTTTCAAGTTTTTTTCTAAAGTATCCAAGTTGGAAAAATCTCAAAAATCTATTTTTCCAACTTTGCATATTTGTAAAACTTCGATAATTTAACCATGACACAATTTCTACAGGTTTTCTTTATTCTTGTTTTACCCTTATCCACTTTTAAGATAAAAGGAGTTTGGAAAGCAGAAGCCAACAATATTTTGATACCCAACCCAACAATAATAACCGGATCTGAATAACATTACACTTCAATACATTTTTCGTTATTACTTTGACAACTAAATTGGCATCACTATAAATTCGACAGAAACTTTTTGGAGCTTTAATGTAAGTGGCCATCTGCATGACCTTCTTCAGGTTGGGAACCAAATTAATTCTTCATATAAAGCTTTCGCTAATGGCATATCACCTTTAATTGTGCTTATTCAGGAGGATTCTCCATATTAAAGTACGATCAGGATAATTCACCCTAAAAAGCATGAGGATCCATTTTTGTTCTGTTGACTCAAATCCCTTATGAAGATGACAACTCTCAGCTGTGAAATCTTTTTTGACATACTTCTTTTCCAAACACATCTCTCACATAGAAAAACATTTTCTTGCAAGTTATTTGTCTGGCCATGACCCACATAAATAGGCCAAAATATAATTGATAGTGTTGATATTGTTAACAGTTAATAAAATGTTTAGAATCCTTGAGCAGATACTGATGGGAAATTACTAACAATAAGGAAATGAACAAAAAGGAAAGATTGGTCAATACAGGGACTTTTTTTATAACAATAAATTATTTTTAAGGTGATGCAGGTATGGGATCCGTTATCCTATAACCCATTGCCCAGAAAGCTCCGAATTATAGGAAGGCCATCTCCCATAGACTCCGTTAAAATGAAATAACTAAAAAATGTAAAAAGAAATTCTGCAGTTATGAAACCATACCTTGTACTTGATCCCAACTAAGAAACAATTCATCCTTACTAGAGGCAAATCAACTTTATTATTATATTATAATTATAATATTTATAACTATTATAATTAGACTACAGATATGGAAACGAATTGAAAAAACGTTGAAATTCAATTAAAAAAAGACCAACCGAAATGAAGTCGAAGGTTTTTTTTGGTCGAATAGGTCCGTATTCGGCCGAATTCTATTCGATCGAATTCGATTCGAAGTTTTTTCCAAAAATCCAATTGACTCCAAATCGGTTCAAGGAGGTCCCCCTTAGCCTAAAACAGCAATTCAGCAGGTTTTAGATGGCAAATGGTTGGTCAAATTTTGAAAGAGACAGTACATGTTAAATTTAGATTTTTTAATTTTTTTCAAATTCAAATCAAATTTGGACTATTCCCTAGTCGAAGTACACAAAAAATAGCTCAAAGTTAGATTTTTTTTTTTCATTCGAAAATTCGCCTCGACCATTGTAAAATCAGCCCCATAATCCAATGCGTCCTAAGAGTGAGCCAATCTTCTAGGACAGCAGCAGTTCTCTGGGACCAATGACATTTCATGATATCCCCATGGGACATCTAGGGGCATATTTATCAAGGGTTGGATTTCGAATTGAAAAAACTTCAAATTCGAATTCAAAAAGACCACCCGAAATTAAGTCAAAGTTTTTTTTTGGTCGAATAGGTCAGTTTTTGACCAAATAGGTCCGTATTCGGCCGAATTCTAATCAAAGTTTTTCCCAAAAAGAGCTTTGATTTTTCACAGTCCCCCAATTGACTCCAAATAGGTTCTAGGTGGTCCCCCATAGGCTAAAACAGCAGGTTTTATATGGCGAATAGTTGAAGTCGAATTTTTAAAGAGACAGAACATGATAAATTTCGATATTCGAATTTTCAAATATTTTTTCAAATTCAAATTGAATATGGACTATTCCCTAGTCGAAGTACACAAAAAATAGCTCGAAATTCGAATTTTTTTCATTCGAAATTTCACCTCGAACTGTGATAAATCTGCCCCCTAGAGTAATTACTTTCATATTATGGTGGTTTGATTCACCACATCGGCGGATGTAAATAATTCCATCAAATAATATAACCAATAGAAATTTCCATTACAAAAAAATAACCGATAGCAAATGATGGCGTTCCTTCCAATGAAACCGCATTTAAGCCTAGTTCGCCAAACAACAGCCATCTCAAGATTTAATAAAAATGACAAAATAGTATAGACCATCATTTTCAGAATACATTATTCCTGTAAGAGAAGGAGCATGTGCTTAACGAGCCAAAATATCTCTCCGTTCGTATAAGAAGAATTCAAGGACTTCCCTGCCGTACGATTTTTACAAAGTGTCTTATCGCCGCAGTTTCACAGTAGAAGAAAGTAGAAAATCAGCTTAGAGGTTATATCAGACATGTTTTTCTCCTACCAACTGAGAGAAACAGCATTTATTAAATGTAAAACCTATTGGCTGTGCTCCTTGTGAGGGATGCAAATTTTCAGGACAGGCAAAGCTGAATCAGTGGCAAGCAATTCCTGTAATTCTGTACAATTTCTATTGTGATGTTCACAGTGGGGGAAATTACACTGCCTACAGGCAGCTTGGTCTTTGGATATTGAATTTTTACTCAATGAACTATTTTTAAAACTGTTGTAAACTGCCTCGGTGATTCCGAAAGGTGAACGAAGCATCGGGATAAAAGGCTGTCACTGTTTTGCCTCATTTCAGACAGACTGATTGAAATCATTATCAAAGCCCTTCTCATGTGCCTGAGTGCTGTGATGGAGACGGGGGGTGGAGGGAATTTAAGGCATAAAAATGGAAATTCTTCTGCCTCTGAACTTCTCTGTTTCCGTGCAGTCTGATCTGGAAACAACCCAATGGCGCTGCCATGGAGAATAGCATGCCTTGTTTTCAGGCCATTCACATTTAAAGCCCCCCCCGCAGGTACGCGCTAAATACAAACAATTATATATAACAAACAGCAAACAATGCAGGCTCAACACAATTATAACTGTACATTTCATTTGGGCCCATCCTTTTAGTTTATATTGATACCGTTTAGCAGGCACATAACTATAGAGGATGAAGACCCAGGGGGGCCTTGGAGATAAGGGGCCCACAGCATCACTACCTCACCCCTGTGATGTCATTGCCTTCGCCCCTGGTGACATTCTGTTTGGACCACAAGCATTCTCTGGCCACACCCCCTAAATACCACATCCTTTTTACAAAATTTGGCAGGTTATGGAAAGTTTAAACACATTTCTGGGGGTTTTATGGTTTAGGTTTCATGTGTTATTACAGTTTTGCTAATAGAGGTGAATTGCCCTTTACACTGTGAGTCACAGTTTCCCCAAGAGACCCGCTTATCTTGAATAGTTACAATTGTTTCTTTGCTTATCTTAAATTGTTACAAATGTATCTAAGTGTGCCTGCCATTCTGGTCTCTTTCCCAAAAGCCTCAGTTTTAGAAAGATTGTATCTTTTTCTGACTGTACAGTGTAGCAGATCAAAGAGAAAGTCGAGACATTTCAGTAACAATCCAGGACTGGGGGTTGAGCTATTAAAATCGGGACTGTCCCACGAAAAACGGGGCAGTTATGAGGTATGCCAGCCATATAGCTCATGTTGAACCTACATGTACAGCACCTACTGTATACCCTATACAATTTTAGAAACCCTTCTCTAAATGATCTCTAGTTTCTTAATATTCATCTGATGTATCAGTAAAATATTTATCTGAAGTACTCACCTCAATACATATGCAGAGGCACTTCACCTGTTTCCTCTGTTCCATATAACAACTCAAAAAAATATTTGAAATTACTGGGTAGTAAATGAAGTTACGATTATAAGGCAGGCTGCAAACTGTGATCGCTTGAAGCTTTATCGCCACCTCCCTTACATTGGAAGCCTTATATAATAGACAAGGGGGGAAAACTGATGTCTGTTTAGGCATTTTCTAGATGGAAAAAAAGGCCTAAATAATACAGTATTGCCAGCCATATTTTAGTTCTCATTGCAAATCAGATACAAGGTAATTTATTATTTTATTTTTTTTTTACTGTTCAAGATTAATTTAGATTTTTTAATTTGTTTGGAAATTTAATATACTTGAATGCTGCATTTTAAGAAGTGGATTTAAAGATATTAATTAAAATAATACAATTTAAAAAAATATATAAAAGTACTTTCAATGCACCTATTGCTCCTCTACTGAGCAAATACATCATTACTACTCTGATTAAAAAGGTAACGCTCGCAAAACACACCAAATAATTTTTTAAAATGGCCCGATCTGCAATTATTTTGATCGGTTTACTAGCAATTAGAAAATTAAAGCAAACTTCGAATCACTTATCAGCTTCACAGGATCACTTATTCTAAAATAATACACAAGTATTATTAAACCTGCTCATTCCCCTCACTCACTTCCAATTTGAAACTCAGAGGGGCACAGTATGCAAAAAACCTCTAAAAGATTTCATAATGTCTGTTTGTCTGTCTGTATAGAGATATATTATGACATGTAATATCAAGCTCACTGACGTGTGTGATACTCAGAGTTCCCGGTATAACTCAGCCTGCAGCCTTGTGCCTTTATACAATATGGTTACAGAACCCCTCTGAATTCTAATATCCTTATAATTTACAGTAGGGGGTACATTATCCCTTATAATACATGAGTGATACTCAGAGTTCCCTGTATAACTCAGCCTGCAGCCTTGTGCCTTTATATGGTCACAGGACCCCTCAGTGACTTCTAATATCCTTATCATTTACAGTAGGGGGTACATTATCCCTTATAATACATGAGTGATACTCAGAGTTCCCTGTATAACTCAGCCTGCAGCCTTGTGCCTTTATATGGTCACAGAACCCCTCAGTGACTTCTAATATCCTTATCATTTACAGTAGGGGGTACATTATCCCTTATAATACATGAGTGATACTCAGAGTTCCCTGTATAACTCAGCCTGCAGCCTTGTGCCTTTATATGGTCACAGAACCCTTCAGTGACTTCTAATATCCTTCCCATTTACAGTCGGGGGTACATTATCCCTTATAATACTTGAGTGATTCTCAGACTTCTCTGTATAGCTTAATCGTTGTGCCTTTATATCGTTACAGAACCTCCCAGTTAACTCCTAGGGGCAAATTCACTAAGATTCGTAGTTGCGCCAGGCGCAACTTCGCCGCACTTCGCCACACTTCGCCAGGGGTAGTTTCGCCAGCGCTCCGCAAATTCACTAAAATCCGAAGTTGCGCACAGGGGTAGCGTAAGGTTGCGAAGTTGCGCTAGAGTTGATTCGCTAAGTGAAGCGAAGTTACGCTAGCGAAGGTTAATGTGCATACGGCGCCAAATTCAAATTTCAATGGAGGAATACGTAGAATCACTACAAATGTCTGGGAAACCTTCAAAACATCAAATAAATTTTTTTTTTTTTTGCCTTACACATGTGCCCACTGTATAGTTAAGTTGCCATGAGTTAGGAAATGTAGGGGGGAAGGAGGGGAGCCCCAAAATTTTTTTCGATCTTTTTCAGCCTATCACCCATAATATAGAAAACACGCCAGCGTTTTTTGGGACTTGGAAAAAAATTGAACTTTTTTGGGAGCAATCCCTATCTACTCTATTGCGCTTCGCCTGGTCTGAGGTGGCGAAGGAAGTCTAGCGTAAAAGGTAGCATTCAGTACACTGTGCGCGTTAGTGAATTTGCGTAGTTACGTCCGTAGCGAAAATTCGCCAGGAGTAAGGGTGCGTCGTTCGTTAGTGAATTTGCGAAGTAACGAAAATGCCCAACGCTAGTGAATTGACGCTAGCGTTCGGCGCATCGGCGCTTAGTGAATTTGCCCCCTAGAATCTAGGGATTCGTTACAGTAGTTGCTTAACACTCAAACAATATGCATGAAAAGTCATAAAAGGGTTAAGGACATTTCATCTTTGCGCAGTACATACTTTAGGGCCTAAAGTGTAAGGGCACCTGCCTGTCATACATCTCATTCTAAAACCAAGGGGATTGATTGTCAGGCTGTGCTGGGGTTTGATCTCGAGACCTCCTGGTTATTGGCTGCTCACCCTAACCAACTGGCCAGGAGAGCAGCCAGGGTCTCAGGATTAACCATCTCACCCCAGCATCCTAACTGGTGAGTTGGGGTCAGCCAATCAGGGCTTACCCTGCCTTATATAAGGCCAGCCCACCTCATTGGTCTTCCTAAGCACTTTGTCATTGCCCCTAGCTGGGTTCCTGATCTAGCCTTTCCCCTTGATCCTTGTCTTGTTCTTCCTTGCCTTCCCTGCCTAGTCTGTATCTTGCTCTGTCTTGCCCTCCAGTTCTGTTCCTGTTCCAGTTCTGCTCCAGTCCTATTCCTGCTCTTCCCCCAAGCTGTCGTGTCCATTGACCTCTTCATCCTGATCCTGTCCCTCCTCTCTGTGTCCTGCCTTCCAGCCCCTGCCGTAAGGACTCAACCTACATCCTCTGCCTCCACAGCGCCCCCTACCCATTCCTTGACATTAATATGCAATTGTTCTCTCTTAGCTGCTGTAAGAGCCTCTACACTTCTCGGATGGTCTCCAATAGATGTTGGAACATTTTTGGTGGGATTTGCTTCCATATATAAGAGGTTGGGCACTGATGTTGGGGGCTGGAGAACCAATACTCCAGTTGTGTTGAGGGCAAGGCTTTATGCAGGTTAGGGTTGCCTCCTGGCCGGTTTTGACCAGGACCAATTGGGTTATGAAGGGGAGTTCTCATTCAAAACCTCCTTTTAGGTTTTTGCAAGTTCGAAAGCAGGGAGAAAATTCTTGATCCATGCAGCACATGCCATCATAGCCCCCGCCCCAAAATTATGACCCACCCACAAAATCACCACATTACTCAGCAGATTGCCTCTGACATCACCAACCCACCCATTAATGTCACAGACCTGCCCTGTTTGTCTGGCTTTTAATTTGAACAAAGGAGGCAACTCTAGTGCAGGCCAGTCAAATTGTTCACCTCCATCTCTGCAAACCCATGGACCTATGTGGGCAATGTACATGGAGCTTTATGCCACTGAAACATGAAAGGAACCTCCCCAAACAATTGGCACAAAAGTAAAAACCACAGAATTGTCAAGAATGTTATTGTATCATGTACTGTCACATGTGTCAACAATGATGGGTGTGGCTTAATCCAACTATTCTAATAATCAGATGGAGTGCATTACTTTTATATATATATATATATATATATATATTTGCATTTTGTAATAGTGTGGAATAATACAGGTTGGGATCTGTTATCCAGAAAACCTGTTTTCCAGAAAGCTCCAAATGTTTAAAAATGATTTCTTTTTTCTCTGTAATAATAAAAGAGTAGCTCGTACTTGATCCCAACTAAGATATAATCAATCTTTATTGTAAGCAAAACCAATCTATTGGGTTTATTTAATTTCTATCCAAATTAGGGAAATATTCAGGTCCTGAGCATTCTGGATAACTGGTCCCATACCTGTACTGATTCTATGAATATCTATTCACTGGAAGAATGCTTGTTTGGCCCAATGGTAAAATATTCTTCAATCATTAAAAACATAAAGCAAATAATACCTCCTTTAATAATTATTTATTAAACGAATTAAAAGGTATTGGACCTATTATCCAGAATGCTTGGAATCTGAATCTGATTTGGATTTCCATGCCTTAAGTGCTCTAAAAAAATAATTTAAATGCAAGAGAATTGTTTAATTGTTAATTGAATAATTATATCTTAGTTAGGAACAACTACAAGCTACTGTTTTATTATTACACAAAAAAAGTAATAATTTTCACAAATTTTAAGTATTTGATTCCAGTTGAGTCTATGGGAGCTGGCCTTCCTGTATTTCAGAGCTTATTGGATAACTGTATCCAGGATAACAGATCACATGCATATATGTATATACAATATATATATATATATATATATATATATATATATATATATATATATATATATATATATATATATATATAAAGCAACAAGAACCGCACTCACAGGACTTTTGAAGGTGCAAAATCAAAAAAATATTTATTTCTTTTTTTGATTTTGCACCTTCAAAAGTCCTGTGAGTGCGGTTCTTGTTGCTTTATCTATGATTTATTATAACCAGCACCTAGGCAGTAACAATTGTTATGTGTGCACCAGAATTTGGTCTTTATATATATAAATATATATATATATATATATATATATATATATATATATATATATATATTTTTTTTTTTAATTATATAATAATTACTAATAATTCTCTACCCCAGCTGAAAGTATTCTAGGCCTATGAGATAGGATACTGTACAGAGTTTAGTGAAGTCTGTCTTATGATAATCCCCAGCAATGTGACAGCTTACTGGCCATCCACATGATTTATAGCATATGATATCATTATTAGATGGTACATCTATACATACACAATGTGCTGATGCTTTGAGATAAGGAACTAAATAAAGATGAGCATGTGAAAAAACATCATAGTCTATCCATACAAACTGCCGCTATGCTGCAAGTATGGGACCTGTTATCCTAAAATGGTCGGGACATGAGTTATTTGGATAAAGGGCCTTTCTGTAATTTGGATCTTCATACCTTAAGTCTATTAGAACATCATTTAAACATTAAATAAACCCAATATGATTGTTTTTCCACTAATAAGGATGATTTATATCTTAGTTGGGATCAACTACAAGGTACAGGCAAAGGACCAGAATGCTTGGGACCTGGGGGTTTCTGGAGAACAGATTTTTCTGTAATTTCTTCATACCTTAAGCCTACTAGGAAATCATGTAAACATTAAATAAACCCGGGTTTTATTTTCAATCAGGATTAATTATATCTTAGTTGCGATCAAGTACAAGTTACTGTTTTATTATCACACAGAAAAAGAAACTCGTTTTTAAAAATTGTTTGGGTTATTTGATTATAATGAAGTCTATGGGAGACAGGATTTCTGTAATTCAGAGCTTTCTGGATAATGGGTTTCCACATAACACACCCCATACCTGCATTATTTTATGATTACAGAGAATAAAAGATTTTTTTTTTGGATAAAATGAAGTCTATGGGACATGATCTTTCTATAATTCGGAGCTTTCTGGGAAACAAGTTTCTGGATAACGCATCCCATACCGTACCAAGGTCGTTCATATTCAAGGTATTACATGAATGTTAATAGGTTAAAGGCAATATCAGACACTGCATTTAAATGACTAATAATATACATGTATGGGATCTGTTATCCAGAAACCCATTATCCAGAAAGCTCAGAATTATGGAAAGGCCGTCTCCCATAGACTCCATGTTATCCAAATAATCTAAAACTGTAAAAACTATACCTTTTTCTCAATAATATTAATAACAATAATAATAAAAGAGTTGCTTGTACTAGATCCCAACCAAGATACAGTATAATTGATCCTTATTGGAAGCAAAACCATTTGGTTTATGTAATATTTAAATGATTTTCTAGCAGACTTTAGGGGGCAGATTTATCAAGGGTCGAATTTAGAGTTCATGGGAGTTTTTTTAAACGCCCATAAACTCAAACTCATCGCAATTTATTGATTAATTCAAATTTTTAAAACTCAGGTGTATGGAATCGACCCACAAACTCGAATCGAATTTAAATTGAATTCCATTCCAGTTTTTTTTCTGGAAAAACTTTAGGGGGAGATTTATCAAAGGTCGAGGTGAAATTTCGAATTCATAAAATTCAAATTTTTTGTATACTTCGACTAGGGAATAGTCCAAATTCGATTCGAATTTGAAAAAAATTGGAGTATTGAAATTTATCATGTTTTAGCCTATGGGGGACCTCCTAGAATCTATTTGGAGTCAATTGGTGGACTTTGAAAAATCTAAGTTTTTTGGGGGGAAAACTGTGATTCAAATTCGATCGAATTCGCTATTACTTTGAGTCGTACAATTTGAATTCGGCTGAATACAGACCTATTCAATGGAAAATGGACCTATTCTGCCAAAAATAAACGTTGACTTAATTTCGGTTCAAATTCTATATTTGCAATTTTTCAAAATCCGACCCTTGATAAATATGCCCCTAAATGCCAGGAAGGCAGCAAACAACGCCAAATTGATCCCAGGATGTCCCACATAGGCTAAAAACAGCAATTCGGCAGGTTTAAGGTGGCGAATAGTTAAATTCTAATTCTTAAAGGGCCGGTGTATGATAAATTTCGAACATGTAATTTGAATTTTTTAAAAAAAACTTGAATGGAATTTTAACTATTCCCTAGTTTAATTTTAAAACATTAATTGTAATTTCAAAATTCGAATTTTCACATCGAATCTGCCCGTAGGTATAAAGATCCAGATTATGAAGAATTTATTATCTGTAAAACCCCAGGACCCAAGCATTATGGATAATAGGTCCCATACCTTTAATATAAGGCATTGTCCTTCATCTAGCTGACGTACACAGAACTGCTGTATTATGCCTGTGCTTGTACACCAGCTTACCTCTAATAAAATATTTCGCCAGTTCATCCAGCTTGTAGATAAAGCCATGGATGGAATGAACGCAGTGGACTTGAGCCTCTGTCCATTGGCACACAGTTTGACTGGCCAGGTGCCACATTGTGCATGCATGTGTAAAGACACACCATCCAGGAGGAGGGGCTGCTGGATTTGGCCACTTAACAAGTAAAATCAAACCAGGGCCCTGATTTATTTAAGAAAAATACTAACCGCAGCTCAAAAAGGGGGTCGTTTGCATTATCATTCTTAACAGACTAAAAGAAAACAAGTATCGTCATTATTAGTCCACGATAGAAAGCAACACGAACATACATTTTTTTTTACCTTAAACTGATACACAATACTGCACTAACACAGCAGAGGCAATAGATAACACTTCCCAAAGTAAATTCACCAATATAGGACATGAAAAGTCTCTAAGAATTAGCCCAGATAAGAAGAGGGATATTTCTCTTCTCTTTACATTTCTATACATCCTACAGAACAATACAGTCCAAAGCCTGCGCCTCTCTATATATAAATACTGTATTATCCTTCTATACTGAATTTAGAACTCATTATCGGACTGTGACGAAGCCTCACAGATAACAATAAAACTCGTTCATTGCTCGAGTATTTTTAGGGGAAAAAATAGGATCTGACTCATCAACTTCCAAAAGTTACTATACGCGGTGCAGGGAAACTGTAATTACATGTTCATCTGTAATAGTTTTCTACATTCTATGCTTCAACGACTGACCTGAGGGAACCCCAGCTTTATCGTTTTTAGCAAGGCTGTAAAAAACAGCACTTTCTAAAAAATAAATAAAAAAACAAAAACAAAAAGAAATATATATATATATTTTTTTTTAAGGTATGGGATCTGCTATTTGGAAACCCATTTATCCAAAAAGCTCAGAATTAAGGAAAGGTCATCTCCCATAGACTCCATTTTAGCTAAATAATCCAAATTTTAAAAAATTATTTATTTTTTCCCCTGTAATAATAAAACAGTAGCTTGCACTTGATACCAACTAAGATATAATGAATCCTTATTGGGAGCAAAACCAGCCTATTGGGTTTATTTAATGTTTATATATTTTCTAATAGACTTAAGGTATGAAGATCCAAATTACGGAAATATCCGTTATCCGTAAAACCCCAGGGCGCGAGCATTCTGTATAACAGGTCCCATACCTGTATATATTCCCTTTCTTATTTTGGTTCAATCCAATGTTTATATCAATGCCAGCATTTTGTCTACACTGATATAAAGAGTTCAATAGAATAAATCCATATATATATGGATTTACCCTTTGGTTTGTGTGCTGGCACTGTGGGACTCTATATATATATATATATATATATATATATATATATATATATCTTACAATGTTGAATTTGCCACCAAACTTTTTCCTCCATTGAAAATTCCAAACAGACTTATAGGAAATAAAGTGCAGTCCCAAATGCAAATGCTGCTATGCAAACTGCTGCTTCAGAGGGAACACACTGATCTTGCCCTCACTCCAAAATATGTAAAATACTGCCAAGCAGCTGACTTGGAAAAAAATACAAAAATCTGCATTTGCATGTTTGACTTAATTTATGGAACATATACTGAATCCGGCTAGTATTTTTTTTTTCTTCCAAATGTATCTTGAAATACAAAAATAGCTTTTTTCATGGCATAATTGTGCTTGTGACTTTAGACCACAAAGAAAAGTAACATCAAAAGCAAAATAAAAAAAAAATATATATAGATATATATATATATATATATATATATATATATATATATATATATATATATATATATATATATATATATATATATGTTTAGGGAAAGCCAGGTGCTGCAGTTTAAAGTAAAGTTAACCAGGATAAACGTATTTTTCAGAAGAGCTGGACGGCGGAAGTATGGGGAGACTGGGAGCTGCTGACAACCAGTTAAATGTTGGCATGAATTTCAGCCGTGGAACTTGCAGATAAACAATAAAATGAGATAAAATAATACTTGTACGCTATGCCTCTAATGTATAACTCTGAATACAGTCATGTGAAAACATGATGGCAGTCACACTGTTTGCTATTTCTTTGGCAGCAGCAGGGATACAAACTAGAGCAAAACTTTACCCACAGACAAAACTACACTCAATGCTGTGCTCATAATTAAAGGCAAAGTAAAACTCCTACAGTAAATCATGAACAGGAATCTTAATTTTAGGCTTAGGGTTGCCATCTTTTCTGGAAAAAAAAAAATACCGGCCTTCATATATTCTTGCCGTTTTTTCCTATTAATAACATTGGCATCAGGCATTATTTTTACCAGCCAGGCCGGCACAATACAGGCCAGGTGGCAACCCTATGTAGGATTAAAGAGTAATTCAAGGCAGATGTGGCCATACAGTGCATAACAATACCTATTGTATTATGGGATACAGAGGAACCCTGGTTTTACTGGACTATGCCTGATAAAAGCTCTATGTAAATGTTCCAACATACAAAACACCTAATAGAAAATATTTCAATCCACTTCCACAGGACGAAAATAATAACAGCCCCCACTTCAATAACAGTAGAATTGGAAAATGGGCCTGGGCATCCCCAAGTCACCATCATACAGTATCCAAGTAGTCGCTGCTCCTGCATTTTCCATCCAAGGCTGTCTATGGTCAATTTATATTTCAGCTTAAACCCTGCCCTCCTGGACATTATACCTGTGCCCTCTCCTGTAACTCTGCTCTGATGAGAAACATGGAGTGTGCCTTTAAGGAAACCTATCCCCATATATTACTGAGAATTAAATTAATTAAAGTCAGAAGATATTTCGAAATTTCGACAGCTAAATTCAGAATATGGTGCAGGCCACTCAAAAAAAACATTGGTGGCTCCAACATGGCATTTTAAAAAAAAACAAAACAAAACAATGAAATCCCAGTATTGCATTGTACTTTTTCAATGCTGTAAACTTTGAATAAATTCGATATACCCTGCAGGAGTTCAAACGCCACATCTATTTTCATATTAAAATAATTATGATGTTCTCTGGTGCAGATGAAAGGGCAAACAGTAAAATGTAAAAAGCAGTGTTTTAATTTACTCATAATAAAATCATGCAACTGTCATTTTTACTAGCAGCATGGATTTCTAGAATCAACCCCTTCCCCCCCTGGAAAAAGTCTATAAGTGAATAAAACTTGTGACAGAGTTTGTACTCTGTGTCCAGTTAGGAAGAGGTTGACCCGATACAGGGTAATTATCTGCGAGAAAGAAAGTCGTTTGTGTAGGGAACTTGCAGTTCAGCAGACACGAGTCGCAGCAGAGGATAAAATGATTGCCAAACATTTCTGCCTGTTTTCATAACAGCGTTGTGGTCCGAAGAGCTATAATTACAAAATGCCTGGGACGGCGCTGCCTGCCCTTGTGCTAGAGGAAGGGGTTAATGAAGATTTTGAAAATAAACCATCTTACCCATGATTCAAAGTATGGGCATAAGCCATCTTATTGTGTTCCAAAATATTCAGCTGCTGAATGGCCACAGTCTGTACTTTTCCACTGTGCCCATTAGTCCGGTCTATATTTACATAATATATCCCACGCATGAGCTGCTCCCAGGGTGAAGTGTTGGGCAGCCCCACGGCACACACACTCAGGCTTAAAAAGACTTTGGACTCTTGTGTTTTTTGGAAATTACTTTTTTAATGTTCCAATGAAACGGCAAAATAGGTTAAAGGGGCCATTCATTTTTCAGCGCGGGCACAGGCCATAGCTGCTTTAATTAAGTCACTTCCGGCGGCTGCCAAAAATAAAAAAAAAAAACGATGATACTCTTTTGTCGAAAATTCAGAACAGTTTTTCTTCGACGGCAGGTTTTGATCTGCGGCAAGTTTATTTATTTTGGAAAGGCGACGGGACACAGCAAAGAAAAGAGCTGAAAGTGGACATAGGATACCTGTTGGATATGCTAGCCATTAGCATTGGCCAAAATGTAGCAAAGAACAAACAGCCGGTGGTATTAAAGCAAAACTGGGGGGCAGCCAGTATTACTGAACTTATCCCAATTCCCCCTGTCGGAACACAACAAAATACGAGTATGGGATCCGTTATCTGGAAACCAGATATTCAGAAAGCTCTGGCCTTCTCCCATAGACTCCATTTTATCCAAATAATCCAAATTTTTAAAACGGATTCCCTTTTTCTGTGTACTAATAAAACAGTAGCTTGTACTTGATCCCCACTAAGATATAATGAACCCTTATTGGAAGCAAAACCAGCCTATTGGGTATATTTAATGTTTACATGATTTTCTAGTATGAAGATCCAAATTACAGAAAGATCCGTTATCCGGAAAACCCCAGGTCCCGAGCATTCTGGATAACAGGTCCTATACCTGTACCAGCAAACAACAACGGAAGTGCATGCTCCTTCACATAACAACAGTCCTTAAACAGGTTATGGACGTTAATCCTAATTTTGTACGTCGTCCCATTTTGCAGAAATGCTCTTGGATTATTTGGGAGACTTCGTGTAACTGTTTCCCTCAATGTCTCTCTTCATATTTGCAACAAGCTGAGCAGATCTACTCTCGGCAAGAGCACAGACACAGTGTATACCCACACAAAAACACACCAAAAAAAAGTAAACATGTCTCTAGTCTCTAGCTTCACAGCCGATAGATACTATATAACAGCCGAAGAAGCTTTCTGGCTACTAATCCAAGGCTTTCAAATGCACAATAAACAGGAGGGAGCTTTCTCTTTAAGATTTTACATGGGAGACTCATTTTACTTTTATTAGATTATCAGCAAAATGTCCCTTTTTTATAAGTGGCAGCCATTGTCCCTGTGCCCTCTTGCCCTCTCCAGACCTACGACATATACAAATATCTCATACCGAGGGATTCATTTTCAAAGCTGCCAGTTAGAAAGTTCAGTTCTGCATTCAGATCGATGCCCGGTTTAGAAAACAAGGAGAAAAAAAAAAGTAAAGTTGAAAAAAGCCAACATCTAATCCTCTTTTTAATATTCCCATGCTTTTTCCAAATCCACACATCCAAAAACAAAATAAAAGGGGGGGGGATGGGAAAATGCAATTGTAGCTGCCGTTCCAAAATAAATAAAAGATTAAGAATAAAAATTGTCCCTCCATATCCGAACCTGTCTCTTTTTTTATTCTGTTACATTGTTATAATCATGGGAAGTTTGATATGAGGAGTATAAAGGGCAGTGGGAGAGTTGGAGCGGCACAACAGGGCTCCACATAATGTGACATATATCAGGCAAATATCCGAGGAGCAGCACATAAAATAAATAGAATGCATTAATTGGAACAAGAAGCTTAATAAAGAGACAAGAGCCGAGAGAAATGTACAGGGGAGAGTTGGAGCAGAGTGAGGGAGATTGATTTAATGAGGGGGAAGGAAATAAAAATCCTTAAGGAGAAGGAGAAATCAAACAACTCCTAACATTCGCAGAGATTATACAGTCACACCCATAAATACATAAATAACTGTGCAAAAAGGAAATAAAATCATTATTTTGGGGTAGGCCCATTAACACAAGGAAAGCAAGATACGGTTATTTAGAAAATGAAAATAGAAAAAAAAAAGAAACAAGGTGAAGAGAAAATAAAACTGATTTTTTTTCTTCCCCTTTATCTTTTATTATTATTTATACTTATTATAATAATATATATATTTTTTTTATGAAAGTTAACTGGCCTACCTTGTCCCCCAGAGCTGAGAGTTTTCTCTTCTCATAATCGAAGTCTCCCTGGAACTAGAGTGTAAGTGGTAATGACTGGCTGCCTGTCTAATGATTCCATTTTCCTGATCTTGATGTTGTGTATATACACACACACACTGCAACCTACCTTACAAACCACAGAGACGGGAGAGAGAGAGAGAGCGAGAGAGAGAGGGGGAGAGAGAGAGCGAGAGTGTGTGTGTGTGATAGGGAAAAAGACACAGACAATGCCCTCCTACCAGACAGCAGACAGCCCTCCTTCCTCTATCTAGCAAGCAAAATACTAAGTCGGCTACTGCAGCAACAGGTTCAGCACTGCTTGACTAACACACTGGGCAGCACGGCAGCCAAAAAAACGACTAGGAAGCAGCAGTTTCAAAGCAGCCGGCCCCACCTTTCCAATCCGGCTCCAGCATTGTTTTCAGCACTGATTATATATTAATGGAACGCGTTCACTGGGAGACGGAACACTCCATTCAGTCGCACACACAAAAAAATGGAGAGGGAAAAAAAATCTAATACTTTTATCCTTATTCCGTGGGATAGTTACAAATGCCTTATTATTAGGGGAGATGGTTTAAGAACCAGAAAAGTGCAGCAGAGATAACATGAAATGGGGTCACTTGTTTTTTTTTTTTTTCTTACAGAAAGCAAAAGAGAAGGATTTCCTAAATGTGCTACGGACCAATCAGGGCAGTGCCTCCAGCTGTAATAATTGCCCGGCGCTTATGCCTGAACAGGTGCAATGCACATAGTACACGGTGTAACCACGACAGAAATAAATGATACACGGAGACTCTGCCCAATTAAACTGAGGCCAAGGTTATTTTAAATTAAAAATAAAATATATATGGCACACCTCCTCCTGCTTCCAAATGAGACATGAGACAAACTGTCTGCCTAGCAGGCAAATGAAAGCGGCCTTGATAGGATACAAAATAATAATGATATATTCATTCAGGAAGTGGCGCTTCCCATTCTGCTCTTTGTATTGTTTTATTTTTAACGCGTATAAACAATCCTTTTTCCCTTCTCTAAGCCAGGATCTTGGGAGTTGTAGTTTTGCATCACACTTTGAAAATTCCTGCAACACCATTGGCCTTAAAACATGTAATAAGAGCAAGAACAATGACTTTACACAATACAATGTTGCATTTTATTTTTGATTTGTTACAATTTGTACAATGGGTACTTTGTAGCAATGCCTCTTTGAGCCGATACATATGTTTTATTGTAAACTTGATACAATTATATTGATGGGGGGGGGAAGGAACTAGACCTGTAAATGAACTTTGGATTTTGAGGAGTTTTACCTGCAGCCATCATAAGGCAAGAGTTTGTCCCCCCGCTTTCTCCTGTAAGGAACAATGGAAATCTCATGGAAGCCTGAAACCACACATTATATTGGTGTGTGCCACTGGCCTTACAGTAGCGTTCATTGTGGGGCTGACCCTCTGGGGAAACAATGATATTGGGGAGATGTGGGGTAGGCGTGACCCAAATGAAAAAATCGATTTACCTAAGAGTCCAAATTGTTGGTCAGTTATGCTGAGATTTCGGGTGATATTGTTGAAACCGTTGCTCAAAGGCTGACACTCTGATTATTCTATATCTGTAACCTTGTTATAAGCTAAGGTGTGCCCTGACCAAATGTTGCGAGGCTTGAGAAAGTCTGACAATCATTGCTTTGGGGTATCACTGAAAAGTTGCCCCGGGTCTCCATTATCAGATGGGTTGGAATGAGCAAAGGAAGAATCAATTATAAATAGTGAGAGATATCTTATATATTTATAAACAGGAACGCTTAGGACCTGGGTATTTACGAAAAAGAGATCTTTCCGTAATTTTGGATCTCCATATCCGAAGCCCTCTAAAAATCATTTGAGCATTAAATAAACCCAACAAGATTGTTTTGCCACCAATGTGGATTCATGCAACGTCCTTACCATCAAGTACATGGTATTCTGAAATCAACAGAATTATAATGAAATAAAGCGATAAAGCAATTAGAATTATTTGCTTAAATAGAGTCTATGGGGCAAATTTACTAAGCGTCTAACGCTGGAGAAAATTTGCCAGCGTGACGTCATTTCGGAACTTCACCGATTTACTCACGGTCGCCGGCGTAACTTCTCTAGTGAAGGAGATAGACTAAAGAAGGCGAATTTGCTCTCTGTCGAATGGACGTAACTACGCAAATTCAATAGGATGCAAATTTTACTGAATGTTACCTCTTGCGCTAGTGTCTTTTCCTTTTTTCAGGGTGATAGGCTGCAAAAGATCGTACTTTTTTTGGGGTAACCGGCTTCCCCCCTACATTTCCTAACATATGGCACATAAACTATACACTGGACTCATGTGTAGGGCAATATAACAACTCTATTTTTTTATTCTATTAAGGTTTCCCGGGCTTGTGTAATGTAATGTATTTGCTGCAACATATACGTCCATTCAACTTTAACTTCCCGCCGTTGTTCTGGGCTGTGAGCAAAGCCGTCGCTGGCAAATTTTCAGAGGTTAGTAAATTTACCCCTATGGGAGATGGCTTTCTGTAATTCTCATTTTCTGGATAAGGAAACCCATATTCAGGATCGGACTGGTGGGTGCAGGTCCCAGGGGCCCCCTTCACTCCCTATGGGCCCCCGGTGCCCCCCCATGGGGCCCCCGTGGTGCCCACAACCCCCTATAGGGCCACCACCACCCTCCCTACCCCCTCCCCTGAGTGCATGTAAATTTAAAGTACCATCAGCGCGTCAGGGAAGGGAGATCTACGGCCTGGGGGAAAGCTGGCGAGGATTGGGTGTGGACCAGTGGAGCCCACCGGGTTTTTTCTCGGTGTTCCGCCAACCCAGTCTTACCATGCCCATACTTGTATCTATAGCCATACATTTTTTTTTAATTATTATTCACACGTACATTTGCCTATTCTGGCAAGGTAACCGTTCCAACCAAACTAGATGGAATGATTTCTTTGTTACAACTCAATACAGGTGCCTGGCATGACAACTCAAAACTATAATTCTCAACACCCGCTGACAGCTAAAGGAGATGGAAGATGAAGTTCAGCAGCAGCCAGACAACCTCCAGCTCCGATGAAACATTTAATACTTTTATGAATCCAATCCAGCACAAGGTATGGTGCTTTTAGCCGCGCGACCATGAAGGCAGTTTATTCAGGGACGTTTCATTCATGGGACAGGCTTTTGAGGCACTGACAGAATAAATAATTCCCTGACACAATATGTAATTGATGGAAACATTCTATTGTTATAACACATGGCATGTTAACAGTGCAAAAAAAAATGGGGGGGGGAGAAAAGAAACCATTTACATAGATAAAATTCAAATAAAATTTGGAAGAAGTGGCACAACAGCAACAGGATTCTGAAATCTAGAAAAAAAAGCTCTTTGTCGCGGATGCAAAAATTCCGTCCCTACTCCACTATTGTGAGGATGGTTGTGCCTTTGCACAACAAAAGGTTTCAGTGTTTTTCAAGTAGGTGCAGAATGCCATTTTATTTTTAATGCATTGATATAAAAAAAATAGTACCGGCTATTATTATTACAAGACATGGAGATGACCTCTATATCTTCTACATATTTAAAAGTATAGAGGTACAGGTATGGGATCCGTTATCCGGAAACCCATTATGCCATAACCTATGATATCAGTAAGCACGGTTTCTAAATAAATATTGTACAGGTTATTGCAACACCAAGATCATTTCATCTGCAATCACTAAAAACGGACCTTGCTCTTCAACTTTGGTAGCAGGTTAGTAAATTGATTTTCTATATGCTGTACAGGTATAGCACCAGTTATCCAGAATGCTCGGGACCTGGGATTTTCTGGATAAGGGATTTTTCTATAATTTGAATCTCCCTACCTTAAAGGGGTAGTTCACCTTTGAGTTAACGTTTAGTATGATGTATAGAGGGATATTTGCAATTGGTTTTCATTTTTTATTATTTGTGGTTTTTGAGTTATTTAGCTTTTCATCCAGCAGCTCTCCAGTTTGGTTTCTAGGGTCAAAATGACCTTAGCAACCATGCATTGATTAGCATAAGAGACTGGAATATAAATAGGAGAGGCCTGACTAGAAAGATGAGTAATAAAAAGTACCAATAACAAAAAATGTGTAGCTTTAGAGAGCATTTGTTTTTAGATGAAAGCTGGAAAGCGTCAGAAGAAAAAGGCAAATAATTAAAAATAAATAAAAATAAATAATGAAGACCAATTGAAATGTTGCTTAGAATGGGCAATTCTATAACATACTAAAAGATAACTTAAAGGTGAACCACCCCTTTAAAGGACCAGTAACATCAATTTTTTTAAAAAAAAATTGGTAAGTATACAATGAAAAAAAACACAAAGACAAATTAAACTTTAAAATCGTTAAGTCTTAATTAAGAAATAACTTACTGAAACTTCGCTTGTGCTCCTCTTTAGAAAAGGCGATCTGACGATCCATCGTGCGGTGCTCGATTTCTCCTCCCTGCCTTCCATATAGGAGATAGCCAGGGAGGAGAAATCGAGCGCCACACCATGGATCGTAGCCTTTTCTGAAAAGGAGCGCAAGCAGAGTTTCGGTAAGTTATTTCTTAATAAAGACTTATAGATTTCAAAGTTTCATTTGTCTTTGTGGCTTTTTTTTTTCCATTGTATACTAATGAATTTTTTTTAAGAAAAATGTATGTTACTGGTCCTTTAAGTCTACTAGAAAATCATGTAAACATTAAATAAACCCAATAGGGTTGTTTTGCCTCCAATAAGGATTAATTATATCTTAGTTGAGATCAAATACAAACTACTGAATGATTATTACAGAGAATAAGGAAATTATTTTTAAAAATGTGAATTATTTGATCAAAATGGAGTAGCTTTCTGGATAACTGGTTTCTGGATAATGGATCCTTTCCTGTAATGCCTGTATCATGAAATCACAAGGGTTTGCTAATCTAGGTCACAAGGCACAACAGTGACATCAATACACACTATCATTATTAGTCATAACATAAGATGCTCAAAACTAAAACCAGTGTTTTTCTCAGGGAACCCAGGTTAAGTTAGGCAATCAGCTTTGTAACCTAAAATTTGGTTTAAAAGCAGTTGTGCTACTCATTTTAATGTATTTTCTATTGCAGGAGAATATGTAACCATGTCCAGAGGTAGACTGGAGACCTACCTCAAAGTAACAGTCACACCAAAAAATTAAAGTGTTTTAAAGTAATGGAAATATCATGTAGTGTTACCCTGCACTGGTAAAACCGAATCCAGGATTCGATTTGGGATTCGGCCTTTTTAAGCAGGATTCGGATTCGGCCGAATCCTTGTGCCTGGCTGAACCGAATCTGAATCCTAATTTGCATATGTAAATTATAGGCGGGTAGGGAAATCATGTGACTTTTCATCACAAAAGAAGAATTTTTTCCACTTTTTTCTTTCCTGCCGGGATTCGGTTCAGTATTCGGCCGAATCTTTCACCAAGGATTCGGCCGAATCCCAAATAATGGATTCGGTGCATCCCTAGTAAAATCAGTTTGCTTCAAAAACACTACTATAGTTCATATAAACAAGATGCTGAGTAGCAATGGTAGAAATTGAAAAAAGGCTATATGGCACAGGATAAATAGTGGATAACACAGCAGCTTATTTATATAAATAATAGTAGTGTTTCTGAAGCAAAAACGGCAGTTTTACTAGTGCAGGGAAACACTGCATTATATTTTTATTACTTTAAAGCAATTTAATTTTTTGATGTTACTGATCCTTTAAACAGCATCGGGACCCATTGTGACTCTCAGGTTAAGAGCCCCTTTCTAATCTTTTTTTTTTCCAAAATATACTAAATTAATTAAAAATATGGTGCAATAATATCCTGAGAGTCACAATGGGTCCCCATGCTGTTTAAGGTAGGTCCCCAGTCTACATAGTCTGGACATAGTTACATATTCTCCTGTAATAGAAAATACAATATTCCTTCTCGGTAAAAAGATCCTGAATTATGTTACTGAAATTGACAATATATATATATATATGACGATATATACAGTATGAATTAGTTCTCAGATAGTTTTACATTCAATACCCAGGAGCGGCATAAAGTAATCATCCACTTGACTTAATTAGGCTTAAATATTACAAATATATATACAACATACTCCAAAATCAGCCCTTTCATAGTCAGGAAAAATATAATTTGAAATAAATTTTCAAATACCATATATTCATCATAAAGCAGATGAAATTGGAATATACAAAACGTGTCCGGCAGCTTTACTTTTACAGTATATCAGCAAAGAAAAAAATTAAAACCTTTACCAGTTTTCCCATTCCCAAAGAGTTCAGACTGGGTCAGGCTAATAAGAACAACATGGAGACTACTGAAAATGATGCATAATAAGTGCAACGGGTCAGATGTTACTCAAGATGAGAAGTCTAAACAACGTCAGGCTAGACAATGTGCTCGGCCGTTCCATTGCAGGTTGACATAGCATACATTTTCACAACTTTGATTTTCAATGTTAAGTGCTGAAGGTCATGTAGAATATTCACTAATTAAGCACTTATATCTTATGTCTGATTTGTTCCCCTTTCTTCTTAGATTGTTCTTGCTGTGTTTGACTTGGCTGCAATATTCTGTTTGTTGTTCCCTATAATATTAAGTTCAGTGTAAATGTCTTTGTTCAATAAATAGAAAGAAAAATAGTTTCTGCATAATACTAGGGAGCTATTTATTCATTATTTAATACCGAATCTCAGACCTGCCGATGTTGTATATAAGTCCCTTAAAGGTCCCTATTCTGTTTGGAAGTTTCTTTGATCTGAGCTGGAATTAGCCCAAAAATCCGACTAACTCTGGCTTTTCTGGCAAAAATCCAAAAAATCTAATAAATCGAGCGATTCACGAAAAAAATTGCATGATTCCGATTTTTGCACGATTTTATCTAGTTTTTACCAGATCCGATTAAATCCTGCTTTTTAAATAATAAATATAATTGTGGATTCTAGTTCGGGAGGACTTTTCGGAATTCGGATTTTGATAAATAAGTCCCCTAGTGTTACAACAATACAATTACATTTGGAGAATGGGATTTTACAAGTTTATTCTCCTCACAACCCTTGGAGTGGGCAATGGTTTAAGCATTGTGATGATTGAGGATCTTTCTCAGTGTTGTCTACAGTAGGAGGGAATGAAACGGATTCTGCATTCATTGGGCTTTTGAAAGCATACATAACTAATTGTATTCAAAGCCAAACCAGTGGAAAGTGTTAAGCAACAATCAGGTGCTGCTCTTAAGTTGACATAAACAAACCCAAATATGAATAAACATTTTTGAGGGCACCATGGTTATTTTCCTACTGTAGACCACCCTTAAAACTGAATGCTTCTTCACTTAAAATATGCCCAACCCACCAGGTGACTCTTTGTGCTGGTCCTAAATGTGTCGTATGTTCCAGAGAACATATTACTCCACCATAAAAAGTGTTAAATGTGGAGGGAATAATTTGAAATGTCACTGATGGACATTTTGGAGTTCTATCTGCTCACTGAAACCAGGTGTTCCATGGAAAGCCACAGATACAACCTGGTGCCTCAGGTTGAGGAGTAGTACAAATCAAGTGTTGAACTTGTAAACTAGCTCATTGTGAATCTTCTGCAGTTGTTACTGTACAGACGTAGGCACATTATATCCCACCATGCAAAACATAAATGTAATAATAATCAAAATGTATGCAAATGATATTCATTGGTTTTAGTTTCTCTTCTCTCAAAATAATGTTTGGCAGAAAAATGACTCAATGTCTCAAAACAAAAAGGTTTGAAATTAAGCAAATAGATGTCAGAGAAAAATATAATTGATCCCAACCTCCTAAAACAAAAAAGTGCAGAGACAAACATTCACAATCAGGGACACCACATAACTTCAAGCTTAAAAGGCACAGAACCCATGCTGGCTGATGCCCACCAACTCATGTTTAAATATCCAGGTTCTTGTACACAGCAGTGATATCTCCAATATACAGTAAACCGTATAGATTTACTATCTATAAACATTAGTCCCAAAGACTATATAAATAAATAAAAAATGTACTTACCTATGTAGTTTACAGAACATCATCTGGACGAAGCTTGCTGAAGAACCAGAAACATATGTTCCCAAATAAAAGGCGCCTGTTCATGGCACTGGGACCTGGAGATCATTAATGGTTCTTTATAAAGGTGTAGCGTTGATGATCCCCAGAAGAAATATCTCAATGAATGGTATCATGAGAAATTGTTACAAATGATGCGCAGGCTTCAATGAAGTGGTTGAACAAGAGTCCATAATTCCATTGCTTTGTTTTGTTTGTAGTATTTGAATCTCTGGACACACTGGGACACATGGTCAAGAGTAATGGGAAAGTGACCACCCATAAGGACATATGGAACAACACCAAGGTAGTTCAAATGTTTTTGCATAAGCAATTCATCCATTCCAGGTATACAGTTAACAGATCCTGTTCTTGGTTCTTCTTATGATGAATAATGAGAAGTGGTTCTTGGTTGAATAACAGATAAGGGAGCATTTGTATACTGGGGAATAAAAGCAAAGATGTGAGATTAAGTTATTTATGAAGGTAATTTTCCATTTTGTCATAAAAAGAAGTCAACTTCGCAAACCTAAAAAGAACACATGCCAACATTTGCACATAAACAATATGTGTAAGTCAGTTGTTGAAAAGTTCTCCAGTATGGAAGCGATGGATTGAAGATCCAGCGACCAATTCAGCCATTTGTCGGATTCATTTTTAGGGGGTTATTTACTGAAGTCTGATTTTTTTCTGGTCGGACAACCACAATTTTTCGTGGAAAAAAAAAACTTGAATTTTTTGAGATTTGTTAAACCCAAATGGTGTTAAAAGTCTGAATAAAAAAGTACTCTAACTCATGAAGAAGTCAATGGCACATGTCCCGTTGATATCTGGATCTGTGCTGGGTTTCATTCCATAATCCGAAGATTTCATGATTGTCAAATTCCGAAAAAGTGGCAGGCAGGTTTTCTGAAAAATGTATTTATAAATAGGGGGGAAGATTTGGTTGGAGTAGTTTTCAGGAAATGTTATGAACTTTTGGGATTTTGATAAATAACCCTCTTAATGTTGCGTAATCACAAACCAAAACTGCCTTTCAAGGTGGACAGTTCAGCATATATGCTATGTCTTTATTCTCTTTTGCTTTTTGTCCAACTTCTGTCAGGGAGGAAAATCCAACCAAACATTACAGCAATGTATAAACCATTGTATCCAGCTATTAAGGAACCCTACCTCAGGTATGATGCCAAAGCTCATATCGTATGACTAGCTTGTTTAGGGAAAGACATAAAGCTCATGTCTATACAGTTATTCCAATGTATGATGTTCTGTCTAAGGTAATATACACTTCTATGTGCTCTGTATTAACCTCTCAACCTTAAAACTTGTGATTGTGGCACTGATGGTATAGCAAAAGGGAGGGGCCACTCTAGCACAATTGTATTATTATTATTCTTATAGGCACACATTTGTAAAGCACACACATGTTGTGCAGCACTGTACTACAGATACAGCTCATTGCCAGCTGCTACGAGCTCTGCTTCCAGTACTAGCAACACCTGCAAGATGATTATTGAGCATTTATCTCCAGTTTTACATCATACCAATTATTCTCAGGCATGAATCCATTCGAAGTGATGATTTACATATCTGTACCTAGGAACGTTGAAACTCCACTCAGTTGGAAAGTGGGAGGCAAACATGGGCATTCCTACAACTTTTTATAGAAAATTTGAAAATAAATTTCATTGGGGAGACCCATTTATCAAAGGTCAAATTTCGAATTCATGTGAATTTTACTCTAATAAATTCAAATATACTCGATTGAGAGGTTATTTAAGAATGAATTTGAACGTCTAAAACTAGAATGAATATTACCGACTTGAAAACTCAAATCGAATTCAAACTGAATTCAACTAAACTCGAATCGAGTTTTTTCTCCAAAAAATGTCAGGAAGGCTATTAACATCTTCAAATGGGTCACTGGACCTCTCCCATTGACTTATACATGAACTCGGCAGGTTTTAGGTGGTGAGTAGTCGAATTTGAATTATTCCCAGGGTAAAGGTTTGATAAATCTCGAATTTCTAATTCAATCGAGTTTGGATTATTCCCAATTCCAATTTGTGAGTTTTGACCAAAAAAACTATTTGAAAATTAGAATTCTAATTTATTATTCAACCCTTGATAAATCTGCCCATTGACGATTTTTCTTTTCCCCCCCCTCAACTTTCAGTATGGTGTTTTCTTTAAAAGACATCTAACCTCCCATAATAAAAACCCCTACTACCCCACATGGTCCCACCTCTCTGCTTCCCCCCCGCATAGATGATTACCCCTGAAAGTGCCTCTAATTCATTACTCACGCATAGATGCAGAGTAAGTGCAGTGGAACTCATGGGCTCCATCTTCCAGCTCTTCGGTATACTTGGGGAATAATAAAAACCCCTACTACCCACATGGTCCCCCCTCTCTGCTTCCCCCCGCATAAGTGATTACCCCTGAAAGTGCCTCTAATTCATTACTCACGCATAGATGCAGAGTAAGTGCAGTGGAACTCATGGGCTCCATCTTCCAGCTCTTCGGTATACTTGGGGTCCTCTTCTTTCCCTTCAGCAATTTCCGGCACTTTTGGCACATGCGCAGTTGATACAGACCGAAAGAAGAGGACCCCAAGAATACCGAAGAGCTGCGAGATGGAGCGCATGAGCTCCACTGCGCTTACTCTGCACCTATACATGAGTAATGATTTAGGGCCACTTTCAGGGGTAATCACCTATGCGGTGGGGAAACAGGGAGGTGGATTAGGTAGGGTAGTGGGTAGGGGTTTTTATTATTGGGAGGTTTAGTTTTCCTTTAACAGAATTTCTATAACAACATATGGGATTCAATGCTATTATTCATTTTTTTTTCTTCTCCTACTGAATACACAGAACAGCTTCTGTTCATGTTAGTTTGATGGCATCACCCGTGTCATTTTTATCTCGTAAACGAATGCATTTGCTATTTAGAACATATTCTAACACTTGTTGACAAAACAAACAATTTAATTTTAATACCAAACTCTTTTTAGAACTCACGGCTCATATTGCAGTTTGGTCACATGTACCATATACCATCTGGTTTAATTTTTAAGATCTGACCTTTCATCCATTAGAGCTACGATTCATCTGAGCATCTGTTTTCGTATTTTTTTTTTTCTGAGCCTTTTCATTCTTTTCTCTGTTTCAATGTGGTTGACAAAAGGCAATAATATATATTCAGATTTCGAAGTAATTAGAACACAATTAAGGATGGCAATGTAGCATTTCCAAAAGTTTCTGTATTCTTGGGAGGAAGATTACTGGAAGTCTGATTTGATTGAACAAGTGTAAGCCCTTAATGAAATGAAACACTTCACTCTTTTTGTTTCTTAATTTTTTCCCCACGGTGTGTCACAATGCAATTAAGTAGTACTGAGAATAAATTGCATACTAATAATATGAGGGGTTATTTATTAACATTCAAATTTTTCTCATTATTTTAAAAATAAAAATTCTAGACACGATTTGGCTTAATTTATTAAAATATCCAAATGAAAATTGTATGTGCTTGAAAAGTCTCAACAAAATTGTGCGACAATTTGAAACGCACTACTTTTTCGAAATTGTCGCCCACAAACCTCAAAACCGAAAACAGATAGCACGTAACCCTCTAAGATCATGAAGGCCTTAAACATCTTTGAATTGTAAAAGGGACATCTTCCATTGTTTTATACATGACTTCAACAGGTTTAAGCTGGAGTATTTCCGGTTTTGGATTTTTTTTGGAGCATAATAAATCTTGAAAAATTCAAAGTTTTTATTCTCGTCTAAAAATTTAAATTTTCCTCCTTTAAAACTCAACCAGAAAAATTTGAGGCTTAATAAATAGGCCCCTACATATTGAGTATAAAGAACACATTTAGATTTGGCATGAAGTAAAGTAACATTGCCCACAGTGAATGAACTACTCAGTTTCATAGTTTAGGAATCACTAAAGGTCCCCCCATAGTTCTTAGGGACCCAAAAAGGACAATATGATAACTTCACATAGGAACAGGCGATTGCCTTTAGCAAAGCCGTATGAGACAGGATATCCTGCAAACACGCTGGGATGCTTGAATACTGAGACTGGGAGCCCCAGGAATATTTGGATAAGTACCCCTATAGTGTTACATTCAATATCAATTAGCTTTATCCAGACAGAGTACACGGAACCAAAATTAAGTATCTTTTACTTCCAACTCGATATTCCATCTGTGGTCCCATCTGTTGACTAGTTAGCTACTGCTGAGGCATATTAAAGGTGATATTTAAATACAAGTTGCTCCTCAGTGTTAGAACACAACATACAATTCAGAAATGAACACAGTGTCAGAAACAAAGGCATTCAAAATCACCTGCAGTTAGTACTAACAATAGTTACTTTTACAAGCAATATTGTGCCTTCTGTTCATTTAAGAAGTTTGGGTCAAACTGGCTGGATAATCAGAGGGAAACACATACTGTAGGACTACAAAGTCTTCTTCTTCCTATGGGCCTGCACAAGACCTATGTGATCTAATCATTGGCCCAGGATTCAAAAGGGTGCTTGTCTAATGAGCTTGGTAAACGAGTCAATATCATTGTGCATGGCCAACTTTACTCTTTCTCCTGGAGGGATAAAGTCATATTAACATATTAGTGACTGATACTCAGAGGTTCCCTAATCTATGGGCTGGCCTAAAAGTAAATAAGATAATGTATCATCAAGTTTTTTGTTTGCCAAAGTCAGGATATTTTATGATCTATCATGAACTTCTAATCAATACAGGCATGGGATCCATTATTCGGAAAGCCATTTTCCAGAAAGCTCCGAATTATAGAAAGGCCATCTCACATAGACTCCATTTTATCCAATTTTTTTAAATGATATTCTTGGTATCTGTATAATAATAAAAAAGTAGCTTGTTATTGATCCCAACTAAGATATAATTAATAATTTTTGGAAGCAAAGTCAGCCTATTGGGTTTATTTAACATTTACATGATTTTCTAGTAGACTCAAGATATGAAGATCTAGATTATGGAATGATCCAATATCTGGAAAACCCCAGGTCCTAAGCATTCAGGATAACAGGTCCCATACCTGAACCACACAAACTGTAACCCTTCTAACCTAAACACTTGGGTGATAATTTATCAAAATCTGAACATTTCTGATCATTTTCAGTAAAATAGTCCGACCAATTCAGCGCTGATTTTTCCCCCTTATTTATTAATAAATTTTTTCTAAAATTTCCTGGGCGGGGAAAAAATACAAATTTTTCAGATTTGACACCCCCCGAAAACTCAGATTTATTTCTGTATTATTGCTCGAAAAGCACAAAATCTTTGGATTATTGCATGAAACCCAGCACAGATCAGGATATCTTCGGGACTTCTCCCATTGACTTCTACATGAACTCGGCAGGTCTGAGTTGGAGTACTTTTTTTATTCAGGCCTTTTAACACGCTCAGGATTTTATAAATTCCAAAAAAATCAAGTTTTATTTTCCATTAACAATTCGGACTTTAAAGTTAAAAAAAACTTAACTTCGAGTTTTTGGCATTTGGATTTTAATAAATAACCCCCTTTATCTTGTGAATTTCAACCAGATTTCATCACCCTAACTCTAAATTCTCTATCCAACCCACTGTAGCTGTTCTAGCTAACAGATCCTTTCTAACTCAATTCCAACCTGGCTATTATAATCTGAACATCCTACCCATACTGTCCTGTCCATATATAATAATGGAAATCACATATATTGTAATCACTCTATGTGTATTCAAACATCATTAAAGGGATTGTGCCATGATTTTTATGGTGTCATTTTTATTTCTAAATGACACTGTTTACACTGAAAATAATTCTCTCTACCATATAAAATTTCATTCCTACACATCAAGTGTATTTGTTTAGTTGTAATATTGGTGTATAGGTGCATCTCAGGTTATTTTGCCTGGTCATGTGCTTTCAGAAAGAGCCAGTGCTGCACTACGGAACTACTTTCTGACAGGCTGTTGTTCCTCCTACTCAATGTAACTGAAGGAGTCGCAGTGGAACATGGATTTTTACTATTGAGTACTGTTCTTATATCTACCAGGGAGCTGTTATCTGGTTGCCTTCCCATTGTTCTGTTGTTGAGGGGAAAGGGAGGGGGTGATATCACTCCAACTTGCAGTACAGCAGTAAAGAGTGACTGAAGTTTATCAGAGCACAAGTAACATGACTGGGGGAACCTGGGAAACTGATCATATGTCTAGCCCCATGTCAGATGTCAAATTGGAATAGAAAAAAATCTTTTTGCGCTTTTAAAAAACAGATTTCAATGCAGAAGTCTGCTGGAGCAGCACTATTGACTGATGCATTTGGACAAAAAAACATATCTTCCCATGACAGTATTCCTTTAACACATGTATGCAACCATTGAAACCTAAACTATATCCAAGATCAAAGATGAATTAATCTCTTCTCACAAATGCTTGTGAGTCAATGGAATCATTCACTACAAGGTTACTTTCTGTAATCTTGATATTTTAATAACAATTAGCTGACACTTCAGATGAATGCACACCCACACACAGCCACCTTTGTTACAGATAATTTGCCAAGCAATTAATATTTTTTTTCAATGACCTTTTCACTACATATTGCAAGTAATGTCACAATGAATACAGTATGTATGTAATGTTTAGCTTTGCAAAATGCATTGAATTCATGCAGATTAAACATATATAATCATGTGGGACAATAAATGATGGTTTCTTCTAGTGGCCTTTAGAACTAACCTGGTCATTTTATGACTAAAGTCAGGAAATGCTGAACTAAACATCGACAATATCAAAATGCAGAGGATAATGATGTAATACCAACATTACAGTCAAAATTATGTATCTATATACAATATAAGGTATAGAGTTATCGTAATTAGCTCAAATGAAAAGTGTTACTGTAAAGATTAAAAAGAACATTGTGTTACTTTTGTATCTATATTATGGCTTTTTTTAGTGTCCATGTCCATTGTAGAATGTGCCATTGGATAGAATAGAAAATTTAATTTTAACTGCTGCGGGCTGCCCCAGGGGGCACACACACATCACAACCATCAATCTGGTAAATATCTGGTATTCACTGAATCCACTATTTTGGGATTTGGCCAAACCCCCCAATCCTTTACGAAAAATGTAGGCAAATACCGAACTGAAAACTAATGTGGATATGCAAATTAGGGTCCAGAAGGGATAAATAGAGCCGTGTAGGGAAAGAGCATGACTAAGAATAGGCAACAAAGTACGGATAACAAATACAAATCCTGCTGGAAAAGGCAAAATCCTGTCCAATTATCGAAACAAATCCTGGATTCTGCATTCCTAGAAAATATAGATAAACAATAATATTGGAATATCCATTTTAAATTTTTCAGGGGACCAGAAAAAAATGGTATAAGATTTGGGAAAAAAAAATCAGGGAAATATATTATAAATGATATATAAGCAGGACCACAAAAGAACAATGTAAAATGCAGGCAAATGTAAAATCAGGGGATCTAAAATTGATTTTTCTTGCTATTCAAATGAACCCAAGTAAAATAGATACTACATGTAAAATATAATGTCTACTATTTTATTACAAATACATATTTTACTTCCCTGCTTGTTGCATCTGTCTCTATCTTACAGATAAGGAAGAATTCATTATAGAGAGGGATTTCATTGACTGTTTTTGTTCCTCCAACAATTATTTATGCACAACTGAGGGCGACAAATCTCTTACTGCCCTTAGACAAAGGAAGATGAGGGGCCTTATTTATCAAAATCCAAATTTTTCTGATTATTCTAATAAAAAAGTCTGATCAAACTAGAATCCACCAAGGTGTGACTAGGGATAGGCCCGGATTTGTGGTGAGGCCACAAAGGCCCAGGCCTAGGACGGCAAAACATTAGGGGCGGCATGCCGCTCAGCTGCTTACTGAGGAGCACTAGGAACGCATGCGCATGGGGAGGGGGCAGTGTGGGCACTAGGACCGAGCAGCTCAGTGGTGCTAGGACTGTGCGGAATACAAGTGTAGCCTAGCGGCAGCTTGAATGCAGATCCAGCCCTGGCTAGGAAACAAAGACATATATAGCAATTCCTTAGACTGTAGAACACAGTGTGTTCTAATTGTCATGGTATGGGACCTTTTATCCAGAATGCTTGGGACCTGGGGCTTTCCAGATAATGGATCTTTCAGTAATTTGGATCTTCATACCTTAAGTCTAGTAGAAAATCATGCAAACATTAAATAAACCCAATAGGCTGGTTATGCTTCAATTTAGGGATGCACCGAATCCACTATTTTGGATTCGGACGAACCCACGAATCCTTCACGAAAGATTCGGCCGAATACCGAACCAAATCTGTGTCCAAATTTGCATATGCAAATTAGGGGTGGGAAGGGGAAATTTTTTTTTAACTTCCTTGTTTTGTGACAAAAAGTCATGCGATTTCCCTCCTCGCCCCTGGATTCGGTGCATCCCTACTTCCAATAAGGATTAATTATAGCTTAGTACAAGTTAAAAAAAAAAGGAAATCCTTTTTTAAAGATTTGGATTATTTAAATAAAATTGAGTCTATGTGAGATGGCCATAATTCCGAGTTTTCTGGATAATGGGTTTCTGGATAACAGACCCCATACCTGTACTAGAGACACTGATATCTAAGGGACTTTTACACATGCTTCCAGTGTCAGACTGGCCTACTGGGATACTAGGAAAACTCTTGGTGGGCCAGTCAGTGGGCCTCTTGCTTCTAACCATTTAACCTATTTCATGGTCATTCCCTATTTCTTTATGGGGAAAAATGAGTGAGGAGAGATGGAATGATAGTGAGCCCACGGTCTAAGGTTTTTTGGAAGGCCCCTATTATCCCAGTCCAATACTGAATGCTTCACTAGCTCACATAGTAAAAAACAACTAAATGTACACTGCTCCCAAGGCATCAAGCAGGGAAGAGATGCATGTGCTCCTGGGAGCTGAGGTGGCAACACAAACAGCAAACACGTGACAACCACTACCTGGTCTACATTTTTATGATTATGGATAAAGTAAGTAAGACTAGTGGATATAGTACTCTGGCCATAAGTCACATAGTGAATTATTTTCCTTGCAACAAAAAAGTCAATGAATTGCATTCAGTAACATAACTAGAGGGGGACGGGTCCTGGCGCGGGACGCGCCGCCGGGCCCCAGGCCCCTCCATACGCAATTTTCGGACTGAATCTAGTGGCGCGCAAGTTGCCGGGGGGCCCTGAGGGGTGTGGGCCCTGGCCCAATTGCACCCCCTGCTCCCCCGGTAGTTACGCCACTGATTGCATTTCTACTTCTGTGTCCTTGTTGCTTATGTGTATATAATAAATATAGTATAAGCAAAGTTGTTTATGCTCAACTAACATGACAGAAAATAATTTGGAATTATTTCTTAGAGTGACAGGTCCCCTTTAAACAGATGTGTAGTAAATACTACCTTCTGATTGGCTGCCAAATGTGATTAAAAGTTGCAAACTTTGCATTTTAATCACATTTGCCCATTAGTAGTGATGGGCGAATTTGTCCCGTTTAGCTTGGCCAAAAGAATTCAAGAATTTCCTGCAAAATTGCAAAAAATTAGCAAAACGTGAGCGACTTACAGTATCAAAGATTTTTTGACGCCGGCGAATCTTTTCACTAGTTATGGGCGAATAAATTTGCCCATAACTAGTGAAGGCATGAATTCACACTAGCAGGCACGAATTTGCAGTGAATTTCAGTGTTTCGCCACCAGCGAATATATTTTCGAAACTCCAGCAAAAATTCGCCACCGTCAAAAAAATTTGGATGCGCATCGGAAAAGTCGATCACATGACAAACGTCACGCGTAAACACTATTACGGCACCCATTAACTTAGACGCTGGCGTCAAAATTTAAGCAAATTTATGCAGGTGTCAAAATTGACCCGGACGGCAAGATTAGAGTTTCGCAAATTTTTCAAAGTTCGAAATTTGCAGGAAATTCACAATTTTCTTGGTGAAACTGGAGAAATTCGCCCATTACTACCCATTAGTCTTAGCATTTATAACATATGACTAGTAGTGGATAATAAATTCGCCCATAACTAGTGAAGGCACGAATTTGCACTAGCAGGCACGAATTTGCAGTGAATTTCCCTGTTTCGCCACCAGCGAATATATTTTCGAAACTCCAGCAAAAATTTGCCAGTGCCAAAAAAATTTGGACGCGCATCAGAAAAGTCGATCACATCAAAACCGTTGCGCGTAAACACTATTCGGGCACCCATTAACTTAAACGCTGGCGTCAAAGTTGAAGCAAATTTATGCAGGTGTCAAAATTGACCCGGATGGCAAAATTAGTTTCACTCATTTTTCACTGTTTCGAAATTTGCGGAAATTCACAATTTTTTGGGAGAAACTGGAGAAATTCGCCCATTACTACCCATTAGTCTTGGCATTTATTATAACATATGGCTGGAAGTGGATAATTATTATAAAAAGTATATTTGGACACCTCATGGCACAGTCAAACATAACGGAACATTTTCAGCCTTATTCTAGTTTGGGTTATTTGCCAACTGTGTCTTTGTTTAAATCTATACATATGATTCCATTCAAAGATGCAGATTTATATCTAACGTATTTACATTAATTGCAATGGAAGAAGATTGTTGAGAAATCTAACACTGATGGTCTTTTTTTTATCAAGAATTGAATTTGTGAGGTTGCAGAGTTTTTTTCTATTTCGAATAAATTCACAATTTAAGAAAAGCCAAATGTCAAAAACATTGATTGAGAACAATTGTGAAAAAAACTTAAAAAACTAAAATTTGTGAGTTTTACAGACTCAAAAATACTTGAATTAAAAAAAGGCTTAAATTTTGCCTACGGCAACTCCCATTGACTTGACCACATGAACCAGCAAGCTTTTAGATGCCAAATTTTTACATACGAGTTTTTCAGTTTTTTTGTGCTTACTAAATACCATACAATCAAATTTTTGTGTAAAAAAATTGAATAGTGACAAAAATTCAAATTCAGCCATTGATAAATCACCCCCTAAATATGTTTCCTCCATTTAAAGGAGAAGGAAAGGTTAAAGGTAAGTTTGCCTTTTAGAAAGGTCTATAAAAATACACCAATAAACCCTTAAATAATGCTGCTCTAAATCTTCTGTCAAAAGAAATACCGAATTTCTTTCCTTCTATTGTGTTCTATGGACTTCTGTATCAGACTTTCTTCTTTCAGCCTTAACTCCAGGGCACAGCATGAACACGCTCAGTTTGCTCCTCCCCCTCTCCCTGCTGTAATCCGAGCTATGAGTAAACAGGAAGTGATGTCACGGCAATCTAATATGGCAGCTGCTATCCTAAACAAACAGAGAAGTTTCTAGGGCTGTTTACTCAGGTAGGGAAAAGCATTCTAAAGAATACAAATAGCGTTCTAGCTTGCACTGTTGTGGCTAATCTATTGGCAATAAACTGCCTTGATAGCTTTCCTTCTCCTTTAAACCTCCAGGGCACAGGCTTGAGCATGCTCAGTTTGCTTCTCTCTTTTCCTCCCTCCTTGCTGTAATCTGAGTCCAGAGCTATGAGCAAGCAGGGAGATACTCAGGCAGGAAGTATTGTCACACCAAGCTAATATGGAGCTATGAGCAAGCAGAGAAATACTCAGGCAGGAAGTATTGTCACACCAAGCTAATATGGTAGCTGCTATCCTAAACAAAAAAAAGAGAGATTCTAGAGCTGTTAGGTGTGGTAAAGCATTCTACAGAATCATAGCATTCAAGTTTGCACTATTGTGGGTAATCTATTGGCAATAAACTGTCTCTGTAGCTTTCTTTCTCCTTTAAGAAATTGGCAAAATTTAAAATATCCTTTAATGAAAAGATAATGTATATAGAGGCATTATTTGCTGCGAAAGGGGTATTTTAGATCAAAATTTTTAGCTGTAATAGCTTTATGCATAGTTCTAGTTTTGCAGTGTTGGTGGTGTCACATTTTGGAAAACTATAAATATGGGGTATTGTTCTACTCAGGAGGTGCTACTATTCTATAAGAGTTTTTGTCAAATTTATCTTGCACACCTCAAAACCTGGAAGCCTTCATGTCATTTTTGGAACCATTGTACTTTCAGATTCAGATCTAGATCTGTTCCAGGATGAAAATACTACAACATTTTCTTTTATTTATGTGTGTCCTAAACAAAAAGGAATTCATATTTGTAATTGTTTTGCTCAGAAGAATCAGGGATTTTAAAAGCAATGACGTTTTTGAAACTCTATGAAAAGAAACGTTCTGTATTAAGTTTTTCTTTTAAATATTTTAGCCCAAGCTGTTTATAATAGTTCAAAACAAAACAGAGTGTGCATGATAAATCCCAAGTTGGTCCATAAAACTGTATATAATTTAGCTTTATTCTTGGAGGTTTTCCTAAAAAATACTAAAACCAATGAATTAAAAATGCTTAAAAGTTGTTTGGCAATCCGTGCCCATGTACTGTATATGGGGAAATGGCTGCCACTAATAGGGTTAAAGCAGGTTCATGTTCCAGTCTGGATGATTGGTTGTGGGCTGCTTAGGTTGAGATGATCATCAATTTAAGATACACATTTTTGTGGCTGATCAGTAATCAATTAGTTTCTGGCAAACTCAGGGATGAAGCATAAATAACGGCCCACTAGTTTCTCACACAGGGCCACCATCAAGGGGGCCTAAGCAACACGAAGGTCAGATTCATGGTCAGCAAATGGTCAGCCAGGATTCTGGCTTTTTCAGAAGGATTCGGGCGAATCCTTCTGCCTGGCTGAACCTAATCTGAATTTACATTCTAATTTGAATATGCAAATTAGGGGCAGGGAGGGAAATCTGGTCACTTTTTGTCACAAAACAATAAAGTAAACAATGTTTTCATCTTCCCAGCCCTAATTTGCATATGCAAATTAGGATTCGGCTAAATCTTTCCCAAAGAATTCGAGGGTTTGGCCAAATCCAAAATAGTGGATTTGGTGCATCCCTATTATAATTAGAGCCCCATTTTACTAAGTTGGCACGGTCCACTTCGCAAGGGGCCCAGAAGGAAGGTGGTGCAACATGATTACTGATGGGGGCTTTGCAGATACAGCTCTTATCCAAAGATGTTTTAGACATTTAGGGGGTTATTTATTAAAGTCTGATTTTTTATAGTCAAACCTTTTAAAGGGAAAAACCACCAAAAACTCGAATGTTTGGAGATTTATTAAACTCTGATGGTGTTACAAGTCCGAATAGAAAATTACTCCAACTCAGACCTGCCAAGTTCATGTTAGAAGTCAATGGCAGATGTCCCATTGACCTTTTTTTTTTTTAGATATCTTTTCCCACACAATAATTTTTTATAAAAATGTATTGATAGATGGGGGGGGGGAAGTCTGTGTGGATTTGGTCAGAGTGGTTTTCAGGAAATTGTGTGAAAATGGCAGATTTTTATAAAGAGTCAAGAGTGAGTTTATTGTCATTTCATCCATATACGTTTGTACAGTATAGGGATGCACCGAATCCACTATTTTGGATTTGGCCAAAACCCCCGAATCCTTTGTGAAAGATTCGGCTGAATACCGAACCGAATCCGAACCCTAATTTGCATCTGCAAATTAGGGTTGGGAAGGGGAGCATATTCAGATTCGGGTTGGCCGGGCACAAGAATACAGCTGAATCCGAATCCTGCTGAAAAAGGCAGAATCCTTGCCGAATCCCGAACCGAATCCTGGATTCGGTGCATCCCTAGTACAGTACACACTGTTCACACTCCTGCCATCTGGAAAAAGGTGAGACTGAGGGGTGTGTTGGATCAGCCACAATGCTGGTGGCTTTACGGATGCAGCGAGTGGTGTAAATGTCCTTGATGGAAGGAAGAGCGACACCTATGATCTTCTCTGCTGTCCCCCTGAGAGTCAATTGGAAGGAATGGGGTCAGAGAGAAGCAAGCTCAAACATATCCAGGTCTAACACAGAAGGTCAGGCCTTCACTTGGATGACTGCAACTTTGTCATCTACAGGTGCAAACAAATTGAATGATACCTAATAGACCTAATGGGTATTATAATTAGATTCCCATTTAACTAAGTTGGCAGGGCCCACTTCACAAGGGAGCTGCACTTATAACTGGAGGTTCCTACATGTATGAACAACTTGGATGATAATTAATGGACTGACTTGCTGGTCAAACATCCTAAAAGTTGGTCACCAGTTAAGCTGAAACCATTAACGAATGTTTGTTTATTTCTTGGTTTTTAAAAATAGCAAAGGAACAACAACAGATGTGTGTTATTTGCCATATTTTTAAACTCCGTTAGAGCTCTGGAAAATTCATATGGGTATAAAAGCTGCGCGAGTCCGCTGATGGCATACTTGTAGAGCAGACAGTATGTATGCAACTTACACAGAATGTTTTGACATTGCTTTGAAGTAATGTTAATAGCAGCAAAACACATTACATTATAGCAACAACAATTTTTTTTAAAGCCATTACTTTGCCACAAAGGTCTAGAACAAAGCAGTAAAAAGCCACATTATTTGCTGTTTATCCTCTTGTTTCAAGATTATAGAAAATCAAAGGTGTTTTATTTCATGTTGTGTGTTTATTGTCACAAATTCTTTTCAAAACTGGACTAGTACAGACATTTTCATATTGAGACCACGTGTAGGTTTCAATCTATATTTTCGAAATTCTTATTCTGCATATCAAGATGCAGATTTGTCAATAATCAAATTATTTTTTTTTTTACCACAATTTGAGTTTTTGGCAGCAACAATTTCAAATCAAATCAAAAAATTACATTTTCTAAATTAGTTAAAAAAAAACAAAAAAAACATGCCAAATAATACACTGAGGAATTTGTCATCTATGTAGAAGTCAGTGGGAGCTGAATTGTCAAATTTCAGGCTATTTTTCAATTTCAGTTTATAATTTGGCAAACTTAATGAATATAAAGGGTAGAATGTGAGTTTGAGTTGTTTACCCACAAGTGATAGAGTTTACACATTTTTAATTTTTTATTAAGCATATATTTTCATGTTTTTTTAAAATAAAAAAACAAAGTCAAAATTCTGCTCTGATAAATCTGCCTGTAAGGCACCATTTGTTACTGTGCAGTAATAATGGTTACCACTTCATATAGAAATATTAGGCATATTAGGGGTTTTTCACCTTTTTATAAACTTTTAGTATAATGTAGTGAGTGATATTCTGAGACAATTTGCAATTGGTTTTCATTTTTTATTATTTATTCAGCTTTTTATTCAGCCAGCCTCTAGTTTGCAATTTCAGCTGTATGGTTGCTAGGGTCTAATTACCCTAGCAACCGTGCACTGATTTGAATAAGAGACTGGAATATGAATAGAAGAGGCCTGAATTGAAAGATGAGTAGTAACAAGTTGCAATAACAATAACTGTGTAGCCTTACAGATTATTTGTTTTTAGATGGGGTCAGTCATTTGAAAGCTGGAAAGAAGAAGAAGACAAATAATTCCAAAACTATAAAAAGAAAAAAATAAAGGCCCATTGAAAAGTTGCTTACAATACGCTGTAAAAAACGCACCAAGGTGTCTATATACAGTGGTATAACTATAGAGAAAGCAGACCCCGCAGTCGCAGGGGGACCCAGGGAACAGGGGAGCTTGGACTGTGGGGTCTGCTTCCTCTATAGCTAATAAGAAAACCCCCTCCTCCCCAGCCAATCTCTTACCGGCGAGAAAGGCCGTGCATGTCGGGGTAGGATGTGGGAGGAATCGGGTGGGACATGGGTGGAGTCAGGGTGGGATGTGGGCAGTACATGGGTGGGCCGGGATGTGGGCGGGAGGACGGTTATGTGTCTTGCTAGTGAGCTCCCGCCACCTACACTGCCAGAATGGATTTTTGCACCAGGAAAAAAATTCATCCATAAAAATTTAAAATACCTCTAAAATGGTAATAAAATAAATCTAAATTAATAATAAAAAGTCTGTTGGTGAAACAATAGTATTCATTACATTTGGCGGATATTTTTATTCCATCTAAATCCAATATCAAACACTTGTATGAAGAAAACCAGTTGTGTGACAAATTATCATTTCTCCCTCTCTTTTTCTCTGTACTGATTTGCAGTAAAGACATTCCTCTGGCATTTAGGTCTGTTGTTGAGAAATATTTTGATGGTTTAAAAGAGGTCCCCCCATTAGATAAACAGCTCACAGGCTCAGAAGCAATTGCCAGACTCATTGTATGTAAGTATAATCTCTGCATGCTTCGGCGGAGAAGAGCTTTGCTGTATGTACGTAAGGCACTTAAAAGGTTACATGAGGACTCTGAAACGCTGACCTGAATAACCAGAGGAAATACATATGTTAACAAACATTCACTTATCTGAATTTGCCTTTGAAAGCACGTACACGTGTATTTAACCCTATTCTGCTGTGCAGAATGCTTCTGTAGGGTGTATGGGAGTTCAATGTTTCCCAAATAAAATGCTAAAATGAATGCAAAAAATTAATATTTAAATATATTATACTTGCATTGGGTAAAAAATAGGGATGCACCGAATCCATTATTTGTGAAAGATTCTGCATATGCAAATTAGGGATGGGAAAGGGAAAAGTGAGAACATGTTTTAACTTCCTTGTGTTGTGACGAAAAGCAAGTCACATGATTTTCCTTCCTACCCCTAATTTGCATATGCAAATTAGGATTCGGTTCGGCCAGGCACAAGGATTCGGAAGAATCCAAATCCTGCTGAAAAAGGCTGAATCCTTGACCGAATCCTGGATTCGGTGCATCCCTAGTAAAAAAACATGGCAGCTTGCAACCGAAAATTGTGTTAGCTCTTGCTTTCTTGTATGTACAGCTATCCACACAATTTATATATATATATATATATATATATATATATATATATATATATATATATATATATATATATATATATATATATATATATATATATATATTATAGCATTATATCCTGTTCAGTGGCAAAATTATAGAGGAAACCGACCCAGCGGTTGAGGAGGGGGCCCGGGTCAGCTTCCTCTATAGTAACAATACTAACCAACAATTTGTGTACGCAGTCACTGTGCAGGTGGCACGGACAAGAGTAGGAGGACGAGCCCGCGTTTGCTCGCTGTAAAATTTCAGTGCACGCACCAGAAGGAGCACGCACTTGCCAATGAAGGGTTTTGCAATGCCGGCCCCTTTCAAAAATATTTTTGCTGGGGGGCGCGGCTCCTTGTCGGTTGCTCCAGTCACTTTTATTTATTGTAGCCTAGATTATATATTTGTGCAGTGGAAATCGTTGTATGTGCTATTATTAATGCATTGAAAAATGATCAAAGAATTTTTTATTAAATGAGTGAAAATATTTAGTACAGATAGGCAATGTACTGTGCATCATGCTCTCCCAGAATCCAAAATAACTGGACCCACCACAATGGGATGCAAATTGATGAGCCTATATAGGAGGCACAACAAAATGTGCTAGTTAATAAACTGCATGCACATGGGTACAACTTGCACCATTCTGGCAATGTGTGCGACTCAAGTGATTCAACACTGAGCCACAATATGCCTTGTGTTCGGTTTTGAACTGAACAGCCCATTTTCCTGGCCTGTCCAGTTAAATATTGCCAAAAAAAATGAACATTACCTTCCTCCCTGCTAGGACAATTGATCTATCTAATTTCCAACCCTAATCAGTCCAGTCTAGGGTTGCCACCTTTGACTTCTGCAAAAAACGAACAAAGGGTCAGGTTGATGGTATCTGGGGAGGCGCAGTAACATATGGGTGTGTGGTTATGACATTTGGGGATGTTTTTGTGCTGCATGTGGATGGAGTTTTGACATCAGAGCTGTTACTCAAGGAAAAAACAGCAGCACACCGGATCCAATTGAAGTAATGTGCAAAAATTCAAACTTTTATTAAGCCCATATGCAAAGGCAACGTTTCGAGCCCAACCGGCCCTTTATCAAGCCCGGTTGGGCTCGAAACGTTGCCTTTGCATATGGGCTTAATAAAAGTTTGAATTTTTGCACATTACTTCAATTGGATCCGGTGTGCTGCTGTTTTTTCCTTGAATGATATTTTGGCCCAAGGACAGGAGTGGGTCTCACAGTTCAGCACCTGGCACTGCGAAAGCGGATATTGGAGGGGTGAGCACTCTAATTTTGTGATTGATCAGAGCTGTTACTGGCCAGATCATTGTTTGGGTTTTACAAGGCTGAAGAGGCATTTGTGACCCGAACACCCCAAAGAAAAACCAAACTTTGTGGGTCAAAGCTGAGCAGGTAGCAACCCTAGCACAGACGATGACATCATCACCCCACTATCTTGATGGTGTTGCCCACATGACACCACTGCCCTACCCCTTCTACATCACCATCTAGTTTAAAAAACTGCCAACGTTGGCAAAACCTATGCTTGGTCAACGCCCTTGAACTGGAGCTTGCACCTTATACATAGGGTTGCCACCGGCAATGTAGTTGCCGGTAAAATTGTAATACCCTTAACAAAAGCCATTGGCCCTCCGCTGGAAACATTTTCTCAGTCTTCTGCCATTGTGCGATATGGCTCCACCTCCTTTTGCATCACTGACAGTGGATCCGCCCCCTTTTGTGTCACAGTCCACCCCTTTTGTTCCTGCCCCCACCACCGGCTTGTAAAAATTTTCTGAAAAGGTGGCAACCCTACTCATACATCAAAGAAGACACAACTGCCAATCTGATGCACAGCTCGGGTTGGCACCCATCCGGTTTTGATCCGGACAGCCCAGTTTTCAGAAGGTTTTCCAAATAAGGAAAACTGGGCAGGATCCCCTTTGATTGACATGGCGATCAGCCAATCACCACAGCATAGCCCCACACCATGACAGCTCTTGCCTGGCCCCATGATGTCACCGATCTGCCATGTTGATTTATTGACATGCCCCTGTCAGGTCACTGTCCTGCACCCTCCCCGGATCATGAGCCATGAAAGGTGTCAACCCTATGCACAGCACTAAGCAAACACTGAATTCTGCCACCATTGTTGTTCCTAGGGCTGCACTAGTGATTGCAACCTGGGGCGTAACCATAGAGGAAGCAGACCCTGCAGCTGCAGGGGGGGCGCAGGAGGTATAGGGGCCCCATGAGGCCCTAATGCATATACATTTTGAATAAATACTGGTAAAATAAATCAACCTGGGGCCTGAAAAAGAATCTGCTGTGAGTCCCAGAAATATCTAGTTACACCCCTGATTGCAACTGAACCCCCTATAACTGTATGAGAATTAAAAAGTAACCAATTTTAATGCAAGCATCTAATAATAAAGCAAAAACCACAGGGATGCACAGGAGACAGTTCATCCACACACATCACTTTACTTACATTTTTCATAAGCAACCGGCATTAAGTGGGAAGTATGATCACCGTGTTCTTAAGTAAACACTTTACAGGCTGAACTCTTTTAGAGTGAATATATATATATATTATATATATGTTCCGCTACACTAGGCTACAATCCTTTTGATCATGGCTTCCAGTGGCAGAATGTAAAATATGGTTCCCATTGGAGGTTAACTGTCAGCTAAGTAAATGCATTTGCATTCCTTAAAGATTAACAGTGGTTTGGTGTTCAATATCCTGAAATATTAACCGCACTACTTCTCACAACGTAAACTGTTAGCCAGATTTAATTAAGTCATTTACCTAGTCTGCTTTTCAGCTCTTCTGGGACAATGCTGCAATACATGATGCCGGTACAGGGATGAAGAAGAGAAATGTTCACTGTGACACTCTTAATTATACGCCCCTAGGTGAGAGGTGGAAAAGTGGAAGTGCAGGAATCCTGCTGGAAAGTCATTTATAAGAGCAGCTATTAAATTTTTCTGTAAATTACGGCAAATTCCTCTGCACCACATTTAACCAAGTTCCTTTAATGCATGTATCACCAGTACATTTATGGGACCTGTTATCCAGAATGCTCTGGACCTGTGGTTTTCCTGATCTTTCGATAATTGGGATCTTTTTTGTGTTGTCCGTTTTGACGCTGAAAACTTGATAAAGTGCCACAAATCTGTTCAGAGTCGAATACGAAAATACGTCATCTAAAACCTGCCATTCATATAAAAGTCAACGGCAGATGTCCCCTTAACCATTCGAAGATGTTTTAAACCTCACAAAATGTTCGGGGTTTGACACTGTTTTTTCAGCGAAAACACATATTTTTCATGGTTTTTGTCGTCAAATTGCTTGACCTGATCTGAAAAAGTCACGTGTTTTTCTAATCCGATGTTTTAGGTTTTTTTATTTATAAATAGGGCAAAATGTGGATTCTAGTTTAGTCTGACTTTTTTTTAAAAAAAAATCAGAAAAATTCGGATTTTGATAAATAACCCCCTAAGTCTACTAGAAAATCATGTAAACATTGAATAGTCCCAGTAGGCTGGTTTTGCTTCCAATAATAGTTAATTATATCTTAGTTTGAATAAATGACAAGTTACAGGTATGGGACCTGTTCTCCAGAATGCTCTGGACCTTTGGTTTTCTGGATAACTGATCTTTCCGTAATTTGGTTTTTCATCCCTTAAGTTTACTAGAAAATCATATAAACATTAAAGGGGACCTGTCACCCAAAAAATTATTCCAAATCTGATTTTATCACATTTGTCAAGCAAAATAAACTTTAATTACACTATATAAATTATAAATTATAAATAAATTATTTGAATCTTGTTTCCCTCGGTCTTGGAATTCATAGTTATAGCGAACAGGCAGGAGCCATTTTGTGGACATTGTTATTAAGACAAGCCTTCAAAATCATCTCAAAATCGTGTTTGTGCATCAGAATGGGGGACCTGATGTCCATCCCCATGCCCTGGCTACACAATTAAATGGTAAAGAGAACTGGGAGAATGTGGGGAGAGCAGTGACATCTAGGATTCGAGTTTGGTCGGACTTTTTATTATTTACAAAATCAGAAAAATTCTGATTTTGATAAATAACCCCCTAAATAAACCTAATAAGCGGGTTTTGCTTCCAATAAAGATTAATAATATCTTAGCTGGGATCAAGTACAAGCTACTGTTTTATTATCAATTAATCATTTAAAAAAAATTGGATTGTCTGATTATAATGGAGTATATGGGAGATGCCATTTTCGTAATTTGGAGCTTTCTAGATAACAGGTTTCCGGATTACCAATCCCATACATGTATAAGGAAATTCTGAGAGGGCCCACTTTCTAAAAAATGAACAAGATATCGGTAGCATTAACATATCATATTAATAAAGCTGAATATGCCCTCACCGATTTCCAGTGGTAACCATAATAGTAAATGGACAGTGACATGTTTTAGGTTTTCAAAGAAACGTGTCACTAAGGGGCCTATTTGCTTTCAAACTTTTATTTTCTTCACAAATCTAATTTTTTTCTCTAAAAATATGTTTTCTTTATTTCTCTAAACCTCTAAAAACATTGAGATTTATGAAGTATAAAAACAACAAACTCCAATATAAAAATTCCAGTCAAGGTCCTACAGAAGTCAGTGAGAGCTGCACTCATCCTCTTGGCTTTTTTTTGCCATTCTTTTTTTAGAGGTCGATGGATTTTGTGCCCCTAGAAATTATCCAAAAACTTTAATTTTTAAAGCTTTTCGGTTTTTAACAAAAAAAAAAGTTACAAGGTATTCATTCACAATTTTGGAGAAATAGGGGAAGATTCATCAAAATTTCATTTTAGTAGTTTTAGAATAAATAAGAACAAATAAGCAAATTTTCTCTAAAAGCACAAATGCCATGTAATTTATTAAAAGATCCAAATATAAAAAGAACAAGTGAAAAAAAAACTGAATGATGCGCTAAAAAATTATGAAAACTTTGAGAAACTCTAAAAATGTGAATTTTAAAACAATTGCTAGTGGGAAAAAAATCAGAGAACCTCTAAAAGTCAAAATGGTTAAACAAAAGGTCCAATAGGGTCAGTGCAGTTCCCACTATAGGACCTTGGCTGCTTTTACTTGGTGAATTTCTGTATTAGAGCTTTTCATGCTTTTTACACTTAATACATTTTGAATTTTTAGAGTTTTAGAGAAATAAAAAATTATGAATGTTTAGAGAGAAAAAATTGATTGTGAAAAAGTAGAAATTCTAATTTTAGTTTAATCGTAGTTTAAAAAAAGTATAAAACCACAAAAATGGGAAGTTTGATAAACGGACTTCCCAGCCTACAAAAATCTGGCCAGCATGAATCCCACTTTTGAAAGTTACTCCTGGCGCCCAACAAGCCCTCCAGTACTCATCAGTGTCGATCCTTGACAAAGCTTCAAGAACAGTAAAATTGCGATCAGAGTCAGACAGGGGCTGCTTCAAGGGTGCACACACCCCTTCTCCAGGGCCCCAGCCGGACAGACATATCAGGTCCCCTCTGCCACAACTGGGGCCAGGGTGGGATGTTGGGGACAGTTTGAAGAAGCTATGAAACAGCTTCAAGCAATTGCCAGCTGACCTTCAAACACTGTCCATGTCTAACTCAATGAAATTGAGTTCTATGGAAGAAGGCTCAAACTACTCTCCTCCTGAGAGAATACATAAACTTTGCAAAAACACACCTGAAGCAGCCAAAATCCTTCTAGGAGAATATCCTAGGGTTGCCACCTTTCTGTTTGGCCAACTCCGGGCAGGGGCTGGGTGACATCGGGGGCAGGGCAGGTGACATAGGAGGCAGGACCAGCACTGTAGGGGCGGGGCTGATGATGTCAGGGGTGGGTCTTGTTACGTGGAAATCAGTGATTGGCTGATCGTCATACCATTTACTTCTATGTCCTGTCCTTATTTCCAAATTTGGAAATTTGGAGAGGCAATTTTGACCTGAACAGCCCTTCCAAAAACTGGGCTGTCTGGGTGAGAACCATAGAATGTCCTGAGCACAATGAGAGTAGTAAAAAAGCTTTGTTTACAGGGAAGAAAATGAAGCCTCCAAAGAAAGGGACACCATCCCGACAGCAATAAAAGAGGAGGCTTGCTGATGTTTAGAGGTTGCTTTGCTGCTTTTGGTGCCATGGTGGAGTCTCTGCATGGCATCACAATGCAATATTGAACCCAGTGTCAGAGTCTCTATAATAGATCAGCAGGACACAGACCCAAAACACACCTCACAAAACACGCAGAAATGATTAAAGCATACCTCCCAACTGTCCCGTTTTTAGAGGGACAGTCCCTCATTTATACTGGAAAGTCCCGTTTTTCTCTGCACTGAACAGCCAGAAAAAGAAAAAAAGTTTATAACTTAATTGGCTTTTGGCAGAGAGCCCAGAACAGCCACAGCAGAAGATAAGATACTTTTGTAACAATTTCTAGATAAGCAAATAAGTAATTGTAACAATATAAGATAACAAGTCCCATGGGAGAAATTAGACTCACAGCTTAAAGGGCAATTTACCTTCATTAGCAAAACAGTAATAACTGAAAAAAACACAGAAATATCTAACTTTCATAACCTGCCAAATTTTGTAAAATGAACATGGTAATTAGGGGATGTGGTCACAAAAATGGGCATGGTCAAAAAATTGCCACGCTACACCCGCCAACTTTTTTGTCCATCTTTTTATTTCCAAAATGTTGGGAGGTATGATTAAAGACAGGACTGTTCTGAAGTGGCCACAACTAACTCCTGAGATCTGAAAACCGCAGTTGGAAGAAGGAATTCTTTATATCTGGTAGAAATGGAGCAGTTTGCAAAAGAAAAAAAAGGTCCAAACCTATCTATTGTCAATCATTAAGAGATCTGTTAAATATATTCTAAATATGTACTGTAATTGTAATAAGGAATTGTAGAAACCTGCTTTTGCGGTAGATTAATTCATTTTAAATTGATTTGTGAGTTTTTTGTGCCAATATCTTTGGCCAAAAGAATATGAACAGTATTGAGATAATCTTCCAATGTGTGCATTAAAGTTTAAAAGTCGGTTTTACACAATATGAGGTTGGAATTAAGTTTTAAACCAAAAGAGCAACATATATAAGCATTTGTTACGATGAGGAGGCTGGCCGTTATCAAAACATAGTGATTTTTTTTAGATAGCACTTAAACGTAAAAGCGACCGGCAATATTGTGTCACATACGCTTGCCGTGTAATTTGAGCATAATTTAAAGCACCAAAGAATGGAAGCGCCATACGATTAAGGACACATAACACTAAAACACCAGATGGAATTCTTTCTAAAAAATACAAGTCTGCACAAAAGCTCTCCAGTCTCATTTGTCTTTTTATAGCCTGGTTCATGCAATTTCTGTCCATTTGCTGAAGGGAAAATCTGTTGGAAACAGCATGCATGCAAAAGAATTGACACAACACTGCTATATTATACTTAATATCAATATTTTAAACACATTAACATATTGGTCCTTTCTACACTTCTGAGCTATTCACACCAGGCATGGCCAATACCATTTTGTGGAAGCCACACTCCCAGTAATTTTGAAACAGTCATTAATAACAAGTATGGAAGGTCCCATTCAGTCTGAACACATTTTAATGGTGTGAACAGGGCAACTCATGCCATAAAGCAAGATGCCTCAGGCAGCAGCGAGCAGCCGATTACATAGGGTTGTCACCTGTCCGGATTTGACTCGGTTTTCAGAAGGGCTGCCCGTTTAAAGACAGTCTGCCCGGTTTTCCAAAAAAGGATCTCCCCTGATTGACATGTCGATCAGCCAATCACTTATCACCATGTCATAGCCCTGCCCATGTGCCATAGAACGACCTGCCCACAACATCACTGATCCACCCCTATGACATCATGCCCCCCCCTCTGGATCATGAGCCTCACAAAAATGGCAACTCTACAGTTACAAGGGGTGCAAAAAGTCGTCTCTTGTAACTTTATGAAGCGAATTTCTGGGTTTTAACCCAGGAATATTTGGCTCCACTAGTGCAGAGAGTGCTCACTGCAATAGCCATACGGCCCCCTTTTGACCCACTCTGACGCTGATGTTTAAAGCACGGCGCAGGAGAGGGGGGCTGCATGAAGTTTCAAGTGGGTGTGAACGCCTATGTCGATGACACTTGTCTCTTAGTCCTCAGTTTCTAAATCAGACAGTGCTAAATTAAAAAGTAGCCAATCAGAGCCTTGCTCTCAGCTGGTTTATAAAAGTTGATTCTCAGACATCATCACAAATGCAGGGGGTGCAAGTAATGGTTATTGACCATTTTAAATTTCAACCCATTGATGTTTGCCCTGTACAGTTATTCATTTGTATGTAAGGTTAGAAGAAACTGCCTTAGAGGGAATGCAAACCCAAAATAAATGTTTGCCTAATTAAAAAAAAAATGTAATTCCAAGCGACTTTCTACTATATGTGCATTACAAATATTTGATAGTTTTAAAGTTATGTGCAAACTGTAGATGACGTGTCCATGTTTGCCCTGGGTGCCAGTCAAAACTATATATAGTAAAAATGCAGCAAGCAACGGCACTCCTAGGAATTTTAACAAAACAACAATGATATGAAGCAAGAGTGGAGGTTTAATAAATCCTACGTTTCGGTTCCTAACCGGAACCTTCGTCAGGGAAACAAACAGTGCAGTGCACACAAGTCACATTTAAATAGTTGTCTTGGTGCCAAAGGCCGTTGCTAAGTAACCAGAAAGCGAATGTATATTGAAGCTTAACTCTGATCAAGGTTACCAGAAAAAGAATAAAGTTAAAAATCACACTACCGTCACAGGACGGGTTTCTTTATAGTGTAACTACTGGCACCGCTCAGACGGGTTCATCAGCTCCTCCCTAAGGCTCAGTGTGTGGGTCCGATTACCCGTCCTACGTCCTGTAGCGGTGGACCGGGTCCCGCAAGGGTCTCCAGGAGATTCAGTGTGTAGGAAGTATACCGCGTTGCCTAGCAACCCGCCTTGCCTGTCTAGTGTCATCGCACTTTTTGGGCATAAGTCATTTACACAGAATGAATCATATCCTCACCAGCTTACCTATGCTGGTATGCGCCGACATTGCTAAAGGCATAGAGTGTTAGGCTGATACAGGATACTAATAAAAGCGTCCGTACTTGCCAAAACACATTGAGCCTAGCGACCTTAGACCTATGGCTGCTTATGGACTTACCTTCGCCTAGGGGTTCCATACAGCACTTCCGCTCACTGTCCACATATCAGGGCATAGTATTTGTAATTTATCACACTCGGAATACTTACTCGTCTGTCCTGGGTGCTCAAATAGTAGTGCAATCAGCTTGGAAAGGTATAGCCCATCCTCTATAAGAGATAGTATAGAGGATGGGCTATACCTTTCCAAGCTGATTGGCCCCCCTCGAACCCATGTTAATATGCACTACAACTATTTAAATGTGACTTGTGTGTACTGCACTGTTTGTTTCCCTGACGAAGGTTCCGGTTAGGAACCGAAACGTAGGATTTATTAAACCTCCACTCTTGCTTCATATCATTGTTGTTTTGTTAAAATTCCTAGGAGTGCCGTCGCTTGCTGCATTTTTACTATATATATATATATATATATATATATATATATATATATATATATATATATATAAATATATATATATGGCACACAGTGCTTGGAGCAAAGATGTAAAGTAAAATTTCAATTACCGAATATCGGTTGTACTTCTGTGAGTTCCTGGGTCCGCTATAATTACTTTATTGATGGACTCCTGGTTCCTGACCCTTGTGCCTGATTCTGACTACAGTGATTTTCTGACTACGCTGATTTGCTGCCTGCCCTGACCTTTTTGCCTGAATTCATTCAAAAGGCAGGACACCGAATGAATAGAAAGGGGCCGACTAATAGTACTCTCGATAGTATGTGTTTATTGACAAATAACTTAAAAAAAATAAAACCAGCAAAATTGTATAATAAATGTATATTGGAATTACAATTTCTAGGCAACATTGTACGTGAGTTTGTGCCTCCTCCTGTTCGGTGGCTTGCACCCTTGCTGCTTCCGCTCAGCTCCGCAGGGTTGTCAGTGCTCAGTCTCGCCCATGTGTGGGTCGGCAGCTGCCCATTGCACCCCATAGTGCACGCGCATGTACCATGAGGCCGAGAGCTGGCCGTTCAGGTTGCCTATGAAGCATGAACAGGCTTAGCCCACCTCTGACAACTCCTGTAGAAAAGGACAAATGTTATAGGCATGGCTACACAGAAATCTGTACAGCCGTTGTGTCCCTTGGCAGTTAGATTTGAGCAGCATATGTAGGGTTGCCATCTTTCCACCCCAGGAGGTGGGTCTGTAATGTAGCTGGGGCGGGGTGTGATGTAGAGGTGCGTGATGTGATGTAGAGGGGCGGGGCTATGACATGGCCAGGGTTGGACTGGGCCGGCGGGACACCGGGAAAAAACCCAGTGGGCCCTGGCTCTTTTGGGCCCAGCCAGCCCAGACCCGCTCCCTGCACTGCCGCTTACTACCCTGACTCCGGTCGCAATGTGTAGGAAAAGGTAAGAGCACACGCATGCGGGCAGCGTGGTTTGACACTGGGATGGGGCACAGAGGGTGTTTTGTGGTTGGGGGCCAGGGGCATGGTATGGGCCCTGAGGCTGCAGGCCCAGGGCTCCCCAGTCCGACACTGGACGTGGTGATCGATGATTGATCAATAATCACGTCAATCTCAGGGAATTCTGCCGGTTTTCCTGACTGAGAAAACTAGCCAGGCAGTTTCGACTAGAGATGCACTGAATCCACTATTTTGGATTCGGCCCGAACCCCCAAATCCTTTGCAAAAGATTTGGTGAATACCGAACCGATTTTGAAGGGGGAAACATTTTTTACTTCCTTGTTTTGTGACAAAATGTCACACGATTTCCCTCCCCTCCCCTAATTTGCATATGCAAATTAGGATTCGGTTCGGCCGGCAGAAAGATTTGGCCGAATCCTGACCGAACCAAATCCTGGATTCAGTGCATCCCTAGTTTTGACCTGGGCATCCATTCAAAAAACCTGGCTGTCTGGGTCAAAACCGGGGAGGTGGTAACCTTAAGCATATGCCATGTCCAAATTATACTCTGTAATACTCTGTAATCCACAAATGCCAGTGATTCCAAATTAGTTACACAACAGTAAACCTGGTCTAATTATAAATTCAACCAGATGAAATCTTGTTTTTTATAGCAAATAAAATCTTAAACCATAACTAAAGTACACCCTAGTTCTAAAGAGCTTCTCCAACCCTGTGACATGATGGCTAATCTATACAAGCATTATGACAAGCAGAATACCGGGATATCTAAAAGGCAAATCTGCTAAATCCTGTTCAGGAAGAGAAACACATATATTTTAATCACTAGAACATTTATGGAGCAAGTTAATTTTCACATGATCACAATACAAAAATGTCTCTGTAGGGAAAAGGGAAAAAATGTGCTCGCTGTATTCTGGGAGTATCAAAGTCATTTTCCTTTATAAAGATCATGGCTGGCTGCCATTATAATAAGCCAGCCCTGAGTATATAAATAATCCCATATTTGTTTATAAATGTGGTTTTATACTGTATCTTAAATAGCAATGCTATAACCTTCCCTTTCATATGGGCTCAGAGACCAGTGAGAGCCAGTTTAAGCTATGGATGGGCAAGAAACTGTTTTATTTAAAGATTTGAAACAGAAAGAAGATTGAAAAAGTGAAAAGAAAAAAACATAAATCGATTTTGTGGGAAACAGGAAGCAAAGACTTTCTTCTTCAGGTGAAAAACAACCGCTTTGTAATAAAACATAAGTATAGAAATTCAAGGTGGGGCTTTCAACTAAAACAAAACAAGGGTTGGGAAATAAAATCAGTAGGAAAATATACAAAAAAAAAATCTTTAAAATGATTATTTACTGATTTTTGTCATCAGTTTGATCATTTATGCCTCATGAACGCATCAGACTTTTTAGCCGTGATCTCAAATGAACGCGAGCAAACATCAGAAGCGGAGCATTTGACGGATCTATTCAGAACACAAGCAAAGTTGACACGTTACAAGCAAGCCACCTTGGTAGAAAACTGGCCTTCCTATATTTTAAAGGGATTGTTCATATTTAAATTAATTCTTAATATGAGGTAGAGAGTGATATTTTGAGACAATTTGCAATTGGTTTTCATTTTTTATTATTTGTGTTTTTTTGAGTTATTTAGCGTTATATTCAGTAGCTCTCCAGTTTGCAATTTCAGTCATCTGGTTGCTAGGGTCCAAATTACCCTAGCAACCATGCATTGATTTGCATTAGAAACTGGAATATGAATAGGAGAGGCCTGAATAGAAAGATAAGTAATAAAAAGTAGCAATACATTTGTAGTCTTACAGACCATTTTATTTTACATGGGGTCAGTGACCCCATTTGAAAGATGGAAAGAGTCAGAAGAAGGAGGCAAATAATTAAAAAATATATAAAAAGAAAGAACAAAGGCCAATTGAAACAAGGCTTAGAATTAGCCATTCTACAACAAACTAGAAGTTAACATAAAGGTGAACCACCTCTTTTGTTATGCAAAAATATCACTTTTCTCCCATAGAGCAAATAAATAAAGTGATATATATATATATATATATATATATATATATATATATATATATATATATATATATTAGAATAAAATTTTGTTTGTTCAGCTTTAACTTAACAGTTAGTCTGAAGTGCTGGGTGATATTCTGAGACAATTTGCTATTGGTTTTAGTTTTTCATTATTTGTGGTTTTTGAGTTTTTTTAGATTTTTATTCTACATTTTGCAATTTCAGCCATCTGGGTGCTTAGGTCCAAATTACCCTAGCAATCATGCATTGATTTGAATAAGAGACTGGAATATGAATAGGAGAGGGCTGAATAGAAAGATTTGTAATAAAAAGTAGCAATAAAAATAAGGGACAGATGTATTAAGGGTCGAATATCGAGGGTTAATTAACCCTCGATATTCGACTGGCAAATTAAAATCCTTCGACTTCGAATATCGAAGTCATCGATTTTGCGCAATTCGTTCGATCGAATGATCGAAGGAATAATCGTTCGATCGAACGATTAAATCCTTCGAATTGAACGAATCAAAGGATTTTAATCCACCGATCGAACGATTATCCTTCGATCAGAAAAAACTTGGAAAGCCTATGGGGACCTTCCCCATAGGCTAACATTGACTTCGGTAGCTTTTATGTGGCGAACTAGGGGTTCGAAGTTTTTTCTTAAAGAGACAGTACTTCGACTGTCGAATGATCGAATAGTCGAACGATTTTTAGTTCGAATCGTTCGATTCAAAGTCGAAGTAGCCAATTTGATGGTCGAAGTAGCCAAAAAAATACTTCGAAATTCGAAGTATTTTTTATTCTATTCCTTCACTCAAACTTAGTGAATGGGCCCCTTAATATGTAGCCTTACAGCACCTTACAGAGCATTTGGTTTTATTTTTAGATGGGGTCAGTGACCCCCCATTTGAAAGCTGAAAAGAGCCAGTAGAAAAAAGGTAAATAATTCAAAACAATTAAAAAGAAAAAAAAGATACCTACTCAAAAAGTTCTATAACATACTAAAATTTAACTTAAAGGTGAACCTCCCCTCTAAACCTGCCAAGATTCAATCAGATCAAAAGGTACATTAGAATTGGCTGAATGAAAAAATATTTACCATTCAACGTACTTGAAAATGTTAGATTTTCAGACCATCAACGTCAGTGTAAATCTAGGGCTGATCAAGGACAATTGGTGAAAACACCGGAATCAAAAAGCTTAATAAAATTTCTCACACATGAAATTCGGTTAAAAACAAAAGACAAAAAAATGGAAACATTTTTGATAAATCTCCCCTTTAAAGTAAAGACTAAAAATGCATCATTATTGAACAGAACAAGGACTGTAAGTACCAGAAACTCTAGTAAACCCTCAGGCTTTATGTGGCAGAAGTCCGAGAAGTCTGAGAAGGTATAATCTTTGATTATGATGCAAAATAATCCATTTAAATTCAAATAAAAACTCAGCAAAACTCAAATGTGTGATTATTTATGGAAAAAAGTTGATCAAATAAAAAATGTGAACAAAAACACAAGCCAGTGAATTCATATTCTACTCATCGTTTTCAATGGGTCCACCAACCTCTAGGACAACTCCCCTTCGATTCTACGTGAACTCGGCAGCTTGGAGACTACACGTTTTTACATTTGAGTTTTTCACGTTTTTTTGCACTTAATAGATCTATAAATTTCGATGTTTGAAACTGTAATTGAAATGTGCGAGTTTTAGTGCAAAGAAATTTTCACGTTGATAAACCAGGCCCATAAAGTAGGTGCAAAAAGCATCTTTACCTGTCTGACTTGGCCTTCCAACTAGCACTGTTTTAAAAAGAGTTTTTATTTTATCTCATGAAAGTGCATTACTAGAAGGTTGGTCAAGATCTACCCACAAACTGATCCATAATCACCGGTTATTCTGTTTTTTAACAGTGAGACGCAAGTCGAGGGATGTCAGTGTCCACCTCCTTATAACAATATGCACTGTATTCTCTCTTGCTGGAATGTAATGAAGTTGAATTTTCCATGGCACTGGAACAGCATTCCAGCAGTGCAGCTGCACTAGCTGATCTGACTTCACTAACTGTAGGCCCTAAGCCGGCAAAGGCAGGGCACCTTGGGCGTTGTAGTTCAGCACCAGCAGAGGGTATAAGGTTAAGAGTTGTGGCGTTAGAAAATCTAAGTTATATAACAGGTGCTTTAGCATATGGCAGAGATTTCATCCTGGCATGTGCCAATGAAAAATTTCCCAAAAAATCACGCTGTGCTAGGGTTGCCACCTGCACGGTTTTGACCCGGACAGCCCGTTTTTTTGAAGGGCTGCCTGGGTCAAAACTGCCTGCCTGGTTTTCCAAATTAGGAAAACCTGGCAGTATTTTCTATGATTGACGGGGTGACTGGCCAATCACTAACCACGTCATAGCCCCCTCCCTGATGTCATGGTCTTGCCCCTCCGTGTCACTGCCCCGCCCCTGCCGCATCATGGCTCCACCCCCTGCCCAGATTCCACTGTGCAAAAATGTGGCAACCCTACACTGTGCACATTGCTCCAGCTGACGTCCCTGAAATGATCGACACCAAAAATCGTGGACAGTCGTCTGAAGTGACCAAAAATCAAGGAATGAGTTGAAGTGACTGGAGACTGGGGGGTTCACAGCTCTGATATGGTACAATAGGATTAACAATAATAGCCAGGGGTGTATTTGACATATAGGCTCCCATGGGCTTGTGTCTAGGGCGGCAGCTTTAGGAGGCGGCCCTCAAGTGTCTATTAGGTAAAAAAGAAAAATAAGAAGAAAGAGAAATACCGCGGGATACTTTTCCACTAAATTCACAAGTGGAGGAGGGGGTGGGGGATAGTGGGTACCTTGCGGGCCTATGCACTAATTGAAGTGACGTAATGCTTCCGCCCATTACATTACCCATACCTCCCAACATTTTGGAAATAGAGAGAGGGACAAAAAGACTTGCTGCGCTGAGCACGGCAATTTGTTTTGACTATGCCCATTTTGTGGCCATGCCCCTAATTACCATGTTCATTTTACAAAATTTGTCAAGTTATAAAAGTTTGAACACATTCCTGTGGTTTTTATGTGTTATTACAGTTTTGTTAATGAAGGTGAATATCCCTTTAAGCTGCAAGTCACAGGTTATCTTTAATGGTTACAATTGTTTCTTTGCTTATCTTAAATTGTTACAAAAGTATCGAAGTGCCCTGCTCTCTGCCAAAAGCCAATTAAGTTAGAAACGTTGTATCTTTTTCTGGCTGTTCAGTGCAGGAGATCAAACAGAAAGTCGGGACATTTCAGAAACAATCTGGGACTGCGGGCTGAGCTGTCAAAATCGGGACTGCCCTGCGGAATACGGGACAGTTGGGAAGTATGATATACATTATAATGAATAATGAGTATATAAATACAGAGGCAGCACACCAGTTAATATGGGGGGGCTTTATAGTTGGGCTGAAGGAAGAGATGTCCTATATATATTACATAAACATTCCATGGAGCTACTCCCTCTAAGTGCAGCAGTGTCTAACAGAGCTCAGGATAGAATGACACGGAAGCAGGATTATACTGGGAGAGCTGATATTTGCTGGCGAGCAAAGAGGTGCTGCCCTATATACACCCTTAACTGTATTATTGCATGGGTATATAACAGTAGTGAGTATACACAGGCACAGAGGGAGCAGTTAATACACACAGACAGAAGGAGGAGCTGCCCTAGATTACTGTATATGTATATAACAGTAGTGAGTATACACAAGCACAGAGGGAGCAGTTAAAAGATCAGTAACATAAAAAAAATGTTTTACAAAATGTGTTTCTACTTAACGAAAAAAAAACCCACCAAGACAGTTTTAACTTTAAATTCGCAAAGTTTTTATTAAGAAATTACTTACCGATTCTCCACTGGGGCTCCTCTTCAGAAACGGCGACAGGGCGACTATCCATCGTGTGGTGCTCAATTTCTCCTCCCTGCCTTCTATAGGAGACCACCAGGGAGGAAAAATCGAGCGCCGCACGATGGATCATCGCCCTGTCGCCGTTTCTGAGGAGGAGCGCAAGCAGAGAATCGGTAAGTAATTTCATAATAAAGACTTTGTGAAAGAACTAATTTTCTTTTTAAATTTTTTTTTATGTTACTGGCCCTTTAATACACACAGACGGAAGGAGGAGCTGCTCTAGATTACTGTATAGGTATATAACAGTAGTGAGTATACACATGTACATGTGCATAATGAGCAAGTTGAGGCATTCGCTCATTATGTGCGTGCCCCAAGATGGCCGCTAGAACTGGGAGCTCCCTCCCGGTGCGGGTGTCCTACCGCAGGCAAGGGGCAATTTTTTTTAAAACAGAAACTGGTTACCCCAAACCGGAGTGTAGGTACTATTAGCCCACACCTTTGGTTGGGAAAAATGTTTTCAGCCAACAGGTGCCCTTTAAGTTAACCTTTAGTGTGTTATAGAATGGCAACTTTTCAATACGTTGTCATTATTATTTTTCATGACTCTTTCTAGCGTTCAAATGGGGGTCACTGACCCCATCTAAAAATTAAATGCTCTGTCAGGCTACAAGTGTACTGTTATTGTTACTTTCTATTCCTCATCTTTCTAGTCAGGCCTCTGCTATTCATATTCCAGTCTCTTATCCAAATCAACGCATGGTTGCTATGGGGAATTTAGACCCTAGCAACTAGACGCCTAAAACCGCAAACTGGCTGAATAAAAAGCCAAATAACTCAAAAGCCACAACTAATAAAAAATGAAAACCAATTGCAAATTATTTCAGAATATCCCTCTCTACATCATACTAACAGTTGATTCAATAATAAGTAATAAAAAGCAGCAATAACAATACATTTGTAGCCTTACAGAGCATTTGTTTTTAGATGGGGTCACTTGAAAGCTGTAAAAAGAGTCAGAAGGCAGCAAATAATTAAAACACTATAAAAATAAACATGAAGACCAATTGAAAAGTTGCTTAGAATTAGCCATGCTAGAACACATTAAAATTTAACTTTAAGATTAACCATCCCTTTATCCCTAGTGCAGTGTGTGTACGAGTCTCAGTATATAAGAGTAGCAAGTACAGAGGGGCAGTAATCAGTTAATAGAGAGGGGGGAGTGAAGCAGAAGGAGGAGCTGCCCTATAGATTACATAACAGGCCACGGAGCAGTGAGGAGAGCAGCTCAGGCTCCAGAGACAAGTCATGTGAGGACAGGGGGGCGGGGTAAGGGGAGGAAAACATGGCGGAGGGGGAGGGCTGACTAGAAGCACCCACTACGCTCTGCTTAAGCCACACGTACTCAGCCCGTCAGTATGTTCCGTGTTACCTGGGGCACAGGCGGCCGGTGTCCTCCTCTTCCTCCTCCTCTAGACACACTGAATCCTCCATTACTCTGTCAAGTAGAACTGCGAACCCTCAGCATGTAAACACACCCACACAGGCCTTCCCATTGGACTCTGGGCCGTTCCCTCAGACTGCCAGTGGGCGGGAGAGCTGTCAGTCAAGTAGGAGAGTCCAGCACGCGTTGCGGAGGTCACGCCCAAAAACAAATCGAGCGCTTCACGGGATGACATCCGTCTCCCTTTCACGATTGGTTAATGTCAGCGCTCGGTCCGCTATCTTAAACGCGGATTGGTGAACACGGACGTCTCTTCTGTGATTGGTGGGGTGGGAGGGACGAGAAGAATTGGCTCCCTCTGACATAAGCTTCTTAGTTTTAATACTGTTTTCAAAGTAGTGAGGAGATATCTATGTTTATTGGATAGGACAGATGTCACTCAATATTTCTGTCCCACCGGTAGCCATCATGTTTGTATGTCCGCGTAGCGCTCCCTGTGCATTTCTAATTCACAGGCCGAATTATTTATTTATTTTCAGCCTGTTAACTTAAATGACCCCAAATAATAGACGCCAATCTCTGATTGACAGCTCTAGCGGCCAACCAGCGGCCTACATTTGTGAAGCTGACGGCCCAGCCAATGAAAAGAGTTCGGAGGGTTAACGGGGCCGCCCAGCAGTCTGGCGCCTGGAGCCGCGGCAGGTGGAAGGGGTCAGGTGGGGCTTGGGTCAGGCAGGGTTGACTGCAAGCGGCTCCGCGCGCCCCCTGGCGAACTGCTAGTGAAATTACATATGTGTTTGGAGAATCCTTAGTCCCTTGGGTTATTCTGTGAGGCAGTTACACGGGGGAGGGAACTGTCATGCACAGGGGTGATTCTGTGAGGTAGTTATACAGTAGTTATCAGCCCCAGGGGTTATTCTGTGAGGCAATTCTGCTTGGGAGGTAACTATCATGCACAGGGGTTGCTCTGTAAGATAGTTATATGTATAATGTACCCCAGGGGCAGGCTTGGACTGGGCTGGGGAAATAGTGGGCATTCAGTGTGGGGCTGAGCCTGAGACACCAGGGTCCCACCCAAAAACCTGGGACCAGGGATAAGGTTGCCACCTTTTCTGGAAAAAGAAATACCGGCCTTCCTATATATTTATCTTTTTTCCCTATTAATAACATTGGGATCAGCCATTATTTTTACCGGCCAGGTGGCAACCCTAACCAGGGGCCCACTAAAAAACCTTAATCCAGGGCCCACTCTCAGTACAATTATTTTTCCTCTCCTCTCTCTATTTTCCTAGTCTCTTTTCTTTACATACTATAATCTATTATTCCATCTATTTAGCCTGTAAGGAAGGTATGGCCATGAAATAGGCCAAATGTTTAGCAGCAGGAGGGCCCACCGATACCTGGACCCACATGGAGTTTTCCTGGTATCCCGGGGGGCGAGTCCGACACTGTGGGTGTTCCCCTTACTTGACCGGAAAAGGCTAAATGTACGTGCTGTAGGGCAGGAGGATGAGCTTGGCAAACACTGGGGCAGGGGGCCCTGAATTGGCAACCCCGGTGGGCCCCAGGCACAACAGTCCAGTGTAAGACTGGGGTGCCAGGGGCCCTCCAGAAAACCATAGACTGTGGGCCCACTTTCTGAAATTTTATCAGACAGAAAGTACCTGCACTCATACACCAATTCCAATAGCAGGTGCTAGGTCAAATTATGATTTATAGTATGTAAAATGGACCAGCACTCCAGTTATTTTCCATACGATTTTATTGTGTCATCACTCGTGTGGACACATGAGTGATGACACAATAAAATCGTATGGAAAATAACTGGAGTGCTGGTCCATTTTACATACTAACTATATATATATATATATATATATATATATATATATATATATATATATATATATATATATATATATATTCAATGCAGGGATCAGCACACTCTAGTAAAGGTGAATTCAAGTGTTTTTATTTGTAACACAGCATTGTCCAACGTTTCCATCCCACCTGGGGACCTTTATCAAGGATGATAAAGGTCCCCAGGTGGGACCGAAACGTTGGACAATGCTGTGTTAAAAATAAAAACACTTAAAGGGATCCTGTCATCGGAAAACATGTTTTTTTAGTTAATAGTGCTACTCCAGCAGAATTATGCACTGAAATCCATTTCTCAAAAGAGCAAACAGATTTTTTTATATTCAATTTTGAAATCTGACATGGGGCTAGACATTTTGTGAATTTCCCAGCTGCCCCTGGTCATGTGACTTGTGCCTGCACTTTAGGAGAGAAATGCTTTCTGGCAGGCTGCTGTTTTTCCTTCTCAATGTAACTGAATGTGTCTCAGTGAGACATGGGTTTTTACTATTGAGTGCTGTTCTTAGATCTACCAGGCAGCTGTTATCTTGTGTTAGGGAGCTGTTATCTGGTTACCTTCCCATTGTTCTTTTGTTTGGCTGCTGGGGGGAAAAGGGAGGGGAAGGCCGAGTGTTTTTATACAGGTCATGGAACTCCGAGGTAACTTCTAATATCCTCATATTTTGCAACTGGGGGTACTTTATTTATTATAATACACAAATTTCAGTGAGTCATGTGACAGAAATTACATCAGAACTCACCGTTTATAACTGATGACATCAGAACTCACCGTTTATAAGGATATATTTTACAGGATATTCATGGCTTTTGTATATTATATATATATATGTGCAATAAGGCTGTGACCACAAAATTCATACAGACAAATACAATAGGTCCTCTCCCCTCAACTAATTATCTAAATATTTAGGTTATTGAGACATTTTATGCCTTAAACTACTAAAAAAAATGGCTTACCCTGCATTTACAGCTTATCCAATACCCTTCAATCACATGCCAGACTATTATTTTTTACTGGACCTTAGGTTGCTTCAAATACTACCCGTAACTATTTTGGGGCATTGTAGCACCTCAGGCTCTTGCTCTCTTTTTAGTACTTCAAATGGGTCTTCTTTGAGCCTGAAAAGGGCTCATGTATCCCAATTCATGCCTCCGTCACGACTGTTTACATTCCTGTACCAGTACCAAATTACTTTCAATCGCATCAGTTGGACAGGTTTGACATATCTGGAAGTACTAACTTCAAAGAATCCTTTCTAGGAACTATGGTTTTAGCTTTCATCACACTAGGGGCACTTACTATTGAGGACACTTATCTATGGATTCCCTTCCTTGACTTCCCTACCGGGGGAAACCAAGCAGAAAACTGTGATGGAACTGGGCTGTGTTCTGTGTGTTTTTTTCTGAAGCTCGGTGCTCATTTCTGATGTAATTTTGTGTATCATGACATCCTGCTGCTACGTAGCAAACTAGCTGTGAGGATCTGAGACCCAGCTGGCCAGACTATCGCTTTGGTAACAGTCAATAATGCGCCAGATATTAAAGCAAAAAATACAGGCCAATTAAAGGTTAAATTAAAGTAGAACCTTTCATGCAACTCTGGCTTTATGGCACCGAATTCTTTCAGCAGATCTACAGTATGTGTACAAACTACTGTATATAAAGGAATATCACCTTAAAAGCCTGCAACTCACTTCTGAACCTTAGTCGTTTATACCGTAATGTGTTAATTGCCACCTTTTTTTAGCATCTTTCAGCTGTGGATGATTAGCGTGTTTAAAGGCTGAATTTATAGGGGATACGTAGGAATGTTGTTATAACGCTTAATGACAATTGCTGTAACAAATCTGCCTAATTAATTTCAACTTTACAGCATACACTATGGGGGCTGATCCACTAACTTTCGTAATAAAATTCTCAGCTTTTGCCCCATCTCACACATTTTGTGCAATCTACTGGTATCTCTGACTTGACCTGGTTACTATGGGGTATATTAAAAGAGTGAAGTTAATAGTGAAGTTCCGCCACTAGAGTGAAATTCCGCCACTTCCCATTCATTTCTATGGGGTTTTTAAAGGCGTATTTATCAAAGGGTGAAATTTCACTTTCAGCCATTGATAAATACGCCTTTCAAAATCCCATAGAAATGAATGGAGAGCTGCGGAATTTCACTCTAGTGGCGGAATTTCACTCTTTGATAAATTTGCCCCCAAGACTCAACTTGATACTATCAGGCAAGGTGATAATATCAGGATCCTCACAAAGTCTGTATCTTATGGCTTCTTCTTCCACCAGGTACTCGGGGCCTGAGAAGTGAGAAGGAGCAGAAGTGCCGGATGAACAGAGTTTTCCCAATGGTGGAGAAAGTGAGTAACCATGTCAGGAGTCAGAAACCTAATAAGGGAGTAGAGAACAGCCAAGTCATAATGTATAGAAATCTGGAATTAGTCAGGTAAATACAATACAGCTCAGTGTCAACCAAAGGACTATCAGCTCGCAATGAACACAGGCCTGACATCCTTCTAAGCCCAGCCAGTAAAGTCAGTCAAGCTTTTTCTTATTCTTTTTTTGTCAGTTAGGTTTGGGATTTGCCTCCTAGGCCTCATTAAAATCAGCCGATGTTACTAAGCAAAGAACTCCTGCTGAATTTCTAGAGACAGAGGGTTTTCAGGGGATGCTGGGAATTGCAGTAAAACAAGCTGAATATCCCTGATGTATATTATGGAAGAGTATATTATGCAAATCAATCAAAAATAAGTGTTTTTAGCATTGCTGTATTTCAGCGCTTTCGCGATAACTGATTTTTGTATAATAGATATCATACCTGTAATTAAAGGATTGGGCTTAATCATCAAGCAGAATATAGCTAGAGATAGGGTTGCCACCTCTGTGGTTTTGAACTGGGCATTAACACTTTACAGTAAAACATTGAGAATGCTAGATAGAAATCCAGCCAGTTGCATCTATGTGATGCAATAACCTTACCCTGGTGTCATAACTCCACCAACATCATTGTGCTCATCTCTGATGTCATCATGCCTGTTCCTACATCACTGCCCCACCCCCAATGTTATTTGCCCTGCCCCCTATGTTTAGCCATCAGCAAAGGTGGCAACCCTACTGCCAAGCCAGCCATTTATAGACACACTTGAAGGGAGACTGGGAGAGTTATGCTAGCTAGGGATTCTACAATCCTACCCAATCGGCCCCATTCTAATGCTAAGCCCAGGGCCGACATCACGGGGGCACAGGGGGTACTACTGTACCAGGCCCGGGCCTAAAGGGGGGCCTTGACAGCGCCAAAGCTGTGCTGCATCTTCCATAGTCCCGAACCGCTGAATAGCCGAAGTCTCGAACAGCCGAAGTCTCGAACAGCCGAAGTTAAAGTCCTGAAGCCTCGAAAAGTCGCAAAGTCACGAAAGGAGCCAAACTTGAGGTTCCGAACTTGTGGGGTGCCCTGACCTGTCTGTCGGCAGCTTTTATCACTCGTGTATGGGGGCCTTGACATAAGAGAGCAGAATAAGGGAAGCCATGGTGACAAAATGCAAATATCTGTGTTGCTGCTGTTTATCTGCGGGTGTATGTTTTCCCTCAAGCAAAAAAGGTGCCACAAAAGCGCAAGATATGCAACAAATGTATTACAGGTAGCACTGCCTACCACTAGTTTTCTTCCACCTCCCCTGTGCAGGAAACAATGTATTTTATTGTGTATAATGTTCCTGGAGTGTCAGTAGCCACTGCTTATTATTATGTGCCTGTGCGTTATGTGCTTGGGCAGTCAGTAGCCACATTGTGGTGCCAGTGCATCCAGTGCTTTTTGTTCAATAATGTAAGGTGTTAAGTAGCCTTCCCAAACACATAAATCACCCTCCACCCATGTTTATACTTTGATAAATTTGCAGATTATGTGATAATTTGCCTGATGAAATGATGCGAAAGCTCTCTAGCGCTGAGGTTTTTCTCTAGCGAATTGTAAATTTAGTAAATAGGCAGTGTGGCAAATTGTCTTTTTCCCGAATTTTCGCTAAACATCCATAATTTGCCCTTCAATAAATGTTCCCCCATGTCAACAAAGCGGGTGTGCCAGCTGAGTGCCCCGTATGCCCAGCTATTAGCCCTGTTGAGATAGTAAATCCGAATTCCACTAACTGCATTATGATAAGCGCTAAACCCTGAGAGAGTCAGACACAGTTTTGACAACTATTAAATCCAGTTACTCGCACTAATATATATTTTTCTACATTTTATGTGAAAGCGTCAGCCTCCATGATATGTCTATATAGAATGACAAGTAAATTGCAAAGATTGCATGTGTAAACTCTGTTTAAAGCCTTTTTTTTTGGTTTTGTTTGATAATGCTTGTCTCATGCCTTACATAAATACATCAAAATGTAGCACGGCTGTTAATGTTTTGCGTCTCTGGTAAATATAAGTTATATCTTGTGATAAGGAAACAGATGAGCTGTTAGTCGGAATGACAATATTTTGCCTTGGAACGTTAATTGACAAAGCCTGATGTTTGCAGACTGAGTTACGGCTTTTACGGTCTCTGTCTCTGTGACAGCATTAAAGAGCCATTTGGTAAGCAGAGAGATATAAGCTAGCTAATTTACTAACACTTGTGCCACAACAACTAATATACCATTTTTTGCTTTCATTTTTGAAACGTGGCGTATACTGATGAAAACCGAAGAGGAAATTTATCAAAATCATAAAGTCTTCTTAAATCTTCGCAGTTTCGCACGAGAAACTTTGCAAAATGTTTCTTGATTCTGTGCATTTTCCTGCATTTATCATTTGTTGTTTGAATTTTCTTGAGCATGAAAATGGCTGTGGAAACATTTTCTAAAATTGTGGAAGGCTCCCATTGACTTGAATGGTATGTAGATTTTCCCTTAAAGGATAAGTAAACCATTAAAATAAATGAATGTAAAATTGATGAGGGTGCTAATCTAAGCACTATTGCAAATGTATATTCATTTTTTTTTTCTTCATTCCAAGATATTAAGGGATATATGTGCTGTTAATATAAATAAATGTTGTTACAACAGCACCACCTGTTGGTCAGTGTCCCACCAGTCTGACCACCATGTAGTCAAGGAAGTTGTCAGGAGAAAGAGGCTGCTCTGATGTTCTTCTGCTTAGGAAAGGTTTGAGAAAGGTTTCTACTGTTTTTCCTAAGCAGCAGAACATCAGAGCAGCCTTTTTCCCTTTCCTGACTACTTTCTTGACTACTTGGTAGTCAGATTGATCAGAAATTTATCGGTAACTTCGCTTTCGGCTCTCTTCAGAAAAGGCAACATGGCGACGATCCAATCAATTTCTCCTCCCTGGCTATCTCCTATAAGGAAGGCAGAGAGGAGAAATTAAACGCCACACGATGGATCGCCCGATCGCTTTCTGAAGAGGAGCGCAAGCCGAGTTTCAGCAAGTTATTTCTTAAAAGACTTTGCAATTTTAAAGTTTAATTTGTCTTGGTGCTTTTTTTCGATGTATAATAACAATTTTTTAAAAGATTTTTTTGATGTTACTGGTCCTTTAATATCTTGGAATAAAAATAACAAAATATATAATGAATGTAAACTGCAAAGGTGCTCAGAATAGCACCCTCATCAATTTTACATTCACTTATTTTAAAGGTTTACTTCTCCTTTAAATTAACTACCCTGTGTCCATTGGTTGGAATGCCCCTTGGAATGTCTTAGTGCCTCCATTTTTTCATCAAAAAACACGGTTGACAAATGTTTTTTTTCTTTTTCCGGTCAATTTTTTTTCATATTCCTGGATAGTTAGAAAAAAATCTTTTTTTTTAAGAGGTAACATAACCTCTATCAGCATCTTTATCAGCAAATAATTATTTTCCTATTTAGTGTTTTGCACGTTATTTAGTTCTGGTCCCAACTACCTCACAGAAAGGAAACCATAATACTCAGAGAATTCCCATGCAGACACAATGAGAACATTACAGATTTACAGATCATGCCCTGTCTGGAATCAAACTAGAGTATAAGGGGCAGATTTACCAAGGGTCGAATATCGAGGGTTAATTAACCCTTGGTAAATCTACTTCGAATATCGAAGTCGAAGGATTTAGCGCAGAAAATTTGATCGAACGATCGAAGGATTATTCATTCGATCGAACAATTAAATCCTTCGAATCGAACGATTCAAAGGATTTTAATCCAACGATCGAAGGAATATCCTTTGATCAAAAAAACTTAGGCAAGCCTATGGGGACCTTCCCCATAAGCTAACATTGACTTCGGTAGCTTTTATCTGCCGAACTAGGGGGTCGAAGTTTTTTTTAAAGAGACAGTACTTCGACTATCGAATGGTCGAATAGTCGAACGATTTTTAGTTCGAATCCTTTGATTCGAAGTCGTAGTCGTAGTCGAAGGTCGAAGTAGCCCATTCGATGGTCGAAGTAGCCCAAAAAACACTTCGAAATTCGAAGTTTTTTTACTTCGAATCCTTCACTCAAATTTAGTGAATCGGCCCCTAAGTGTTAGTATAAGTGTTCTTATGGGCACAACAGACCTCCTAGTGGTCTGGATTTGGACAAGAATTGCCAATTTACAGTTACCAGTATTTATGTCCCCAGTAGGGGTGGAGCAAGGGAAGTACTAAGTTGTTGGATAGAGAAAGAGAAGCTAAAGCCAGTTACTATCTATGTGGACAATACCAGAACTCTATTTGCAAATTTGTTTTTAGCAATTATTATTATTATTATTTGTTAGCAATAAACAAAACCATGGATCTGGTTAAATATGGGAAAAAAGCATCAAAATGATCTTCATGGGGCAGTACCACTGTATATCAGCAGCTGCACTGTGCTACTCCTGCCACTGTTGCTGGGTGTAGCAGCAGTGTAGTAGAATGTGCCAGTGTGTATCAAGGCTGTCTACGGAGGAAGGCAAATATGGGGGCTGCCTTTGGATTCACAGTTGAACGTTGGAGAGGGAGATATAGTATGGTGAGGTATGCAACGATAGAGCAAAACAACAACTGAATGGCAAGATGGATGCAAAATGTCAAGATGAAAGCAGATTGCAAGACAGTAAGACAAGACAGAGAGAAAAGAGCAAAATGGAGACCATAGGATAGGATAGAGACAGTAGGAGAAGATGGTGAATGTAGTGCAAGACTGTCACAGTAAGATATGGTAGAAACAGTAGCGTAAGATGGAAACAGTAGGGCAAGCTGAAGACATATTTAGGACAACATTGGGACAGAAGGGCAAGATGGAGACAATACAAAAAGACTGAGGTGGAAATATTAGGGCAAACTGGAGACAGTAGGACAAGTTGGAGATAACTGAATGGCAAGATGGGTACAAAAGGTCAAGATGGAGACAGTAGGGTAAGATGAGGGAAGTAGGACAAGATGAAGACAGAAGGCAAGATGGAGACAGGAGGACTAGTTGAAGACAGTAGGATAACATGGGTACAGTAGGACAAGATGGAAGAGAATGTATGTAGGGCAAGACTGTGATAGTAGGATGAGGTGGAAACAGAAGGGCAAGACCAAAATTGTAGAGCAAGATGGAGACAGTATAGGAAAAGATGACAGTAGGGTAAGATTGTGAAGGCAGGCCAAGATGGTGTCAGGAACACTCAATATGGTGTTGATATAGGTAATTCTGTTTTTCCTCTGCTTTCAGTTTCAGATTTGCATAAAACGACATCATTGTCAGACTGTCTGGCTCCAACATTTCTTGTCTGCTCCTGTTTTTGGATTCAGAGTCCAGTGTCAAAAAAAAATCACATTTCTAAACCACAGTAGCTAGCGCTTTCTCGAAAATGCTAGTCACAAAGAAATGATCATGAATTTGATTGGCCATGTCTAGAAGAAGAGGATATTTAATACTTTTCATGGCACCAGATTGGGCACCACAGACCCTGCCACAGAACTGGGCTAGAGGGCATGTTCTTTGTATTCTTCATTGAAGCAAATAATGTAACATTTAAGAATTCTCTGCACTTTGGTAAATGTAATAAGAAACATCTTGCTTTGGATTCCGATGGATGTTGGACATTTAGCTATTTCTGTGTTTTATTCCACCAAAATAAACATAAAAGGAGATTTAGAGACACAGATGCAATTTCTACACCCCACAACTTTAAACAAAGTCACAAGCTTGCTTTTCACATCAAAGACCAAGTCTTGTCTACAGAAAAAAAAATAACTTCATAGTAAAATAAGTTGGTGGCTACTAGTGGGGGGCACTTTGATCTCTTGGAATCTATTAAAAGACACTTCTGGACTGAAATTCTTCACACGCCCTTCAAACATGAATTACCAATGCCTGTTTAAAATGTGTCGCCTACATGCTGTGAAGTGCATTTTTTTTTTTAGATAAACCATATACAGTCATGTTTCTGTCTTTAAGCATATTCCCTGTAACCAAATTATTTCCAATTTTTTTTCCAGACACAAAGTCTGTTGTTATGTTAAAAATATTGGGCTTGATCGTTGCAAGTGAAGCAACCCATTCCTTGTTTTCTATTTTAATATGATATTATTCACATGTCTTGAACGATGTGCCTGTCCCCTCTGATCTGTGCATTTTAAACATGTTATCTGTGCAACTTCCTTACATGTCATTTAAGTTGTTTAGGCTAGCACTTAATGCTTTCACATTTGTTTTTTAAGGAATACATTGAGAAAAGTAATGGTTTAATATCAATTTAAATGACAGCCATTCCAACCGGCAATCCAAATAATTTTGTTCTCAAGGGCCCTGTAATGATCTGTCAGGGAGAAGAATGCGGGAGACAACAGCCGAGATAAATATGCAGCTAAAAAAGGTTTAATGTGCACAATAATCTATGTGGATGTGTTGTACTCAACTTGTAACATAGTAACATAGTAAGTTTGGTTGAAAAAAGACACCCGTCCATCAAGTTCAACCTTTTAACCCTATTTTAACCTGCCTAACTGCTAGTTGATCCAGAGGAAGGCAAACAATCCCATTTGAAGGTTCTCCAATTTGCCTCAGAGGTGAAAAAATTCCTTCCTGACTGTATTCCCTCCCTTGCTAAACACCATCCAACCCCTTCTTAAAGCTATCTAATGTATCAGCCTGTACCACTGATTCAGGGAGAGGATTCCACATCTTCACAGCTCTCAATGTAAAAAAACCCTTCTGAATAATTAGGCGGAACCTCCTTTCTTCTAATCGGAATGAGTGACCTTGCGTCAGCTAGAAAGATGGACAGAAAAAGTAAATTCAAAGCCTCCTTTAAGAAAAATAATAGGGTCTAGAGTCCTTTGAAGAGGGCCTGACTGGGGGACCCGGGGCCCACCCGGGCTGCAGTTTCGGGGTCCCCCGCTCACCACGAATTTGCAATGTAGTTTTGCCGAGACCAGCCCGAATAAGGGAGGTCACAGGAGGAGGAAGAGAAGCAGCACCGGGTGCAGATCTAGGCCGGCGGGGCCCACCGGGTTTTTTTCGCTGGCCCAGTCCGACCCTGCCCTTAAACTGAACCAGGTGACTTTTCCCTTTCATATATATGTAAGAGAGACTCTTACTGTCTATACGTTCAGTGGCTGCAAGGAGTAGGTTATTGTATTAAACAGATTAAACTCACGCAGGAAGCCTAATGGTGTAAGATGGGTTTCATGCCAATAAATTACCCAGCAAATGAGACATATATTGCAGCAAATGTACAGAACGCCCACACACAAAGCCTTTTTACAGTTTGCGCTAAAGACGAGCTCTTACACACAACAAACAGATGTGCCGAATGAATTCTCTTCGCAGCCATTTCACTGTCACAGGAGCATTTTCACAGTATGGGATTTTATTCTGCTCGCAAAGGTGCAGTTTATCTCATGTATCAGACACATGACAATGCAGCGCGGTGTCTCCATTAACTTAACATAACAGAAATTACCAGCAGCACACTGTTGAATTTGCAATAGTGCTCAATGAAGAAGTTATTCAGCCCGTAGCATACAAAAAGGCAACGTTTCGGGCCTACCAGGCCTTTTATCAAGCTCCTGGTAGGCCCGAAACGTTGCCTTTTTGTATGCTATGGGCTGAATAAATTCTTCATTGAGCACTATTGCAAATTCAACAGTGTGCTGCTGGTAATTTCTTCAATTCATTGATGTGACCCTAGGACAGGATTGGGTCTTCCAGTAAAGCACCTGACACAACAAAAGTGTTTTATTTTGGGAGGTGAGCGCTCCACATTTGTGTACGTTAACTTAACAGAGATGATTAAAGAATTTTTTTGAACTGGACATTTAGCTTCCTGCGCCCTCTGTGCCACGTTGACGCTTGCAGACAGCAGGAGAGGGGCAATAACAGAAGTCTGGTTTACAGCTGCAAGTGCAGTCACTCTAAAATAGGTGCAAATGATGCACGCATCGACACCTTTCATTAAAGGTACTGTATATCCTAACATGCTCATTTCACTTATGCTGAAAGCCAATGTGCCTACCCAAGCTACTTTGATGGATTGGGCACAAGTGTGCTTAAAGGACAAGGTTAGTTAAACTAAAGAATTAGACTAGGAATGTTGTACATTATGTTTTGGGCTTCTGTACCAGCCCCAGGCAACAAAAGCTCTTTAAAAGTACAGATCTGTGTCTCCAAAGATGCCCCAGTAGCTCCTCGTCTTCTTTTCTGCTGATTCACTGCACATGCTCTGTGCTGCTGTCACTTACTGAGCTTAGGGACTCACAATATACAGTAGGGACTCACAATATACAGTACACATAGAATAGAAATGTCATAGTATATGGTTAATAAGTAATTAATATGGATAATTACTACATGGCAGCACAGAAACCAGTGCAATTAGCATCAGAATTTAATAATCAGCCTTGTAACATCAGCTTATATTACAGATCAACCTCATTTTCTGCTTGTAAACTTGCGACGACCCCTAAGTTTAGCTTCTCAACAGCTGCTCAGAGCCCACTGAGCATGTGAGTGTCACAGACACTTTCCAAGATGGTGACCCCCTGTGACAAGTTTGAAGTCCCAGATCATTGCTGCTATTGACAAGCTGAAACTTTAGGCTGGTGCAATAAGGTCAGTATATAAAACATTGAATTTTTAGCCCTATTAATTTTTAGGGTTTAGTTCTCCTTTAATGACTCTGCGTAATCCTGGAACTACCCACATTATTTTGGGGGATCCCACAGAGGGTTGTGCAAATTGCCCCCAACAGGCTTATGCCAAAGAATCACTCACTATTGACATTTTATCACCAACTAGAGGAAGTTACACATTTCCCAACAATTGTATTGGTCTCAATGAATCGGGGCCAATTGCAAATGACAAAAGTTGACATTTGGACACAATGAGACTTGAACTTTGAGAATCCTGGTATAAACAGGTGTTCCTAGTCTATAAGGAATAGTAAGTGTTATTACCTACAATGAGATGTATTATAAGTAACTAATAATTAGGCAAATCGTCTTTTTACCTATTTCCTTATCTGGATATTTGTATTTATTTATGCAGTTCAGTTGTGCCATACTATTTCTCTTGGACAAGTGGCTCAACCTGAAGCATGAGATCTTGAAATAATCAATATTTGCTCTCCTAGATACTGTAAAGACCAGTTAGGAGATCAGTTTGGGGTGAAATTTAAGCCTCTCCACTCACCATCAGCACAGGAAGGGGTTCTTTACTGTAAGGGCAGTCAGGTTATGGGATTCCCTACCAAGAGAGAGGGAATGAGTGATTCATTGTTGGGGAGTAAAGGAGATCTCACCATCAGCATAGGAAGGGGTTCTTTACTGTAAGGGCAGTCAGTAGGGAATCCCTACCAAGAGAGGGGAATGAGTGATTCATTGGTGGGAAGGAAATAAGATTTCACTGTCAGCATAGGAAGGGGTTCTTTACTGTAAGGGCAGTCAAGTAACGGGATTCCTACCAAGAGAGGTGGAATGAGTGATTAATTGGTAGGGAGTAAAGGAGATATCACCATCAGCATAGGAAGGGGCTATTTACTGTAAGGGCAGTCAATTTATGGGATTCCTACCAAGAGAGGGGGAATAAGTGATTCATTGGTGGGGAGGAAATAAGATTTCACCAACAGCACAGGATGGGGTTCTTTACTGTAAGGGCAGTCAATAGGGAATCCCTACCAAGAGAGGGGAATGAGTGATTCATTGGTGGGGAGTAAAGGAGATACCACCATCAGCATAGGAGGGGGGTCTCTACTACTGTAAGGGCAGTCAAGTTATGGGATTCCTACCAAGAGAGGGAGTTTGGCTCATTCGGAGTGATGTCACTATAGTGGTGGGAGTCCGAGGGATGGGCGATCTAAAACTGGGTAACCCCTGGGAAATCCAGGGGAGGTGACAGTTATGCAGATGATCTGACCCTGCCTGTAGTATAATCTTAGTGGAAGAATTGTGATCAGTACAATGAGGCATCCGTGCAATTTGGCCAAGTGCCGACTCATAACTTCAATCCAATTTGGGTAGAATTTTTAGATGTGACTGCCACTTTGCTATTCCAACGTCCCTCTCTGTATCAGTAGTCTGAACCAGCCCGAAATCCAAGCCAACTGCGCTGAGCGGCACTCTGTGTGTGCGGCTCATATAGAAAGTGTATCACTGACAGTAAATTGCAGCTTTACATTCGCAGGCGCAGCATGGATTTAGCATTAGTGCTCATCACATCACAAACAAATGGGTCTCACACTGAGATGTTTGGAAGCCGACAGGATCTGCCTGTTTCCTACATAAAAGTTCTGAGGCTGAGCTCACACACACGCTGATTCAATTGGATCGAGACTGAAAGAAAGAGAGTGTGCGCCATCTGCAGGATGTCTGCAGTAAAACCAGCCTTGTGCAGAGCAGGAAAAGAAAATGTTATGCCTGATATCATGCCTGTCGATGGGACAACAGCCAGTGCCTGCTGCTGACTACACAGCTACTAGAATTCTTCCTCCTGTCCTCAGTTGCCTCCCAAGCAGTGGGTGGAACTAGAAAGCTTACAGGGGGAGGAGCACTACTATAGTTTATATAAATAAGCTGCTGTGTAGCAATGGCAGAAACTGAAAAAAGCTATATGGCACAGGATAAATAGTGGATAACAGATAACACCATTATGTTCTACAGAGTTTATCTGTTATCTGCTGTGTAACTTGAGCCTTTTCTCCTTTGAATGGCTGGCCCCATGGCTACACAGCAGCTTATTTATATAAACAATAGTAATGTTTCTAAAGCAAACACAGCAGTTTTACTGGTGCAGAGCAACACTGTGTTATATTTTTATTACTTTAAAACACTTTAATTTTTTGATGTTACTGGTCCTTTAATTATATGTGGGGCCCCTAGGCTACATCTACACAGGCTAGACTAGGTTCTAGACTACTTCTAGGTCTGGATGTAAGCACACCCTGGCAAGTGTGCACCAGAGCTCTCTACGTTGGGTTGGGTGCGGCGCATGCCAGTGACGTCACTGGATCTGCACAAATATGAGTACATGCGCGTGCCTTGTCTGCCTCTTTCTCCCAGCAGGTCTGCCCAACCAGACCCACCAGTGCAAATAAAAATAAATATTAAAAGAAAAGGAAATAGTAATTTAAAAAGCTAGATTGGACCCCTGTGCACTAATCCTCCCTTGGGGATTTAAACACTCTGATGGAAACTGTCAGAGGGAGGAGTAATGATTCTTTGACTCAAGCAGTGGGCGGGACTAGAATACTCTGATGGAAGCTTACAGGGCAGGAGCAAGGAGTCTGTGACTCAAACAGTAGGTGTGACTTGAACACTCTGACGGAAGCTTACAGGGCAGGAGCAAGGAGTCTGTGACTCAAGTGGTGGGTGGGACTTGAACACTCTGATGGAATCTTACAGGGGGATTGGCAGGGAGTCTGTAACTCAAGCAGTGGATGGGGCTAGATCATTTATGGCATCTTACAGAGGTTGGGACAAGAAGTCTATAATTCTAGCAGTGGGTGGGACAGCTGACAGGGGGAGGAGCAGGGGTGTTTACAGTCAATTAAAACAGTGCACTTCTATTACACGGAGAGAAAAAAATCAATGTTGATATTAAAAATTCATGCTGGCGTTGAAAGGGGAACTCTGGCTTCCAAACCAAAATTTGATAAAGATGCCACATAACACAGAAACCCCTAATATACCCATCACAGTTACTGTACCTGTTTCTTCAATAAATGCCACATCTGCTGAAATCCAGCTGTTCTTCTCTTCTGGCAGGGAAGGAGGGACTAAAACACTTATGTTACAAATTGTAACAACTTCTCCACAGCTTACAGACAGCATAGGACAGATGGCTGTTGATACAAAGTAAAAGTAGTCAGGCAGCTCAGCAAAGTAGTCAGAGAGACCAGCAGGAGAGCAGGGAGCTAGGCTAAGGGAACTGTCAGAACCCATTAAAAATCATGAAAAGTCTGCATATTTTTTAAATTATGTATATTGCAAAGTTGCTTGAAATTATGTTTACTTTTCAAAAAGCTTAAGTTATGTTTTTATGGAGTTCCCCTTTAAGGTGGTTCTTCTTTAAAGGGCACCAATCATGACCAAAATCATTTACTAAGTAAATACACTATGTGAAAGTTCAAGAAATCCGATTTTTAAAGCAGTTAGAATTGTTCGTATAATGTAAATGATCAGCTCACTATACCTTTTGCAAGATCTCCCCTATCTCCCCTGCAGTTCTAGCTGAGGCAGCCATCTTGGATTTCACTGGCTCCTCCCACCTACATCTTCCCAGCCAACTGTAGCTCTGAAATCTCGCACATGCTCAGTTCAAATTCCTTGTTTGCTTATCAACCCTTCTAAGCTATTTTCAAATCAGCCAAACCTGTGTGTTAGCTGCTGTACAGTAGTGCTGCCCCCTGCTGGAAGTTAGCAGGTGGCAGCACTTCTAGTGGATACTTCCTAGTGGTGGAGTTTACTAAAACAAGGCATTCTGGGTAGAATACTCAAAGCAGTGTTACAATCTGAGCATGCTCCTGAAATTTGCACATTAGAGTCTCTGTTAGAGTCTCAATATGGCCTCCCTCAGTGAAAGAACCCATTTGACAAAGTAAGGGATTTTTTTAAAACCTGCAGTTTTTTCAAAAAACGATATATGTAGTTTGATTAGATTGAAAAAAAGCTTGTACTGGTCAGATTGTTAATATGTGTTTGATTTTGGCTGTGATAGGTGCCCTTTAAACAAAAACAGGAGTGTAGTTTCATTAAATACTTATTGCCGGGTCATAATACCATTGTTATGTTATTGTGATCTCCTCTGTTTAATTCCTCCTGACAATTGAGATAAATTACTTTAATCTCATATACTCACATTGTAATTATAGACAGAAAGCCATAGAATAGAGATTCCCTTTTTCCATCTGATGTGCCACTGTAACCCAATCATTTTAGGCACAATGAATCTTACTCACTCTAATGGCTTACAGTAGGGCTATACAGATAGATAGACAGACAGACATACAGACACATCAATAGATAGACATAAAGATAGATTACAAATACATAGATAGACAGATAAATACATAGATGGATAATAGATAGCTAGACAGTTAAATAGACAGACAGAAAAAAAAACAAACAGATAATAGAGAGGGAGAGAGAGAGAGAGAGAGACAGAGAGAGAGACAGAGAGACAGATATATCAATAGATAGACATAAAGATATATATATATATATGACAGATAGACAGGCAGATAGAGAGAGATAGACATATATGCATAGATAGAAGATAAATAGATGATAGATAGATAGATAGATAGATAGATAGAAGATAAATAGATGATAGATAGATAGATAGATAGATAGATAGATAGATAGATAGATAGATAGATAGATAGATAGATATAGACAGTTAAATAGACAGAAAGACAAAAAACAAACAAACAGATAATAGAGAGTGAGAGAGAGAGAGAAAGAGAGAGAGAGAGAGACAGATATATCAATAGATAGACATAAAGATATATATATATATATATATATATATAATATATATATATATATATATATATATATATATATATATATATATATATATATATATATATATATATATATATATGACAGATAGTTAGACAGGCAGATAGAGAGAGATAGATAGATATGCATAGATAGAAGATAAATAGATAGATAGATAGAAGATAAATAGATAGATAGATAGATAGATAGATAGATGACAGATCGATAGACAGGCAGATAGAGATTTGAGAGATAGAGCAAATCAGCAATGCAACAAAACCCACCCATACATCCTCCTGCCCGCAGAGTCCATCCCTCTGTCCATAGGCAAATGTCCAAAAACCCTCCACCAAACCACCAATTCACAAGGCCAAACTTGCAAAGACTTGTTTTTGTCCATATGACCTTTATACCACCCCAACAAAACAAAAACAATATCCAAACTTGCCCACCCTCCTCCAGAAGTGCAAAATAAGTAACAAGAGTAACAAAATAAAGCATTTGCAGGACATATCTCTCCTTTAAGGAGGAAGGTGCAGGCAGATAGATAGAGATAGAATATACATTATGTACATTATGTAACACAATAGCAGTTGGGATGATATAGACGGGATATTGCGCTTATTTGCATGTATTATTTCTCCATATGTTCAGCCAATAGCATGAGCCCAGCATACAGAAGCACAGTTGGATGGGATAATCAGTGACAGACGGTGGGACGCAGACAGACTGCTGGTGCCAATGGGCTGAAATTCCATATTACATATTAGGGGCTTCCCTTCAGCTAAATTAATTAGAGCCCTTATCTGTTCTGCTTCTCTGTGAAACTGTGGTGCCTGAATCATCCTGCGACGGATAAGGGGAGCTGGGGGGGAATCATCTGTGTAGGAATGGGGAATGTGTGATACTGTGGGGGCAGCAGAACGATTTGGCTCAATGGGCCCAGAACTGGATCCAAGGAGTCTTGGGTTTGGTCCCATCTCAGGGTCCTGCCACACAGTTTTCTCCCCATACTAAGCCTGGTCATGTGTTTCAATTTGTTAATGACCCCCAGTAAATACATATGCTTGCCCTATATATAAGATTCCCTGGCCTGGGGTACTTTAACCCTGAGCTCTGTGCCATTCCCTTAAAGTGGTGTTTCAACTTCAAACAACTAGTTGTTTTCAGATAGATCACCAAAAATAACGACTTTTTCCAATGACTTTCTATTTTCCACGTGTGACAGTTTTTCTAATATTGAATTGTAAAGTGTCATTTCTCACCTTCTGAACCAGCCCCGGGAGGGAGGGGGGTCGCAGACCCTATAAACTGTTCTAAATGGATACATTTAGTTGATACATTTCTTATCTTTGTCCCTGCTGAGCAGAATCTCTGGGTTTCATTACAGGCAGCTGTTTGAATTGATACAATAGTTGCTAATGCTCCAGAGATGCTGCTGAGAAATGTATCAACAAAATTGTAACAGTTCAGAGTCTGCGCCAGAATTACTGAGCTGCCAGACTCAAACACCAGAGACAGGAACATTCAAATTTACACTTAGATTTTGGAAAAACAGTAAAAAATAAATAAGTAATTGAAAAAAGTCGTTATTTCTGGGGAACAATCTGAAAACAACTGTATTGAAAAAAGTGTTTGGAAGGTTAACAACTCCTTTAATATAGTTCTTTGTTTTTCCCCCATAAACTAAGTTGGGGGGAGTCCTCTTGTATATTGTTACTGTGCAGCAAAAGGAATCCGAGAGCATCTCACCCTCATAACCCACCATCACTCATGGCAAAAAGGGAGCTTGGCTAGCTTGTTAGATAGACTTTTACTATCACGGATGCAATGCATATAGCAGTGTACTTTAAAGTACAGGTATAGGACCTGTTATCCAGAATGCTAGGACCCTGGGGCTTTCCAGATAATGGATCTAGACAGATCTTTATACCTTAAGTCTACTAGAAAATCATGTAAACATTAAATAAACCCAATAGGCTGGTTTTGCTTAGAATAAGGATTAATTATATCTAAGTTGGGATCAAGTACAAGCTACTGTTTTATTATTACACAGAAAAATGAGAAATCATTTTTAAAAATGTCAATTATTTGATTATAACGGAGTGTATGGGAGAAGGCCCTAATGTAATTTGGAGCTTTCTGGATAATGGGTTTCTGGATAACGCATCCCATACCTGCACTGTTATTTAAGTGTTGTTTAAAAATGGAGCTCGGCTAACTTGTCAGATAGACTTTCGGATGCTTGATACAACTAAAGCGAATACAGCAGTGTATTTAAAAGTACGATTATTTGACCCTACTTTACCCAAATTAAACTGGGGCAAAGTTACTTATTATTTCTGTGCAGAAGAAGGAATTTAAGAGCAACCCCCTCCCAGTGATGTCACAGATGTCAGAAAGGGAGCCTAGCCAGCTTGTTAGATAGAGATTCCAGCACCAATAAGGCGAAGGTGAATACAGTAGTGCACTTTATGTTTGTTTGTTTGGGTGCATCATTTCACCTCTATCAATTTTAAACAAATATTGTCCATGAGAACAAACTGTAGTGGAGATGGAAAGGCCTGGCAGCTATTATTGGGGGAGTAAATTGTACCTGTCCGTGTTTCCCATGAATCTGTTCCAATAGATTCCATGGGAGCCACATACATTTCTACTCTCTTCTGCAATACAGAGAAAAAGGAAGATATTCTGAGTCAGGAGGTATTATGTTAAAGGCTGGGACGGACGCCTCGGGCGATGTGGAATATAAGATTCTATATAAGAATAATGGCAGACAGCGAGAGGGTGGGGATGCGGCTTATTAAAATGACCCGGGGGTGCTTGTGCAAGTGAATACCAATTTAATTAAGAGGAACAGAGTCTTATTTATGGGACATGGAAGGGGCGCACTTTCTCCAGTTTCTCCCACACTTAATAATAAGAATTTACACATGTCATTCCTCGCTGTCGACCTAACGACGATGGCACATAGGTATCTGTTCCCCGTAAGGCTGGGGGCCGTGGCTTGTGTGAAATATTCTCATTGTCATTGCACTAATGGCTGTGGATGCGACGTTGCATCATTGAGGGAGTTTATTGCATTTGGCACCTGCGCCGGGGTGAAGACTCCAGGCAAACGTCGCTTCAGCCGCACAAAGATCCATTGTAACAAAACTGACAGTTGCACGCCTCCCCAGCCTTCCCTTTCAGATTCATTAAAGGAACAGTAACGTCAAAAAATTAAAGTGTTTTAAAGTAATAAAAATATAATGCAGTGTTGCCTTGTACTAGTAAAACTGCTGTTTGCTTCAGAAACACTACTATAGTTTATATAAATAAGCTGCTGTGTAGCATTGGGGGCAGCCATCCAAGCACAGGATACACAGTAGATAACAGATAAGTACTACTATAGTTTATATACGGTATATAAGCTGCTGTGTAGCATTGGGGGCCACAGAATACACAATAGATAACAGATAAGTACTACTATAGTTTATATAAATAAGCTGCTGTGTAGCCATGGGGGCAGCCATTCAAGCACAGGATACACAGTAGATAAACCGATAAGTACTACTATAGTTTATATAAATAAAACTGCTGTGTAGCATTGGGGGGCAGCCATTTCAAGCACAGGATACACAATAGATAACAGATAAGTACTACTATAGTTTATATAAAACAAGTTGCTGTGTAGCATTGGGGGCAGCCATTCAAGCACAGGATACACAGTAGATAACAGATAAGTACTACTATAATTTATATAAACAAGCTGCTGTGTAGCCATGGGGGCAGCCATTCAAGCACAGGATACACAGTAGATAACAGATAAGTACTACTATAGTTTATATAAACAAGCTGCTGTGTAGCATTCCATTCAAGCACAGGATAAACAGTAGATAACAGATAAGTACTACTATAGTTTATATAAACAAGCTGCTGTGTAGCATTGGGGGCAGCCATTCAAGCACAGGATACACTGTAGATAAACAGATAAGTACTACTATAGTTTATATAAATAAGCTGCTGTGTAGCCATGGGGGCAGCCATTCAAAGGAGAAAAAGGGCCCAGGTTATACAACAGGTAGCAGATAAGCTCCATAGAACATAATGGTGTTATCTGTTATCTACTAGTTAACCTGTGCCATATAGCCTTTTTGAAATTTCCACCTTGGCTACACAGCAGCTTATTTATATGAACTATAGCAGAGTTTCTGAAGAAAAACAGATCAGTTTTTACCAGTGCGGGCAACACTACATGATATTTTTCGTTATTTTAAAACACTTTCATTTTTTTGGTGTTACTGATCCTTTAAGAAGGACAGGAATTGATTTCCAAGAAACTTCCAATGAGCCATAATTTGAAGTAAAGCAGCCCAAGTAAGAAGGGGGTCAGTGGAACCAGGTTACAGGCAACACCCAGATGTGGATCTTCCCTTTATTTGTAGTTTAATATAGACTGTTGTTTTCCTAGGACAGTCTGGGATTCATTGCTGCCACTGCTTCATGGGCACCTGGACTACAAGATCCATGAAAATAGAAATTAAGCATCAAGTTATTATGGGAGTTGTAGTTTTCTAAACATCTGGGGGACCCAATGTTAGGTAACAGGGCTCTATGTATTTTAATAGAATACACAAAAGCCATGGATATCCTGGAAATGAATATCCTTATAAATGGCTCTTGGTGATGTCATCAGTTAGAAACGGAGTTAGAAACTCGGAGTTCCATGGACATGTAGAAATAATATAGTCAGGGAACTGCTCGGTGACTTATCATATCCTTATATTTTTACAGTAGAGGGGTACTTTATTTCATTGTATCATTCCCAGTTACCCCTTCACTGGTACAGGCTGTTTTTTTTTGGGGGGGGGGGGGTCGAGTCAGCTATAGGAAA